>CM075881.1:25298454-26014704 GCA_038021265.1 Cyprinella venusta
GGAAGTATTCTTCAGGGCCGTTTGAAGGAATTTGGGGGCCCCAAGCAAAATGGACATGGAGGCCCCCCAAACCTCCACCCCCCCCCCCTTTTTTATTATATAAATAAAAAAGGGTTACAGAGCAAATACTGCATATGCTGTGCATAAATAAAAAAATGTTTACAGTGAAATTAAGATAAGCTATGAAAAAATCATGTTCCTCTGCCTTTTTCAGGTTAAAAAATGTTTATAGATGGGTAAGATTACAAATTATTTATTAAGTAAAAAGACTTTTTGCAAACAGTTAAATTACAATAACTAAAGATTAAAAGCAATTTGCCATCTATTAATGATGGTTATATTATAAAGTGTTGCCGAAAACTTAAAGATATGTTAGCATTTACAAATTTTGATATTAGAAGGGAAGGGATACTGCTTTCACAACCAATGCTTAAAAACATCCCAAGCTAATGTTTGATGCACAGAATTTATTGTGTGGTTTTCCTAACCCCCATTTGTAAATATATGATCATAGTTAGAATAGCATGCTATGCCACTTTCATCAAAACCTATTACAAAGCATATTGTAATAGGCCTATTACAGCAATGTCATGTTTGCGAAACTCAAAATAAAAAGATAATAAGATAAAAAGGTGATTCCCCCAACATCCTGTTCTCACTAGGCTACTACCTTAATGAAAAGAGTCATTTCTTATTACTTCCTTTGATAAGCAAGAATACTACATCATAGAAAGTGCTGGGAATATTTAATTTCTCATCTTGTTTTATTTCAGACTGTAACGAGGGTAAACAAGGTGTGGCCCCTTTAAGAGCTGCGTGCTCCCTGTTGAACTCTCTGCAGTGTTATATTATATATGCGCCTCGAAAACCCCATGTGTGCGGGTAATTTCTGTTTGATGCTACTTCTTTTATCTTATGTTGTTTATTAAGTAACGATGTGATGGTAGAACGTGTGACAGACAGTTATACAAGTTGGATTTGTGAAATGTCAATCGCCTCCGTGAGTCTGTCTGCCCTCTGCAATACTTCAGCTGTGAGCTATCCCGTCGCGTAATTGCGTCACTTCATAACGTTCCCATAGAAACAAGGGGAAATAGCTGCTCTTGTGTAAAGCAAACGCAACATTTTTCAACTTTCTGCTAAGATACATGTGACTTTTTTTGCAACGAAAATGCGAGGATTATGAAATTATGCAAACCCCGCATATTTTTTCACGGAAATCGGCAATTTTTGCGGCGAACGTGCGGCGTATTTGGAAAAAATGCGGCCGCCGCAAAAATATGCGGACTTTGGCTGATTTTGCATTGAATTCAGCGATCGCATAATCCCGTTTTTCTGGAGGGACTGTATTTAACAGGTGTTGTACCGAATTCCGACTCCCGGACAAATCGCACTCCCCTTCGCGTGCACGCGCCTCCCACTTAAATACGCGCTGTAGCGAGTTTAAATGCACTTCCTTTGCCAAATGCGTTTATCGATTGATTTTCCACACAGCAAGCACACAGATCCTGTATGAAAGACACTTAAATACACCAACAGAAAGTGAACTAGTGTAGATAAAAGATCAACAAACAAAAACATATGGCAGATCGTTTCAAACTATAAACTTTGACGGGTAAGGAATAAATCCACCAGCTGTCAAAACAGAACTGTTAATTTAATTAAACTTAACTTTTGTCTGTTAAACACCACGAAAATATTGTATCTACTTTTTCACACTCCTTTTTTCCTCAAAATAATTACACTTTAACTTCATTAAGTAGCCTAAATTAGAGGTGTATAAAGGTGACAGACTCACCACACTTCTGCGATTGCCACATCTTGGTTTGGAGATGGTGTAGTCACAAAATCATTGGATTGTCACTTCATTAAGATGGGTTTACCAGGGGGAGTAGGATTTTCACAGCATTAAAATGTCGCCTGTTGAAATCACACTCCCCTCACCTGCACAGGTGTTTAAGGTCACAGACTCACCACACTTCTGCGATTGCCACATCTTGGTTTGGAGATGGTGTGGTCACAAAATCATTGGATTGCCACTTCATTAAGATGGGTTTACCAGGGGGAGTAGGATTTTCACAGCATTAAAATGTCGCCTGTTGAAATCACACTCCCCTCACCTGCACAGGTGTTTAAGGTCACAGACTCACCACACTTCTGCGATCGCCACATCTTGGTTTGGAGATGGTGTGGTCACAAAATCATTGGATTGCCACTTCATTAAGATGGGTTTACCAGGGGGAGTAGGATTTTCACAGCATTAAAATGTCGCCTGTTGAAATCACACTCCCCTCACCTGCACAGGTGTTTAAGGTCACAGACTCACCACACTTCTGCGATCGCCACATCTTGGTTTGGAGATGGTGTGGTCACAAAATCATTGGATTGCCACTTCATTAAGATGGGTTTACCAGGGGGAGTAGGATTTTCACAGCATTAAAATGTCGCCTGTTGAAATCACACTCCCCTCACCTGCACAGGTGTTTAAGGTCACAGACTCACCACACTTCTGCGATTGCCACATCTTGGTTTGGAGATGGTGTGGTCACAAAATCATTGGATTGCCACTTCATTAAGATGGGTTTACCAGGGGGAGTAGGATTTTCACAGCATTAAAATGTCGCCTGTTGAAATCACACTCCCCTCACCTGCACAGGTGTTTAAGGTCACAGACTCACCACACTTCTGCGATCGCCACATCTTGGTTTGGAGATGGTGTGGTCACAAAATCATTGGATTGCCACTTCATTAAGATGGGTTTACCAGGGGGAGTAGGATTTTCACAGCATTAAAATGTCGCCTGTTGAAATCACACTCCCCTCACCTACACAGGTGTTTAAGGTCACAGACTCACCACACTTCTGTGATTGCCACATCTTGGTTTGGAGATGGAGACTGGAGACATTTCATCTTCATTGCAGCGTAAACCATTACTGATCCACCCGTGCTTCACTCTGAAGATTGGCCACCAGGCATATAGATGTGAAACCTCCAACAGTGTTTCACATTGGCCAGTGTTTCAGTTTCATTGTCCAACCCCTGTAAGCTAATTTGTATCTTTGTTTGACCATGTGTTTGTACTTGTTTTTGCTTATATCTCATGTATATAAAAAAAACAAAAATGGAAAATGGAAATGTTGACATCGAAAAAATGAAATTTTCAATGAAAATTATTTTCAAATTTTTCACACAAGTGACTGGCCTAAACGTGTCTGGCCTAAAACGTGATTTGTAGGTTGCATTAATTCCTAGCAGTGGATGCACGGTTTGTAGACCCAGTCAGTGACGTCACAATATGCAAATTTTTTAAAATTCATAATCACCAATGACCAAAATTGTACTTTTTTTACATTGAATTTTGAAAAAAAAAAAAATATCGACCTACCTACCGACCCTTTTTAACCCTCTGGGCTTCTTCGTAAATGGGTTACACTTAGCGTCCTCCCGGTCAAAAACAGACGAAGCCTTAAAATTTAACTTTACTTTTTCCCAGGATAACCGTTCAAATATATTTTTGTTCTATAATATTTTCTGATTATTATTTAGAATTTTCAGAGTTTTTTATGATACTTTGCTTTAATTATATAATTTTTAAGAGCTATTTTTTTCATTAGAATTAATATATATATTTTTATTTTATATTTATTTTTATTTTTTTTCAATAAATGCAACAATTCACATCAAAATAGAGTGCCAGCTTAATAAAAAAAAATGTTCCAGTAGAAGAGCGCCACCTTGTGGCTTTAAAACATAGTTAATGTGTGCATGTGTGCAATGTCCTGCACAGCCTGTAGGCTGCCCATAGCTTCCTATGTAAATAGAAAGGCTTTTTGATTCCTGTTGTTGTTTTAGACATGATTTCTCTATCTTATTCGGTTTTTTTAATTTAGATATACATTTAGATATTCTAAAAGACAACTAATTAATTTTTTATCAATTTTTTTTAGATAAGTGTATCAGGTTTTGCATTATGATTACAATCAAACAATATCATTTGGTTAGAAAGGAAACACAATGCAAACATTTTTGTTACTCAGTATTTGATCATTCAAATAATTGAACAAAATAAGGGATGGTTAGTGATAATTCAAAACACTTTACATATATTTTGCAATAAATTGGTATTTTTTATAATTTTTTTATTCAATAAGTAATAAAAAAACTTCATAAGAGAACAGCAATTATGATCGAACAGAAATAAACATAAAATAATGCTAATTAAGTTAATTTTCTCTGTGTGTGTGTGTGCGTGTGTGTGTGTGTGTGTGCGTGTGTGTGTGCGTGCGTGCGTGCGTGCGTGCGTGCGTGCGTGGACACGCATTTGAGCAAGAGTCTCTTTTGTATTATTTATTTATTTATTTTTGCATACTCTCAAAATTTGCTGCAGTCTTACTAGTGAATCTCTCTCTCTCTCTCTCTCTCTCTCTCTCTGTGTGTGCGTGTGTGTGCGCGCGCGTGCATGTGTGTGCATTTGAGCAAGATTTTTTTTTATTTGTTGATTTCATTTTGCATATTCTCAAAATTTGCTGTTGCAGTCTTCCCAGTGAATCAATCTCTCTCTCTCTCTCTCTCTCTCTCTCTCTCTCTCTCTCTGTGTGTGTGTGTGTGTGTGTGTGTGTGCGTGCGTGGCAATTAATTTTTTTAATTTGTTGATTTTATTTTGCATATTCTCAAAATTTGCTGTTGCTGTCTTTGAATATCTCTCTCTCTCTCTCTCTCTCTCTCTCTCTCTCTCTCTCTCTCTCTCTCTCTCTCTCTCTCTCTCTCTCTGACTTCCGGTTTCCGTTGGTGTGAGTGAGTGAATGATTGAGTGAGTGGATGTGTATGGGGAGCTGGCTTTTTATGCTTTTTTTGCATGCTGCTGTGGTGATTTTTCCTCATATTTTCTCACGCGCATGGTCAAGACATCGTTTATTTTTGTTTGTATCGGGCGGAAAACAGACGGAATAGTAGTTGCTTGAACTTTCGCGGGTATGGCGTCCTCTGTGACGCCGCCGCTGTCCATTGGACACGGGGTTCGGTTTGTTACCGATCCCGGTGTTACGATGGAAGAGGCTCTGATTGCAGTTGGTGAACAGGTAGGGTTTGATAATATATCTCATGCATCTAGAATGAATAAAGCGGCAGTAGTTTTTTTGAAAGTTGAACGCTTGGTATATGATTTGGTTGAAAATGGTGTGTTTATCAATGATTTGTTTGTTCAAGTTTCGCCGTTATCAGTGCCGTCTACAAGAGTAGTTGTCTCAGGTGTACCGCCTTTTATTCCAAACGAGCTGATTGAGCAAGAATTGCGTAGGTTTGAAAAGTTTGCGAGTGGTTTTAAGACCGTGACGCTCGGGTGCAAAGATCCGCGTTTAAAGTCCATGGTGCAGGTTAAACACTACTGTCGATTAATGTGTACATAAAGCAGTTAAGATATGTATATCAAGTTAGAAATATCTCCAAAAGGGTGTTAAAGTCCAGTTTTTGTGGTTTTTGTTTAGTGGCGGTTATTTTTCACGCGACTCGGCGATGACGTCACATGAGGTAGACGCAGCTGCAGGCTAGTAGGCACTAGGCAGCGGCGCGCTTCAGAATCGGTTCACATTAAAGTCTGATGGTTCACAGCCGAGGAGATCGATGTTCTCGTCAGCAGGGCCGTAAAATAAATAGAAGTGACACTGGGGATGGGACAAACCCACCCATATTAGCTTCGGTTATACATGCATACCAGTTTGGGCAAAAGTGTATGATTTATGCCTATTTTTCCTATCGTCATCATGAACACAACAATGATTTTCCTCGTGTTTAAATAGTTTTCCTTATGATAATGTATCTTTTGCAAAAAGTAAAATGCATCTGTGTAAATGAGAGAATCATCTACTATGTGTATGCGCGTTGTTCACTCTGTATCTGCAAGCATGCGCGCTTAAAATAGCATCTGAAAGTACACGCAACGCGCCAGACTTTAGATTTGGTTAGGGTGACCAACACTCCTGATTTTTTCCATGACATTTTCTGTTTTCACGTCCTTTCCTAGCTGTTTTTATTTTATTTTTTTTAATTACGAAAATGTCCTGGTTTTCAAAAAAACTTTTGGATGAGGAAGAAAAAAGAGGATAAGGAGGAAGAAAACTGAAGATACATTTTGTTAGTTCGTTTTTGTAAGTTTGTGAGAGCTATTTTTGTTACATTTGGAGTTATTTATTTTAGTTATTTCTTAATTATATATTTATTTTTCTAATACAGAAGAGTAATTTCATTCAATCAAACCTAAAATAATTATATTTTTATTTTTCTAATACAGAAGAGACATTTTATTCATTCAAACCTGTAATAAAACAGGCTCTGAGAAGCCTATCTGAATTTGTGTCTTGTAATAAGCATTTTCTATCCATACAGAGGAGATATAGGCTACTTTAAATATACTGATACAGATGTAACGTGCTTAACGCAGCATCCTGGATATGAGGCATAATGCCTGAATCCATTTGTGCTACACATAGCATACTCACACTTCATGCAGGAAAATGGTCCCCTTCAAGCCAGCACGCACAAGTATGTTCATGAACAACAGCTATAGGTGACATGAGATGTGTTGCATACACAATAAACATGAATCAGGGACGTTTCCAACCTACTTAAAGAGTTTAAAACTTAAGAATCTTTCCTACTTATTCCCAGGCAATACCAGTACACTGCATACAGACAGGCTATACGCTGGGCTTATGGAGTTTTAAGCAGGAGTAGAAGAAGCCTCTCGTGTGGTTTCAACCATCAGACAACAATTCCAAAGTTGTGACCGACCTATCAGGGCTTTCAATCGACTCGTTTGGATGAAAATTAATTAAATATAATTGCTTATTCTGTTGTGATCACCCAATTGCCCTCAAAATGTTATAAAGTACACAGAACATATGAATTTTTATAAGAATAAAACAGTTTATTAGCATTGCTTGTAATGGTTACTAAACATTTTCTGAACAAGGACAAAGATTACTGAACAAAGACACAGGTTTTAAGTAAACAAATCTATACAAAAAATCTTTAGCCTGTAATAGTGTAGTCCAGAGAGCCATATATATATATATATATATATATATATATATATATATATATATAATTCAGGTTACCATAAGTAAGCTAAGTTAGCAGAATGCAGGAAACCACCACTAAATGAGATGACAGGGACAGAAGGAAAGAACATAACTGACAACTAAAATAAATAAATACAACTAAATCATTGGACTTGTCTGTGGAAAGAAAATAATGTGAAATTAGGTTCTTGAAGCATGACTGCCGGGCTAGGTAGAGGCTGACGGCCTCCTCAGGAACCTGTTTGAAGGATGTGGCGATGGGGGCGCGTGCATCAGGACAAACTGGCGCTAGCCTCTCGAAGAGCTGCAGGTGAATTGGTGTAGCTTTCCCAAAGGGCCTTCATTAATGGTGTTGCATAACCTGCAGGCATAAAAATAATACTTATAAAGATCATTGCCACTAATGGAAAAAAACATAAAATTGTCCTGCATATGAATTATAGCAAACATAAACAGTAAACAGAATGTTATGAGATTGCCAGGGAGATTACAGAACATTGGACCCTGATATGCGCTACTAAATATTTAAAAAAAATAAAAGAAATGCAGACCATAATTAATTATTTGAATGTTACTATTAAATGTTTACACCAATACTAGTGGCAATACATGTGGTAAAGTTAGTAACATAAACTCTGTGAGGTAACGTTAGTGAATTACTAAGAGGTAACTTAGCTAAACTCTGAAGTGAAAAGTGGATGAACTGTTTTTGACATAATTTCAGCAGCGGGTAAACTGCGTTAGCCTCCACTACAGCCCTGACGACACGGTGAAAGAGAAAGAGAGAAAGAGAACCGTAGCTGTCTAAGTTACGTTATAACAAAACGCATACACACGATTGCGAAAGCCGCTTGATGATCATCACCACTGATCCAAACACTAGCCAAGAAGCTTTCAAGACGATATGGACATTTACTTCTTCAGGGCAATTTTGTTTTTGGCTTAAATTCGTGAATCACAAAAAAATGCTCTTCCAATGTCATAGTGATCGTGCTTGTAGTGAAGGCTATTATGTCAAAGGGAACACAGTAGCTATACAAAATACACACAGAGCTAGCTAACATGCAGCTTGTAAACATTACCGTTAGCATGATGCTTACCGTGGCAATTTCTCGCTTGCGGCAGACGGTGTCCCTCGACCTCGGGACAGGGAAAGCAGAGAGGTTTGCGTTCACAGACGGCAGTGCGGTTGGAAGTAATTTAGGACTCCTCTCCTCACTCTTTAATCCAAGAGAAGTGAGACCATCTTGGCATGGCATCCCCTGAGTGGTTATCCTCCTCTTTGAAATGCGCGCTGCATATTCTCGAGTAGGCGGCGACATAGCTAATTTAGCTGAAAAATCTGCTCGCCTAATCTTGACAAACTGCACCCAGCTTCGGATAATCTATATATATGTATATTTACTTATGAATCTGTCACTGTTTCACTAGCTAGCTACTCCCTTTACTGTATGGCTACTCCTCGTATCACTCTCCCTCAATGGTAGGCGGGCCGCGGGCGAGTACCTCATGTGACGTCATGGAATGCGTTGTGGGAGAAATAAGAATCCTCGCTTAGCTTTAGCCAAAAGCTAACATTTCACGCACTTTTCCGTGTTATATTTAAATTTTTGAGTACCCTACAACATCAGATACAATGGATAACTGTTTAAATGTTTATTGCCAACTAGAAAATTGCCAAAAACGAAAGAAAAAAAAACCTGCACCATGGCCTTTAAAACATGTTATCTCACTTCGCAGACAAGTGTTTATGTTCTTAGACTCTCCAACACAGTCTTTGGAGGTATCCTTTAAGATAAAGCACGGAGGAGGATATTATACTGTGTATGCTAGTTCAGGGAGCATGAAATGTTTTGAATGTGGAGATGTGGGACACAAACGTCTTGATTGCCCGCATAGAGAACAAGCTGAACGTACAGAGAACCACATTGTGTACACATCTGTACTGAACGTACAGAGAACGCATGAAGCTGAGGGGCAAAGTGTCGCAGCTTCCAGTAGTATGTCTACTGTTCAGGGGGAAATAATGCATAATGTAGAGAATACTGAGACAAATCAAGATGGTAAGGTGGATGATGGTTCTTCAGAGCCATCAACTTCTGCTGAGAGCGCGGTGGCACCTCCAAAGGAGGTGAAAAGTGCAGGGGAACAAATCAGTGAAGTTGAAGCTATGGAGAAAAGTGTACCTACTGACAAGAATGCTGCTGTTGCATCCGCGGAGAATGAAGTGATTACCTCGTTGAATGTTGGAAGTCAGGTGGAAAGTGATGCTGAAGAGATGGAACAGGACGAGTCAGATGGTGAAGGATTTGATGGGTCAAATAGAGTGAAAGATTTGTATTCTCTGGATGAAATTAATAATTTCCTGGATGAAACGTTTGGTCAGTCAGTTAAGGTTGATGATTACTTTGCTGACACAGACAGATTCATTAGGTCAGTGGCGTTATTGCAAAAGATGGTTAGTTTGGATTTGTTGGATGAACGGAAGCGGTATCGTTTGAGAAAACATGTTACAGCACTTAAAGCCACAATCTGTACTTTTTCGGCTTTAAAAATAGCAAAAATAAATGTATCTATGTTATATATTTCTATTAGATGTGTACTTACATTATCCCGACAGTTTCCACCAACTTTCAAATACGGAGAAATTTATAGTTTAATTCGAAGACACGGGACGTTACTTTATTTCCGTTTCGTCGTCCGTCTATGGCGTCATATAACCTTTGACTCCTCTATTTTCTCTAACTTCCTTGCGGAACCCGGCGAAACCACCAAACACAAAGGGGAACACTGGACTACCGCCAAGAAAGCATAGAAAATGACGAAGAAAAAAAAGTAAGACTTATTTTTATGCGTGTAAATCACGTGCCCGCTCACGAGCGCTCACTCAGACGAGATGCACTGTCCCCGGTGCTGCTCGCGCATATAGCGCTGCTCGTTCCGGTCGTCTCATTCAAATCAGCCAACTGTTGCTGTTAGCGAGCCGCGCACATTGAATACTCAAATGAGTCAGGTTGCGAATGTACGTGCCCGCTTTAGCGCGCTCATGCTTACTAAATAAACGCCTCACCTGCGGCGCAAGCTCTCACTACATTCCCTTTAGCCTTTAGCACATTGTGGATGGATAACGCTAACCCAGTCAAACGTTTGACTGCAGTATCTTACGTGCTTATAAAATCCAGTGTGCCCGAAAAATGTTCTAAAATAGGTCATTCATTGAAGGAGCGTAATATAAATATTTATATTCGTCTGTATTATAGTTATGAATCACGATTACCTTTGCCTGCACCTTCTGCTGCTACAGCCCAGTAAAGCTCAAACGTACGGGTGAAAGATATGACCCGAGAAGCATGCCACAGGTAAACACTGGGGTTGCATTTTAAGCTTCTTGACAAGCTAACAGAGAGATGCCGTATATCCGTATATTTTGTAAAAACGATCATGTCATGTCATGAGCTGAGCTGGTTGTCATTGACAGCGACAACAATTCCCGTGAGCCCACGCTCTTTCCTGACGTCATCAAAGTACGTCTTTGTTATTATGTGAAATGAGTGACCCCTGGTGGCCAAAAAAATTACAGAGTGCACGTTTAAAAAGGTCTCCAAGTCAAATAAAACAAGGAAAGGAAGGAAAGTTTTTAGTAAAAAATAAACGATGATGGTTTTGATCATGTTGCACCTTTTGCATATTTTTTTTCTCTGTCTGTCCCTCTTTTTCTTTTTTTCTATGGGGAGTTTAAGAGTGGGTTCTTTAAACATGAATGGTGGGCGGGATAGACAGAAGAGAGAAATGGTTAACGAGGTGGGAAAAATAAATAGACTAGATGTAATTTTCTTACAAGAAACACATAGCATATTAAAAGATGAAGTTGATTGGGGTCTATCTTGGGGTGGTCAAGTTTTTTTAAATCATGGGAGTAATTTGAGCGGAGGGGTAGCAATACTTTTTTCCAGTAATTCAAAAATTAACGTTTTGAGTTCCTGTGATTTAGTTAAAGGTCGAGCTCAAATGGTTAAAGCTAACATAGAGGGTTTAGTCTATTGTTTTATTAATATTTATGCCCCTAATATTGGTTCTGAAAGAATAGAGTTTTTCAATAATGTAAGAAAAGCTCTTGAGTTTTATGAATTTGACTATCTTATTCTGGGTGGAGACTGGAATTGCACTGTTGATTTTAACAATGATAGGCTTAGTGAGGAGCCACATTTGCAATCTAGTAAAAATTTAAAAAGTTTACTGGTCCAGTTAGGTTTTATAGATGCATGGAGAATTAAATTTCCAAATGAAAGACAATATACTTGGGTCAAAATTTTAGATGGAAGAGTGAGTGCAGCAAGACTAGATAGATTTTACTTGTCACACGGACTTAGATCAAAGTTAATTGAAAGTGTAATTAGACCAGTTGGATTTTCAGATCATCATCTCATTACTGTGACTATTTCTTTGATGCAAAATGTTACTAGATCTCAGTGGCACTTTAATAATAAATTGCTCCAAGATGTTACGTTCTGTGAGAATTTTAAAATTCTATGGCAGAAGTGGAAAGAAAAAAAGAGTTTATTTGAGTCTTTAAATAAGTGGTGGGAAGTTGGAAAGGCTCAAATTAGAATTTTTTGTCAACAATATACTTCTTTTTCTTCTGCTATGTTAAAACAGGCTAGAAATGAAGTTGAGGAGGCCATAAGACGGATTGAAAACAGCCTTCTAAATGGCGGGGATGCTGAAAGCAATGACACTTTGAAAATAAAGAGAGTGGAGCTGAGTTCTTTGCTGCAAGAAAAAGTGAAAGGGGCCCTCGTGAGGTCAAGATACATTCAATTAAAGGATATGGATGCTTCAAGTACATTTTTTTTCAACTTGGAAAAAACTGATGTGAGAAATCAGCGCATGACATGTCTGAGATGTCCGGATGGGCATGTAACAATGGATGGAGGGGAAATGAGAAGATGCGCCGCGCTTTTTTATACAGAGTTGTATGGCAAAGAACAATGTGATGAAGAATGTGTCCAAAAACTTTTAGAAGGTCTGCCTAAACTCAGTGGAATTGAACAAACAGAACTGGATAAAGGACTAAGCTTGGAGGAACTCACTATAGCTGTTAATCAGCTGACTTCGGGGCGCTCACCTGGAATAGATGGACTCAGTATTGACTTTTTTAAACATTTCTGGGAGACTATAGGATCTGATGTTCATGAAGTCCTGATGAGCTCTTTTGAACAATGTTTACTTCCAACCTCTTGCAGAAGAGCTGTTTTGACTTTACTTCCAAAAAAAGGAGATTTATCACATCTTAAGAACTGGAGACCTGTCGCTCTTTTATGCACTGAGTATAAAGTGCTTTCTAGAGCTTTGTCCAATAGGTTGAAGCCTTATATTGGCTTGCTTGTGCACATGGATCAGACCTATTGTATTCCAGATCGGACTACCATGGACAACTTATTTTTGATGAGAGATGTGCTAGATGTGTGTAAAGTGTATGATCAAAATGTTGGAATTTTATCGTTGGACCAGGAGAAAGCGTTTGACAGAATCGATCATAGGTTTTTGTTTTCTGTCTTAAAAGCCTTTGGTTTTGGAGAGAGATTTATTGCTTGGATAAGTCTCCTCTATAATAGAGCTTCCTGTATGGTTAAAGTGGGAGGAGGACTCAGTAGACCAATTCCTGTGGAAAGAGGAATAAGGCAAGGTTGTCCAATTTCAGGACAGCTTTATTCATTAGCCATTGAACCTCTTTTGTGTTTTTTGAGGAACAATTTGAATGGTTTTAGGTTACCAAATCACATTTTTGAGTCCCCTTTAGTTGTTTCAGCATATGCTGATTACATTAATATATTCATTAAAAACGATCATGATGTATGTACAATTGTAAGGGCTTTGAGGTGTTATGAAAAGGCTTCTTCATCAAAAGTCAACTGGGATAAAAGTGAGGCTTTACAAGTGGGAAAGTGGGAACAGGAAAAGCTGCCTTGTTTACCTGGAGGTGTGAGATGGGGGAAAAATGGCTTTAAAGTTTTGGGTATTTTTTTGGGCACACAACAATATCAAGAAAAGAACTGGGAGGGGATAATGGAGAAGGTGTCTGCAAAAATGTCAAAGTGGAAATGGTTGTTGCCCCAAATGTCATACAGAGGGCGTGTTCTTGTTATAAATAATTTGGTTGCTTCCATGCTTTGGCATAAATTTATGGTTTTAAATCCACCGGAGGCCCTGATTCAAAGTCTACAGAGGAAACTTTTAGATTTTTTTTGGTCAGGCTGTCATTGGATTAGAGCTGCTGCCCTTTATCTGTGTTAACCTTTCCTGCTTCAGTCTCCCAATCGTGATTGGAAGACACAGGGGAGACTCGTCCTCTCCAGGGCCGGAAACTTCTCTTCCCGGGGTTAACCCCCAAACTTCACGGTTCCCGCGGTGTAAGAGTGTTGTAAGCATAAAGGAAACAAAGAGGCCGTCTTGCCGAAGACTTTGAGGTGCTTTATTTTACTGGCTGCACTGAAAACTCTGCACATCGCTAACTATCTGCACCGATCACCGCGTCACTCTCTCTCATTCCCACTCTTCCCCGCTCCTTCACGTGCGGAAGTCCAAAAAGTGAAAGTAAAAGGGGGCGCGCCTCGGACATGCGCACTCTCTCAATCTCATTCACGCACACACTGAGCTATGATGAACTAAACACATCGGAGACACATCCCACAACACTACCCCCACCATGGACTGGCAATTAACACTAATTCCATTCCATCTAAATATACTAGCACACAATCTCTATATTTGTAGGCCTAAAATGTGAAGAGATAGCTGTGTCCCAAATAATATGTAAATCCAAAGAGGTAGGTTAAATTTAAGTGCTTAAACAGTGCGAAAAGTTCTAAAGCTCATTCAACAGTGAACACAGGAGTGAAAAATAAAGAAATGAATAGAAATGCAATAGCCTCTAATAAAATATAAGAGTACATTACCTTTCAAATCTTATTCTTCGGTGATCAGTGGTAATACTGTCTGACTAGTCTAGTAATAATCAAAAGATACATTAGATGCAATAAGTGCAAGCATGTAAAAGCATTGAAAAGCTCCTCAGCATTTTTTTTTTTTAACGTGAACAACAACAAAAAGATATATATTTAGAACGAACTAGACTAGAGTCCAAACACGTAAGCTGCAAAGTCTCTAGTGCAAATATGAACTGTCATAGGTGACTCACTCAGTGACCCAGTCCCCATACCGGAGCGGTCCCCGGCGCTGACGTTGGGGCCTAGGTTCGCGCGTAGACTGGTGTTGTGGCTCTCCCACCGCACCCCCACCATGGTCAAGTATCACATGGGAAGGAGTGGGTGGAAGAGACCCGGCAATGTGAGCATTGGTAACAGGTGTAGCAGATAGCCAGGAGTCGCTGGGGCCATCACCCGAGGCAGTAGAGTAGAGGCTGTGTAGACCGAGATCCTCCTGGTCTGCTGGGTGCCCGTCCACAGCTGGTGGCGGGATCTCAGAAGGCGTCCAGTCCTTGGATTGTTCCAGGACCCAAGTGTTGTCCAGGGGCTCACGGCTGCGGTAAGCTTTGAGTTGATCATGATGGACAACTTTGACCTTAGCTCTGGGGCTTTTCTGAATCCGGTAGACTAGGTCATCTAAATGTCCCAGAACAAAGTAAGGTCCTTCGTAGGAGGGGAGGAACTTTTTGACTTTGTTTCTGACATGACGTGTTCCTTTGATAAGATACCACACCGCATCGCCGACTTTGTACTGTGTGTGGCAAGCATTTTTGTCGTATTGTCTTTTAGCACGCGTGACTGACTCACCGAGGGCTTCTCGGGTGATGTTATGGGCCAGCTCCAACCGCTCGCGCATTTGTTGCACATACTCGGGGGCTGAAGTTGCATGGACAGAGTCCGGGGGCAAACCAGCCACAAGGTCCACTGGCTCACTTATTTCACGGCCGAACATCATGAAGTTGGGGGTGAAACCAGTAGCACTGTGCTTGGTCGCTCTGTAGGCCATAACTGCATATGGAATCATAAGATCCCAATCCCAGTGACAGTGTTCGGCAGTGGAGGCCAGGATCTTTTGGAGTGTGGCGTTAAAGCGCTCCACTTGGCCGTCGGACTGCGGTCTGAATGGTACAGTGTGGGTTTTGTCGATGCCAAACAAGCGGCACATTTCTTGGAATACCTCTGATTCAAAATTGCGCCCTTGATCACTGTGCAAAGAGTGAGGCATTCCAAAGCGGCACACCCATTCAGTTGCAACAACGTTTGCCACTGTCACAGCCTTTTCGTCAGGGATCGCGAACGCTTCAGTCCATTTGGTGAAATACTCCTGTATTACGAGTATATAACTGTTTTTGCGTTCTGTCTCATTGAGTGGGCCCATAATGTCCAGTGCAATGCGCTCCATGGGGGCTCCAACTCTGACAGTTCCCATGGGTGCTTGTGGAGTCTTGTGGGGTCTGGCTCTGCATGCGCAGTCTGTACAAGTTTGGCACCAGAGGGCCACATCTTCTCTCATGTGGTACCAGTAGTATCTGGTTTGAAGTCTGGCCACAGTCCTTTCAACCCCAAAATGTCCACCTACTGGCCCTTCATGCATTTGGCGCATAACATCAGATCGCATCGTGCGTGGGAGAACAATTTGAGGATAGAACTGTGTATCGTCAAGACAGTAAAAACGGCGGACCAGCACTCCATCTCTGAAGTATAGTCTTCTCCATTGACTCCAGTACGTTTTGGTGGCTGGGCTACATGGAGAGACTGAGACCCACGAAGGCCGCTCACTACTGACCTCTAACCAAGCTCTGATTGGTGCAATGTCTGTATCAGCAGTTTGAGCCTGGCGCAACTCCTCCATAGTCCAGCCAGAAAACAGACTGGTCTCGTTCGTGCTTATCACATAAACATCCTCTGTTTGTTTTAAACTGTCTGTGTTGGTAACATTGCCAGCGCTTACCCCCACCGGACTCAGCAATAGGAAACTGGTGTCAGAGTCCAAATCACACTGAATTGCTTGGTGACTTATGGTTCTCAGCTGCAAAGAAGGGTCCTGCAGATTACAAGGACAGGACTGGCGGCAGGGCCTGCGGGAGAGGCTGTCAGCATTGGTGTGGAAGCGACCTGGGCGATGGACGATTTCGAATTCGTACTCCGCCAGCTTCTCAAGCCACCGGGCTAGCTGACCTTCAGGCTCTTTCATTCGTGTGAGCCAGCGCAGGCTACTGTGGTCAGTTCGTACCTGGAAAGGCCTCCCAAGTAGGTACTGCCGAAAGTGCGATGTGAAATCAACAATGGCTAGCAACTCCCGTCTCGTAGTGCAATAGTTCTGCTCCGCTTTGGTTAGTTTGCGGCTGCCGTACGCCAACACACGTTCTGTGCCACCCTGCATTTGTGACAAGACCGCTCCAATACCGGTGTCGCTGGCATCGGTGTCAAGGATCATTTCACCATGGTCCAGTGGATAGCCTAAGACAGGGGCTGTGGTAAGGTGGTGCTTCAGCGTGTCAAAGGCAGCTTGGTGTTCAGCGTGCCACTGGAAGTGAGCATTCTTCTTAGTCAGATTATGTAATGGCTCAGCAATGGAGGCAAAGTCTTTCACAAATCTGCGGTAGTACGAAGCGAGGCCAATGAAACGTCTGACCTCTTGGACTGATGTGGGAGTGGGCCAGGCTTGGACTTTGCTGACTTTATTGGGGTCAGTGGCCACCCCGTGCTCAGACACAATATGACCTAGATAGACAACTTGACGGCGGAACAGGCAACATTTGGCTGGTTTCAGTTTGAGATTTGCCTGTTTAAGTCTCTGGAACACTTGCCTTAGTCGCTGCAGCATCTCGGGCACATCCTTAGCCAGCACGATGATGTCGTCCAGGTAGACGAGGCAGGTCTCCCACTGCAGGCCAGCAAGGACACGGTCCATCAGACGTTGGAACGTCGCCGGCGCGTTACATAACCCGAACGGCATAACGTTCCATTCAAATAAACCGTTACGGGTGCAAAAGGCAGCTGCGCGGCGGGCCCTTGGTGTTAGCTCAACTTGCCAGTAACCTGCAGCAAGATCCAGAGTGCTGAACCATTTGGCAGTGGCGAGGGTGTCCAGTGTATCTTGGATGCGGGGTAATGGATACGCGTCAGTGATGGTGAGGTTGTTGAGAGCCCTATAGTCTATACAAAGGCGATAGGTCCCATCCCTCTTACGCACCATAACGATTGGCGAGGCCCAACTGCTGTGGCTGCGTGAGGCAATGCCGCTCTGAAGGCCCTCACTGATCTGCTGTTCCGCGCTTCGCTGTTTTTCCCCAGCCATTCTACGAGGAGACTGCTTCACTGGAGGCCCCGGCCGGGTGATGATGTCATGCTGCACAAGACTGGTCCGGCCCAGATCACCAGGTCCCTTGGAAAAGACACTTTCATAGGCACACAACAGATTCGATAGTTCAAGTCTTTCCTTGCCATTGAGACCAGCGGAACTCTGGGCATAGAGCTCCTGGAGGTGCTCAGGAACCGCAGGGGGACTGGCTGGAAAGTCTACTGCGGTGGGGACACTGGACGGAGACAGGGCTTCCGCTGGCTGGAGGAGGCCTGCAATGGCACCTTCCTTAATAGTCACAGCCTTGTTGCCAGGGTTAAAAAAACGTAATGGAATGATGTTGGTGGCCTGTGCGTTGACTAGGGCTCTGGCAATGAGTACTCTGTGCTTCTCAACAAAGCCTTTAGTGGGGCTAAGCATCATATCTCCCTGAGATTCTCTGCAAAGATACACATTGCCCTTGGCTAGGTACTCTTGTCCCGCTTCAACCACAACAGTTCTGGCTACTCTTACAGCATGTGACTTTGGAACAGTCTCTGGGTGGAAGTAGGGCACTTCTTCTCCGAACAGAATTATGCGGTGCTTACCGAAATCCAGACGGGCCTCAGCTTGGGTAAGGAAAGGATGGCCAAGCAGCACTTCATTGCCCTCTATATCCGCTACCAGGAAGTCTACTTCAACTTGACGGTTGTTAATACTAACTGGTACCTTGGCCTCACCAAGCACTGGCACTTCTCCTGGCCCCACCCCGACCAAAGTCTCTACAATGGATGACTGGAGTGGTGGTCTCACGTCTTGGTGAATGGCGTTGTATTGGTGAAGAGGTAGCACGCTCCTCCGCGCTCCACTGTCCAGGACTGCACAAACCCCCAGCTCAGATATGCGCATGTGAATGTTCATTTCACGACTCTGGCTTTTAAGGTGGAACACGGTGGTCAGCGGGCTTTCTTTGGCGGCTTTTGAAAAGAAAGTCTCTGTGTTTCTTTGGGGGGACGAGCACTGGCTTTGTTTGTGACCCCAACCATTACAGTTATAGCAGCGAATGTCACCCCTTTTAAAGTTCTTGTGCTGCTTTAGTGCTTTTGCCGGTGTGCGTGGGACAAAGTGATTGGGGGATGGGCTAACCGCAGAGGTAGTGGTAATTACAGTCTCATTTTTGTCCCTTTCTCTGACAACAGCGGCACGGGGTCTGCGTTCAATGAAGTTGCGGGCCCCTGGCTGCATGATGCTGGTGACGTAGGAAGCAGCTCTCTTGGTAGTGTCATGACGGTGGGCTATCTCGTAAGCTTTAGCTAGTGTAGCTGGACGCTTTTCTAAAAGTCTCTGAACTAGCTCTGCATCACCCAGGCCGTTTGTGAAAACTTCAACTGCTATAGCGTCTTGCTCAGCCTCTGACCAATCACCATAAGCTATTGAAACTTTTTCATAAATGTCATCTCTAAACACATGAAGTGCTTCACCAGATTTACGCACTCTTTGCCTCAGCTCTACTGCTACAACCGCTGCATGATCTGAAGAAGGGCCATAAGCAGTTTCGAGTTCCTCCACCAGGCGGCGGTAGTCCCATTTGGATGAACGAGGATTTCTATGGACGATGGCACCCGCAGCCCCGGTGAGGCAGAATTTCAGCTGGATGGCCATTGTTTTGACTGACCAGTGATTTGCCTCTGCGCAACTCTCAAACCTGTGCAGAAACTCTCGCCATGGTGTGCTGCCGTCATACTGGCCGGGACGCAGAGTCGGGACTCTCTCTTTGGAGTTATAATCCTCATCACTGTCCGACAGAGGAGACTGACGGACTGCAGAGCGGCTCTTATGTGTAGGAGATGAGAGGCTGGACCGGCCCAATGGAAAATGTTCATGTTTTACAGTCATGTCTGCATTAACAGAAGAATGGGGCATGGGAAACGTGCTGGCTTCAGGTTTGAATATAGCTGGTGTGCTGTGTACAAAATTTCCCATGTGAACATTAGCAAAGGGATTTGTGACTTCGTAGTTCCCCTTAAATGGCATTTCTGGAGCGGGATATGTGAAAATGTGCATATCTGGCCTTTTCACGGGTCCGTGGCTTTGACTGTTGCCTCTACAAAAAGGATTTGTGGGCGAAAAATGGGCGGGGCTGTCGAACGACGCGAACAAATCTTCTCCATTAGCAAGTGTAATAGTGCAACTTTCATCACACAGGAATGGGTTATAATGTTCACATTTTCCTTCAGCCTTACGTTCATGAGCTTTCACAGTACCTTGATTGTTGTCCTCAGCATTCGTTAACGACATGAACGGGTTTGAATAGTTGGTATCATGTCCGTAAACATCGGAGGGATAACGCGCGGCCGCCATGTTAATTAGTTCAGCCACGCGCTTCAACGGTGCTATGAACAGTCACTCTTTTATAGCCCTTTTTAATGCTCACCAGTCTCTTAACAACGTGAATGTCCCTTCGTGGTCGCCAGTGTTAACCTTTCCTGCTTCAGTCTCCCAATCGTGATTGGAAGACACAGGGGAGACTCGTCCTCTCCAGGGCCGGAAACTTCTCTTCCCGGGGTTAACCCCCAAACTTCACGGTTCCCGCGGTGTAAGAGTGTTGTAAGCATAAAGGAAACAAAGAGGCCGTCTTGCCGAAGACTTTGAGGTGCTTTATTTTACTGGCTGCACTGAAAACTCTGCACATCGCTAACTATCTGCACCGATCACCGCGTCACTCTCTCTCATTCCCACTCTTCCCCGCTCCTTCACGTGCGGAAGTCCAAAAAGTGAAAGTAAAAGGGGGCGCGCCTCGGACATGCGCACTCTCTCAATCTCATTCACGCACACACTGAGCTATGATGAACTAAACACATCGGAGACACATCCCACTTTGTGAGGGGGGTCAGGGACTTGTAGATTTATCTTCACGTATTGTGACGTTTAGATTAAAAACTGCACAGAGATTTTTATATGGGAATGGGTTGAGATGGCATGAAACTGCAAAGTTGCTTCTACAGAAGGCAGGTAGGCTGGGTTATAGCAAGCAACTTTTTTTGTTAAAGGTTGAAGAAGTAGATTTTGGGGAATTAACATCTTTCTATTATTCAGTTTTAAATGCATGTCAGATTTTGAAGATTACAAGAGATTCAACTGCATTGCCTGGAATGTGGGTCTTTGAAGAGCCTCTATTGTTTAATGATTTTATTAATGTAAGGTCATTAAATTCTGCCAGTCTACGATCAGCACTGAGAGAGGCTGGATGCACAAAGCTGGGACATCTCTTTAGAGCCATGAATACCTCTCTAGTTGAACTAGGACGATTGGCCAATGTAAGATCTGAGAGAGTGATTAGAAAAATAGTGGATGAGGTCTGTGAGTCACTACCACCGTCACTGAAAGTTTTTGCCAGTGAAAAGGATGTGTTGGGTCAATGGGAGGATGGGGGTGACTATGTTTTTCCATCACTTGATGTTTCTCTAATGATTGAAGAGGGGCTTAGCATAGAGAATAGTTTTCTTTCATTTGCAACTGTACAGCTAGGTTCTTTTGAAGAGTTGGGTAAGAAACAAATGTATACCCTGTGTGTAAAAATGCTTCATATGAGATCCTTGGTAGAAATGAAACCATCAAAGTGGTTTGATTATTTTGGCCCTGATCAGTCTGTGAAAGGCTGTTGGAGATCTCTGTATAAATTACCAATTGATAAGAGGACGGGAGATCTCCAATGGAGAATAACTCATGGGGCTATAGCCACTAATAAACATATCGCCCATTTAGATCCTAGTCAAGGGGTGGATTGTCCTTTTTGTACTCAGAATGAAACTTTGGTTCATTTATTTTGTGAATGTTGTAGGTTAGGAGAGTTGTTTCATTTGTTGGAACAGTGGTGTTTACTTTGGGGAGAATGTTTTTCTTTTTCTTTGTTTATTTTTGGACCAAAGTATTCGGCAAAGAAAAAACAAAGGCATGTTTTGATGAACTATGTGTTTGGTATGGCTAAACTTTCCATATGGATTTCAAGGAAACATATGATTCAGAAAAAAGGGTCAAATGATGTCAATGGGGTCTTTTTAGGCTTATTAGCATCTCGTCTTAGGATTGAATATGCTTATTATAAGTTGACAAACAATGTACAGTGTTTTGTTGAAAAATGGTCTGTTGCAAATGTTCTTTGTGCTGTCAGTGATGGAGAGATGGTTTTATCTTTCTGAGAATATTTAAGTGTTTGTGAGTTTGATGTAACAATGTCAATGTTCTTATAGGATGTTAATTAGGAATTAAAGGAGTTTTTCAATCAATCTCTCTCTCTCTCTCTCTCTCTCTCTCTCTCTCTCTCTCTGTGTGTGTGTGTGTGTGTGTTCGTGTGTGCATTTGAGCAAGTTTTTTTTTTTTCATTTGTAAATTTGCAAATTTGCTGTTACGGTCTTACCAGTGAATCTCTCTATCTCTCTATGTGTGTGTGCGTGTGTGTGTGTGTGTGTGTGCGTGTGCGTGCGTGCGTGTGTGTGCGTATGTGTCTGTGTTCGCATTTGAGAAAGATTTTTTTTCATTTGTTGATTTTATTTTGCATATTCTACAAATTTGCTGTTATAGTCTTGCCAGTTTATCTGTGTATGCGTGTGTGTTTGTGCGCGTGGGTGTGTGTGTGTGTGGGGGGGGGGTGGTCTTATTTGCACTCTTGATGTTTTAGAGTGTCACCCCTTCATTGCTGTACACTTTTTTTCGGCACAGTTGCTGATCTGTAGCTTATGCCACCAAAAGTTTCTCTGAGTTTTCCTGTTTTTTCGTGTTTCCCATTCATTTCCTATGTCGGTCATTTTTGACCGGGAGGAAGCTAAGTGTGACTTTTTTTTTACGACCCTTTAACAAATGAGAATCATCTCCTTGATTTTTTTGTGTGTTCATATAGGTAATACAACAAAAGTCACCAAGTTTCAGCCCCATCCGATCAAGCAAAAAAAAAATTAAACATTTCAAAACGTAACAGTTTTCGGTCATTTTTGACCGAAGAAGCCCAGAGGGTTAAAATTTTTTTTTTGCTGTTACTGCAAACAAAAATATTTTTAAGGATGGCCTGAACTTGCGTAACGCGGGGCTAGTTGTAACATAGCCTTCTTGTTTTAAGGCCTACACACATGCAAGCATGACGAAACTTGGTGTATATACTATACTAGTTGCCATTTCAACACTATATAGAAAAAAATACGGAAAAATTCCGAAATCTAGGCTATCACTGAACTAAAAGTTAATTTTTCATCTCTATTTTTTGTTTATTTAAAATTAGACATGTGATATTATTTTAAACTTCGACGGGTAAGGAATAAATCTACCAGCTGTCAAAACAGAACTGTTAATGTAATTTAATAAATAAATGTTAAATCTTACAACGAACTTAACTTTTTTGTGTTAAACACCACGCTGTTAATAGGAAAATCTTGTATCTCCCCATTGCACATAATGCCCATTAACAATTTAACCTTTAATAATATTCAACCCTTTTTCATGAAGATATAGGCTTTATATATAGTTCATAAGGACGTATTCATTGTGCATGTATATTTTCTCTCTCTTCTTTCCTGTGCTCATTGTTCATTCACCTGTGCTCATTAACCCGTGAGTGTTGTGCGCGCACTGATTGACGTGTCCTGAGGAGTAGCAGCAGAGCTGAGGAAGGAGAGAGACATCGCTGCGTTTTGGGGTTGTTCACCTCTCCAAGACCAGACAAGTTAGCGCTGGTCGCGCTGTGTGTGGTCGCAATGTGTGTTCTAACGTGACTCTTGTTATTTATTTATTTTATTTATTTCATTTATGATCAGTTAAGAGTTTGTGGGTAGCCTAATGTAGGGTGGAGGATACCCAGAACATTTCTCCTGTTTAATGGTTAGTTAGGAAATGAGGGAAGTTATCTTTTGTTTTGTTTTCTTTTTTTGTATAGGTAGTGTAGGATTGAAAATAATCCAAGACATTTGAAATGATCTTTACTGTTCCACCCTTCCTTTTAACCACAAAGACTATTTGGAGGACAGATGAGCTGATAGTGATCAAGGCCTGTAGGCCAAGATTAGTGTACTTTGGGGGTCAATGAAATGTCACACCTTTAGAACACTGGGGGAAGTGTAATTACCTGATTGGTCAGTTTGAATGTCTCACATTTGGGTTTTAGTCACATGGTCAGGGAAAGGATAAAAGAAGACTGTAACTGTTGCTCTGTCTCTTTTAATGCTCTGCTCTTTCTATGCTCTGGCTCTCTCCCTTTCTTGGGGGTTCTCTTCCTTGGCCTCCTCTTTTCTCTCTCTCTCTCTCTCTCTCTCTGGTAATATTTTACATGCTGGGTAAGATTATTGGTTTAAGTTATCATCATCTCAAACATCTATTTTGTAACTATTTTAAGTGTAACCATAACCATATTTTGTCATTAAACCTTATCAATTACAACTAAGATGCTATCTAGTTTTGATTTGGTATTGACTTTGAAGTGCTACATATTGCAAAACAATACTGTCACTCTCTATAGCAAAGCTCTCCCACATATTAAGCTATTGTAACTGCGCTTATTTCCGTCGTTGGTATAAGTGGCAGTGGGTGGAATAGACAAGAAATGTGCATTTTTCTACCATCTTGCTAATAACGTTTCTTTAGTCATTCGGCAGTCTTGCAGCCTGAACCTCGGCAGGAAATCCACCCTTACAGATGGTGCCGAAACCCGGGATCCCTTGCAGTGTGTTTTCTGAAATTCACTTTGATGAGAATGAGGATCATTCTCACCCGAATAAGACAATTTTTTACAGTTGATTTTGTGAATGGATTAAAGCTGACCTTCTATCCATATGGGTAAGTCTGTTTTCATTGTTTAATGGTAATGATATGAAAAGTCTCCATTTGAATGAAACAGAACTTAGAAGGTTTTGAATAGCTTTAACCCCCTGGGGACCAAAAACGCGCCCCCGCGTTTTGATCGTTTTTTTTCACACAGCAAAATACTCCGTCATTGATGGTCATAAAAATAAAATCGATACATGATTATAAACTATAGAGGGTCTTCTTTTTTTATGTACACTCTTATTACTATCAAAACCTTGTGTTTTTGTAAAATAAATAAATTAAACATGGGTGCGCTTTCAGCTCACTCTGTCTCCGCAAAAATCTTTCTGAAACGCGTCCGAAAAAAGAGCTGTAACTCATTAAATACTTATCACAGACACACGAAAAATCTCTCTTTATGAAGCTGAGATTTTCTTCTTTTAATTTAAGTCATTTATATAAAAAGCAACTACTCTCAGTTGATGTAATCTGTATGAAAAGAAAGAGATGTCAGGATTTTCCCTTTCACCTCATTACAGCAAATGAGGTGCTAATGTAACCGCGCCCACTGGGAGCGCGTGCTATTCAAATTCTAATGTTGAGGCAAGCCATGAAAACGCCCACATGGATAAAAACATACAGTTTATGCCCATATCGATTAAAACACAGTTTATTACGGATAACCTCGTCCTATTCTTTAGTCTAGCATGCGCAGTGAGGAGATCCTGGAAAAAAGTTACCTTATAGTTTCATTTTGAGGAGCACGCACGAATTCAGCTGATGCAGTAAGTCATTTATTATAAGTGCTTTGTTCGAATCGCGTTATTGAATAGTGTCCACAAAGACTGTTTAAATATCAAATGCGCGTCTGATAGGGAAGAATAGACGAATTCACTGACGCGCGCTGTGCGTTAATTCACTTTCGCTTTCATTTGAACAAGAATCTCATGAGACATCCTTACATTAGTAAGATACAGTGGCGGAACTAGAGTTTTATACATGGGGTGGCCAGGGGGTGGCCACTGCTATTTTTGGGGGTACACGTACACACACACACAGTGGAAGGAATTGGATCACTCTGTTTGTAACTATAATTGTTGAACATCCAAAATATTAGCAGAAAACAAAACTGAAGCACCAAGGAGATAAGATACAGTAGCATGTGTCTGTTTTGAACTGCTGTTTATTTACAAAAAAAAAAACAAAAACAAAAACAAAAACATAATTCCGTGGTTCTGATAAGAACTGGCAAAATGTTTCACAAACTCATCCATGTTGAGGGATCGTGCTCGACTCAATACTGAGAATTCCGATGTGACTTAACCTGTCATCAACTCACTGTATTCCGGACACTTTGCACTTTGTAAAACGTCCTTTTAAGATATCAACCCGCTGAAAGATTTACATGATTGCTCGTCTGTCTCTGGGCACACGCCTTCCATACGTTTCAAAGTTTGTTCGACACATTTTGAGCAAATCATTTTAGAGAAAATCCTTAAAAAACTGCCGAGAGACGCAGTGTCCGGATTACCATGAGGACTCATGGTGTTCCGGACACCTGAAAATTTCTACTCACTGTGTTTCGGACAGTCATTTCTAATGTAAAACGCATACATTTTAACGACTATAAGTTGGTAAAGTAATCATATTAATCTCCATAATTTTGTTGTATAATCATTTAATCGACAATTGCTCATTTGAGCATTATATTCTAAAGTTATATTTAAGAATTTTAAATACTATTATTTTTTTAATCCCTTAAAGTACAAATATTTTCAAACTGTAACTCATAAAATTTTATAAGACCATAAGTTCATAATGTTTTTTTTCGTCATTTTCTGGTGGGTAATCGTGTTTTAAGAGCCGTTTTCTATTGAGGAATATCCCCTCGTCCATTTGTCCTGCCGGAAAACCTTCCCCTCATCATTTTCTGAACAGGTGTAGCTACGTTATAAAATCGCGTTGATTGCTTTGAAACGACTGGCTCTGGAAGCATAAAGTTGGTCGGAATCGAAAGAGGAGGAGGCAAAGATGACACGGATATATATATGCCGTGACCTGAAAGTGTTTATTTATAAAATTTGCGAAAAAATGTCAAGTGTCCGGAATACCGTGACGTCCGGAATATAGTGAGTCTACGTTAATGCATCTCCGAAACGGGACATAATTTAACCCAGATATTTTTTCACAAGACAGACATGTCATAAAGCCCATTACAAGTCTTAACTCATTTTTGACCAAATATGTAGGCTACTGCGCTTTGCCTTTTAGGGCATAATGCAGGGCTGCCAACTCTCACGCATTGAGAATACTATATATATATATATATATATATATATATATATATATATATGAAAAATTGCTCAGTGTCAGATTTTAATAGATAGGCCTAATCTTATTTTTTCAAACGTCTGAATTTATAATACTCAATGTAATGGCTTGGAAAGTAGCCTATTCTACACGTTTAATTCATTTCCCAGCTGTCTTTGCACCCAGGTAAAAAGAACAATTTTACAAATTCTTCGAACACTTTTAGTTAGCTAACAAAAATATCGTTGTCGTTGAACTATGCAGATAACGACCGAACTTGCGACCATAGTTGGCCAACGATGCTTTTGGGAAACGCACCCAGAATGATAATCAAAAAAAGTCGCATGGTAGCCTACTGTATATGCGTGTATTAATGTATTCGGAGTAAACAACCCTGATACTAAAACTTCCTTCAAATATGATGTTTCTTCTGTGAAGTTGAAGTCTCCTGACTTGCAACCATCTCTCTTCTGCTGCTCGTCTGTATGAATTTGAAAAATACGCGCGTGCTGATGTTTTTTTTTTTTAAATCAGCATCAGCAACTGCCAATACAATTTTGGGGTGGCACCCGGGGTGGCCAATCGCATGTCAGGGGTGTCCAGTGCCACCCCGGACCCCCCTCTGGCTCCGCCACTGGTAAGATAACATTATTTATCTGTACCTATAACCAAAAAGTGTGTTTAAATATGATTCGGGTGTGTGGACGGACGTACAAACGAACGTTCATTTAGTTACAGACTGTTCGAGTTCTGCTCATATTATTTTATTAGCCAGACACACGAATCATATTTAAACACACTTTTGGTTAGAGTTTAAAACATCTTGATGTTTGAAACTCTAACTCTGAACCAATTCTACATGGCCCATATAAAAATTGACCAGGATTTGTTTCCAGGTATGACAAAAAATGGGTTTTGACTTTCATTTATACTTTGATTTTATACATAGATGTATATATTTGAAGCGTTCAGATGCAAAAGCCTCTAAGTGCCATTTGAATTTTTTCTAGAATGATAATTTTTTATCAAGCTTGTATATATAAGTTCAGTAATTTCACATAATGGCAATGAATATTACCTATTAATTGTCATTTAAGTGAAATTACTGAACTTAAATATACAAGCTTGATAAAAATGATCATTCTAGAATAATTTAAAATGGAACTTAGAGGCTTTTGCATCTGACCTTCTGTTATATATATATATATATATATATATATATATATATATATATATATATATGTTGTCCTTTCATTTTTTTCTTGTCTGACTCACTTAAATGAAAGGCTCATTATTATGCATGTCTTTGTCTCTCAGGTGTGAATCACCATTATACATGATGAGGGCTGGCCTGTTCACGCCCATTCGCATATTGCCTTGGCAAACAAAAAAATCTTTTTCACAATATAACCCAATTCACAGTTTTATGTGAATGATTAGGGGGATGATTTTCAGATCATTGTGAAGAAAAAACCCTAGGCAACAACATCAATTAGTCAAAAGTCTTGTGGACGCATATTTAGTATGTGTTTTCTGGCCTTATTTCAGAAACTTTCATTTTTAGTTTTTACAATAACCACGCATAAACAATATTCTCTCAAAAATGCAAACATGTACAAACATGTTGCCCATATGTCATGGTTGCCCTGTTTCTGCTAAATATAGTGTAATTTCACCTGTGCCATTAATATGTTTATAAGCAGCTGAAAAAAACACAGATGTCAGGGCATGTCAGAACCTCTCAAGGACCCCAAATACACCTTGGTCCCCAGGGGGTTAATAGTCACATTACTGTATGATTTGTGAATATTGTGAATATTCAGATCTCCTCAGGGATGGAAGGGAAAAATTCTGATAATAGTGACGTATTGTTTGCTTTATGGAGCAAAAAAGTTGAGCCTACCTTATGTAAACTCAAGAAAGAGTACATTGATTTTAAATGTCCAGATGAGGAATTACTCCAATGGTGGGACACAATTGGCAAACATCAAAAGAAATCAAAACATGATGAAATAATTGAGGCTCTAAACTTCATAAGATGTATACGGCTACGTGAGTTAACAACGTGTCTATCTTCAAGTATAGATGCTAAATGTAAAGAAGTGCAATCTAAAAATGCAGAGGTACAAAAGTCTGAGGCAAAGATTAAAGATCTTCAAACACAGCTAGATAAACTACTAGCTGAACAGTTAGCCCTGACTGAAAAGTGTAAAAATCACAAAGAGAACATTGCACTTACTAGTGGGTTGGTAGCCCAATAGCAACAAGTTTAAGATCCAAATTGCAATCCTGTTAGTATTTTCAGATTTGTAATTGTGCGTAACACATTGCTCATAGAACACAATTTTTAGTTGTATGTGCTACTACAATGTGCACATAGACTAATGAAGTTTATTTCTTTAAGACACATGATTGCTTTACTGTAAGTCTTTTATGGAAACACTTAGGTGAAAAGGTTGTAGATGCTATGCATCCTAGGCCAAGTATCTTGTGTAAACTGGAATAACTGTTTAACTGGAATTGCATAGCAATTTCAAGTTGCATGTGTGTGTCTATGTTGAATTTGTCTCCTTAGTGGAAAACTCTGCTATTTTCTATATAGCTGCAGTAAAACCACGTAAAGGAGCATAGCATGGCCATGTGGCTACAATGTGCTTCACAATTGCATTAACCATGAAAATGCTTTGCTCACAACAGGATTCAGTTACTCTGAACTTTGCACTGTTCTCATGCTTCTTAACAAAAAACACTGGTGTGGGAAGATTTTGAGCCAGATCACATCTCATACTCGCATACATTCTCATACTGGCTCCCTGTTACAACAACAGGACCAAATTTGCATCACAATTGTAAAACTCCCTAATCTTTGTTTTGGGGCATGATGAATTTACACATAGCCACAGCTAAATGCAGCCACATAGATAACACCATTTGATCTTTACACACAAAGTCTGATTCTGCCTCACAAAAATTTAATTCATACAATTTTATTCAAGTCTTTCATCTAATAATTGATTGTTTTGTTTTACTTTGAATTTACTTTTCTCACCAAGTAAAATTTTAAAATGTATGTCAGTATTTCTCATTTTTACTCAAGTACAAATATTTGTATTCTCAGCAATTCTTTGGAATATTTCTGAAACTTATTGGGTTTATGCTTATTTGTATTTTGTCCATTTGACTTGCAACAATGTTTTTGGACATGGATTAAATTGAATCTCTGTGTTTGGTTACACTGAATATTTTGCTGATACTCTTCATGAAATGGGGTTTTAAACCAGCATTTGTTGTTTTGTTGAAATGCAATTTATTTAAATGTTTCCAGAAACAGTGTAAGAGCTTGTAAGATCTTCTTTTATTCTCCCTTGACCACATTTTTAAGTATATCAATTTAAGGGCTTTTTGCCAGAGACACATTTTAATCTGACCATATCAAACCTCTAATCAATGACATTGACAAATGCCATATGTATGCCTTTTCTGTTTGTTGTGCTTCATGCTCTTTTGAATCACAGGATTCCTGCTAAGTTCCTGTGTCCTGCCTCTGAGAGAGGAACCAGTGTTTGCTCCCAGATTCAGTACTTATTTGCATATCTATGAAAGGTGCAACACCATTTGATGTAACCTCCTCATGCAGGGCTGAAGGGAGAACAAAGACTCAAGACTGACCTGCTGGTATTGCAACTACAGCAAGATGCAACTACACGCAACAGAAAGCATGTCTTTATGGATTGTGCCACCTTTGGACTCCATGTGTGTGGCCAACGGTGCCAAGGGGGGAATTGTAGGATTGAAAATAATCCAAGACATTTGAAATGATCTTTACTGTTCCACCCCTCCTTTTAACCACAAAGACTATTTGGAGGACAGATGAGCTGATAGTGATCAAGGCCTGTAGGCCAAGATTAGTGTACTTTGGGGGTCAATGAAATGTCACACCTTTAGAACACTGGGGGAAGTGTAATTACCTGATTGGTCAGTTTGAATGTCTCACATTTGGGTTTTAGTCACATGGTCAGGGAAAGGATAAAAGAAGACTGTAACTGTTGCTCTGTCTCTTTTAATGCTCTGCTCTTTCTATGCTCTGGCTCTCTCCCTTTCTTGAGGGTTCTCTTCCTTGGCCTCCTCTCTCTCTCTCTCTCTCTCTCTCTCTCTCTCTCTCTCTCTCTCTCTCTCTCTCTCTCTCTCTCTCTCTCTCTCTGGTAATATTTTACATGCTGGGTAAGATTATTGGTTTAAGTTATCATCATCTCAAACATCTATTTTGTAACTATTTTAAGTGTAACCATAACCATATTTTGTCATTAAACCTTATCAATTACAACTAAGATGCTATCTAGTTTTGACTTTGAAGTGCTACATATTGCAAAACAATACTGTCACTCTCTATAGCAAAGCTCTCCCACATATTAAGCTATTGTAACTGCGCTTATTTCCGTCGTTGGTATAAGTGGCAGTGGGTGGAATAGACAAGAAATGTGCATTTTTCTACCATCTTGCTAATAACGTTTCTTTAGTCATTCGGCAGTCTTGCAGCCTGAACCTCGGCAGGAAATCCACCCTTACAGTAGCCTAATCTAATGTTAGGTAGAAGGTTAGTTTTTCTTTTGAATTGGGCCCTCCTCCCGAGGTAGTTTTGTTCTTGGATTTATTTGTAATATGTTTCTTTATTTTATATTATTAATTTAGTGTCTAGCTTCGGCTAGGATGAAAAAAAATAAAGGCAGACCTCCAGGGGCGGAGTGGGACCAAAAAATCTACCGGGAAATTTCGAAGACCACCGGCTCTCGTCACGGGCATGATTTAAATAGCCGATAGCATTTACAGTTTTACTGATTTAAAAGGAACTTTGTTGTACTATGCTGGAATAAAGTTCATAAATGGTTGTTCTTTCCCATAGTAATTTCTAAAACTATGTTGGGAGGACTCTGTGCCTCTAGGGGGGTTCGGGGGCATGCTCCCCCGGCAGAAAATTTTGGACATTTTAATCTCGTGCTCTCTGAGAGATCGAAATTAAGAGCTTCAACCCATGAACTGCTCGTTGAACAAAGAAAAAAACATTAATTTGTCCCAGGACAATAAAGAGGGCTCAAACATATTTTTAGTTATGAGAGTCTCAGTCTACATTACATTATCAATAGTGTTTTAGGATGCCAAACAATTATTATAATAATGTAATTATGATTTATAATTATTCCTATGACGTACTGTAAAATCCATTTATAGCCTATAAATGTACTATGTAAATGAAAATGAGTATTTCAAAAGTATATTTTCACCTACATTAAACTATAACATAGGAAAATTAAAATACTTTTGTCCTAATTTCTTAACTTGCAAGAAATAAACCCTTGAGCTTTTATTTAGGAGAAAACACCAGCAGCCTGACCATGATGATCGCGTGAGCAAAGTAATCACGCGCACAAACTGGATGCTATTCTAATGTCAGTTATTATAATTGCGCAACGCCATATATATTCATGGTTTCAATTTTAGTTCTTTGGCAAAATATAACGCTAGAGACCTTAATGTTGGGTTTTACATTTTACATCTTTATATATCTGTGTTGGGAAAAGGGAGAAGAGAAAGTTCGGCAAGGCGGATTCGAACTCGCGTTCAGCGCATCAAAATGCTCCTCTCGAACACCTCACGCCTTACGACCTACGCCACTGAGGCAGTTTCAAGACAACCGTCGTTTTGCTGTAAAGACAAGGCACTTAGTGCAAATATATGCTCCATTAATATAAAAAAAAAAGTTTTCTTCCCTTAGCTTGGGCCATGACGAACTTCCAATAAATATATTTTATCAGACCGGGCCGGCCCTCGCGGCCTCGAAACACTACCGGCCCACCGGGAAAAGTCCCGACTCTCCCGATCAAAACAATCTCATCCCAATTCGTCATATAACTGACGTTTTGGGACGTCTTTTGACCATTCGTCAATATACGACATTTTAGGGCCCCCTTAAACGTCGGTAGATGACGATCCCGCTGCTACTGCAGACCTCCCATTTCAAAGTGAACTTTTTTGGTTATTTGGTAAATCTGGGACTGGAGAGATTTTCACAGCATTAAAATGTCGCCTGTTGAAATCACACTCCCCTCAGCTAGGTGTCTAAGGTCACAGACGTGCAAATAAAAAGTATTTAATAATGGTATGATTTAATATTTATTTATTGATGGATATATTTTTTATTTGACTATTTATTAAAATTATTTTTTTAACAATATAACATTATATTTTATACAATTATATATATATATATAGTTTTACTTAGAAATTAGTTTTGTATTATATATATATATATATATATATATATATATATATATATATATATATATATATATATATTCATAATTAAAAATATGGTTTTCCTTATAAATTGGTAATATTATATTAATACTATGACAGATATTTTATTTTAAAACCATATATTTATTAATTATTAATATAATATACTATTATATTTTAATTTACGAATAATTTAAAAAATATATATATAGTTACTTAGAAATTGGTTTTATGTCAAGTTCATCTACGGGCGGATGTAGAATGTTGCATCCGTGGACTTTTGAAAATCGCGCGCGTTAATTCATTCCAGACATAGCTAACGGCGTCGTCTTTTTGCATATTTTTCCCAATGGATCCTGGCATTTACAACGAAATTTTTTCGTACAAGTGCCATGGGACATACCCTGATGGCTACAGTAAAACGGAGAAAAATACACTACGGAAAAAAGCGCACAACTTTGAAATTAAAGGTAATATATATGTATTTTTTTACATTTTAACTTTAATATGATGTGATTTGTATAATATATAAATGTATTTATTTTAATTGATGTATCATAAAATGTTTCATATAAATTTACGTTGGATTTTTACCAATTCAATATAGGCTTATACCGTAACTTTTTTATAGGCTAACTTTACAGCTCATGCACAACGCATCAGGATTTCGTTAAATAATTGAATAGAACAGAATAACCAAATAAAGCTACAATAAAGAATACATTATTTTACACATGCATATGCAATATCCACGTTCATATATACACTCACCGGCCACTTTATTAGGTACACCTGTCCAACTGCTCGTTAACACTTAATTTCTAAGCAGCCAATCACATGGCGGCAACTCAGTGCATTTAGGCATGTAGACATGGTCAAGACAATCTCCTGCAGTTCAAACCGAGCATCAGTATGGGGAAGAAAGGTGATTTGAGTGACTTTGAACGTGGCATGATTGTTGGTGCCAGAAGGGCTGGTCTGAGTATTTCAGAAACTGCTTATCTACTGGGATTTTCACGCACAACCATCTCTAGGGTTTACAGAGAATGGTCCGAAAAAGAAAAAACATCCAGTGAGCGGCAGTTCTGTGGGCGGAAATGCCTTGTTGATGCCAGAGGTCAGAGGAGAATGGCCAGACTGGTTCGAGCTGATAGAAGGGCAACAGTGACTCAAATAACCACCCGTTACAACCAAGGTGGGCAGAAGAGCATCTCTGAACGCACAGTACGTCGAACTTTGAGGCAGATGGGCTACAGCAGCAGAAGACCACACCGGGTGCCACTCCTTTCAGCTAAGAACAGGAAACTGAGGCTACAATTTGCACAAGATCATCGAAATTGGACAATAGAAGATTGGAAAAACGTTGCCTGGTCTGATGAGTCTCGATTTCTGCTGCGACATTCGGATGGTAGGGTCAGAATTTGGCGTCTACAACATGAAAGCATGGATCCATCCTGCCTTGTATCAACGGTTCAGGCTGGTGGTGGTGGTGTCATGGTGTGGGGAATATTTTCTTGGCACTTTTTGGGCCCCTTGGTACCAATTGAGCATCGTTGCAACGCCACAGCCTACCTGAGTATTGTTGCTGACCATGTCCATCCCTTTATGACCACAATGTACCCAACTTCTGATGGCTACTTTCAGCAGGATAATGCGCCATGTCATAAAGCTGGAATCATCTCAGACTGGTTTCTTGAACATGACAATGAGTTCGCTGTACTCAAATGGCCTCCACAGTCACCAGATCTCATTCCAATAGAGCATCTTTGGGATGTGGTGGAACGGGAGATTCGCATCATGGATGTGCAACCGACAAATCTGCGGCAACTGTGTGATGCCATTATGTCAATATGGACCAAACTCCCTGAGGAATGCTTCCAGCACCTTGTTGAATCTATGCCACGAAGAATTGAGGCAGTTCTGAAGGCAAAAGGGGGTCCAACCCGTTACTAGCATGGGGTACCTAATAAAGTGGCCGGTGAGTGTATTTGAATTCAGTACCATGAGTACCATGATGACCGTAATAGGCTTTACACACACACACACACACACACACACACACACACACACACACACACACACACACACACACGCACACACACACACACACACACACACACACACACACACACACACACACACACACACACACACACACACACACACACTGTATTTTGTTAATTTATTTATGATTACATTCATTCTCAAGGTCTAACAAACATTCATTCCAAAAGAAATGAATATAAGAATATAATTTTTTGACTAGCCTACTTAAAAAAAAAAAACTAATGATGGAGAATTTTTTTCACTTTTAAATTTTAAAACCTTTAACCTTTTAAAACCACATTCGAAAAATAAAAACACTAAAAGAACTCCGACTATTAATCAAAAACTAATACTTACTAATGAAAAACTAATGATAAACAATTCACGATTAACAAATAATGAACAATTCTTTCTTGTGTCATAGATGGCCAATTATACTATGTCCGGAACCCAAACACTTCCAAAGAAATAAAGGTGAAGGTTGTCAGAGGGGCTGAAGAAGCTAACACCATATTTATGGAGTTCCATGCCAGCAGTATGGGGGCACATACCGGACAGAATAAAACTAGAGATGCCGTCTCCAAAAGGTTTTATTGGCCTGGCATGTCACAGGACATTGACAAATGGGTAATAACACATTTGCTGATTCAGTGAAATTTTTTGTTTGTTAATCAACACAAAACATTTTTTTACTGCAGTTTTTTGAGTGTTTTTAATACTCTATTTATAAGCCAATTGATATTTAAATAATTTTAATAATTTCAAATTCAACAAATTCAAAAATTTTGTTAGGCTAAAACACATCTATCTGATTTGAAAAGGTGGCACAGTGTGAACAATGCCAAGCCAATAGATCAACTCTAAAACAGGGGACTGACTACAAACCTATTGAGGTACAAATTATTTTACAAAACAGATATTAAAATAAGGATGTACAAATATAACTGAAACTGGGGGCAATATAAATACACGCTAACTGAGGAACAAAACAAGACAAGCGTAAATAACCATTTTTATGAACTCTAGGTTAAACAGCCCTTTGAGCTGTTGGGAATGGACCTCATCGGTAAACTGTCATTGACAGGTGACGGTAATCAGTATATTTGTGTCATCATCGATTACCTCACCAAGTGGCCCCAAGCTTACCCTTTGCGGTCCAAAACTGCCAAAGAGGTCACTGAATGCTTAATTAAATTTGTGCATCAGTTTGAAGCCCCAAAGAGGGTCCTTACTGACCAGGGGAAAGAGTTTGTGAATGAGGTAAGTTTTATGTAAATATGACATGTCCATAGAACATGGCTTTTGACTACAATCCCTTGTAAATGCCAACTACTATGCCTGTAAATGTTAATACGTTTCTTTCACAATTCTAGCTGAACAAACATGTGTGCAGAACACTTAATATCAAGCACTCCTTATGCGCACCCTATCATCCACAAACAAATGGCCTTGTGGAACGGATGAATGCCACAATTCAAAGGTGCCTTTTTATATATGCTATTGGTTTTATATTTGCCTGATATCTTTAGCCAAAATGTTCCCAAACAAACATTGAATTCCAAGTATAAATTCAATACATTTTGCACAGACAGTTATCACAGTATGGCGATAGAAGTAACTGTCAAGGAATGCTTACAAGGGGCAAGGGGGTAGGCAAAAATGAATATCTAATGATTTTGTGTAAACAGAGCCCTTTGCAAGCTTTGCAAGGACCGGCCAATGGACTGGGACAAACATCTCGATGCCGTCATGTTCGGACTTCGAACAAAAAAACAAATGACGACCAAATTCTCACCCTTTTTTTAATGTTTGGGAGAGAAGCCCGTTACCCTTGTGAAATACCAGAGCAATATAAGGTAACTGAAAATTTAAGTAATTATTTATCAAAATGATAATGTAATGTTAAATTAATTTTTCATGATAATCAAAATGAAATTGTTTTTAGATCAAACAAAGTGTAGAGGATACTGTGACTGTGGAGCAGGTGACAGAATCGGCAGTGAGGATGAGTGAAGTTTTGCGTGAGGCTGAGGTAAACATCAAAACTTCACAAAAAAAAGTAAAGCAAAAATTGTGTCCAACCACCAACAAATATAAAGTAGGAGACAAAGTGTGGAGACAAAATGTGAGGAGTCAGCAGAGAAAAGGTGGGAAATTGGAGGCAAACTACCAGGGCCCCTTCATTATAACAGCACTGGATGGAAAAAGTGCTGATCTTGAAGATGGGAGGGGTGTTAAGGTACCAAAAATTAACACAGACCACTTGAGGCCCCATTGTGAAGAGACCCCAAAAGTCCCTCACAAGCTCCAGAAACCCTCGAAAAACACGAAAATACACTTAGCCTCTCCACTCAGCTCCCCAGCACTGTCTCCTCCACATGGCCATCCTCCATCTCCACTCAGCTCCCCAGCACTGTCTCCTCCACATGGCCATCCTCCATCTCCACTCAGCTCACCAGCACTGTCTCCTCCACATGGCCATCCTCCATCTCCACTCAGCTCACCAGCACTGTCTCCTCCACATGGCCATCCTCCATCTCCACTCAGCTCCCCAGCACTGTCTCCTCCACATGGCCATCCTCCATCTCCACTCAGCTCCCCAGCACTGTCTCCTCCACATGGCCATCCTCCATCTCCACTCAGCTCACCAGCACTGTCTCCTCCACATGGCCATCCTCCATCTCCACTCAGCTCCCCAGCACAGCCTCCTCCTCATGGCCATCCTCCATCTCCAATCAGCTCCCCAGCACAGCCTCCTCCACATGGCCATCCTCCATCTTCACTCAGCTCCCCAGCACAGCCTCCTCCTCATGGCCATCCTCCATCTCCACTCAGCTCTGCAGATAAGACTTCTGTCCAGGCATCAGGCACAGTGGAAACATGTATGTATTTAGTATTTTACAAATGACAATATCAGATCAAATAAGCAACAAACACCATTCAAACTGCTGCAGATGCAAAAAATCTAACCCAATGACAGGCGAAAGTTTCGAAGGCAGTGTGCAAGCGTATTTAAAAAAGTGTTTATTTTTTAACATGCAAAAATTTCTCTGTCTGTGCAGGTTGCGGGAGAATAAAACGATTCGCGGGACTTCCGCAAACTAGAAATATCTATGAATAAAACATAAAAACGTTTTACAGGCCAGAGTTTCTTTTTATAACATGTTTGCAGCATTGAGCCAATCATAGACGTGTTGATTTCTTGAACGCAACGGCCAATCAGAAGAATTTAAGGTAACACTTTAGAATACGGTTCCTTCGTTAATGAATAACTACACAAGAACTAATGAGTAACACAATATTAACAATCTATTAACTATTATTAACTAACAAGAAACTCTGATTAACGAACTAGTAAGTAATAGCGCACAGGCGAAAGTGGTAGTTCACTATTAAGTAATCAATAACTACTATTTTTTTAACACTTCTCAGAGAACTACTGAAAAAGTTTATTAACAATTTAGTAACTACTATTAACTAAAAGAAACTCTTTTTAATGAATTAGTAAGTAATAGCTCACAGATGAAAGTGTTACTATACTTCTGTGGGAATTACTAATTATTTGGATTCGTATTTTAAAGTGAAGATCATTGGAACTAACTAGTAATTACTCAAGTGTTACTAAAGACATTTTCTAAAAGTATACTAAAGTTCACCAAAAATCTCAAACGTTTGCACAAATCATAACTAGATCATGTAGTAACACTTGAGTAATTACTAGTTAGTTCCAATGATCTTCACTTTATAATACGGATCCAAATAATTAGGAAGTAATAGCTCACAGATGAAAGTGTTACTAGATACTTCTGTGGGAATTACTAATTATTTGGATCCGTATTATAAAGTGAAGATCATTGGAACTAACTAGTAATTACTCAAGTGTTACTACATGATCTAGTCATGATTTGTGCAAACGTTTGAGATTTTTGGAAATGCCTTTAGTAACACTTGAGTAATTACTAGTTAGTTCCAACGATCTTCACTTTATAATACGAATCCAAATAATTAGTCATTCCCACAGAAGTATCTAGTAACACTTTCATCTGTGAGCTATTAATTACTAATTCGTTAATAAGAGTTTCTTTTAGTTAATAGTAGTTACTAGATTCTTATTAAACTTTTTCAGTAGTTCTGTGGGAAGTATTAAAAAATAGTAGTTATTGATTACTTAATAGTGAACTACCACTTTCGTCTGTGCGCTATTACTTACTAGTTCGTTAATCAGAGTTTCTTATTAGTTAATAATAGTTACTACATTGTTAATATTGTGTTACTCATTAGTTCTTGTGTAGTTATTCATTAACGAAGGAACCGTATTCTAAAGTGTTACCGAATTTAAGATAGACTCCCCTCACTGCTCAAAACAGACTTTTTGTTCAGAGCTGAATTCTGTATGCTGGCAAATCCTCTAATTATAACAAACAGCGTGTATGAAAGATTCATTGTGCAGTCAGCTTCATTGATAATAACAGAGAGAGATGTGTGGGATTGCAATAAACCGATGTCCGCTTTCTAGGAATTATTAGGTAATGCCAAACCATGCACCCAGTAGCTGTGAGTAACAGTGAGAAGTGCATTAAAATTAGAAAAAGAAAAAAAAATCAAGGGCCATTTAGAATAGATAAAAATTTCTGATTAATTGGGTCAGCAGTGCATCTTGAATTAAAGGGATAGTTCACCCAAAAATGAAAATTCTGTCAGTATTTACTCACCCTCATGTTGTTCCAAACCTCTATGTGTTTATTTTGTTCTGCTGATCACAAAGGAAGATATTTGGAAAAATGTTTTAATCAAACAGATCTCATTCCCCATTGACTACCGTAGAAGGAAAAAATACATACTATGGTAGTCGATGGGGAATGAAATCTGTTTGATTAAAACATTCTTCCAAATATCTTCCTTTGTGTTCAGCAGAACAAAATAAACACATAGAGGTTTGGAACAACATGAGGGGGAGTAAATACTGACAGAATTTTCATTTTTTGGGTGAACTAACCCTTTAAGTTTACCTCTCCGTGTAGGGTCCGTGTAAGTTGCGTTCATTCGTTTTTTGATTTTATATTGAAAGTAGAAAAATGAAAAAACGGCTCATTTATTCTTTTTTCCAAAAAAATTAAAAATGATAATTCGGCTTGATTTTTATATTTTTATGTTCAGGAATAGAAAATGGAAAATTGGATTGAATATTCGATTTCTACGTGTGGGTGTGCATGAAATGCCCCTTTCATCTGATTGGTCAAACCACTCCGCCTTCAGTACGAGCTTTTCTTTCTGTCAGGAAGAGTCACGAGTGCGGCACTGACAAATGCACTTTAATAAAATAATGTCTGAAACCACCCCTCACTGTTAACTACACACAACATTAGCAACAGAAATATGTTGCTGGTCACGTAACAAGAGAGCCACAGTAGGCCTACATATGACAGATTTTTTTAGCATGATGTATTTCCCATTGATAAATACAGTGCAAGTAGTTCAGTCTCTTTGAATAAAAGGGAAGTGAAAATATAAATCAATAATAGATTTAACTATACCATGATAAAATATGTCCATAACATTAGTCCATAGATTACCTTCCCATAACGGTTACATTAGAGTTAGGGGATAACACAGTTTGTACAGTGTAAAAATTCGTTATGTCTAAAGTTCCCATAAAACATGAAAACTGGAAGAACAGTGCAATGATCACTCTGGATTTTTAAAACAGCTAATTTGACAGTAGGCTAATATTCAGAATATCCTTCTCGTATAATGCACAAATGGGCTTCCTTTGTGAAATATAGCAGACCAACTGCATAAATGTTTGCATTCAAGTTTTTCATATAGTCAGTCCCAACATCCATACAGAGAGACAGATAGACAGACTGGGCAGTATAGACCATTTCACAAGATGTAAACAACACTGGTCCAGAAGCACTTCCTGTTTCAGTTTTTTAACACTACATTAAAGCTGGGATAAAATACAACCAACAGAACATATAAATATGAATCAAAAAGTTAAACAAGCATCTTTAAGATGTTTTCTTTACATGTGAAATAAAGAAAACAGTTACCAACTGAAACAGGAAGTGTTTCTGGACCAGTGTTGTTTACATCTTGTGAAATGGTCTATAGCAAGCCATGGCAAAAAGCAGGCTAACTTGTAGTAGGGGTGTGCGATATCACGATTTTTGATCGTGGATGAATAAAATGTCTCCACAATCTGGTTTTGAAGAAATATCATAGTATAGTGTTACAGTGCATTCTATCAGTTCAGTTCTGGTGCCTCTGTCTCAACGGTACAACGTGACATAGCCTACACATCACACGTAAATGAATAGGTACGAGACACTGCAATTCACAAAAGTTTATTATTTGCATAAGCCTTGCCGGTTAAACGTTTAAAGGAGAACTCCGGCGAACAATGAACCTTTGGTCTAATAAATCATCGGTACCTAGTCAATCGTTGTCTGAGGTTTGTTTTCATGATAATCGAATGTAAAGAGTTTTATCTCTAAAAACTGTTTAGTGTATAATGCTAGTACTGGGGGCATTGACTAAGTAAAAAGAATCGCTAGTTTATACCACTAACAAGGCTCAAAATATCCCCACACTAACGTAGTAACATAATGAGGGTTCATACATGCAAAACGAAGCATTGAGAACTTTGTAAGTGTACAGAACATTTAATAAGAAGATAAGTTATAAAGACCGTTTACTTCGTGTATACATTCAGAAGCCATCTTAGGAAATAGTCTCAATAAGTCAATCCCCTAACTTTAAAGAACTTTAAAGGCCTTTAAAGTTTTTATAGGCCAGTCAAACATGTAAAGGGTACATTATGTGGTAATGCATCTCCGAAACGGGACATAATTTAAGCCAGATATTTTTTCACAAGACAGAACACAAGCTCATTAGAAGTCTAATAGAAGTCTTAACTCATTTTTGACCAAATGTGTAGTTACTGCGCTTTGCCTTTGTAGGGCAGAGTAGACTTAAATGATCCCTTATGGTGCCCTCTAGTGGGCAACATTAATAAAACAGCCTTCATTTTCCTTATGGTTTGAGCAGGGGTTATAATAGCAAAACTTTAATTTTAATAGATGTATGAATTTGTGATTCTCGGGAGGAGAAAAGCAAATTAATCCAGGGGTTCTCAATTGATAAGGGTTGGAGCTAAACTCTGCAGGAGAGTGGACCTTGAGGACCAGAGATGACAACCCCTCATCTATTATAATTGGCTTGCCCTTCGTTTTGGTCATAAGTTACCATATTTTTCCTTTGTTGCAACAAGAAAATAATATTTTGACAATAAATTGATAAAACATAAGAAACTTAGAATTAAGGCGAGATCGCTAAAAAATGCTTCATTTATTTGATTCAAAATACAGCAAAAATTTTGCACACCCAAGTTCAAACTAAGGGGTTTCTAAAGCATCTGCAACATTTATCAAGTTCAAGGATAATTGTGCACGCATTAATAAATCATTATGATATTAAAATCATAATAAAGTCAGCTATTGCCTACTATATGTACAAAAAAATTCAGATGTTTAATTACACGTTAAGAATTTTCCTCCCATATAAAACCATAATAATAACGCTTAATGTGGCTTAATGCAGATTAGAATGTCCCCTTATGTCGAAATAACGATTTATTATGTCTAAATATATAATTATGTGTAATAACAGATATCGAAATAACGACGTATTATGTCGAAATAACGAGATATTAAGTTGAAATATATAATGTTTTAACAATAATATATAATGTTTTAACATAAAAAATGAAAACTTGTTTTTGTTTTCAAAAATGGAAACATAAAAAGAAAACACGTTTATAGACAGTCAATGGAGTCAGTTAATAGACAGTCAGTTAAGGCTTTATTTAGGCTATTTGATTCAAAATACAGCAAAAACAGTCATGTTTATATTATTATATTTATTTATTTATTCAATTTAAACTATCACAATTTATAATTTGTACAATTTAAACTTTTCTAATTTGATATATTTTAAAATGCAATTTATTTCTCTAAATTTCAGATAGTTGCTGTTGTTTTGAACTTTCTATTAATCAAATAATCGTAAAAACACAATTGTGCACAATTGTTTTTAACATTGATAATAATTATAAATGTTTTTTGAGCATAAAATCATCATATTAGAATGATTCCAGAAGGATCATGTGACATTAAAGACTGGAATAATGATGCTGAAAATTCAGCTTTGATCGCAGGAATAGTCTAAATTACATTTTAATATATATTCAACATAGAAAACAATCATTTTAAGTTGTATAAATAGCCTATTTTACAATATTACTGTTTAAAATATCTTACCGTTCAAAAACTTTTGACTGTATAGCCTAAAGCATTGAATAAACTTACAGTAGTTAGCCTAAGCACCGGTGGCCCTTTTTGAGAAATGAGTTTACTAATTAGGCCCTACTGTAGGCTAAATAGCCTATAACAAGTACATCTTTGCAAACTTTGAAATGTTTAAAGGTGAAATACATACAACGTGAGAATCAGGTGTCTTATAGAGAGCCTAAGTCCCGCCCCTTCGCTTCCGGCTCATGGGACCTTATTTCGGAAAAAATATGAATGGAAGTCAATGGGGAGAGACAACTTATCTTTTTATTCCGTCTGAACTGTGCCCTCAATTACACATATGATGTTTGTCAATTTAAAAGATGATTCTCAAAGTCAAAAACGTCGCAGTTTGTCATACAACAGAAGAGTAACATTTAGTTTTATGTGAAAATCGCTCTATGAACTACATCTCCCGGGAAGCGAAACGAGATCCGCTGCACGTGTGTGTGTGCAGTCTGGTACAAAACACTCAGGTAGGACGGCGTAACGTTACGATTATAATGTAAGACTGTAGAAACAATGACAGACAGCATCAGTAAAGTTAGCTTCATTCATTGAGAGAAAATGTGCGCCTTTGGGGTTTGTAGTCTTTGTAATTACGTATTTTCACAGTCTTATACCTCAACGGTTTTACATCAAACTGCGACTTTCTTTACTTTAAAATGTATCTTTTAAATTGACAAACATCATATGTGTAATTCAGGGCACAATTCAAACCAGATCAAAATATTTGTTGTCTCTTGCCATTGACTACCATTCAATATTTTTCCGAAGTAAGGTCCCATGGTGGTTGACCGGAAGGGGAGGGACTTAGGCTCTCTATTAGGCGACGTGAAGAGGGACGACTTGTGTAGGCGTCTATTAAGCCGACCTGTGTATCAGGCGTCTTATTAGGCGACGTGCCAAGTTCAGACGTCATGATTTTATACATGTACGCCGTCGTCACGTCGCCATCAGTTACTATTATTACTGAGACGTCGCCGTAACGTCGCCGCTGGTCTGTCGTCTGGCGTCTCTATCAATCCTATTCAAAAATAGACACGGACTGACGGCGACGGAAGGATAGACTGCTCCTTCGCCTTCTTCATGGAAGTCTTAGAAATGTCACTTTTCACTCGTCATAACGACACTCTTTGATCTCGCCGCCACGCGGTCACGTGGTTCGTGTAGCTCTCAATAGTTCCAAACAAACCCAAGCGGGGCAGACAGCAGAAACTGTATTTGCAGCAATTATCGGGAAATATTGACGCATAATGAACATTGATTTTTACGTTGACACTTAAATGCCCAGCAAACAATATTACGTTGTGACGACGTCACGTGCTGGTCATTTTTAGTCACACTTACATTAGCATATGACGTCGCCACTATGACGAGTGAAAAGTATGGAAAGCCTTTAGGGCCAAATACACGCGAATTTTAACGCGTATTTCACGCGTATTTCACGCGTAAAATACACGTGAAATACACGTGAAATACGCGTTGATTATGTCACGCGTATTTCACGTGTATTTTACGCGTATTTTACGTGTATTTTACGCGTGAAATACGCGTTGATTATGTCACGCGTATTTCACGCGTAAAATACACGTAAAATACGCGTGAAATACACGTAAAATACGCGTGAAATACGCGTGACATAATCAGTATGAACGGGTCGGTGTCATTGGCTGCTGAAGACTTAGGTCTAACCATTTCTGTGAGCTTAGAGGGGTGACTAGGCTACCACCAGATTACATTCTATAGATCAGTTTATTCCGGTTTTGTGTGTGTGTGTGTGTGTGTGAGAATAACCTATATGAATAATAGGCTATATTTAAATTGCGGTTTTATGACAATTTAGATAAAAATAAAATTAACTTGTTTTTCTCCTCTCATGCCTTTTTGTAAATAAGCACATTATTGGAGATTTTAGCTTTAACATCAAAGCATTAACGTGTGTGGGGAATTCAGTTACAGTGGAGGTAACCAGGTTTATGATCACTGCAGGTTTAAGATACAGACCACTGTTATCAATATCTGTCTTTGGAAAACAACGTGAGCTTTTGTTGTGCTTACATTTACAGCTAAAGCAAGCAGGGGGCGCTTATTCAAACCTTTTTGTTCTGAAACAAGGCACTCAGACAAACTGTAATTAGGTATACACGTGCTATTATCAATTTAAAGAAATTTAATGGCTTAACATATATTTAAGGCTTTGAGGATTAGAATGGGAGCTTGTGCTCAGGTCAGGACAGGTGTAAGAACCTTGGTATGTCACCTTGGTATTGGTATTAAAGCAATTTATCTGTAAAAATTATTAGACACTTTGGTAAAACACCATATAACATTTAAGTAAACATATAAACATAAAAATCAGTGATGTAACTTTGTTTTAAAAAGTGGGTGGGACAGGTGGGGTGGGGGTTGCTAATAAAATGCTAAATCAGATTTATGTAGGCCACAATAACATTACGACGTCCAGCAATCGATTTAAATAGTAGGCTACATGGGGTTTAATTTGTCGTTTAATGAGATAAAGTCCCCTATAATGTATAATGTATGTTAGCAGTGCCGTGTTGTCTCTAATATTTAATGTTAGAATATTTACTCTGCATTTTCTGTTTCTGAGTTGTTGTGGTGACAAATAAACAGGTTACTCTCAAATTTCCAACATCTTTTCACCAAGTCTCTTACCGGACACCATGTGGCATATACCTAACCAGCAGTTTACTGAAATGAGACTGTGCTATAAAGCCAACTGTTTTTTTTCCAGTTCTCCACTTACTTTACCTTCCTCAAGCACTGACAGAACACATCCAAGCTTGTGATCATAAATTCATACAAATCATCTGCATGATAAAAGGTACAGTCAGTGGGTCATTTTGTTAACATATGCATTACTATTTTAAATCAGAATTGATTTCACTGAAAATTTATTACATTTAGAAAAAATGAAATGAAGCTGAACTCTGCAGGGCAGAGGGCATTGACCCTCGAGGACCATGTTTGCCTATATAGGATTGCATTCGGAGCATTCCAAGTGAACCCTGTTGATGTAATAAAAAAAAGCGTAAAGGGTTAAATTAGCAATTTAAAAGGGTAGTCATTGCAGTGTCACCTGTCAAAGATGATATAGACAGATATATGGAATATATAACGTCATAACCGTCATAACCTTTTTTTTTTTTTTTTTTTTTTATTAAACATTAAAGCAATGCATACAAACATAAACATATATAACAGGAAAAAAAATTACAAAAATTTACACAGACACAAATAAGTTGCCAGGGTAACATAAAAACAAGAATGCAGTACAATCACCTTAAGAGGACATAAAGGATGAATATAGAGATACAGTTTTCATTGCTTTGGGATTAACAGAGTTTTGGATAGTTTCCATATATCTGTCTAGATCATCTTTGAATAAAGAGAAGAGAGGTTTTGAACCAGTAAATTTTTGCTTATAGGCCTATATGGAATTTAGCCAGAAATTAATGATGTAATATTGTCCTGTTTACAGTTAGGTAATTGTCCATACCTGACCTGAGCACAAGCTCCCATTCTAATCCTAAAAGCCTTAAATAACATATTTAAATACATTAAGTCATTAAATTCCTTGATAATATCACCTGTATACCTAATTACAATTTGTCTGAGTGCCCAATTTCAGAATAAAAAGGTTTGAATAAGCGCCCCCTGCTTGCTATAGCTGTCAGTGTAAGCACAACAAAAGCTTACGTTGTTTTCCAAAGACAGATATTGATAACAGTGGTCTGTATCTTAAACCTGCAGTGATCATAAACCTGCATTGGTTACCTCCACTGTAACTGAATTCCCCACACACGTTAATGCTTTGATGTTAAAGCTAAAATCTCCAATAATGTGCTTATTTACAAAAAGGCATGAGAGGAGAAAAACAAGTTAATTTTATTTTTATCTAAATTGTCATAAAACTGCTATTTAAATATAGCCTATTATTCATATAGGTTACACAAAAAAAAAACTGAATATAGAATGTAAACTGGTGGTAGACTAGTCTATGAAAGGTACACCCCTCTAAGCTCACAGAAATGGTTAGACCTAAGTCTTCAGCAGCCAATGACACCGACCCGTTCATACTAATTTTTAACGCGTATTTCACGCGTATTTCACGTGTATTTTACGTGTATTTTACGCGTGAAATACGCGTGACATAATCAACGCGTATTTCACGCGTAAAATACGCGTAAAATACACGTAAAATACACGTAAAATACACGTAAAATACGCGTGAAATACGCGTTAAAATTCGCGTGTATTTGGCCCTAAAGGCTTTCCATAGAAAAGTGACATTTCTAAAAAAAAAAAAAAAAAAAAAAAAAAAAGACTTCCATGAAGAAGGCGAATGACCAGCACGTGACGTCGTCACAACGTAATATTGTTTGCTGGGCATTTAAGTGTCAACGTAAAAATCAATGTTCATTGTGCGTCAATATTTCACGATAATTGCTGCAAATACACAGTTTCTGCTGTCTGCCCCGCTTTAAAATCATTGGCAACGCGGGTTTGTTTGGAACTATTGAGAGCTACACGAACCACGTGACCGCGTGGCGGCGAGATCAAAGAGTGTCGTAACTCTCATATATGGCGTTCCGATAGGCTCTTTAATATGACTTTGCAACATGCACTCGTCTCAATGAACGTGACGTCTGCTTTTGCGGAACGTGACGTCTGCGTCTGCTGAACCTCTCGTCTGCGTCTGCCACATCACTCTTTCGTGTGCCGAACGTCTCGTCTGCGTGTGCCGAACGTCTCGTCTGCCGAGCACATTTCACGCATTTATTCATTCTTTATTATTTCCCCCGACTTATCTTCAGTTGTATTTTATTAGCGATTAGGTGATTTTTTACCTTGCTTATGTAAAGCGTTTTATTCCAAATAGTAAATATGAATTTACCCAAATTATGTTAAAACTTTTGTTTGCCATTGTTTCTTGTCAACATATCCACAGTTATGAAGAAATCATAAAAAGTTGTTCTAGCATGTGTGTATATTTACCACTAGGAGTCTCTTGACCAGCACAAAATAACGTAGGGCTAATTGTAAACATTTGGGCTTATTTAAAGCCACAATCTGTACTTTTTCGGCTTTAAAAATAGCAAAAATAACTGTATCTATGTTATATATTTCTATTAGATGTACTTACATTATCCCGACAGTTTCAACCAACTTTCAAATACGGAGAAATTTATAGTTTAATTCGAAGACACGGGACGTTTCTTTATTTCCGTTTCGTCGTCCGTCTATGGCGTCATATAACCTTTGACTCCACTATTTTCTCTAACTTCCTTGCGGAACCCGGCGAAACCACCAAACACAAAGGGGAACACTGGACTACCGCCAAGAAAGCATAGAAAATGACGAAGAAAAAAAAGTAAGACGTATTTTTATGTGTGTAAATCACGTGCCCGCTCACGAGCGCTCACTCAGACGCATAGACTGTAAAAAAATATGGACGTAGTATCCGTGACGTCACCCATAGGTTTCTGAAGAGCGTTTTTGCAGCCTAAAGTGGGCGGGGCCGGCAGTCGCCATCTTGGCAGTGCGTCACCTCTCGTCACTACCGGATAAATTAAAATGGGCAAAGAGGCGGGACGCGGGTGGAGCTGAGGTACTAATGCTATGCCGATTGAAAAAGTAAATCCAATGGTTAAAGTTCATGTTTTTGTCCCTTGAAATATTACAATAGTTAAGACGTAACTAAAAGTGAGACTATTTACTTTATCTTTTTATCAACTTTATTAATATCACAAGGGGTAATTAGTTAAGAGCATGTATACAAGTACATAACAGATTTCTCACAACATACAAGCAGTCAACTAGTATGTGTATAGTGAGGCATTATTATTCTGCTAGTTAAAAATGTATTAGTTACTTACAATATTGCTCTAAGCTTGTGCATGTGACCGTGATTCAAGCACACCAGTCGGCATCTCACGTTAAGTTCGTAAAGAGCTTTATTCAGTCCATTTTACAATCTGATTTTGGCCACCAGTTTCTCAGATGGGTTACACCAAAGATATTACCTCAGAAGTTCAAGTATGCACTAAAAATCCGCGCTCATTCAAGGGTGTGCATCTATTGCATGGACGGAGAGAACGCGCTGAAATCAGACATCCATCAGTCCACGTGAGGGAAACAACTGGAAATACAGCGCTCACAGTCGTTCTCTCCACACTCAACACGACGGAATCCAACGGCGTGCACGGGCGAAGGTGTATTAAATTGTATGAAATAATCCCGGAAAAAGCACAAACACAGCTGAGGGTAACGCTAACAGACAGCAGACAAACGACTAGCAGTGACAGAGCAGCGGCAATCCACCTGTCACTCAAGTGGCCACGCCCTTAATTATGCAGAACTATAAGGCTTAAATATAATTTAAACGAATGCGTTATAAAAAAATTCACCCCCCTCACAGTCTTCATGAAGGGCAAAATTAGCAACACAGACCAAAAAACTATTTGCCACCAGGCTGTAAACATGTTATTTTCTGCTGTGAAGTTAGACATTTTAACATGGGGGAAATACAGATTTGACTCGCTTTTGCAGCCAGCCTCATGCGGCGCCTCGATGAATTGCAGTTTAAGTCACTTCCGTGTTGGCTTCAAGAGAGAGACGGGGAGGTTGCCCCTTGCTCAGACGAGATGCACTGTCCCCCGGTGCTGCGCGCGCATATAGCGCTGCCCGTTCCGGTCGTCTCATTCAAATCAGCCAACTGTTGCTGTTAGCGAGCCGCGCAGGAGAAGTATGACACAGGTAAACATTGGGGTTGCATTTAAAGCTTCTTGACAAGCTAAATCTACAGAGAGATGCCGTATATCCGTATATTTTGTAAAAAACGATCATGTCATGTCATGAGCTGAGCTGGTTGTCATTGACAGCGACAACAACTCCCGCGAGCCCACGCTCTTTCCTGACGTCATCAAAGTACGTCTTTGTTATTATGTGAAATGAGTGACCCCTGGTGGCCAAAAAAAATTACATATTGTCCGTTTAACTAACATAAATATTATTTGTAATTTGTAATATTCGTAATGTTTAATTTTAGAGTTGTAATATTTAGTTTTAGAGTTTCGCCGAAGTTTGATTGACAGTCGATCTGACTTTTAACAGAACATAAAACAGTTACACCTCAAAAGAGAAAGGCGATCACAGTTTATTATTATTAGGCTATTAATTATTATTATTTAGACTATGTCTTTGCTGGTGCCTAAAAACATTTAGATTTGTAACAACAGGAATATGTTGGCACAATAGCCATAAAAGGACAGGAATGTTGATCCAGGATCATCAAAATATGTTGATCCAGGACCATGTCTTACTTGAAAAAGTCATGCTGACCAACTTGTTCCTAAGTTATGCATATGCACAAAAATAACTAAAATCTGAGCAATGAAAAGAAAACACCATAAGATATGTTTCGTTGCATTGCATGATATATCTAAATTGTTTCTCGTCATGCATTGCATGACCTATCTGACTTTTTCCTCGTCATGCAATATGCACGCAATAACTAAACTCTGCGCAGTGAAAGGAAAACGCCTAAGGTGTGTTTCAGTGCATTGCATGACCTGACTTGTTCCTCGTCATGCAATATGCACGCAATAATTCTCCTCTGCTAGGTGAAAGGATAACGTCTAATACATCAACTACCACATGTTCCTGGATCAACATCATTGTTGATCCTGGATCAACTTTTCAATCAACCAAACAGAATTGAGGAACAAGTTTACAGTTTATGTCAATTTTAGGTTTACATTTAGAACCAGAGTGAAGTACTTAAACATCAGTGTCATTCACCTTTCTAGCTTCTGATAAGGGAAAAGTTATGAGTAGAGTTAGGTTTAGGGGTAGGGATGCTGACATACACCTGTAGTGTAGATTTCATTGGTTAAATCCTATTGAAAACTCACACCTCCCTTAAAAAAGACAATAATATTCTACTCTTCCCATTTACTGCGCTTAATAATCCTTCTTTTAATGTAATCTCCTGCACCCCCCGCCTCAACTTATTCTTCATTACCTGCCTCTGCATTTCATATCTCTTACAACTCATAATTATGTGCTCCACTGACTCTTCTTCTCGACATCCCTCACACAATCCTGCCTGGTGCTTCCCTATCACCTTTGGTGTTTTGATCAGCAAACAGTGTCCCACCCTTAACCTCGTCATCGAAGCCTCTTCTCTTCTATTCCCACTTCCCACCCTATCCTCTTTAACATTTGTCCTTCCAGATTCTGACATCTTCACACTATATGAGTAAATTTGTAGTCTTCAGAAAAGTATGATTTATTTCTCCTCCCGCTCTTCAGTTTGTTTAAATTAAGTGTTTTTACCTTGCTTATGCATGTATTTTTTCAAATAGGCCTAGTAAATGTTAATTCACACAAATTACCTTATTAAAACTTTTGTTTGACATTGTTTCTTGTCAAAATTTCCAAATAAGAAGATGAAATGAAGAAGAATATGCAATATATCGTATTAACACCATTAACACCACCATTCTGTTTATTTTCAAATATACTGTTTTTTTCTCAAAGTGTGGGGCTAACCCCACTGGTGGGGAATAGAAACATGACATCTCTATTAATTCCTTTATTTATTGAGCATAAACTCAAAACAAAACAACGACACAATTGGGTTATTTCTTCTTTGGGTGTACATAAACATCATAAAATATCATACGCAATAGGACCGCTTTTAGTCTACGCATATTTGCTACTGTGCTAGTCTGTGTGCATTCGGGTTGAAATACCGACCAGGATAGAAAAACATGAACACAAGTCCTATAGATGACAGACGCAGACGTCATGTTCATTGAGACGAGTGCATGTTGCAAAGTCATATTAAAGAGCCTATCGGAACGCCATACGATTGGCCTACACTCTCTTCACTGAGCCGTGCTGTACTGTGGATAGCGTGTTAAATACGTGTAACAATAAATAACTTCACTGCCACACGTGAATGACGCGTGACGTCTGACTCGGCACTTCACTGCCACGCGTGATTTGCGTGACGTCAACGTCACGTCAGCGTCACGTCTGCGTCTTAAGTTGAATAGAAATAAATAGCAGAATAAAAAAAAAATAAGACGTCGAGTGAGACGTTCATTGAGACGAGTGCATGTTGCAAAGTTATATTAAAGAGCCTATCGGAACGCCATACTCATATTTAACGGCTCTGCACCGCAGGATGCAGCGCGAGGCTTCTCGTGAGATGGGCTGAGGACCGGCTGCGAGAGATTACCGTGACGCTGAGGGAACGAGTGGAGATACTGCTGTGGTTCTTCTGCCGTGAACACATTGGACTGGATAGCAGGGTTGCTGTCCAGTCATTTTGTGAGTAGCCTACATTTGACTTCTTTATTGCGGTGTGCCTATCAGTTCCAGTTGATTGCCTCGCCACGGACGAGAACGAACTTGCTGTGCATAATTTTATTTGAGTGACTTTTGAATTCGGCTGATATTTTAAAGAGGTTTTATTGACTTAGTTCACCCAAAAATGAAAATTAAGTCATTATTTACTCACCCCCATGCTGTTCCAACCCCGTAAGACCTTCGTTCATCTTCGGAACACAAATAAAGATATTTTTGATTTAATCTGAGAACTGGATCACTCTTCCATAGACTGCCTAAGGGACTGGCTCTTGACGGCCCATAAAGTCATTAAAGAAAAGGTTTTTATTCCATGTGCCTACAGCGGCTCAATTATAAGTTTATAAAGCGACGAGACTACTTTTTGTGCGAAAAAATTACTATCCACCATTAAAATCCACCATTACTTCCTTATGGGCACATGCGCGAGAAATGAGAGGAGGACGTCCTCTTTCGAGTACTTGTTTTTACCGGCTGCTCACCGCTTAGGAGTATTATCGCCACCTACCGTATAAGATGATGATAAGGCACACTGTCGTTTTTTGAGAAGATTAAAGGCTTTTAAGTGCACCTTGTAGTGCGGAAAATACGCTAATTGAACAGCGTATGTACAGCGCACATCTTCCTCTACTTGTAACAGAAAGTTTTGCACTTCCAGCTATATCAGCACATCATCTTATACGGTAGGTGGCGATAAAGCGGTGAGCAGCCGCCGGTCACAAGTAGTAGCCGAAGGAGAACGTCCTCGTCTCAGTTCTCGCGCATGCGCCCATAAGGAAGTAATGGAATAGTCGAATAAAGTCGTTATTTATGTTTTTTCGCACAAAAAGTAGTCTTGTCGCTTGATAAACTTATAATTGAGCCGCTGTAGGCACATGGAATATTTAAACATTTTCTTTAATGACTTTATGGGCCGTCAAGAGCCAGTCCCTTAGGCAGTCTATGGAAGAGTGATCCAGCTCTCAGATTAAATCAAAAATATCTTTATTTGTGTTCCGAAGATGAACGAAGGTCTTACGGGGTTGGAACAGCATGGGGGTGAGTAATTAATGACTTAATTTTCATTTTTGGGTGAACTAACCCTTTAATAAACTGAAAATGTGCAGATGCAAGTGATGTGAGTGGGACGTCGTATGCTGGCAGTTTTTCTCTCTTTCTTTGTGTTCCAGCATCGATTAATTCTGGCCTCTATGTGTGACTGGAACGTTTATGGACGTCGGCTGTAATACGGATGCCTAAAAGAGACTAAGTCGAACTTTGACTGGCCTCTCATCTGAGGATTGGAACTCTGGACTTGCTTTTTTTATTTTATTGATTAATCGCCTTGCAATCTCAATTTTTATTGTAATAAATTTGTTACTTTACTCTGTCTTTGGGGTGTTGTTTTCCACTGTTCCCTGCTCCGACAAAGAAACTGATTTATCTTTATTGAGTTCCTGGGGTCTCAGTTTCCACTCTAGGTGGCGTAGTCGGCTACAAAGTTAAATATACATTAGTCCTTCGGCTGCTGACATGCTTCTTGTTACTTTAGATGTTCAGAGTTTATATACCAACATCCCTCACTCTGAAGGCTTATCTGCTTTAGAACAATTTTTGACACAAAGACCTATGGATGTAAAACCTAGTACCACATGCTTATTAGATTTAGCAAGTATTGTCTTGAGTAACAACTTTTTTCGTTTTCAGGATGATTTTTATTTACAAGTTAAAGGCACTGCAATGGATGGTGTTGATGGCACCTAATTATGCCTGCTTGTATATAGGAAATTTTTGAAAATGAGTTTATTCTAAGTGAGTCAAATTCCTTTTTTCCTAAGATTTTACTTTACAAGCGGTATATTGATGACATTTTCATGATCACCAAGGCCACATCTGCAGAGACGTTGATGTTTTTAAATGATCTTAACTCAAGGACTGAGCATGTGAATTTCACTATGGAATGCGATCCAGTAAGCATTAGTTTTCTTGATGTTCGAGTATACATATGTGACGGGAAACTCCATACCGATCTGTACCGAAAACGAGAGTTACGACTGTAACTACGGTTCTATGAGTTCTGGATGACCGCCAGAGGCAGTGCTTCCCACTGAATATTATCTCTCTTGCTCATGCTCAAGTCGAGTCTAATAACAACAAAGTCATCACATGACCAGGTACGTCATGGGGATTCCCTCTACTTAACCCCGTGACATCCTGCAACCTGTCTCTACAGAATCTTCTCGCGAGACTCCGAGTGACAGGGTGCTCTGGCGGTCATCCAGAACTCATAGAACCGTAGTTACAGTCGTAACTCTCGTTCTATTTCGTTCTTACTGACCGCCAGAGGCAGTGCTTCCCACTGGATGACTCATAACAACAAGGTCACGAGGAGGCTACTCCTAACCTTAAATTGAAGTTGAGGGTCCTAAGAGGACTGCTGCTTCCAGAGCACTAGGGGCTGCCACATTAACCCTGTAGAATCTGGAAAAGGTATCAGAGGATGACCAATTAGCCGCTGCACAAATGTCCATTAGAGGTACCCCTCTTAATGCTGCCCAAGATGTTGAGATACTTCTTGTTGAATGGCATTTTATGCCGGCTGGCACTGTCAGGTTGTTATCCTTATATGCCTGTTCAATGACCTCCACCACCCAGTGTGACAACCTCTGCTTTGACAGAGGCTGCCCTTTTCTTGGCCCGCCATAGCAGAGAAAGAGTTGGTCCGACCGTCGCAGTTTCTCTGTGGCACTCAGATAGCCCCGAAGGGCTCGCACTGGGCATACTAGTTCCGTTGGATTGCCTTCTTGTGTGTCAGACATCGACCGATTAAGTGCTACCAACTCAATTGGTTGATTCCTAAATGATGTTGAGAGCCTCTTGGGTAGGAAAGAGGGATTTGGCCACAATGTCACCCTTGTCCCATCCGCATTCCAACGCATACAGGACGTATTACTTGACAATGCGTGGAGCTCACCAACACGTTTGGCTGATGTTATTGCCAAAAGGAATACCGTCTTTATTGAGAGCCACTTCAGGTCACAATGCTCCATTGGCTCAAATGGGTGTTGTGTAAGAGATCTTAAAACCAGACTGAGGTCCCACGCGGGTACTCTAACCGATGGAGCAGGGTGCAATCGCTCAGCACCTTTCAGAAAGCGGGTGATTAGAATATGTGATCCTAGTGATTGACCATCTACTTTTACATGCTGGGCAGAAATTGCAGCCACATATACCTTTAGGGTAGAGGGAGCCCTGTTATTGTCTAGCAGGGTCTGCAGAAAACATAATACCATTGGTACTGGGCAGTGGTCTGGAACCAAACTTCTTGTTGTACACCAATCAGTAAAAATCCTCCACCTGCAAGCATAGATATTCCTGGTGGAAGGTGCTCTATAATTCAGGATTGTGTTTTGCACCTTAACATCACAAGACTTCAACAGTAATTCCGGCTCTTCAGCGGCCAGACACATAGATGTAACCGATCTGGATTTGGGTGCCAAATCTGGCCCTGCAACTGAAGGAGCAGGTCCTGCCTCCTGGGTAGAATCCAGGGCTCCCCATTGAGAAGCCGGCATAACATTGGAAACCAATGTCTCCCTGGCCAGTTCGGTGCCACTAGGAGCACGCTGTGGTTCCCTTGAAGAATTCTGTGGAGAGTTGGCAGAATTAAGGGGTTCGGGGGAAAGGCATACAGTAGAAGATTTGGCCAGGCATGTGCTAACGCATCCTGACCCAACGGGCTGGACTTCTCTGTCCAAGAGAACCACAGGGGGCAGTGGGTTGAGGTTTCTGAGGCAAACAGATCCACCTGTGCTCTGCCAAATTGCTGCCAAATCATCTGAACAACTTCTGGATTGAGTCTCCATTCTCCTGGCAAAGGTCTGTGGCGAGACAAGAAGTCTGCCACCACATTCGACACTCCTGGTATATGCATCGCTCTGACACTCGCGAATCGAGGGAAGGCCCATGTCAGGAGGTCTTGTGCCACTTTCAAAGACTGACTGGACCTCGTGCCCCCTTGATGGTTGATATGATATACCACCGATGTATTGTCTGTTCTGATGAGAATATGGCGATTCTTTAGAGCCGGCGCAAAATGTTTCAGAGCTAATTGCACTGCGTGGAGCTCCAGGGTATTTATATCTCTTGTGGCTTGTTTGGGCTTCCATAACCCCCTGATCATCCTGTGCTGCCACACTGCCCCCCAGCCACTCAGTGAAGCATCTGTCTGTATTATCTCCCGGCGAGAGGGAATCACACCCAGAGCTACCCCTTTCGTCAGGAATGACCTCTTTCTCCATTGTACCAAGGTAAGGAGGCATCGTTCTGTAACTTTGACCAGCCTGCTCCTGTGCCATGTGGGGTTCAGGTGAAGACTGTTGACCCATCTCTGATAAGGGCGCAGGGAAAGTAGGCCCAGTGGTATCAAAGCGGCTGCTGCTGCTAGCATGCCCATCAATCTGAGGACTGCTCTGAATGGCAACTTGATCTGTTTCCGAAAACGCCGGAGTAAGAGCAATATGCTGTCCACCCTCTGAGGTGATGGGAATGCCTTCATTGATCTCGAGTCTAGAGTGATGCCTATGAATTTCACCGACTGACATGGTATCAACTGACTCTTGCTGAAATTCACCCTGAGACCCAACTGAGTGACATGGGCAATCAGCAGATTGGAGTGTTCTGTTGACTCCTCTTGCGATGGAGCACAGATGAGCCAGTCGTCCAGATAAGGAAGCACCTGTACCCCCCTGGCTTGTATTGGGGACAACGCTGCCGCTACGCACCTGGTGAACACCCGAGGGGACAGGGACAGTCCAAATGGTAGGACTCGGAACTGATAGACCTGGCCTTGAAATGCAAAGCGGAGAAAGGCTCTGTGTTGCGGTGCAATTGGAATATGAAAATAAGCATCCTTCAGATCTATTGTGGTGAACCACTGTAGTGGTCCTACCGCCTGAAGGACCTCCGTTGTGCGTAGCATGTGGAACGGTAAAACCTTGAGGTACTGATTGAGGCCACGAAGGTCGAGAATGGGCCTTACGCCGCCATCTTTTTTCGGGATTATGTAGTACACTGAGTAAAACCCATTTAGCCGTGCTGACCACTTTACTGGTTCTATGGCGTCCTTTTCTAGGAGTTCGGCTACTTGTCTTGACAATGCCAGTGAGCTGTTGGGGTCTTTGACAGTCGTCATTTTGACCCCATTGAAAGCAGGGGCCCGCCGTCGGAATTGCAGCCTGTACCCTTGAGATAGCGTTGCTATTACCCAAGGGTCTGAAGTGTTTTCTTTCCAGAAACTGAGCTGCTGGTGTGAAAAATGTCCGACGGTTGGCCCCAGGCCTTCATGCCCTGCGAGCCTGGGCTTTATTATCTCTGGGGGGGCGCTGACCCGGCGTCCTGCCCCTTGGAGCCCGAAATAATTGTTGTCCCCGTGCTCGGGGGTACTGCCTATGCTGATCTAGTTGCCTTGGCTGGCTCCTCTGAACAGCCCCAGAACGAACTAAAGGTTGAGAGCGCGTAGGATACCGTCCCCCATACCCTTGTCTAACTTGCGATGGTGGGGTTCCCTTTAGGTCTGCCAGCTGCTGTCTGGTCTTATTCGTCTGAATGCTCTGTTCCAAAGTTTGCTGCGCCGCTGGTCCAAACAGTTGGCCTGGGACTACAGGGAGGTCCCGAAGTGTTCTCCTACAGGCCTCTGACAATGGAGACTGTGCCAGCCATACTTGCCGACGTGCCTGAGTGAGCGTTGACATGAGTCTACCCAACTCTCTTGACATGAATGCGAATGCTTGCAATGATGCATCGCTTAGTAATTGGACTGATGGATCACCCCCAATAGGTTGGTAAAATGGTAAATGGTAAATGGACTGCATTTATATAGCGCTTTCATAGACCCAATGGCCACCAAAGCGCTTTACAATTTGCCTCACATTCACCCATTCACACACACATTCATACACCGACGGCGACGGCAGCCATGCAAGGCGCCATCCAGCTCGTCGGGAGTAGCTGGGGTTAGGTGTCTTGCTCATGGACACCTCGACACTTGGTCAGGTGGAACCGAGGATTGAACCACCAACTTTTCGGTTTGTAGACAACCCACAGGAACCACTGAGCCACTGCCGCCCCTTGGAGGTTGGAGAGACTGGGATAATGCCAGCATAAGATGAGAGAGTGAATTCCCCATTCGACCCATGCGTGCTGCCGTATTGTACGCTTGACTAAGAAGATCATCCGTGATTCTGCACTGAGGCCGTGGGCAGCGAGCATTTGGTCTCCAAGCCTCCTCCGGTGATATGATAAAAGAGGCGATAAATGGATCCACTTTTGGCATCTGACCCAGGCCATAAGAGTCTGGTTCGTGCATTGCTGCCAAGACTCTGCTTGCTGTAGTATGATGAGTAAGTGACTTGGGATTAGCCCAGCACTTCTGTAGCTCCTCGATATAATCTTTGGATGGGGGAATGCTGAGAGCAGATGGTTTTGCCGTTCCTCTGAAAAAGGCACTGGAGGGAGCTACCACTGTAGGGGCAGTGTCCAGGCTTAAGCGTGCCAACGCAATCTGGAGGGCTTGTCTCACCACATCCTGATCCGATTCCACTCCTTCAGCTGAACCCTGTGTCGTGTTCTGAGAATCGTCATGAGAGAAGTTAGAATGGCTTCCTGATAAGAATTCCTCATTTACCTCCTCCCGAAACTGGCTTTGAGAGGCTGCCGTGGACAGCATATCCTCCTCAGGAACAGGCAATCCGTTACCTGAATTTCTCAACATTGGTGATGGTGCCTCCCTTGGTTGCAGATTTAGAATTAAAGACTTAATCTGGGCAAACTCTGATGTCAACACCTCCATTCTATTGGTTAAAGCATCCTCTCTATGTCTCTTACTGGTGGAGACACTCACCGTTTCCACCCTTTTCCGTTTAGCCGACACCTTTCCCTGCCGAGGGGCTTCTGAGGTCAAGAGTGCCTCTACTGCGCCTAGCCTGGAAGTTCTCCGCTCCCAGGACATGGTGCTACAATTCATACAGGCATCCTCAGTGAGGCCCTGCTTCAAATGTTCCAAGCCTAAGCAGGATGGACAGCAGTCATGTCCATCGTCCTGCTGTAAAGTGGCCCTGCACACAGTGCACGTCAGGCTAAGCTGTTCCATACTGCCACAGCAGTGCTTTATTCAAGGCCGAGCGAGAACACTCTGTGAGCCACAAAAATTCTATAACGGTAAGATACAATTTTTTATTTATTTATTTATTTATTTATTTATTTTTTAATGTAGATAGCAGTACAGAAAACAGAGCGAAAACACTCGTATTTAACGCAACTGCTTGAAATAGACCTATATAAGAAAACACAAACAAAAAACCAATGAAGTGTATGTACACACATAAACATATATATATATATATATATATATATATATATATATATATATATACATAAATATACACATACACACCTGCTAAGCTACATGCTACATGTGCAATTGTAAGACTGTGTGATCTATAACCTACTTACCTAATTTGAATGCTCAATATGAATACAACCAACCTGCCGAACGCCGTTGGTCTGTAACGAAAAATATATATATAAATGCTTGTTCCTGGAGCGCACACACTCTTGTTGTTCGTGATAATTAATTAATCACCACATGGCTTTTCTTTGGAGCGAAACCACTCTGAGACGCCACTTTCAGATACCCGTTTCATCAAGAAACAATATCCGGTGTTTATAAGCAACTTACCGCGCTCTGGCGACTGGAATAAACAGTCGTGTTCCAGCAAAGTAAGTTTGTCTTCAATCCGCCGCAGCCTCTGGAGGACGCACCACGCGCTGCTCCAACAACACTGCTTGTTACGAGGCTGTGAAAGACGGAATCCAAGTATTCTGAATGAACGTTTTTTCTCTTCGACCTGCAATCTGCACGTATGCGAGAAGATTAAAGAGACAGGTTGCAGGATGTCACGGGGTTAAGTAGAGGGAATCCCCATGACGTACCTGGTCATGTGATGACTTTGTTGTTATTAGACTCGACCTGAGCATGAGCAAGAGAGATAATATTCAGTGGGAAGCACTGCCTCTGGCGGTCAGTAAGAACGAAATAGAACCAACTGATCGCAACACTATTTTAAGAGGCGATAGTTTCCATCCTAGACCTTTAATTAAGAGTTTACCTATCAGTCAATTCAAGCGAGTGCGTAGAGTGTGCAGCACAGATGAATCTTATGCTTCGTCCACATTAATCCGGATACATTTGAAAACGGAGTTTTCGTTTAAAAACGCTCTTCGTCCACACTAGCGTTTACAGGTGTTTTCCGACGTTTCAGTGTGGATGAGAAACTTCTAAATTCACTGTGCTGCGCATGCGTGAAACTTCACAAAAGCTCACTGAGATGATACAGATGGGAAAATAAAGAATAATGTTATCGCACAATAACAGGATAATTTTATTTAACGAAATATCTCTCCATCACTGATGCGTCCAGGTCGCATTCAGTCACCTTATGTTTGGTCTAAAACGCAACTGCTCTCCTGTTTTGCCGCAGGACAGAAAATGTAAGTACATTATCTGTCATCTTTGCAGTACTGTGCTATGAAGAATAGCACATATTAAGTAACATAGAAAGTAACATATTTTAGCAATAGTGTAAAAATGAATAACAAATAACAGGAACAATACCGATAAACATTAATATCTATTGGTACTACATGGATCACATGACTAAACTTACGTCATCGTTTTGAAATACCTCCGGTTTTACTGTCCACACTACAACGCGAAAACGGCGTTTTCAAATTTATCCACTTTGGAGAGCGTTTTCCAAATGATAGCCTACGTTTTTGTTGACTTAAAACGGCGTCTCAGTGTGGACGGAAGGCCAAAACGGAGAGAAAAATATACGTTTTCAAACGAAAACGTATTAGTGTGGACATGGTCTTATGCTCATCAATCTAATGATTTAACCAAAAGATTCTTGAATCGTGGTTACCGTACAGAATGGATCGAAAATGCCAAAAAGAAATTCAATGAGACATCTCAATTACAGTGTCTGCGTACAAAACATAATAAAACGCAATTCTTAATGCTCCTATTTGCACGCCGAAGTACTCAGTATTGGGTGCGGAGTTCCGTAAAATCTTAAATAAACATTGGCATATTATTTCAAGTGATCCTAAATTATCAGGGGTTTTTAAAAACGGTCCAAAATTAGTCTTTAAATCTTCGTGACTTGTTGGTAAAATCTGAATATCCCTCACGAACAAAACCTGGTATTCCAACTCTTCCTCCTGGTAATCATAGGTGTGGTAATTGCGCCCAGTGTGCTTTTACCAAGCGGCAACCTCCCCGGCTCTCTCTTGAAGCCAACACGGAAGTGAATTAAACTGCAATTCATCGAGGGGCCGCATGAGGCAGGCTGCAGAAGCGAGTCAAATCTGTATCTCCCCCATATTAAAATGCCCAACTTTACTGCAAAAAAAAACATGTTTACAGCCTGGAGCAAACAGTGTCTTTGGTCTATAGAGCTCGTTTTTCCCTTCATGACAATTGTGAGGGGGGTGAATTTTTTTAAAACTAATCTGTTTTAATTATATTTAAGCCTTAAAGTTCTGCATAATTAAGGGCGTGGCCACTTGAGTGACAGGTGCCGCTGCTTTCACTGCTAGTTTGTCTGCTGTCTGTTAGCGTCACCCTCAGCTGTGTTTGTGCTTTTTCGGGATTATATCATACAATTTAATAAATGTATTATACCTTCGCCCGTGCACGCCGTTGGATTCCGTCGTGTTGAGTATGGAGACAACAACCAGCGCTGTGTTTCCAGCTGTTTCACTCGACTGTAATGGATGTCTGATGATTTCAGTGCTTTATCTCCGTCCATGCAATAGATGCACACCCTTAAATGAGCGCGGATTTTAGTTCATTTACTGTTTTTACCATCTGAGAAACTGAGAGGCGGCAAAAGTCAGATTGTAAAATGGACTGAATTAAAGCTCTTTATGAACTTGACGTGAGATGGCGACTGACTGACATTGTACAGTGCTTGCCTTGAATCACTGTCACATGCACAAGCTTAGAGCAATATTGTAAGTAACTAATACATTTTTAACTAGCAGAATATAATAATGCTTCACAATGCACGACTAGTTGACATCGTATGTTGTGAGAAATGTTTGTGATCACTGATCTGTGTTATGTAAATTACTTGTATACATGCTCTTAACTAATTGCTACTTGTAGGATTAATAAAGTTGATAAAGAAGTAAAGTAAATAGTCTCACTTTTAGTTACGTCTTAACTATTATTATTTCGAAGGGCAAAAACATGAACTTTAATCATTATAGGCTCTATGCACAACTCCACTACTTCCTGAACTTCTGCCAGCTTCTTGTTTCCTGTATGTCATTATTGGACACATTGATTAATTCAGGTGTGTTTGATTATTGTTGCCGTGACTACTGAGGTCAAGCACACCTGAATTAATCAAATTGTCCAATAATGATAGACAGGAAACAAGGAGCTGGCTGAAGTTCAGGAAGTAGTGCAGTTGTGCATAGAGCCCATTGGCTTTACTTTTTCAATTCAGCGCGAGGGCAGTAGCATAAAGCATTTGTACCTCAGCTCCACCCGCGTCCCGCCTCTTTGCCCATTTTAATTTATCCGGTAGTGACGAGAGGTGACGCACTGCCAAGATGGCGACGGCTGGCCCCGCCCACTTTAAGCCTCAAATCCGCTCTTCAGAAACCTATGGGTGACGTCACGGATACTACGTCCATATTTTTTACAGTCTATGGCTTTTACTCACAAATGTAAATCTTTCAGTCATCCACGTACTGGTCGTGATATTACGATACCTGTTCTTCCACTCACGTGATTTATTTAAAGGTATAGCGGAGGATCTTTCCGAAATTTAGAGAAGACCCGCCCTCTCCAATTTTTTAAAAAAAAATGCAAATGTCAAATGCCCGCCCGTGTTTTATTTACTTATTAATACTGATCGATTGAGTGACCGAGGGCTCAAGACATGATATGTGCAACCCTGTATCACACGAAATACGTTCTGAGGAAACTATTTTGCAAATCGCAAATGTTACATGGCAACATATGAGCAGTGCTTGGTCCTTAACCTAACATGTCTCATTGTTAATACGTAGGTATTAATACTTTATTTTTATACATAGTTGCATATGGAGAAGTAGCTTGTTGCGTTTGTGTAATAATAAACACACACGGTTTTAGAATATGAACACATGAACACACACGGTTTTAGAATATTTCAGCGCGATACCATTTGGTCAAAAGGCTACTTTAGACAAATTGAGATGTTTACCGTGTCTATGCGGTGCATGACTTGTGCCAGGGCTAGCATTGCTAAGTCGCTTGCATTAACTCTTTCCCCGCCAGCGTTTTTAAAAAAAGTTGCCAGCCACCGCCAGGGTTTTTGACGATTTTTGCTAAATTTCAATGGCCCGTTAAATATTTTCTTCCATGAATATATGAAGAAGCTATATATCAAAATAAAGATCTGAGCCTCTGCTTTTAGACAAAAAAAACTATTTTATTTTATCTTCATTTGTTCTTTTTTTATTGCCACTTGAACGGATGTAGGTTTTGTCAAAAACACAACATTTTGTACAAAAAACAGAGAAAAAGGCATTTTTATCAAACAAGTGCATTTTCCAGCAGAATACATTCAGATGTTGTTTTCTTCATATATAAAACTTTCCAAAATAAATTTAAAAAATAAATAAATGTAAAATATATCAAATTTAGGAACTGTAATTTGCTTTTGAGTGGTAAACAGAGTAACATTTCCCAGGATGTAAGGGGACACGTCAAGTCACATTTATTTATATAGTGCTTTTCACAGATTGCATCAAAGCAACAATGATAACATGAAAGAAGTACAACACAGATCTATTGTTAAATATTAAATAACCCCAACTAAGCAAGCCAAAAGCACCACAACTTTTGCAGTCTCCTTCCGCAACCCCTTACCTACACAAACTCTGCATGCACAACATGCATGCAACATGCATGCAACATGCATGTGTAGCACTAAGAATATAAAATGGGACCGATATCAAAGCACCCCCCTTTAAACTTAAATTTCAAACTGTTCATATTATTGTTATTTACTTGTATGACTATTTCATTGTGTTCACTTTGGTGAGACTCGGAGTCGCCAGCAGGGGGCACCCGGAAGTTGCGCGGCACGTGAGTGGCTGACTAGTTAGCAGCGTAGAAGTAGTCCAGCATGAGATGAAGCGCGAATGTGCAGAGAAATGTGCTCCTTGTTTGAACATTGCTTTTTCGTGTGTTTCATACAGGTAAGCTGACAATAACCTTACACTGGTATATGTGTAACAGTGTTATATTCTTATAGAGCCATAGTTTGTGCCTGAAACGTTAAGAAAAGTGAAGTTTTAACGGTGATTGGGAGTTATGTCGTGAAATGGCGGACGGGAGTGCTAACTATTCAATTAGTAGAAAACTAGTAACTCTTAACGTGAGCAAAACGGAGTAATAAAGGTTTAAAAATATATATACTCGACGTGAGTGTGGGATGAGGCATAATTAACTGAATATATGTGTATGGTCATTGATTAAAATGCGTGTAGAGACAAATCTGGGCAATTGGAGTTAACGAGGCACACGTGACTGTTCTTAGCCCTCGTATATACACGTGACCCTCATTTAGCATTGCTTTGTCAGCCATTACATGTAAAAATTAAGGACATTAATACTGTTAAATTAAGAACCACAGTCAGAGTGAGAGGTAAAACAGTTTATTAATAATTTTATGAGTTCATTGTGATTACACAGTAACTGTTAAATGGTTAAAACTTAGTTCATAATGTAGTCAGGTCATTAGCATATTTCATGGGAGTGTAAAACAGATTAAAGACAAGTTAAACAGTAATATGAAAGAGTATTAGGAATACATGTGCAGTTATCAATGTTAGAGTAATGTGAATATAGACTAAGCTATTGCTGATACCTGAAAATCTATTTTAATTCCAAATACTATGCACATGCTTACTTGTTTGAGTTTAAATGTATGACTCATAGAGTTTATTGTACTTTAAAGGTGTTATTGGTCAGAACTTTTCCTTTTGTATCAGTTTAATAACGGGCATAGCACATGTTTGGATCCATGTTGGTGTGTTTGTGTATAAAACATGTATTTCCTGAGAATGGAATATTGTATAAAGAGTCTAGATAGTGTGATGTATCAGCCTAGACATCAGACGTGATTTGTTGAGATAATTTGTGAATGTATCACAGGAAAAGAGCGTAGTCCAGCATGAGATGAAGCGCGAATGTGCAGAGAAATGTGCTCCTTGTTTGAACATTGCTTTTTCGTGTGTTTCATACAGAAAAATAAATGTGTTGCACCCGGAAGTGACGTCGCTTCATTCCAAGAAGTGTAACATATTTTGGCGAGCCAGCCAGGAGGAGGCGATAGAGTGACCAACACCATTAACCCCCTCCTTCCCAACGAGTCGATCCTGAAACAAGATGGACGCCAGTCAGATCCTGCGTGATCAAGTGAGTGCAGCTCTGTGGCAGCTAAGGGAAGAGTCTCTCTGGGATGTCTGCAGGTACATGAAATGTGATGGCCTGGACAGTGAAGAGTCCCGCAGCAAGACACGGAGGGCGCTCATCAAGATGGCTGAGTGCGTATTGGATGATCTAGAGGAGAGCGAAGAAGGTGATCAAGTTAAACAGTACTGTGTTGATTTATTGACATACATTGAAAGACAAAGTAAAGAAGGTCGTCAACCAGATGCAGTGAAGCCATCAGAGAAGCCAGCTCCAAAGGGAGAAGAAAAAAAACCTTTTGCACCACCCAGCCCTCCTGTAAAGAAGACAGAGTCCTCACTCAAGAGCCGACTAGAGCCAACTCACCCATTGCCTGAGGTAACCATGCGAAGGGAGTTTAAGATCTGTGGTCAAATTGGAGAGGGTGGTCAGAGGGATAAATTGTCGTACCCCAGTTTAGTTCGCCAGATTGAGATGGGAATAGAAAAAGGGCACACACAGACTGAAGTAGTCGAAGCTGTGATCAGGGCTGTCAGTCCAGGGCTGCCTTTGAGAGACATGCTAGAGATTAAACGTGGTCTGACCCTCAGTTCACTTCTCACCATCCTGAAAGGCCACTATCGTGTAGATAGCTCCACTGAACTTTACCATCAGCTACTTAACATCTCTCAAGAGCCCAAAGAAACTGTCCTGAACTTTGTATTCCGTGCAATCGAGCTGAAAGAGAAGCTGTTATGGAAAGCAGCAAATGAGGACACAGATGAACAGTACAGCCGAGCCGTCATTCAACGCAAGTTCCTCCGCTCAATTGAAACTGGACTGTTAAGTGATTCTGTGAAATTCCAAATTCTGCCCTACCTCAGTGATTTGAGTATTTCAGATGAAGAACTTATACAGAGAGTGGATGAGGCGGCCAAAGTCGAAAGTGAGAGACAAGAAAAACGCAAGAGATCCACAGCTGGTAAGACGCCCAAAGTACAGGAGCTTCAAGCAGATACCCAGGTAAAATCCAAGCCTGTACAGAGCCCCTCTAAACTTAAGGAGTCCAACCCAGCAGCAGCAATCACAACAGTAAAAGGGAACGAGACTAAACCTGACAGCATGAATGTGCATCAGATGATGGAAGAACTTCGCAAAGAGATGAAGCAGATGTTTCTGGCTGTAATGGAAGCGAACCCCCGTTCTCCTGAACAAAGGCCGAGAGAAAAAGGTTGCAAGAAATGTAGGGATGAGAGAACAGGTGAGCACTGTTCACACTGTTTCAAATGTGGGAAGGAAGGCCACTTCTCTCGTGGATGCAGAGCGTCGTCGGGAAACGGGCAGGGGCTACTGAGATGGGGCCAGCAGTAGTCCAAGTAACAGCGCCCCAAAATGAGCAGCCACCACCCAGCTCAGTCATTCAACCGACAACAGCCCTTGGAAAGAGAGCATCGAGCACCTCACCTGCTGTAAGTGTAGTTCACTATATACCACCTCGACACCAGCCACAGTTAGTAAGCCTTGTAGGAAGCCGATGTATGGTGGACTGTTTCATGGACAATCGACCAGTCAGAGCCCTGTGGGACACGGGAGCACAGTCCAGTATAGTGAATGAGCCCTGGCGACTGAGCTGCCTTCCTCACACTATTGTCAAACCCATTTCAGAGTTGTTGGGGGATGAGACACTGACAGTATTTGCCGCCAATGATACGCCCATTCCATATATTGGCTGGATTGAAGTCAGTTTCCAATTAGGCAGTGACCCCACCAAGATGAATGAACTCCAAGTACCAATGCTCGTGTCAAGCGACCCAGCAGTTGCCAGTGACCCCATCATTGGCTACAACGTCATTGAGGCGATCATTAACCGCAACGAGGAAAAGACGAAAAGTGAAAGAAAGCAGTTGGCACAGAAAGTGAGTAGAGCCCTTGCAATAACAGTGAAAACTGCTCATCAGGTGGTCAAGTTGATGCAGAACGATGATTCAGATTCGGAGATTGGTGTAGTTCGTACCTGTGGGAAAAAAGTGCCCTTACCAGCTAATCAAGTCACCACAGTCTACATAAGAGCATATGTGAGTTCACGAACCCAAGGTCAACATATGTTCTTTTCACCTGACTTACTTAATCCTCCTCCAGAAGGCGTTATTTACAATGATGTACTGGTCCAGATCCCAGAAAGGAGAGTTCCATACATACCCATCTCCATGACCAACACGACTGATCACACCATCTGTCTGGACCGTCACAGGGTGATTGGATATCTGGAACCGGTCAAGACCGTGTATACAGCGCCTATAAAGATTAATGAGAACGAGACAAGGGCTGAAATGAAGGACAGCACAGTGACAAAGGCCAGTGAAGCAAGTAGCACACCACAACCAGATAACACTCAGGCGGGTAGGCCAACTTCATGGGATCCTCCTGTGGATCTCTCCCATCTCTCGGAAGGACAGCAGGAGGTGGTAACGAGGATGTTGCGGGAGGAATGTGAAGCGTTTTCCTTTGACAGTGATGATGTGGGTTGTATACCATCGCTCAAGATGCATATCACCCTCCACGATACGAGCCCTGTACAAAAGACCTACATGTCCGTACCCAAGCCTCTGCACAATGAAGTTAAGGAGTACCTGCAGGACCTGTTGAGAAGAGGGTGGATCACACCTTCTCGATCCCCTTATTCATCCCCAGTGGTGTGCGTCCGTAAGAAGGACGGGAGTCTTCGTCTTTGTGTTGACTTCAGAGAACTTAACCGTAAGTCAGTCCCCGACCGTCATCCGATACCGAGGATTCAAGACATGTTGGATGCTCTAGGTGGGAGCTCGTGGTTCTCGGTCTTAGACCAGGGTAAAGCGTACCACCAGGGTTATCTGGATGAGGAGAGCCGCCCGCTCACAGCTTTCATCACACCCTGGGGACTCTATGAATGGGTGCGCATACCCTTTGGCCTGAGCTCGGCACCCGCAGAGTTTCAGAGGAGCATGGAGCATTGTCTGACTGGGCTGAGGGACACAAGTTGCCTTCCGTACCTGGATGACAACCTGGTACACAGTTGTAGCTTTGAGGAACACGTGGAGCACATCCGTCTTGTTCTGCAGCGCTATAAAGAACACGGTGTGAAGCTGACCCCAAAGAAATGTGAGCTGTTTAAATCGAGTGTGAGGTTTCTTGGCAAGTTGGTGACTGGAGAGGGGTACACAATGGACCCTGCAGAGGTGGCCCCGGTGCAGGCGTTAAAAGAGAAGACCCCTGCCACAGTGGGTGATGTGCGCCAGATTCTTGGGTTTCTTTCTTACTACCGACTCTTTATCCCCAATTTCTCCCGCGTGGCCCACCCACTGTATGACTTGCTCACCGTCCCCAACCCTGAGAAGTGCACTCCAGACACAACCGTGAAGAAGCCTGGTAAAACAGGAAAGAAAAACAAGGGTCACTTACCATCGCAGACACCTATACAGTGGAACAGCTCCCATCAGGAAGTATTGAATCAGCTGGTAGATGCACTCACAAAGCCGCCTGTCCTCGGATATCCAGATTTCACCCAACAATTTGTATTGCATTGCGACGCATCCCAAGTTGGTCTGGGTGCGGTGTTATACCAGAGACAGCAGGGGAGGATGAGAGTGATTGCCTATGGCTCCCGCACCTTGAGTCCAGCAGAGAAGAGGTACCGTCTGCACTCTGGAAAACTGGAGTTTTTAGCATTGAAGTGGGCCATCTGCGAACGTTTTCGGGATTATCTTTATCACGCCCCATCATTTGTGGTATACACAGATAATAACCCACTAACGTATGTGCTCACAACCGCAAAACTCAACGCAACAGGACACAGATGGGTGGCGGAGCTGGCCGATTATAACTTCATAATCAGGTACCGCCCAGGCAAAAACAACTCCGATGCAGATGGTTTATCAAGGATGCCGTTGGACTTTGAGGACTACATGTGTAGCTGTACGGCTGAGGCCAGTCAAGATGTCATCAGTGCATCTATGGAGAGAGTTACAGCGGAAAAGACGAGCCCTTGCCAGGGTGTTGGGTGGATCCAGGTCAGTGCTTTGAGCTTAGTGAAGGACCGGGAGACCAGCAAACCTCTTACCACAGATCAAATCCGCAAAGCGCAGGAAGAGGATGAAATCCTGTCCAGAGTCCTCTGGTACAAGTCACAGAACAAGAGACCAAGTAGATCTGAAGTGAAAGCCGAGAACCCCGCAGTGGCCATATTGCTGAAGCAATGGCTCAAGGTTCAAGTTGGTCCAGATGGTGTCTTGCGCCGCAGAACTTTCCGTCGAGAGCAACTGCTGCTCCCCAAAGTTTATCATCCGCTGGTCTTTAAAGAACTGCATCAGGACATGGGTCACTTGGGGGTCGAAAGGACACTCGACCTGGTACGAGAGCGATTTTATTGGCCACAGATGAGCAAGGATGTTGAACATTTTGTCAGTAAGGTGTGCGAATGCCTCAAGAAGAAGAAGCCGAGTAAGCAGAGCCGTGCACCTCTGGTACCCATTCAGACCACTTATCCATTCCAGCTCGTCTCGATAGACTTCTTGCATTTGGAAAAATGCAAGCATGGCTATGAGTATATACTGGTGGTCATGGACCATTTTACGAGGTTTGCGCAGGCCTATGCAACAAGGAATAAGTCGTCCAAGACAGTAGCTGACAAGATTTTCAACGATTTTGCACTCAAGTTCGGGTTCCCAAGCAGACTACATCACGACATGGGCAAAGAGTTTGAGAACAGACTGATGGCGAGCCTAAAGAAACTCTCTGGCATCCAGGGCTCACACACAACACCATACCACCCCCAAGGTAACGGGCAGGTGGAAAGGTTTAACCGTACCCTGTTGTCCATGCTGCGCACCTTGGAGGACGAGGAGAAGGAGGATTGGAAGGAGTCACTCGCGAAAGTTGTCCACGCGTACAACTGCACAAAGAACGAGGCAACGGGTTACGCGCCTTATTTCCTTGTCTTTGGACGTTCTCCTCGCCTGCCCATTGATCTGTTCTTTAGTCTTGGAAAAGATGAGGCCCACGACACCTATGATGACTACGTGAGTAAATGGAAGACAAGAATGCGAGAGGCATACGAGATTGCGGCTAAAACAGTGGACAAAGGAGCAGTTCGTGGAAAAGTCCTCTATGACCGGAAAGTGCAGGGAAGAGACCTCCAGCCAGGTGATAGAGTCCTTCTCAGAAATCTCACTCCCAGAGGCGGGCCTGGAAAAATTCAGTCTTACTGGGAAGGTCAGGTGTACAGAGTGAAGGAGAGGAAAGCTGATGGGAGTCCCGTTTATGAGATCAGTCCAGAAAATGGCAAAGGAAGTGAAAGAGTGGTTCACAGAAATCTTCTGTTGCCCTGTGATTTCCTACCCCTTGATCAGCCTCCAGCAGGGCTTCGACAGCCATGGAAAGACTCCCGGAGCTCCTCAAAGAAAAGAACCAAACCACAACGACAGCAGCAACCAGAGCCAAGTGACACCTCTGACGATGAAGGCAGTGGTCTCTACCAGTGGAATCTGAGATCTGGCAGCGAGAGACAGCAGAGACCCACTCCACTGAATCCTCTGGCAGAACCCTTTCACCCACTACATAGCGAAGAGGATGTGCCACTACATAGCGAAGAGGATGTGCCACTACATAGCGAAGAGGATGTGCCACTACAAAGCGAAGAGGATGTGCCACTACAAAGCGAAGAGGACGTGCCACTACAATCTCAGAGACCTGATTTGAGTTCTGACAGGTCTGAGAATGTTGAATCAGAGACCGACCCGCTGGTTCGGACGCTAGGAGAGCGACATGCGGTAGGACCGCGACCCCAGAGACTAAGACGTCAGCCTGTTGTACTGAGTTATGACACATTGGGTCAACCGTCCTTGGTAAATCGAGACTGTAAGATAACAGAGAATCAGGTAACACAGACTAAGGGTTACTGGAGGCCTTGGATGGCTGAGGTTTTCTAAAGTAATGTTCCCTTGTTCTGGGAAATGTCAGGAGACATTTAATTTTGTGGGGGAGAGTGTAGCACTAAGAATATAAAATGGGACCGATATCAAAGCACCCCCCTTTAAACTTAAATTTCAAACTGTTCATATTATTGTTATTTACTTGTATGACTATTTCATTGTGTTCACTTTGGTGAGACTCGGAGTCGCCAGCAGGGGGCACCCGGAAGTTGCGCGGCACGTGAGTGGCTGACTAGTTAGCAGCGTAGAAGTAGTCCAGCATGAGATGAAGCGCGAATGTGCAGAGAAATGTGCTCCTTGTTTGAACATTGCTTTTTCGTGTGTTTCATACAGGTAAGCTGACAATAACCTTACACTGGTATATGTGTAACAGTGTTATATTCTTATAGAGCCATAGTTTGTGCCTGAAACGTTAAGAAAAGTGAAGTTTTAACGGTGATTGGGAGTTATGTCGTGAAATGGCGGACGGGAGTGCTAACTATTCAATTAGTAGAAAACTAGTAACTCTTAACGTGAGCAAAACGGAGTAATAAAGGTTTAAAAATATATATACTCGACGTGAGTGTGGGATGAGGCATAATTAACTGAATATATGTGTATGGTCATTGATTAAAATGCGTGTAGAGACAAATCTGGGCAATTGGAGTTAACGAGGCACACGTGACTGTTCTTAGCCCTCGTATATACACGTGACCCTCATTTAGCATTGCTTTGTCAGCCATTACATGTAAAAATTAAGGACATTAATACTGTTAAATTAAGAACCACAGTCAGAGTGAGAGGTAAAACAGTTTATTAATAATTTTATGAGTTCATTGTGATTACACAGTAACTGTTAAATGGTTAAAACTTAGTTCATAATGTAGTCAGGTCATTAGCATATTTCATGGGAGTGTAAAACAGATTAAAGACAAGTTAAACAGTAATATGAAAGAGTATTAGGAATACATGTGCAGTTATCAATGTTAGAGTAATGTGAATATAGACTAAGCTATTGCTGATACCTGAAAATCTATTTTAATTCCAAATACTATGCACATGCTTACTTGTTTGAGTTTAAATGTATGACTCATAGAGTTTATTGTACTTTAAAGGTGTTATTGGTCAGAACTTTTCCTTTTGTATCAGTTTAATAACGGGCATAGCACATGTTTGGATCCATGTTGGTGTGTTTGTGTATAAAACATGTATTTCCTGAGAATGGAATATTGTATAAAGAGTCTAGATAGTGTGATGTATCAGCCTAGACATCAGACGTGATTTGTTGAGATAATTTGTGAATGTATCACAGGAAAAGAGCGTAGAAGTAGTCCAGCATGAGATGAAGCGCGAATGTGCAGAGAAATGTGCTCCTTGTTTGAACATTGCTTTTTCGTGTGTTTCATACAGAAAAATAAATGTGTTGCACCCGGAAGTGACGTCGCTTCATTCCAAGAAGTGTAACACATGCATCTCTCTCACTCACTATTTCGTCCCGATCAGATTCAGAATTATCAAATAGTGATCGGACTCCGAGACCATCAACACCTCCAGCACTTGATCAGCCATGCCATATACCTCTGCATTTGTCTTATACTTATCTGATATTATTGATATTTTGAGCTACATTCTCACAACTCCACTTCACGTTTGAGACGCGATTGCAATCTGTTTCTTTGATCAAAGAGTTGCATACTCTTTCAGAGCATGTGCGCGGGCCTTCTTTACCGTATACCACCTAAAACACGGAAACCCGGAAAATTCCGTGTTTGGCGGGGATGCGTTTTTTCTTGAAACACGGAAAATTCCGTGTTTGGCGGGGAAAGAGTTAACTTTTACTAGTGATTTTAAATGGATTTCTCCAAATAGCATGACAAACTTTACCTGTCTAGTAGAATCTTCGCGGCGGCATCAGTGAGAAGCCCGACCTGTGCTTTTAGTGCACGCCAGCGTGTGATATTCACCCAAAATCACTCTGGTCTTGTTTCTATATTCTGCGGCCTTTCTCTTCTTATCATACCCTTCGTATACATTTTTTCTCTTTCGACCCTCAGTCATTTTCAAAGGAATGGCTGAAACCGTAACTCCGACATAATACACCAGAAAGTGAAAACTACATAGAGATGAGCACGTACGACGGCCTTACGTAAACATATCACCAGAATGATTGACACTTAGGTGGACCAATAGTATAGACTACCCACCCGGAAAAAGAAAATCCTCCGCTATACCTTTAATTCGCTGTCCCTGTGGTTTTGCATATGTGGGTAAAACATTCAGACAATTACGCACTCGTAGCGGTTCATTTTAAACAAGCAGGCCATAATATCAGCGCTTTGCAGTATATTGGTATAGAAAAAGTAACAAAACCCTCAAGAGGAGGAAATTATGAGAATAAACTATTACAGAGGGAATGTTTTTGGATTTACACTTTAAGTACTTTGTCACCTTTAGGGTTGAATGAGGATTTTGATATTAGGCCTTTTTTATAATTTTTTTTTTTACTTAGTTTATTATTATTATTATTTAAATTTTTTTCTCTCTCTCTCCTCATTTAGTTTATTATTATTATTAGTATTTTTTTTAAAGTGAATTGTAATTGTCACATGACTTGTATTTGTCACGTTACTTGCATTTGCCATGTGACCCTTTGCGTGTGCCTAATTAAGGTAATCATCTATGATCTACTTGTGATATTGTGTGTGCCTAATTAAAGGCAATTATCTGTATCTATTTAAAGTTGCTCTCATACTGCATTTAGATTGTGCCTGATGAAGACCTGATGGTCGAAACGTTGCCTTTTTAATAAATTTTTTTTTAGAGCAGTACTTTTTCAGTGTGCGGACTTCACATTTCTTTATTTTTGTTCACTTCATTCAGTTGTCCTGCACCTGAGCCCAATTTGGGTGTTTGAGATGTGCACACCATTTTTGTCTATTTTTTGACTCTTTAGTGTAGGCCTACCCATAAAGTTCGCAAAATTGAGATAAAACAATAATTCTCGAGAAAAACATGGTAGCCTACATGCAGGCACGAAAAATATGTCCCATATTGAAATACATTGGATTGAAAGCTGAGTGACACGAAGAAACGAAGAAAATTTGCGCTCGTGGACACAAATCATCATTCATGTTGCGTATTTAGCCTAGCGAAAATAAAGCAATAAAAACAAGGATTAAAACCTTCTGATTAAATGTTGGTAGTGTAGGCTACCCTTAAAGTTTGCAAAATTAACAAGAATTGAGAAAAAACAATGCTGTGCTCTCGAAAGAAAAACGTGTTGCAGGCACGAAAAATATGTCCCATTGAAATACATTGGCTTGAAAGTCGTGCTGAGTGACACGAAAAAAAGGGAAATTCGTGTCCATGAACACGAATCAATAGTTTAAATTTCGTTACTATATCACGAACTGCTGTGAGACTGGGTTGTAAATCACCCATACAGTAGTACATTTTTAATCTATTGAATATATTTCTTACCAAAGAGTCCTCAAGCTTGAAATTTCTGTAGCGGGCACTTGGGGAAAAAGGAGAGCAAATACGTAAAATTTGCCAGGCAAATGCCAAACTTTGACCAGTCGGGCTTGACCAGTTCCACTCATGCACTTTCTGAGCTGCACACACCGGAGACAGTCTTGGACCATAGTCTGCAGCATCCTCAAGCGGGAGGGAATAATAAACTCGCTGAGGTTCACCAGTCAACAATGGGGACAACAAACGTACCCACTCACGCTGATTCCATTCTTCTTGACCCGCAACGACCTCAAAAGTGTGAAGATAGGCTTCCACATCATTCTGGTATGTCATTTTTGGGATAATTTACAGTGCCGAAGGTCTTGGCTCCAGTGGTGTACGTCTGATGTTACTTCAGCATTTGATGTTGAACTTATTAAACTTATTTCTGGCCAAAAGGTCCCGCAAAGGACTACAATATCTACAATAGGTCAAATATGGACTGCTGTCTGCCTGATTAATTTTAAAGAGTCTATGAGAATATACAGTATTACTGCATACTCTCATAGACTCTTTAAAATAAATCAGGCAGACAGCTGTCCATATTTGACATATATTGTAGATATTTCTGGCCCAAGAGTACTCAATGTTGAACATTATTTACATAATGTCTCCTTGCTATGTTTTCTCAGCCATACAGTAGTCCATATTTGACCTACTGAACATATCAGAAGGAGTTCTGATGTTACCTCAGCCGAATGGTTTTCCATATTTAACCTACTAAACAAGTTTCTGGCCATTTACATTTACATGTTACATTTTTTATCCATTAAGCTGACGCTTTTATCCAAAGCGACTTACAATTGCTATATATGTCAGAGGTCACATGCCTCTGGAGCAACTAGGGGTTAAGTGTCTTGTCAGGGACACATTGGTGTCTGGCAGTGGATTCGAACCCGAGTCTCTCACACCAAAGGCATGTGTCTTAGTTGTCAAATGGAACCGTACTATATATTGTCATAGACTTTTTCTGCTGTTAATTCAGTCAGACAGTAGTCCATATTTGACCGGATGAATATATATTTGGCTAAAGAGTTCTTGAGCTTGACTTTTCTAGAGAAACTCATTGACTCCTTCTGATGTTACAGCAGTAGAAGTAGTCCATATAGACAAAAAGTACTTCATCCTGAGCTGCCAGAATGACTTGTTCCGATGTTGAACAAGAGGACATTTAGTATTTCTGGCCAAAGGTTTTTTTTTTAACTTTATTGACTCACAGACTCCTTTTGATGTTACGTCAGCCGTACAGGACTCCATATTTAACCTATTTTTTGGTAAACAGTCCTCAATCTTTCAACACACATTCTTCTGATGTTTCTTTAGCCATACAAAAGTCCATATATTGAACTATTAAATCAACCAAAGGTTTTTAAAATGATAAACTCATAGACTCCTTCTGATGTTAAATCAGCAAGACAGATGTACATATTTGACCTGCTGCATATATATTTCTTGTTAAAAAAGCACTTGATCTTGAATATCTTGAAAAATATTCAAGATCGAGTTCTCTTTGGATGTGTTCAGTAGGTAAAAAATGGACTCCTGTATGGCTGAGGTAACATCAGAAGGAGTCTATGAGTTTATATAGTAAAATCCCTTTTTGGGACACTTTTAGGACACAAATATGGAATATTGTATGACTGAAACAACATCAGAAAGAGTCTTGAAGTATGTATAGAATGATCAAGATTGAGTTCTCTTGGGCCAGAAATATGTACAGTAGGTCAAATATGGACTACATTCTGGCTGATTTAACAACAGAAAGAACATTTTTGGCCAGAAGAATTTTCAATGGGTCAAATAAAGGCTTGCTTACGTAATATCAAAAGCAGTCAATGAGAATGTGAAGAAAGTTCAATATCGAGGATTCGTTGGCATTGAAATATTTTCAGCGGGTCAAACATGGACAATTCTCTTGCTGATTTAACACAAGAAAGAGTCTGATATATGTGGTGCTTTGGCCAGAAATATTTTCAATGGGTCAAATATCAAGAAAGTCTATGAGAATAGTGGTTTGTCATTTTACAACACTTTGATCAGTAATATGTTCAGTAGGTCAATTATGGACTTCTGCATGACTGATGTAACATCATAAGAAGTCAATTTGAATGTTTAGAAAAATCGACATAAAGAACATTTTGGCTGAAATATGTTCAACAAGTCAAATTTGGACTACTTGTCTGGCGAATTTAACAACAGGAGGCAAAGAGTATTTACAAACTGTTTAAGATCGAGCCCTTTATGGCCAGAAATATATTCAGTAGGTCAAATAAGTATAGACGACGTAACATCAGAAGGAGTCTATGGGCCCTATTTTAACGATCTGAAACGCAAGTGTCAAAGCGCATGGCGCAAGTAACTTTGTGGGCGGGTCCCGGTGCCATTGCTATTTTCCCGGCGGGATAAATGCCTCTTGCGCCTGGCGCAAATCTAAAAGAGGTTGGTCTGAAGTAGCTTCATTATTCATAGGTGTGGTTTGGGCGTAACGTGAAATAAACCAATCCGAGCGCCATCCAACATACCCTTTAAGAACAGGTGCGCATGTTGCATGACGGATTGTTATTATAACGGCGGGTTTACCAGGCGCGCGCCAGGAGCGTTCACAGCCGATGAGACCGACGTTCTTGTCAGGACAGTGAAAGACAGAGAAGTGACGTTGTATGGGGATGGGAGAAACTCTTGCACATCAGCGTCGGTTAAACATTATAGCCTATACGTATGTTTCATGCCACTATTGGGCAAACAGGTCTGATCCTTTAGTAGGCCTACTATAGCCTTAAGAAATGGGTATTTCGGTTTTTTCATCTTCATGTAACCACAATGATTTCCCTCTTGTGTTAATATTTTTCCTTGTTATAATGTATGAGTTGCAAAAATAAAAACTACTGCATCTATGTTGATGAGAGAATCAGTATATGCGCGTTGTGTACCCGCTACATTATGGCCAAGCATGCGCGCTTAAAATAGCATTATGAACAACGCGCAACGCGCCACTGACTTTAGACCAGGTTTTTTCTGGTCAGTGGCGCAATTGTGTTCTGGAAGTGTAAAATAGCACCAGGGAATGTTTGCGCCGAAACACGCCTCCTATTTGCGCCAATCCGCCCAGGGAGCGCAAGTTCATTTCCTAGTTTACCGACGTGCGTCTGTGGAGGGGAAAATCTTGCTTTGCGCGCGTGCAAAATAGGAATGAGACATGCGTTTGTGTATAAAGTCATTTGCGCCGGGTGCAAGATAGGGCCCTATGAGTTTATAAGAAATATTTTGAGTTACCTTAGGCCCGAAATATGTTCAACAGATCAAACATTAACTGATGTAACTTCAGAAGCATTCAATGAAAGTAGAAAGTTCAAGATTGAGGACTCTTTGGCCAGAATATGTTTAGTAGGTCTGATATGGACTGCTGTCTAGCTGATTTAACATCATAAAGAGTCTATAAAAATATATAGTATGTTGCCATTTTACAACTTTTGGCCAATAATATGTTCATCAATTACGAACTTCTGTAAGACGTAACATTATGAGGTCAATTTGAATGTTTTGAAAAACAATATCAAGGACTCTTTGGCTGAAATATTTTCAGCAGGTCAACAACTCTTTGGCTGATTTAACATCATAAAGTCAATATATGTATATATATATATATATATATATATATATAGAGAGAGAGAGAGAGAGAGAGAGAATATATGGTAAGTTATCATTTTACAACTATTCAGCAAGAAACATTTTCATTAGGTCAGTTATGGAATTCCGTACATATGGCCGACGTACAAAATTTCTATATAGAGGTCTCTTTGGCCAGAAATTTGGTCAGCATGGACAGCTATCTGGCTGATGAAGGAGTTATAGAAAGTTCAAGATTGACAACTCTTTGGCCTGAAGTAAGTTCAGCAATTTAAACATGGACTACTGTATGGCTGACATAATATAAGAAGGATTCATTAGGTATAGAATTGAGGACCCATGGGCCAGAAAAATGTACAGTATAAAAAATATGTTTGGTTTCTGTCTGATTTAACATCAGAAAGAGTCTTTGAGAGTAGTAAGTCGTGTTTTGGGGACCCTTTGGCCAGAAATATTTTCAATGGGCCAAATACAAGACTGGCTGACGTAACATCAAAAGTAGTCAATGAGAATATATAGAAAGTTCAATATCGGGTACTTTCTGGCCAGAGATACGGACAACTGTATAGCTGACTTAACATCAGGAGTCCATGAGTTTACATTGTAAAAAAAAAACATCTCAGGTTACGTGTGTAACCATGGTTCCCTGAGAGGGAACGAGAGCTGCGTTATCAAACGCGATGGGAATGCTCTGCGTGATTGCGTCGTGATGCGTCTGTACAATCAATCCAATGAGAGAGTAGGACGTCAGGTGACGTCATTGACCAGGAGACCATAAAGCACCCTTGAGATCAGACCGCGACAGCTTCTGTGAAAGGCCTGAAGCAAGTCGATCAGGCCATGTAGGAAGTATGGCAGGCGAACGCAGCTCTCGTCCCCTCTCAGGGAACCAGGGTTACACACGTAACCTGAGACGTTCCCTTTCAAGGGAACTTTGAGCTGCGTTTTCAAACGCGATGGGAACCCCATACCCCCTATGCCATGCTGAGAAATGCCCGTTCTGTGTGAAGTCGAATGCGCACACTAAGAAGCTTGCAACCTAGCCCCGGGGGTGGAGAGGTCTAGGTCATAAAACCTGACAAATGTATGCGGTGAAGACCATCCTGCCGCATTACAAACGTCATGAAGGAAATTAGCCGAAATTAAAGCCTTAGAGGCAGCCATACTCCTAGTAGAATGGGCGCGGACCTCCATAGGTAAGGGACGTCCGACCGCATTATAAGCAATAGAGATAGCCTCAACTATCCACTTGCTCAATACTTGTCTCAATGCCGGGCAACCTTTCTTAGTCGAACCAAAGCAGACGAATAATTGTTCTGACTTACGCCACAGGGCAGCTCTGTGAACGTAGGCATCCAATGCCCGAACTGGACATAACAGATTGAGACTTTCCTGATCTGGGGTATTGAAGGGTGGAGGACAGAAGGCCTGCAGCACAATAGGACCCATCACATTAGTAGGGACCTTAGGAATATAACCTGGCCTAGGGTAAAGAAATGCTTTAACCATACCAGGTGCGAATTCCAAACATGAGGGAGCAACCAAAAGAGCTTGCAGATCTCCAATTCTCTTAATAGAAGAAATAGCGAGAAGAAACAAAGCTTTTATGGTATGGTATGGTATGGTATGGTATACTTTATTGTCCCAATGGGAAATTTGTCTTGGGCTCACAATTACAACCACTGCACCAGACAATTAAAACAAACACAATACATAAAAAACAAAGAAATACACATTTAAAATCAAGTAATTTGCCTTACAAATACTGTGTGTATTGGAGAGAACTTGCCACTGAACAATGGAAGAGTGTTTGGCATCCCCCCATTCTGCGCTGTAAAATGCTTTGCATTGCATCATTCTCTACACTAGAAAGCAAGGCATCATACAACTCTACCACCCTTAAAATAATTATTATTTCTGCTTGGTATTATTTAATAACTTAACCGCTGAGGGAATAAATGAATTCTTAAACCGGTTTAGTCTACAGCTAGGCATTCTTAGTCTTCTCCCCGATGGAAGCATTACAAACTCAGAGTACAGGACGTGTGTTGTATCCTGCATAATCTTATTCGCCTCCCTCAATATAGATTTTTCATATAAGGTCTGGAGATAAAGAGGTTCCGTTCTGCCCATGACCTTCATGGCCGTTTGAATGAGACGACCCAGCCTAGATTTCAAATGTACTGTTAAGTTACCGTACCACAGATGTATTCCATAAGTGATCACATTCTCCAATACAGCCTGATAAAACAACATCATAATCCTACAACTGACCCCATAAAGTCTCAGCTTTCTCAAAAAATACAGTCTTTGTTGTAGTCGAGTGCACAAAGTATCTATATGAGCCTGCCATGTAAGAGAACAGTCAACGTAGACACCCAGATATTTATATGAGGACACTTGTGTGATAGGAACATCATGAATATAAATAGAGCTGTGGTTTCCAATTGACCTTGGATCAAATATCATCTCCTCAGTTTTCTTCACATTCACAATCGGGTGGTTAGCATCACACCACTCTATAAACTGATTAATCTCAGAGCAGTAGGACAAAATGTCTTGGTCTTTATATAACAAGCTGAATCACAGTATCATCACTATATTTCACAATATAGTTGTTACTGTTATTCCTCACACAACTGTTTGTATAAAGTGTGAAGAGAACTGGGGAGCTTACACACCCTGTACTAATGGCATGAGAGTCAGAGATCTTCCCATTAACCCTAACCTGTTGGGTTCTATTTGTTAAAAAGGAAAAATACAATTTAATAATATATGGATTAACATCCATCAATTTAAGTTTCTATAATAATAAATACGGTTGCAAAGTATTAAAAGCTGAACTAAAATCAATAAAAAGTAAACGCGCATATGCCTTTGAATCATCCAAATGTTTCGATACAAGTGAGGAATTTTAAAGTGAGGAATTTTTCTGAAACCTCTTCGATAGGTTCGAAGGGAGCCAAAGCCAGACCCTCAAGTACAATGGCCAGGTCCCAAGCCGGTGCTCTGGAGTGCAAGGCAGGCCTCAGCCTCAATGTTCCACGGAGAAAACGAGTTATTAGAGGATCTCTCCCCAGAGAAGAAGCCCCCGATCTAAAGGCAGATATAGCCGCAACATACACCTTCAAGGTGGAGGGAGTTAGTCCAGCAGAGAAACGGTCTTGCAGGAAATCAAGAACTGTACCAACCGGGCAGTCAACAGGATTAAAAGCACGTTCTCTGCACCATGTGGAGAACAATTCCCATTTGAAATGATACAGTTTTCTCGTGGAGGGAGCTCTGGATTGAAGAATGGTCTCCACGACCTCAGTCGAGAGACCAGCACTTATGAACTGAAACCCCTTGGTCCTGAGCCACCACTGCAGGGGTCTCATGTACAGAAGGCCAAAAGTAATCACGTTGGACGCCGCTGCCATGAGCCCCAACAGTTTCTGAAACTGTTTCACAGTGAGTGACCGGCCTAGGTTCACATTCTTTACGGCTGTAACGATCGCAGTTATACGTGCTGGAGCCAATCTTGCTTGCATCGTTGTCGAATCCCACACTACCCCCAGATAAGTGGTCCTCTGTGCTGGAACGAGCACACTTTTCTTGGTGTTTAGTCGTAACCCCAACTTTTTCATGTGTGACAGAACATTTTCATGTGTGACAGAACCGCCAACCGCTCTGATCGAGCTAGGATCAACCAATCGTCGATATAATTTAATACGCGAATGCCCTGGGATCTGAGAGGAGCCAGCGCTGCATCCACGCATTTTGTAAAAGTGCGGGGTCATAAACCTAGGTCGAACGGAAGGACCCGATACTGGTAAGCTTCTCCCCCGAAAGCAAACCTCAGGAACCTCCTGTGATGAGGATGGATGGATATGTGAAAATAAGCGTCCTTCAAGTCTATTGTGACAAACCAGTCCTCGGACTGAATCTGTGACACGATCTGTTTGAGTGTAAGCATCCTGAACTTGAGCTTTTGAACTCTGCTGTTTAGCTGACGCAGATCTAGAATAGGACGTAACCCACCATCTTTCTTGGGAACGATGAAGTATCGGCTGTAAAACCCTGACTCTCTGCTGGTAGGAGGAACCCTTTCTATAGCCCCTTTTTGCAAAAGCGTCATTACTTCCTGTTCCATCACTCGAGCCTGCTTGGGGACCATCACTGTGGGAGGGACCCCCAAAAATCTGGGTGGACGAGAACCGAACTGAATTCTGTACCCTTTTTCTATCACATGCAGGACCCATTGAGAAATATCTGGCAGTAGTTTCCACGCTGCCATGAATTCCACTAAGGGGACCAGTCTCTCGAGACTGGCCTCGGGATTTTGTTGAACGGACACTTCGGTGCCCTGAAACGGCGAACCGACAGGGAACAACCGAACTGACCGTTCTACGATCCTCCTCGGAGGACCGTATGGGGACGCTGACACCTCGGTGCCCTGAAACGGCGAACCGACAGGGAACAACCGATGTGGCAGCGCTGCGATACTCCTCGGAGCATCGCCCCCCAGAGGGCGCCGAGGAGGAATGATTTCTCGAAACCATCCCTCCCCGGAGGGGACCACCCTCAGAAGTCTGACCCCCTGCGAGTCAGGACTTCTTCTGAGGTCTTTTTAGAGATGACAGGTCTTTTTAGAGATGACAGTCCTCAGATCTTGCCTACCCCTAACTGACCTGGATTGTGACCGCCATTGAGGCTCCGAAGATTGTGGAGGAGCCCGGGTGGCCACACTTTGCCTTTGGCGTGCTCTGTGTGAGGAGCTAGTACTCGGCTGAGGCTGCTCAGATTTAATAAAAGTTCTACGACCAGCAGCCTCAGGAACATCAAAACGGCGAGGAAGAATTTTCTGAAACGCAGCTGACTGCTTTTTTGTTTCTTGAAATCGATCGACAACACAATTAATAGCGTCGCCGAACAAACTTGATGGTGACATAGGCGCATCTAATAGAACAGATCTATCTTTTTCTTTAATTTCAGATAAATTCAACCATAGGTGGCGCTCCGTGGCCACCAGGGCTGCCATAGACCGGCCCACTGATTTGGCCGTCTCCTTAGTGGCACGGAGCGCTAGATCTGTCGCGCGACGCAGTTCTCGAACTGCGTCAGCGCTCACCTCCTCGCGTTCATCAATTTCCCTTAGCAGATCAGCCTGGTATGCTTGCAGTATTGTCATTGTGTGCAAGCATGACGCAGCCTGACCTGCTGCCGAGTATGCTTTACCTACCAGAGAGGATGTAGATTTTAATGGTCTGGTGGGTAACGTCGGGGCTTTTAATGATGATGATGGCTCGGGAGAGAGATAGCTCGCAAGCGTCTCTTCAGCCCGAGGCATCGCTGCATAACCGTGATCAGCAGCACCTCTTATGTTACTATAATTAGATGTCCGCGGGTTAAACACTCTGAATGAGACAGGTTTATTCCACGATCTCGCCACCTCAGTGTGGAGATCGGGAGAGAATGGTAAACCCCACGTGGAGGCAGTGTTTTAGATTGCAAAAATCTCTCATCAAGTATACTTTTTCTCTTTGAAACACTTTCACTTTCATCAGCTGGCCAGTCAATATTTAATCTAGCTACAGCTCGTGACAAAACCTCCAAAAGCTTCTTATCACCGGGGGTATGAGCTGGCGAAACATCATAATCCCCCGCATCAACGCTGACGACATCCAATTCCTCGGAACTGGATAGCGTCAGTGTTGGTGCCTCAGCCCGGGAAGGAGAATCCGCAGAGTGGGCTCCTCTCTGGGTAGAGGCACTGGATCCAGCAGGTAAGGGCTGAGATAGGGCGGGCCCCATCTCAAGCCCCGCTACCAGATCCATTTGCGAACCCCAAGATGCAAGCCGACGTTGTGCCTCGGCGACAGCGGGACCCGCACCCGCGAACGCGAACCGAACCGTCCTTCTCAAAGAACGCCCGGCGGGAACGGAGTGTTTTCATAGAAAGCTTCACACAATGCTCACAGTCAGCTCCCTCGATAACTGACTGGGCATGCTCCACTCCCAGACAAGCCACACACAGCTGATGTGGGTCCCCACCCGTGATGAAACGAGGGCAAGGAACAACACAACGCTCAAACTCTTGATTCACCATTGTATATGTGTGCAATATAGAGACAGAGTACAGAGATCGCTTGCTGAAGGCTACAGAAGCTGTCGCGGTCTGATCTCAAGGGTGCTTTATGGTTTCCTGGTCAATGACGTCACCCGACGTCCTTGGACTGATTGTACAGACGCTTCACGACGCAATCACGCAGAGCATTCCCATCGCGTTTGACAACGCAGCTCGAAGTTCCCTTGAAAGGGAACCAAATGTTTAGGACCCTTCCAGTGGCCAGAAATATGTTCATTAGGTTCATCAAATATTCACTACTATAAAACTGACATAAAACTGACATCAGGAGACAATGAGTTTATATAGGAGGAAAACATTTTGAGGACACTTTTGCGAGAGATATTTTTTTAATAGATCAGATACGGACTACTATATGGCTGAGGTCAAGTCAAGTCAAGCCACGTTTATTTATAGCGCTTTTCACAATACAGATTGCATTAAAGCAGCTTCACAGTGATAACATGAAAGTAGTACAACACAGATCAATAATATTGTTGAATATTAAATATCCCCAACTAAGCAAGCCAAAAGCAAGGCAACAGTGGCAAGGAACCAAAACTCCATCAGACTGGATGGAGAAAAAACCTTGGGAGAACCCAGGCTCAGTTGGGGGCCAGTTCTCATCTAGCTAACATTCATATTGTTTCAAAGAAGCTTTACAGTAAGTGTATTTCAGAAAATACATGGAAAAAAAATCATTTAGTTAATCATGTAATATCAAGGGAATAACAAATCGCTGGCGCTGAGTCGTCTCTTCACAGGCGTTGGTCTTCTCATCACAGGCGTTGGGGCATCCGAAATCCCAGTGAGAGGCTGGATACCAAACTGGAGCTGACGAACGCAATTTTTTCTCGGGACAAGCGGTCCCAAGATAACAGCAGAAAGGCAGATGAGAAAAAATGTAGCATAGCTGATGTTCATAATGATTTCCATTACACGATAACATAAAGATTTGTTGAGAATAATTAGTAAGTTGCCTTTTGGGGACCCTTTGGCCAGAAATATGTTCTTTAGGTCAAATATGGATTACTGTATGGCTGATGTGACATCAGAAGAAGTATGTGAATTCATATAATAACAAAACAATTTGAAGGTAACATCATAAAGATTCTATGAGAATAATTAGTAAGTGGCCTTTGGGGGACCCTTTGGCCAGAAATATTGTTAGGTCAAATATGGATTACTGGCTGACGTAACATCAGAAGGTGCCAGTATGTATAGAATATTTACTATCGAGTACTCCTCGGCCATAAATATGCCCAATAGCTTAAATATGGTCTACTGTATGGCTGAGGTAATATCAGAAAGAGTCTATGAGAATATAGTAAGTTCATTTTTGGGGACCCTTTGGCCAGAAATATTTTCAATGGGTCAGATATCTGGCTGGCGTAACAACAGTAGTCAATGATATTGTGAAGAAAGTTTAATATTGAGTATTCTTTGTCCAGAAATATTTACATTATGTCAAATATAGACTACTGTATGGCTGGCATAACATCAGGAGTCCATAAATTTCTAAAGTAAAAAAATTTTTTGAGGACCCTCTGGCCAGAAATATGTTCTTTAGGTCATAAATAAACTACTGTTTGACTGGCATAATATCAAAAGCAGTCTATGAGTGTATATGGTAACCTTTTGCCAGAGATAGGTACAATAGATAAGATATGCACTACTGTATAGTTGATGTGACTTTAGCAGTAGTCAATCAGTATGTGTAGAAACTTCAAGATTGAGGACTCTTTAGCAAGAAATATACTATATAATATGTTAAAAATGGGTGACTGTATGGGCGACTGCATACAGTAGTCCATTTTTAACCTATTGAACATATTCTTGCTAAAGAGTCCTCAGTCTTGAACTTTCTACACATACTGATTGACTACTTCTGAATTTACATCAACCATATTTGATGTAGTGCGTATCTGATCTATTGAACATATCTCTGATGTTGATGTAGTGCATATCTTATTATTGAAAATATCTTTCGCCAAAGGGTCCTCAAAATGTTTTGTTATATGAACTCATAGACTTCTTCTAATATCACGTCAGCCATACAGTAATCCAACATATTTCTGGCCAAAGGGTCCTCAAATGTTTTGTTACTATGAACTCATTTGTTACTATGAACTCATAGGACTAATTCTGATGTCTCGTCAGTCAGCCTTACAGTTCATATTTGACCTAATAAACATATTTCTGGCCAAAGAGTTCTCAATATAAAACTTTCTACACATTGTCATTGACTACTTTTGTTGTTACATCAGCCAGACTATATTTGCCCCTTTGAAAATATTTCTGGCCAAAGAGTCCCCAAAAGCGAACTTACTATATATTCTCATAGAATCTTTCTGATGTTACCTCAGCCATACAGTATATTTTCTACTGCACATATTTCTGGCCAAAGAGTTCTTGATTTTGAACTTTCTACACATTATCATTGACTACTTCAGTTGTTATGTTAGCCAGACTATTTTTGACACATTGAACATATTTATGGCCAAAGGGATTCAAAAATGCAACTTACTAGACTCTTTCTCCATGTTACCTCAGCCATACAGTAGTACATATTTAGCCTAATGCACATATTTCTGACTCAGTACTAATTAAACATTCTATACATATTGACTCCTTCTGATGTTACCTGGGGCATTCAGTAGCCAATTTTTTACACAATGAACATATTTCTGGCCAAAGAGTATCTGGCCAAGATCTTACACATTCCATGCATACTCATTGACTCCTTCTGAGGATGTTACATCAGTCATAAAATAGTCCATATCTGTCTATCTATATCTATTAAACATATTTCTGGAAAAAGGGTTGTAAAATAGAACCGTATATTATTATAGACTTTTCCTGATGTTCAGTCAGTCAATGCCGCATTTTATGTCATAACGACATTGTAACGGGGGAAATAGCAATTTGTTTGATTACTCGTTACTGAGAAAGATAACGCCATTAGTAACGCCGTTTATTTATAATGCTGTTATTTCCATCACTGCACACCACTGTGACCTCAAAGCTTCAGCACCACCACCCTGAACTCGATTGCTGACACGTCCCCCTCATTATCATACGAAGAAAGAAACGTAGAAATAAATAAATGTGAAAATAAATAAATGTAGACATAAAAACAAATACATAAATTAATATGGAAATAAATAAAAGTGGAAATAAATAAATGAATAAATGTATAAATAAAAAAAATAAATGTGTGAAAAATACAATTATACATAAATAAGGAAATAAAAGTATAAATACTCATTTATTTGTACTTTTTTACATTTATTTGTATATTTATTTATGTGTTTATTTATTTTTAATTAAGTCAGCTTTGGCATTCCATATGTACGGTGTACATTTTAGGACATCCTCAGACCTCAGGCATATGAAGACAAGGCATCATGCCTCAGACTAAAAGGCTTCAGTTATTGGACAAAACGGCATCGCGCCTCAGACTGAAAAGCTTCAGGTCTCAGGAAAAACAATGTCAGGTGTCAGGTCTCGTACAATTAGGCATCAGACAAAACAGCCTTAGACAAAAAGGCATCAGGCAAAACAGCCTCAGACTAAAAGGCATCAGACAAAACAGCCTCAGATAAAAAGGCATCAGGCAAAACAGCCTCAGACTAAAAGGCATCAGACTTAAAGGCATCAGGCGAAACGGACTCAGATGGAGTTTGGAGGTTCGCATTGCCCCGCCCCTTGTGACGTCACGTGCACACGCGGTTCATAGCTCGAAAGAACCAAAGAACGCTTTACTTTACAATAGTTTGAACATATTATGTCATCTAACATTTTAAACGTGCAAATTAAACTCGCGAAATGCATGTTCTCTTCTGCATATAATGAAATAAGTGTAACATTTAATTAGAGCATATATATATATCACTAAGATTTTTTCTAATGTTGTAAAGTGTAATGTATTCCTGTGATTAAAGCTAAATTTTCAGCATCATTACTCCAGTGTCACATGATGATCCTTCAGAAATACTCTAATATGATGATTTAATGCTCAAGAAACATTCATTATTATTATCAATGTTGAAAACAGTTTACAGTGTACAATTTTTTTCCAAAATCTTCGATGAATAGAAAGTTAAAAAGAATAGCATTTATTCAAAATAAATTATTTTCTAACATTATAAATGTCTTTACTGTAACTTTTGATCAGTTTAACTCATCCTTGATGAATAAATGTTCTGATTTATTTTATTTATTTCCCCCCAAATATAAAATAATTCTTACTGACCCCAAACTTTTGAACGGTAGTGTTTAATGTTACAAAAGCTTTAGATTTCAGATACATGATGTACTTTTGAAAGATTCTTTTGTTCTTTTACTGTTCTCTCTTCAAAGAATTTTGAAAAAAAAATGTAGGCCTACACAACGGTTTTCAACACTGATAATCATAATGAATGTTTCTTGAATGTTACATTGGCATAATATTTCACAATATTACTGTTTTTTATCAAATAAATGCAGCCTTTGTGAGCAGAAGATACTTTTAAAAACATTTTGAAAATCTTAGTGTTAGGCTATAGGCCTATCATTCATAAATGTTTTAATTAAATGTTACACTTATTTCATTATATGCAGAAGAGAACATGCATTTCGCGGGTTTAATTTGCACGTTTAAAATGTTAGATGACATAATATGTTCAAACTATTGTAAAGTAAAGCGTTCTTTGGTTCTTTCGAGCTATGAACCGCGTGTGTACACGTGACGTTTTGTCTGATGCCTTTTAGTCTGAGGCTGTTTTGCCTGATGCCTAATTGTACGAGACCTGACACCTGACCTGACATTGTTTTTCCTGAGACCTGAAGCTTTTCAGTCTGAGGCGCGATGCCGTTTTGTCCAATAACTGAAGCCTTTTAGTCTGAGGCATGATGCCTTGTCTTCATATGCCTGAGGTCTGAGGATGTCCTAAAATGTACACCGTACATATGAGTTGGTTACAACCACTGATCTATCTGTTCCCAGGATGCTTTGCTTCTGACTGTTAAAGGGAACAAATGTTAAAACTAAGTGTTATTTAATGTATTTTGCTAAATATTAATATGGGGGAAGATCTTTCAGTGATTAATGCTCTATTATTTTGGAATTTAAAAGATTCTGGTATGTCTGAGTTTTTGGGGTTACCATTGTGCTGAAGAGTAGAGACTGGCTATGTTGATGATTGGTCGAGTAAGTAAAACTTATGAATGAAAATTATTACAGTTTTTCTCAATTGTTTACACACAAATTCTGGTACTTGAGACACAATAACCACAACACGTAACTCATTCACCAACCCCCTGAACCAATTCTGCTGAACTACAAGCATAAATAGCCTAGAAATCTAGACACACCCTAGCGGCAGCAAAAATTATTTTGCAGCAAAGTGTGGTCTAGCAACTCTCCGTTGGCTTTCGAACTGGAAAAACCAAACTCTGGTCAGGCCAATCACATCGTGTATAGAGATGGTGGGTGGGCTTAACACAATGATGGCAGAGTTGTGACGATTCTGCGCCGTGATTTTCCATAGGTGATTTCCCTGATACTTGAAAACAAACAAGATACAGCTGGCGAACAGCGGTCTTTCGATTCGGCTTTGGCCGCGACTCTGGATGACTTGGAGTTAAGAGAACGTCACTTGAGTCATTCTTAAAAAAGGAAGATGTGTTCGGAGTTTTGACGACCGGATACGGCAAAAGTTTCATATATCAACTTGCTCCGTTGGAGGGAAAACCCATATGTGGTTTGCAGTCACGTGATTGTGTTGACGCGCGAAAGTCAGATGGAGGGCAAGAAGTGAAGAGCGCAATGGACGAGATGGAAGAAAATCCGTACTGTACTACTTTAGACGCCATTACAAGAGACATATATAAACAGAATATCGAAACATATGTTGGACGTGATCCTTACTTTATGAAGAGGACCGATTTTCAACTGAATTGAGAGATTTGCTGCCATCGAGGCTGTAGATATCAGCAACTACCTCCTCTTTCAGACATACTTTGACTTTACAAAGTTCGGAAACTGGTACGTTACACAAACAGCCATATAAGTGTATTTAAACATCTGAATTTGTTATAATTATAATTAATTATAAGCCACATAAATAATGGTATTACAGTTTTTTTTCAATCGCTAACAAGCGCTTACCCATACTTCAGCTACTTTTTCTAAATGCTTAACACAGACTCACACCTACAAAACACAATTGGCCAAATGGATAATTTTCTTCTCAAAAACACATTTTGTTAAATATACACTAACTCTTCATTTCAAAATAGAACACATCTTTCTCTGCACACACTAACTTTACCAAAACACTAGAAATCTTACACAAAATGAAATTATTCTGTCAAAGAATAACACTTGTTTTCACTTCACAAGGTACATGCAGTCAATCAAAGTACACCAGGTTTCAAAATACTGGCTATTGTTGACATTACAAAAACTACATAGACTTTGATGTTTCAGTTTTACGGGTATTTGCATGAAAAATATGTAATCCACCTTTTTTACACTACAATTGTTGGTTGGGAACTGTCCACATGTCCAACATAATGTTCACATTCAAAAGCATTCCAGTAAAAAAACATTTTTTTTTTCACTTCTCACTGCACCAGCACCTCTCACTGCACCTCTCACTGCATCTCTCACTGGGCCTGCTCTTCTCCCTGGGCCCCTTGCTCTTACTCTTCCTCGTCCAGGCGTTACAGTGTTTGTCTTTTTCTGTTTCCAAAAACATTACTCATTACTGTAAATGCCTCCTTTTACTGTATAAGTGTCAATGTAATAGAAAAAAAATAACCCCTGCCACTGAATCTAAGCCATACTGAAAACAGCTGTGGTTGGCCCAATTTACCCAACATAAATAAGCTGTGGGTCAATTATTCAATTGTTTGTTTATTACAGTTTTTCTCGATTGTTTACACACATTTTCTGGTACTTGAGACACAATGACCACAACATGTAACTCATTCACCAACCCCCTGAACCAATTCTGCCGAACTACAAGCACAATTCCTGCTTTACACTCAAATTGCAGTTCTAAAACACACACTTTTCAAAACACTACACACAATTCTCTGCTTTTGGCACAATTTTCATGCAGAAAATCTCTTGTTTTCATGAGGAACACACTGCCATTCAAATATTCACACTGACTCATCACATGGGCAAACACATTTCACACAGTTTTACAATTAGCAATCAGAGCTTTAGCATAAAATACCAAAACCAAAGAGAGGATGCAGCATAGATATTTTTTGTTTCTTTTTTTACTGTAACAGCATAACAAATTCTGTTGTTTTGTATGTAGACCACTGTATGTGCAACTTTGTGTTGGTTGGGGTGTACAAAATGTGGGATCTATCTCCCATTGATTTTGTGGGAAAAATAAAATATATTTCTTACTGTGCAATTGTGTGTTCTGGGTATAAAAACAATATTCTCAAATATTTTACAACACACTTATGTATATAATAAGTAGTAAGTGTAACACTGAGCAAAAAAGCCCTAAGTCATAATGATGAATGGAGAAGAAGTGTTTTCCATTGATCATAGTGTTTTACATTGAGCACATCAGTGTTCAACTGGTTCTTATAAATGTCTATTCATATGATGGTTTGTGTGTGTCATTTGAAAGCAAAATACCATTTTGAGAAGAAATAACATTGTTTTGAATGTAAAGTTTCATTTTGCAGGGGAATTGAGGGGTTTTGCCGAATCCGATTGTGTTTTTAGTTCCCTTTCGTAGTCACTCCGAGTTACGTCAAGGAGTGACGGAGAATGGGGGTTTCGCATAGAAAGCCAATCCTCTTCGAGTATTTAACAACGAGCCAATGGCGTGAAAATGCCATGGGTCTGCGGAATTTGCATAGCGTACTCCGCCCACCCATGTGGGTATAAAAGGAGGAAGTGAACGCAACCGCAGTATGTTTTTGCTTCGGAGCCAAGAGCATTGTTCACTCCACAAGCCATATCACTACAGCCTCTTCGAGACGAGTATCCTCTTCAGTGTTGGTGTGACGGCGGTACCCAGCGAGATTCTGCATTGCCTGCGATCTGTGCAGTGGTCTGCCAGACTTTGGCGGGACAGGCGGCCGCCGCTTTGCATGCGATGAGCACTTTGCAGGTTTTCCAAGCCAAACTGCTCAGAGACATGCATGAGGGCGGGACTGATCAAGGGTCGTTCAATGAACTTCGAGCGGCCACTGACCTCGCTCTCCGGGCGACTAAAGTGGCGGCTCGTTCCCTTGGTCAGGTGATGGCCACTAGTGTGGTCCAGGAGCGTCACCTATGGCTCAACCTGGCGGAAGTGCGGGACGCTGAGCGGACTCGTCTGCTCGACGCCCCCCTTTCCCAGGCTGGCCTTTTCGGCGGTGCAGTTGAGGACTTTGCCCAGCAGTTCTCGACCGCCCAGAAGCAGACAGAGGCGATCAAACACATCCTGCCCCGACGGCCAGCTGCTGCCTCCACCCAGCCGTCGGTTCAGCCGCCTCAGTCTGCTCACCGACGAGGACGTTCCGCTGCGGCCCCCCTCCCTCCGGAGCGACCCCAGCAGCAGCCTCCACCCGGGTCGCGCCGTAGAGGCGGCCGCAGAGGAGCGTCACAGCCCCCTCAGGCTCCGCGCCCCGCTAAACGCCAGGCTAAGCTGCGTTCATGAGACGGGCTGCTCAGTGATGGCGTCGAGTTTTTCTCAGGAGGAGGTAGCAGGCCCCCTCCTTCCCCCGGTGGAGGGCCGGGGGAGAATCTTTTGTTCTCAGCTCCCCGCTGCTCACCCACGGGTGAGCAGCACCCTGAGTTGGTTAAAGAAAGACTTGACACTATCACTGAGCACACAGACCGGAATGAGCGCGCACGATGCTCCAGAGTGTCGCCCCGCTCATTCCCCTCTGTCTCTGAGGGTGTGGAGAGAAGCGCGCGTCGTCCCCGGACCACACCGCTCCTCTCCCCCTCTATCGCCAGACCCCCGGCAGAACAGACCCCCGTGGAACGCTGGTCCTTCCCTGGTCTCTTCTGTCGGGGAGTGGAGCTCGACTACGCACCCGCATGTGGTTTCCCCCATGCGCATGCCAGTCACTCCGCCCCGCTGCCCCTCCGGGGGGACGTCTGTGGTTCGCATGACCCCGCTGGTTCAGTTCCTGGGAGCTTGGTTAGAGAGATAGACTCGGTCGCCATGTCCGCGCAGCTCACGAACGAGCGCGCGCACTCACTGCTGACTTGTCTTCGCCAGTTCGAGGGCAAGAGTGCGGTTCCACTGAAACTCTTTCAGAGGCTCCTGGGGCATATGGCATCCGCAGCCGCGGCGACGCCACTCGGATTGCTTCATATGAGACCGCTTCAGCTGTGGCTTCGCGATCGAGTCCCGAGGTGGGCATGGCATCGCGGCTCGCTCCGAGTTCCAGTGACTCCAGCGTGCCGCCGTACCTTCTTCCCGTGGTTGAACCTCAGCTTTCTTCGGGCAGGTGTCCCTCTTCAGCAAGTTTCCAGGCATCTCGTTGTCTCCACGGATGCATCCACCATGGGTTGGGGTGCCATGTGCAATGGGCATGCAGCCGCGGGTTCCTGGACAGGACCCCAGCGCCTCATGCACATCAATTGCCTCGAGCTGCTGGTAGTACGCCTGGCCCTGCACCGCTTCCGAGCGTTGCTCAGGGGTCAACACGTGCTTGTCCGCTCAGACAATACCGCTACAGTAGCGTACATCAACCACCAGGGTGGTCTACGCTCACGTCGGATGTCGCAGCTCGCTCGCCACCTCCTACTATGGAGTCAGAAGCACCTGAGGTCCCTTCGTGCTGTGTACATTCCAGGAGTTCGGAACCTGGCAGCCGACGAGCTGTCATGGATCCGCCCTATCGCCGGCGAATGGCGACTCCATCCCCAGACGGTCCAGCTGATCTGGGACCAGTTCGGGGAGGCTCAGATAGATCTGTTTGCCTCCCGGGACTCATCCCACTGCGTCCAGTTTTATTCCCTGTCCGAGGGCACGCTCGGCACAGATACGCTGGCGCACAGCTGGCCGCGGGGCCCACGCAAGTATACGTTTCCCCCAGTGAGGCTCCTTGCACGGATCAAGGAGGACGAGGAGCAGGTCCTGCTGGTAGCCCCTTATTGGCCCACCAGGACGTGGTTCTCCGAACTCATGCTCCTCGCGACAGCACCTCCTTGGCCTATTCCTCTGAGACAAGATCTGCTCACTCAGAGACGGGGCACTTTATGGCACCCTCGTCCCGATCTGTGGAGGCTACGTGTGTGGCTCCTGGACGGGACGAGGCAGGTTTGAGTTCGCTGCCACCTGCGGTGGCGGCAACCATCACTTCCGCTAGAGCGTCGTCCACGAGACACCTTTATGCGTTGAAGTGGAACCTCTTCGTCAACTGGTGCTCTTCTCGCGGAGAAGACCCCCGGAGATGCTCGATCAGTGTCGTGCTTTCCTTCCTGCAGGAAGGGTTGGAGCGCAGGCTGTCGCCCTCCACCCTCAAAGTTTACGTTGTGGCTATTTCCGCCTCTCATGATGCAGTTGAAGGTAAGTCCATTGGAAAGCACGACCTGGTCATCAGGTTCCTGAGGGGAGCGAGGAGGCTGAATCCGCCTCGTCCTCCCCTCGTGCCCTCTTGGGACCTCTCAGTAGTTTTAAGTGCTCTGCAGAGGCCTCCATTTGAGCCTTTGCAATCAGTTGAGTTAAAGTTCCTGTCTATGAAGACAGCACTCCTGGTTGCATTGGCCTCCATCAAGAGGGTAGGGGACCTGCACGCATTCTCCGTTGACGAAGCGTGCCTAGAGTTCGGGCCGGCCTACTCTCACGTTGTCTTGAGACCCCGGCCTGGATACGTGCCCAAGGTCCCCACCACTCCCTTCCGGGATCAGGTGGTGACCTTGCAAGCGCTGCCCCTGGAGGAGGCAGACCCAGCCTTGGCACTGCTCTGTCCGGTACGTGCACTCCACACCTACGTTGACAGAACGCGGTGTTTCAGGACCTCAGAACAGCTCTTTGTCTGTCATGGGGGGAGCCAGAAGGGAAGGGCTCTCTCAAAGCAACGGTTGTCTCACTGGTTAGTGGACGCTAAGACATTGTTTTGTCTTACCAGCAGCAAGGTCGACCGTGCCCCCTTGGTGTGACGGCCCACTCCACTCGGAGTATGGCTTCCTCTTGGGCTTTAGCGCATGGCGCCTCGTTAACAGACATTTGCAGAGCTGCAGGCTGGGCGACACCTAACACCTTCGCAAGATTTTATAATCTGCGAACTGAGCCGGTATCCTCTCGTGTACTCGCCTCCGCTAGTACTGGAACCGCTTAAGTGTCTTCGCTTGCTCGCCACTCCACTCCTCGGACTGGATAAGTGCGATATTTCCTCAGTTGTACCTTCTTTGAAGCCCTGAGTCCTCCTGCACTTTTGATGCGGGCACCACTGCGTTGCTCTGGTGCCGGCTAGGTGCCTCCATGTGCACGGTTCCCCTTTGGTAACTGTCTCATGTGTATTCTCCACTGTAAGCCTCTTAGAGCATGTGTCTTCCCTCGGCAAGCCATCTGCCACCCCTGGAGCTGGTTGCCACCTGCGGTTGGCGCTCCAGTATTCTCCATATGTAGCCCTAGTGGTCATATGTGTTCTGTAAAAGTCCTCCCTTCGGTAGGCATCTGGTAGCATGTCCCTCCCGGGATATGTTTCCCAGTGTACCTTGGTAATTCTGTGTCTAAGTAAGACCTTTTGTATCCTATGAGTTAGAGGTCTAGACTTTCGCAGAGCACTGGAAGACAGCTGGAAGATGGCGTGATGGCATAGACCCCCATTCTCCGTCACTCCTTGACGTAACTCGGAGTGACTACGAAAGGGAACGTCTCGGTTACGGATGTAACCCTCGTTCCCTGAGTAGGGAACGGAGACGTTACGTCTCCCTGCCACTTCTGCTGTACCTCTGGGTGACGCCTGAGTTCAGTCTTGGCTCCTTAGCGAAGACATACTGCGGTTGCGTTCACTTCCTCCTTTTATACCCACATGGGTGGGCGGAGTACGCTATGCAAATTCCGCAGACCCATGGCATTTTCACGCCATTGGCTCGTTGTTAAATACTCGAAGAGGATTGGCTTTCTAGGCGAAACCCCCATTCTCCGTCACTCCTTGAAGTAACGTCTCCGTTCCCTACTCAGGGAACGAGGGTTACATCCGTAACCGAGACGATTTGTGTGTAGAGTTCTGAGAATATGAGGCATTCTTTCAGAAAATGTGTGTAAACAATCGAGAAAAACTGTATCAGCTGAGATATATTGTTTTTGAACTGATATCATTGCAGAAGCAGAGGTTTTTATACTGTATCTAAGGTTTGGAATATTGTTTTTGCTATTTTGGGATGGTGCGTGTTAACATTTGTAAATACTACAAAAACAATCCATAATTTTGTTGGGAGGTATAGCTTGTCTGTTAAGAAAATGTAAGCATTGTGGAAATGTGTTCACTGACTGCATATTGTGTGAAAACAACATGAAATGTGTGAATGGTATGGCCACAAAAGATTGATGCTGTACTAATTGTGTTTAGAGTTTTAAAAATGTGACAACTGTTTGGACAAATGCTTGTTAGCGACTGAAAAAAAATGTAACTCACATTTGACGAAGTGATCACTGTACACACACACACACAGGCATTTTCCCATTCAAATGTGTGTAAACAATCGAGAAAAACTAAAAACTTTGTGTGTGGAGTTTTGCATTGACAGTTCAAAAAATCTGACTCATGTGTCCAAAACAGGGGAATGGTGTCCATAGTTTAGGGAAATGGTTATCACAGGCTGATCTCATGAAGTAGCGTGTGTATGACACGCCAATTCGTATTTGCATTTTTGGCGTGTTATGAAGACGCATAATCGCTTTTCAGCGTGTTTATGAACGCCGTTGACTTAACGTTATATAAATATAGGACTTATCTCAACCCCGTCCCTAAACTTAACCGTCACTGGGGTTAATGGCATTTATGACTGTTCCCTTACCATCCTAGGGAAAAAAAAGATATGACTTACCTCAACCCTATCCCTAAACTTAACCGTCACTGGGGTTAATGGCATTTATGACTGGACATTTGATGCGCGTGTTCTGACACGCGGGATGACGCGGACGTTAATGGCGTAGACATACACGCATACACGCGGATACACGTGAATAGCTCAAAATGCGTAGAAATAATACGCCACTTGACTCGAAAGTGGCGTGTATGTTTACGCAAAAGTCATGATGTCATGTTGGTTATCAAGAAAAACTAAATTCACAAGCCTCTCCATAGAGAGCTTTACATGCATCTAGTGGTAACACCATGAAATTAAAAGTTTTTTTTCTCTTCTTAGCGCTTAACAGATAGCAGATAGCGCTGACTTCAAAAAGTGGATTTGAAAGGCCTAGTTTCTATTTTATTTTCAAATATCTATATAAAAACTATTTTAAAAAAAATTCAATGGCAAATATGAGCTATAATTATTTCATAAATAGGTACAATATGCAGGATTTTGCAGTAAAATATCCAAAAACCACTTGGCCAATGTATTTTGTTTAGTTGATTACTTACAATATCCCAAATGTTCCCAACTATTTATAAATTGTGAGAAAATTGCTAGTTTAACCAATGAAACTGGGCGTTTGAGCAGGGGTGAGAAGTCGCCAGTAAAAGGCGTCATATCTGCGTTAACCCCGTTTTCCGCCAGGTTTGACCTTGTACGGTAATAATAACCATGGCAACAGACGTTGACAACTGGGTTATGCTGGTTATGTCTAGCTGGACGCTCACGCTGTTGCTGTTTTGATTAAAGATTATGGACCATGGTAAGCAGACTTTCAGACAAAAAGAGGACTAAAACGAAGATCAACATCTTTTGGGATGCCGAGAGCTCCACGTCCGTGACTAACTTTGACTTGACAGATTCAAGTGTGTTGCGAGTGTCGCATGTTACTTTATTAGACAGGTGAGCAAATGTACATCTAATCAATGTTATGTAGTTCAACATGATGAAAAATTAGAATATGATCTGTATTTCTCTAATGTTAATCTACAGGGGTTGGACAATGAAACTGAAACACCTGGTCTTACAACACAATCATTTATTAGGATGGTGAGGGCCTCATTTTGCATCCAAATAAAGCACCAATTCATCTTGGGAATGACAGATTGAAGTCCTTTACAGTGACCAGAGGGATTATGAGCGGTTCCTCTTCCAGAACAGTGTCCAGGTCACTATATGATGCTGGTGGAGGAAAACGTTTTCTGACACCTCAAATATTCAGATCTGGTGACTGTGCAGACCATGGGGTTCAATGTCACTTTCATCTTCATCAAACCCTTCTGTCACAAGTCTTGTGTGTGTTGGTGCATGATCATGCAGATACGCTATTTGAGCATCAGGTGCTCATGATCCTCCAGCTCATGATTTTTGACTCGTGTCCATCAAACACAGTCAGGATTGTCATGATATTGCAGCGCAAACCATCACTGATCCACCCGTGCTTCACTCTGAAGATTGGCCACCAGGCATATAGATGTGAAACCTCCAGCATTGGCCAGTTTTTCAGTTTCATTGTCCAACCCCTGTAGTCTCATAAAGCCAACAAACAACCTAACTAACAACATTTCACCCACAAGTGCCATTTAAGAGACAAACCAATTGCAAGCACTATTTTAATAAAGTAAACATCCAAATAAAGTAAACATCCAGGGCAAACAAAGGAACACAGAACTCAAGACAGGAGCATGTAGACAGTAGGGCTAGGGGACAGTTACAAAGAACAACGACCGACAACTGACAACTGAAGCATAGGGGTTTAAATACACAAACAAACAAGCTAAACAAGATAACAAGGGGGCTGGGCAAACACATGTGGAGAAACACCTGGGGAGACTCATCAACAAGAAAAACTACAAAGGACTACAAAACATGGCACAGAACAGGAAATAACTAAAGTATAACTAAAGACAAGGAAAACGCAAGACAGGAATCGTGAAATAGCCCCCCACTTAAGGAGTCTAGGAGGGAGGTGGACCCGGGGGTGGGATGGAGGGCTAGGCCCGTGGAATGGAAGAGGGCCTGGAGACTGCGGCAGGATGCAGGGCCTGAGCGGAGCGGGCTGCGCAGGCGACCAGGGCGGAGCAGGCTGTGCAGGCCGCCAAGGCGGTGAAGATCCCTCGGGCGGCCAGGGCGGAGAAGACACTTTGGACGACACTGGCTCGGGAACAGCAGATACCGTCCCTAGAAAAGTAACGGCCACAAGGACAGACACAAGCACAGGAAAAGAGGACACACACACTAGCTCGGGAACAGGAACAGACTCTGGCTCGGAGGCGGCCATTTTGTCCGTAGACACCTAACTAACTTTACTTGGCACTAAAGTTAGTTAGGTGTTAGGTGTCACCAATTGGCACTAAAGTGTGCCAAGAAAACATCCCCCCCACCATTACACCACCACCACCTGCCTGTACAGTGGTAACAAGGCATGATGTTCTCATTCTGTTTACGCCAAATTCTGACTCTACCATCTGAATGTCTCAACAGAAATCAAGACTCATCAGACCAGGCAACATTTTTCCATCCATCCATCCATCCATCCATCCATCTATCCATACATCCATACATCCATCCATCCATCCATCCATCCATCCATCCATCCATCCATCCATCCATCCATCCATCCATCCATCCATCCATCCATCCATCCATCCATCCATCTTCTGCTCATCCGGGGCCAGGTCGCGGTGGCAACAGTCTAAGCAGAGATGCCCAGACTTCCCTCTCCCTAGACACTTCCTCCAGCTGTTCTGGGGGGACACCGAGGCGTTCCAGCGTGTCCTAGGTCTTCCCCGGGGCCTCCGTCCAGTGGGACGTGCCCGGAACACCTCCCCAGGGAGGCGTCCAGGAGGCATCCGGAACAGATGCCGAAGCCACCTCAGCTGACCCCTCTCGATGTGGCGGAGCAGCGGCTCTACTCTGAGCTCCTCCCGAGTGACCGAGCTTCTCACCCTATCTCTAAGGGATAGCCCAGCCACCCTACGGGGAAAGCTCATTTCGGCCGCCTGTATCCAGGATCTTGTCCTTTCGGTCATGATCCAAAGCTCATGACCATAGGTGAGAGTAGGAACGTAGATTGACCGGTAAATTGAGAGCTTTGCTCTCAACTTTTCCTATTTTTGTGTAAATTCAAAGCAAAAATACAATATGAGAGTCAGTTATTTCCAGATAGATTGTGGCACCAACACAACAGCCAAAAACACCTGATCAAATTCCTCTTGGCTTTTTCTTGACTGAAACAAATGTGTTTTAATAAACTCACAGTTACAGCAGCCTGAGAGAAACAAATGAGACTACAAACTTTATTATTTTCAAGAAAACATCAATAACTAAATATCTGTTAATCCTCAACAAGAACTTTTGTACATGTATGAAAGAAACTGGGCCTTAATGACTTTATAATGACTTTATACACTGACGCATGTCTCATTCCTTTTTATTTATTTATTTTATTTTATTTAACAGTCAGACATACAAACCAACATAGTGCAGTAGTGAACAATCTTGTAATTCCATAATTTCAGAAGTTAAGTAAAAGAGTTAATGTATAGGTGTGTGTGAGTGTGGGTGTGTGTATGTGCATGTATGCGTAAACAAAGTAACCATATATTATTTATTACCATCGTCATTACTATCACCACTTCCACTCCCCACTACCATCATACTGCCAATATTGTATTAGTCGATTTTTTATTTTTATTTCCATCTTTCCTCCTATGTAACAATTGCCATGGTCATCACTGCCTAATATAAAAGATGGTATAATAAGATAACATAGAATAGCCTTCCCTCACATATCTTCAGTCCCTATGTTCTCTTATAATTTATTTATTTATTGTTTATGTACAATGTCTAAGGTGCATTAAAAGAGGGAGTACAGTGTGATAGTTTCTCAACTTGGGACAGAAATTCTATTTAATATTTAATTATATTTTATATTTAATTATATTATATTTTAATTATATTTAATTATATTTAATATTTAAGTTCCTGCCTGTCTTCTAGTCTTTGTCCGGTATTGTTTGTGTTTACACGCTGTCAACCCGTCTACCTGTTCCTGAGCTTCATTTATTAAATATAGTGTTTATTCTACATTCCTCCTCGTCTTCCTTGGTCTACCCCGTGACAGAATACCGGACCAAAATTCAAGATGAATATTGATTTCATTTCTCTAGCTGAGTCGTCATCGGATTTTGTTTCATTTTCTAGAGACTTTGTTGCACTTGCACTCTCCAGCCCCCTCGATGACGAAACCCTGAAGACCCTGTTCTGGATCGGGGCCACCTTCCACCAGCATTTCGACCTCCCAGACACCTCTAACCTGAACTGGATGGAGGCTGTCTTCAGGTGTCTGGAGAGCGTCGAAGCCCGATCCAGAACACAGCCAGATCCAGAGCCAGGATCAACACCCGCGACCGCGGAGATCTCGTGCGTGCCCCCCGCAGACGGAGAGCTACCACCCGCCGCGATGCGTCAGCCAGAGCCCGAGACGAAGAGGACAGAGCTGACCCTCGCCCCGGAGGAGGAGCCCCTACAGGAGTCTGACCAGGGGTGTGAGCCCACAAGATCTACGGACGAGGGGACTCGATCGTTGGCACTGGAGGACTGGCCGGTAAACCTCAGGATCCAGGATATCGTTCCCGCCCTATCCCACCCATCATCTGTATCTGCTTCGAACTTTGAACCATCCTGTGACGATTTCTGCCATCTGTCAGATTCACACCATCCCGTCACCTGTTCCAGTCAGTCCGCCAGCCAGGATGTGCGCAGCCCTGCACCATCTCCGTGGGGAATCCCCGACGTCGAGCGGCAGGTCAGCCCACCATCCGCAGCGCCTGTGTTTGAGGATCCTACGGCTTCGCCTCCAGCCTCGGTCCTCTGCACTCCATCTCGGCCTGTCGACCTGCCGGCTCCGTCTTGGCTCCTCCCACCTGCGCCTCCACCAGAGACCCTCAAGACATCGGCTGCAGTGGGTTCCCTCGTCCTGCCGGCTCCCCCTTGGTCAGTCGTCACTCTGCCTGCGCCACGGACTTACGATCTATCCGCTACGCTTGATCTCTCCACCCCTTTGGCTTCAGCGGGCTCCTCCTTCCCTTCGGTTTCTCCTCTGTCCTCCCTCACTCCACCTCCACCTCAGCTCTCGGGCACTCTGGCTACGGCTCCAGCGCTCGTCGCCGCGACGTCGCCGGGGTCTCCCATACCGGCGACGTCGTTTGAGTCCACCGGCTCTCCGTCTGCGGCGAGAGATCCTGCCATCGAGTCTCCGTCGGTCACCCCCCAGCTACCGTCAGTCCCTTCGCCATCTGGTGTCTTCCCTCCGTCTTCTCTGCCATCGGCTGTCGGTACTGGGAGGCTCTGGGTCTGCGCCACCGTGCCATCTCCATCAAGGCCGCCAGGGAATCGTCATCGACCCCTCACTGCTCCATCACTCCAGCCTCTCTTCTGTGTTTCACCATCGTCTCGTCCGCCACCAGAACCTCCCCCGGTCCCCCCTCCGTCATTTTGTTACGGCGCGAGGTCGCGCCTTGCCGGAGGGGGGCGATCTGTCACCATTCCCGGACTGTCTGTGTGTTTTGATTCACCACGTGTTCCCCTCGTCTGAGTTCTCCGCCCTCATCTGTTGCCATGGACACTCATCACCTCCCGCACAGCTGCCTGTCATTTTGTAATCACCGTCACTGTGTATTTAAGTTCCTGCCTGTCTTCTAGTCTTTGTCCGGTATTGTTTGTGTTTACACGCTGTCAACCCGTCTACCTGTTCCTGAGCTTCATTTATTAAATATAGTGTTTATTCTACATTCCTCCTCGTCTTCCTTGGTCTACCCCGTGACAGCATGATTAGTGGAAAAGCCCCTGGGCCTGACGGCATCCCAAAGGAAATTTATAAAAAATTTGCAGGGAAACTTTTACCACACTTGCCTGAAATGTTCAACAAGGCATTTGAAAAGGAAATACTACCCTCATCATTGAGATCAGCACTAATTACCCTTATATTGAAGCCAGGCAAACCCGCTAATGAAAAATCATCCTATAGGCCCATATCTTTGGTGTCATGCGATACAAAAATCCTCTGTAAGGCCCTAGCTAAGAGAATTGAAACATTTATACTGAACCTCGTAATGGATGATCAAAATGGGTTTGTGCTTGGAAGGCAAGCCCTCCATAACATACGTAGAGTCCTAAATATACTATATAAAAAACAAAATGCCAAGGATCATGCAATCCTGTCGCTCGATGCGGAAAAAGCCTTCGACAGGATTGAATGGGGATACCTTTTCGAAGTGCTTAAGACATTTGGGCTAGGTGATGGGTATATTAAATGGATTAGGCTCCTTTATAATGACCCACAGGCAGAAATTACAAATAACCACATTTCAAAACCCTTTAACTTAAGTAGAGGTACTCGACAGGGGTGTCCATTGTCTCCTTTGTTATTTTTATTTGCAGTAGAGCCACTTGCAATGGCAATCCGGAGTAGTTCTGAAATAAAGGGCATAACAATCCACTCTTAGAAGAAAAGGTTCTATATAGAACCTTAAAAGGTTCTACAGGGGTTGGACAATGAAACTGAAAAACTGGCCAATGTTGGAGGTTTCACATCTACTGTATATGCCTGGTGGCCAATCTTCAGAGTGAAGCACAGGTGGATCAGTGATGGTTTGCGCTGCAATATCATGACAATCCTTCCTGTGTTTGATGGACACGAGTGAAAAATCATGAGCTGGAGGATCATGAGCACCTGATGCTCAAACCGCGTATCTGCATGATCATGCACCAACACAAACAAGACTTGTGACAGAAGGGTATGATGAAGATGAAAGTGATGTTGAACATCTCCCATGGTCTGCACAGTCACCAGATCTGAATATTTGAGGTGTCAGAAAACGTTTTCCTCCACCAGCATCATATAGTGACCTGAACACTGTTCTGGAAGAGGAACGGCTCATAATCCCTCTGGTCACTGTGAAGGACTTCGATCTGTCATTCCCAAGATGAATTGGTGCTTTATTTGGATGCAAAATGAGGCCCTCACCATCCTAATAAATGATTGTGTTGTAAGACCAGGTGTTTCAGTTTCATTGTCCAACTCCTGTAAAGCGCTAAGTATTTGGAACCCCTAAAATGCAATGCATGTAAATGATCACAAAATTCAAAGTCTAAGTCAAAGTCTATGGCAGCCCTTTGAACCGTACTTAGGAAAATGATGAAATTTGGCACACTTGTAGTGATAGTAATTATTAGTAATTGGACCAATTTTTGAGCCTCTAGGACCAACTCTATAGCGCCACCACCAGTTCAAAAATTCAACATTGAAATGGTTATAACTTTTGAACCCTTTACTCTAGAGATATGAAACTTAGTACACCTGATTACTCTCATCATGCTGATCACAACCAATACCTTACATTAAGACCCCGCCCATAACAGTAGAGGCCATTTTGAAATGTACAGTATTCAGTTTTTTCGCTACTCCTCCTTCAAATTTTGTCAAATTTTCTCCAAACATGCAGTCAAATGATCTTCGGACTGAGCTGCACAGAAATGACTCAACAGATTTTTTTTTTATTTTTCTTTCTTCAAAAGTTATGGTTTCGCAAACTTAACGAGGTCCACCCAAAATTAGCTAAGAGGCTGTATCTCGGCCAAAGTTTGATCAATCGAAACGAAAATTGGTACACTACATCGGAAGCATGTTCTGAGGTTCCATACCAAAGTTGGGAATAGCGCCACCTACAGGTCATAAGATATGTACAATTGCTACTTTGGCCAATAACTTTTGAACAGTTTTTCAGAAAATCATAAATGTGGTATCTATGGATTCCTTGGATCAAGCCAAATCAGTGGATATTTTTTCCATGATGGGATGTACCTCGTGTCCGGCATTTTGAATTTTGTCATAATTTGTAATATCTTTAACCCCCTGGGGACCAAAAACGCGCCCCCGCGTTTTGATCGTTTTTTTTCACACAGCTGCAACATAGACTTAAAATACTCCGTCATTGATGGTCATAAAAATAAAATCGATACATGATTATAAACTATAGAGGGTCTTCTTTTTTTATGTACACTCTTATTACTATCAAAACCTTGTGTTTTTGTAAAATAAATAAATTAAACATGGGTGCGCTTTCAGCTCACTCTGTCTCCGCAAAAATCTTTCTGAAACGCGTCCGAAAAAAGAGCTGTAACTCATTAAATACTTATCACAGACACACGAAAAATCTCTCTTTATGAAGCTGAGATTTTCTTCTTTTAATTTAAGTCATTTATATAAAAAGCAACTACTCTCAGTTGATGTAATCTGTATGAAAAGAAAGAGATGTCAGGATTTTCCCTTTCACCTCATTACAGCAAATGAGGTGCTAATGTAACCGCGCCCACTGGGAGCGCGTGCTATTCAAATTCTAATGTTGAGGCAAGCCATGAAAACGCCCACATGGATAAAAACATACAGTTCATGCCCATATCGATTAAAACACAGTTTATTACGGATAACCTCGTCATATTCTTTAGTCTAGCATGCGCAGTGAGGAGATCCTGGACAAAAGTTACCTTATACTTTCATTTTGAGGAGCACGCACGGATTCAGCTGATGCAGTAAATCATTTATTATAAGTGCTTTGTTCGAATCGCGTTACTGAATAGTGTCCACAAAGACGGTTTAAATATCCAATGCGCGTCTGATAGGGAAGAATAGACGAATTCACTGACGCGCGCTGTGCGTTAATTCACTTTCGCTTTCATTTGAACAAGAATCTCATGAGACATCCTTACATTAGTAAGAGAACATTATTTATCTGTACCTATAACCAAAAAGTGTGTTTAAATATGATTCGGGTGTGTGGACGGATGTACGAACGAACGTTCATTTAGTTAGAGACTGTTCGAGTTCTGCTCATATTATTTTATTAGCCACACACACGAATCATATTTAAACACACTTTTGGTTAGAGTTTAAAACATCTTGATGTTTGAAACTTTAACTCTGAACCAATTCTACATGGCCCATATAAAAATTGACCAGGATTTGTTTCCAGGTATGACAAAAAATGGGTTTTGACTTTCATTTATACTTTGATTTTATACATAGATGTATATATTTGAAGCGTTCAGATGCAAAAGCCTCTAAGTGCCATTTGAAATTTTCTTCTAAAATGATCATTTTTATCAAGCTTGTATATATAAGTTCAGTAATTTCACATAATGGCAATGAAGATTACCTATTAATTGTCATTTAAGTGAAATTACTGAACTTAAATATACAAGCTTGATAAAAATGATCATTCTAGAATAATTTAAAATGGAACTTAGAGGCTTTTGCATCTGACCTTCTGTTATATATATATATATATATATATATATATATATATATATATATATATATATATATATATATATATGTTGTCCTTTCATTTTTTTCTTGTCTGACTCACCTGAATGAAAGGCTCATTATTATGCATGTCTTTGTCTCTCAGGTGTGAATCACCTAATTATACATGATGAGGGCTGGCCTGTTCACGCCCATTCGCATATTGCCTTGGCAAACAAAAAAATCTTTTTCACAATATAACCCAATTCACAGTTTTATGTGAATGATTAGGGGGATGATTTTCAGATCATTGTGAAGAAAAAGCCCTAGGCAACAACATCAATTAGTCAAAAGTCTTGTGGACGCATATTTAGTATGTGTTTTCTGGCCTTATTTCAGAAACTTTCATTTTTAGTTTTTACAATAACCACGCATAAACAATATTCTCTCAAAAATGCAAACATGTACAAACATGTTGTCCATATGTCATGGTTGCCCTGTTTCTGCTAAATATAGTGTAATTTCACCTGTGCAATTAATATGTTTATAAGCAGCTGAAAAAAACACAGATGTCAGGGCATGTCAGAACCTCTCAAGGACCCCAAATACACCTTGGTCCCCAGGGGGTTAAAAGTCTTTGAAATTTCTTCACCAAATTTGGCACGGATCATCATTAGCATGGCCCAAAGGTACATGAGAAGCTTAATCACAGCGCCACCTAATGTTCTAAAGTTATAAGTTTTTTTGGAAAAATGCTTATAACTTTTACAAATATAGTTAAAAACTTAATTTCTTTATGTCAATATGTTCCTTGGCTTATAACGATTCCAGCGATGTCTCATTTTTCATTTTCCAACAATGTGACTGTCCACCATATTGGAGCAAATGAAAAACCATTTTTTTGCTACTCCTCCTTCAAATCTTGCTCAAATTTGTCCAAAATTTGGTCAGATGATCAACTGAGCTGCACAGAAATGACTGAACAGATTTTTTGATGTTCGCTATCGTTTGAGAGATATTTGTCTCCAAAGTTGACCTAGCCTGTGTTTGTTGCCTTATGCTAGTTAGCTTAGCATAATAATTGTTTAGCATGCTAACCAGGTGCAATTCTTTTGAATGTGGCTCTTTAGCTATCAGGATAACCATAAGCTACATTAGCATTGAGCTAGCTTAGCATGCTAATTGCGTTAACATGATTTTGTGTGCTTATTGTTATACTGAAGCCACTCCTCTGCAGCTCTATTATTTGCGTCCTCTGTGTGGCGCAAGCTGCTAAACCCCTTGTCATGAATCCCAAACCATTGTGGTCGTGGGTTCGAATCCTGAGTGGCACATGCCCAGACCGCAAGAGGTGGAAAAGTTGTTTCAGTTCTAGACATGGTGTCTGTCTGAGAAAAGAATTCCAAAAATATAACATGCAGCAAACTTTTATTTAAACAAATCTTAATTTTGAGATTATTTTCACTTGTACTACTGATACAACAGTTTTTTTTTCAAATGTTCTAATTTGGCACACTTCTAGTAATTGTAATGAATAGTAATAATTTGACCAATTTTTGAGTCTTTAGGGCCACTCCATAGTGCCACCACCAGATCAAAAATTCAACATTGAAATGATTATAACTTTTGAACCCTTTGATCTGGAAAAAATTAAACTTAGTACACCAACTGTTCCCGGCATTGTGCCTAAGAACGGTCTCATTTGAAGCTGTCACATACATCATGCAGTGCTTTTTTGCAGCCCTATGAACCACAAGTAGGAAAAATTGCCACACCTGTAGTAGTAATCTGACCAATTTTGGATGATCTAATTAAACTTTTTAAACACAATATGCTCTGCATTTTCTTCAAAGTTCTTCATTTTGACCTGATTCTCTTTTGAAACAATTCACTTTCGGCAGCAGTAACGATCCATGACTGCCAAGTGGCACAATATGATGAGTGACAGGCAACTGACCCATAGATAGTGAGTTTGAGTCCCGGGTGGGACAACTTTACAAAATTGTATGTAATTTCAGTACCTTTATTATCCAAGGAAGTGCTGTACCAATCTTTCTTCCTCTTGGATTAAAAATAAGTACAGTTCCTGACAAAAGTCTTGTCGCTTATCTATTTTGTAGAAACACCTGCTATTAACCTGACTTTTAATTGATCAATTGGTGTTAGAAATAGCTCATATGAAAAGCTAAAACCCTCCCAAATGATGTTTAATGCACTGAAATAAATTTGTTTCACTGAAAGAAGATTTATCATTTAAACAAGACAGAAAGGTCAAATTTTGGCAAGACAAAAGTTTTGTCGCTTATACAGAAACTGAACAAATTCACTGCAAATACAAAAATATGTCAGCAAATTAAATAGTGGTGCTGTGAGATCCAAATTTAATATCTTGTATGACTTCCATGAGCTTGATTCCATGCGGTTTGGCAAGGATTCATACAATTTATTGATGAAGTCATCAGGAATAACAAAGAAAGCAGTCTTGCATGCCTCCCAGAGTTCATCAATATTCTTTGGTTTCGTCTTCCACGCTTCCTCTTTCATCCTACCCCACATATGCTCAATGATGTTCATGTCTGGTGACTGGGCTGGCCAATCCTGGAGCATCTTGATCTTCTTCGCCTTGAGGAGCTTTGATGTGGAGATGGAAGTATGCGATGGAGCACCATCCTGCTGCAGAATTTGGCCTCTTTTATGGTTGGGAATATAAGAGGTAGCTAAGATTTCTTGGTATTTTAGACTATTGATGTTGCCTTCCACCCTGCAGATCTCTCGCACACCCCATACTGGATGTAACCCCATACCATGATTTTTCCGCCACCAAACTTCACTGTTTTCTGGGTGAATCTCGGATCCATGCGGGCTCCAGTAGGTCTCCTGCAATATTTGTTCATGTCACCAGACATGAACATCATTGAGCATATGTGGGGTAGGATGAAAGAGGAAGCGTGGAAGACGAAACCAAAGAATATTGATGAACTCTGGGAGGCATGCAAGACTGCTTTCTTTGCTATTCCTGATGACTTCATCAATAAATTGTATGAATCCTTGCCAAACCGCATGGATGCAGTCCTTCAAGCTCATGGAAGTCATACAAGATATTAAATTTGGATCTCACAGCACCACTATTTAATTTGCTGACATATTTTTGTATTTGCAGTTAATTTGTTCAGTTTCTGTATAGGCCTTTCTGTCCTTTGCAGAAAATTTGACCTTTCTGTCTTGTTTAAATGATAAATCTTCTTTCAGTGAAACTAATTTATTTCAGTGCATTAAACATCATTTGGGAGGGTTTTAGCTTTTCATATGAGCTATTTCTAACACCAATTGATTAATTAAAAGTCAGGTTAATAGCAGGTGTTTCTACAAAATAGATAAGCGACAAGACTTTTGTCAGGGACTGTATATTTCGTTCATACTGTGTTAATTTTCATCTAAACATGCTGAGCCGGGGTGAAACCTGATCGCTGAACAGGGCAAGGGAAGGAAGAGGAGGGCAAGGGAAGGAAGATGAGGGCAAGGGAAGGAAGAGGAGACAGCAAGGGACAGAAGAGGAGGGCAAGGGATGGAAGAGGAGGGCAAGGGATGGAAGAGGAGAGTGCAAGGGACGGAAGAGGAGAGGGCAAGGTAGAGTTGCTGCTGCTTCAGGGCTTGGCCCCTGTATTGCTGCTTGCAGCTATATTTATTATTATTATTATTAAAATGTTGCAGAATAATGTAATATATGAATGAATAATAGCCTTTAAAGAACCTTCTGCCAAAAGGGTTCTTTCTAAACATGCTTTAAACATTTTCTAAACATTATTAAACCTTTTTTAGCATAAAATGTCCTTTGGAGTTGAGTAAAGAAACCTATGCTACATAGAACCCTTTTTTCTAAGAGTGTAGGTGAGAGGGAACATCGTTCATGTTTGTTTGAAGATGATATTGTGGTTTTTCTTACAAATGCAGACCCTTCTATTTAAGCGCTTAGTTATATACTAACTGTATTTGGAAGGTTTTCAGGTTACAAAATTAACAATTATAAAAGTGCCCTACTATTACTGAATGGAGATGAAAGGAGTAGCTATCCGATCTCTAGGCAATTTCGAGCGGGGAGGGCTTAAAGTACCGAATATAAAACTTTATTATTGGGCAGCTCAACTTTGTTCTGCTAGATACTACTTCGTTGACATAGACATTCCAGCGTGGATAGATATGGAAAAGGATGCAATAATGATTCCATTACAAATGTATCTTTACTCTTCTTCAATTAAAATGCTCAAAAAACTATGAATAATCCTTTCCTTAGTAACACCATTTTATTATGGTATGAAGCTCACAAGTTTCTAGATGAAGCAATTACAATGTCAGTTTGTCACCAATTTGGGGTAACACAAAGTTTGTACCGGGTAGAAGTGATAAGGGATTTGAAAACTGGATGTATAAGGGAATAAGTCAAGTAAAAGATTTATACAAGGAAGGTACAATGTTATCATTCCAACAACTGATGAGAAAATATGATATCCCTCAGAAACATTTTTTTTTAATATTTACAAATAAGTAGTTTTATATTCTGAAATTAAAAACTATTCAGAACCCCCTATGTCAACTATAGAAAAGCACACTTTAAAACATTTGAGGGACAAGGGTAATCTGTCATTACTTTATAATATACTTTTAGAGGGATCAAAAGATAGTTCGCTGTCTTATTTAACAGCATGGAAAAATGATCTTCAGGAAAATCATCTCTAAAGAAGAGTGGATGGAATCTTGTTTATTTGCCCCAAATCATAGCATCAATACTAGGAGTAAATTACTTCAATATAAATGGCTCTTGTGGACATACATCACCTCATTCAAACTACATAAATTTAATCCAAATATTCCAGATATAGCTGTTCAAAATGTGATTACAAGGAATTGGTACCCTTTACCATTGTGTATGGGAGTGTAATGAAATTCAAGGATTTTGGAAGGAGATTGTCCCAGGTCAGTGGATTAAAGAAATGACCAGCAACCTTGCCTTGGAAAAACTACTTATGTCATTAAACTTATGTCGGGAAACTAAAAGACTTTGATCAAATTTGGGCATACATTACTGTAACCAAGTTGACCAGACAATATGGGATGATTGAATTACCCAACTCTTCTTTGGTCATGTCCAATACTTAACTCAGCTCTTGTAATTCAGCAAAATAAATAATGGCTCAGGTAAAATAGTAGAATTAAACTACAAAATATCATGCTGTGTGCTGATATATTTTATTTTACTTTATTTTATGGTTTAGTGTTGTTCCTGATGTCCTGTAATGTGGATCTTATTATCTTCATTTTTAATTGTTGATTTGTTTCTTATTTATTATTTGCTTTATTTTGTTGTCTTGATGTTCAAACAAAAACTAATAAAAAAAAAATTGAAAAAAAGGACATCAGTGTAGAGTGAGACCCAATGCTCTAAACCTGAATAGAGTGGGGAATTTTTCTTGGCTATGGAAGGAGGTTCTATTGCTAAAGCAAACAATATTGGTGGAAGAGGACAACGAGTACCTCTTGTGAGGGGGAAAATTGGGAACACAAAAATTTTTTTTCTCACACCAGCAACAGAGGCAGTGTACAGAAGGCATATCCATGATGTGAAAAAGGGGCCAAAGCCAAACATATATAATATAGTTAATAAATAATTCCACTCAACGCAGTCAAAGGCCTGTTCTGCTTCTAATGAGATTATTGGATGGAGAAAACTTAATATTTAAGAGTCGATGAATATTTGACGATAATTGTCGCCCCCTAATGAAATCATTCTGACCTTCAAATATTATTTTAGGCAGACAGGGCAAGCCAGCACCTTAGCCAGCAGTTTAACATCAGATTTTGACAAACTTATGGGCATCCAATTGCTGGTAAAGGCATATTTGATAAAAAAAAAATACTGGTGCACATCTTGATAATTTAGTTTATATGGTCTGTTCAATCTAGTTTTAGAGCCTTTAATGTACACATGTTATCCTCTTGTCGAATTCAAATGGGTCAAGCAGTCCCAATCAATCCCATTCGAAACTCATCACAGTCTGCGTTTAAGTCCACTTTTTTATGGCCTTCCCTCACTAACGTCCCTCAGTCTCATTCAATCGAACCTACATCAGAATGCCCACTACTAGCAGAACTCTTGCAATGCATTTAAAAGGCCCTAAGCACTTGATCACTTGTGGGTAAATTAAGTGTGAGAACTGCGAGTTGCTGTTCTACAGATCTACAATACCTATGGAACATACTGAATGAGTAGACTCGCTCCCTTGAATTTCAAGTGTCTGCCCAAATAAACTTCCCTCGTCCACTAGACAAAGCTGAACACACTTCAAAATGGCAGCGAGTATTCCCGGAGGGGATGTGCTTGAGGAAGTTCATGAGTGTATGTTTAAAAGTGGAGTTAAACACAGCCATATCTGACAACAACGGTAGGGTAGACTGCTCCTTCTCCTGGTAGCCTTGAAAGTGGCACAATTCACTTGTCATAGTCTAAAAGTGAAGTGGAACACACCTAAAGTCATTGGCGGTGTGAACGGTGCTCAAGGCTGTATGGGGCTCAACCAACGAGGCTGCAATAATACTGAAGCTTAGATCAATCAGTGCATTGGCCAGAACTGATGCCAGAGATGTAAAATGGCCTTTAAAGGGTTAGTTCAACCAAAAATGAAAATTATGCCATTAATGACTCACCCTCATATCGTTCCAAGCCCGTAAGACCTTCCGAACATCTTCGAAACAGTTTAAGATATTTTAGATTTAGTCCGAGAGCTTTCTGTCTCTATTGAAATGTTTGTACGGTATACTGTCCTTGTCCAGAAAGTTAATAAAAACATCATAAAAGTAGTCCATGTGACATCAATGAGTTAGTTACATTTTGTTGAAGCATCGAAAATATATTTTGGTCCAAAAATAATTTGGTCATTGCGTTCATGATGCAGTGATGCTGCTGACGCAAGACGCTGCTAGAAGTTGAACCATTTTAACCATTGAAAAGATTCTACAACAAAGACATCGGACATGGCTAACTGATTTTTGGTCACAAATTTATAATACTCTAATGCAATAATAACTTTTAACACTATAAATTTGTAAATTCAATATACATTATGTGTGGTTTACAGTGTTGTGCCTGAACACGTTCATATTTTGAGCAAATGTGAACTGAATGTACTGCATTATTCCTGATGAACGTTACTGTGAACGCATCCATTCTGGTGTATGTGAACGCACGTTCTCTCAGTTTAACTTCGTACAATAGGGTGCCAGATTACTATAGCCTTCCAGGCGAAAACTAATATGTAGCGAAAAAACGTACATTTCTGTGCCAGCTTTGCCCGTCGATAAAATAATTGTTGTCTGTGGTTGTATTTGGTCTGTGGCAATAATAATAATAAAAAAAGAAGCCCGCAACATATGGAAAAAATTAACTATGAACTAATTCATTTTTTGAAGTATGAACTACGAACTGAACTTTCATTTTAAAATGTGTGAACTGAACTTTGAACTAGTTCATGTAACGTGAACTTTCCCAACACTGGTGGTTTATGTTTGAGTTTTAGTGACACTGTATAACTTTAATAATTTTAATACAGTATTTGTTAAAATAGCAACACTTCTCTGTTAAAATGCATCTAGTCGTTCCACTGAAAACACATTTGTACTATCAAACACATTCGCACCAGTCAGATGTTGGGTAGATGATGGTCGTGTTTGTGCCTGTGTTTACTCTTCAGTTCAGGTGCTGGTGAGGTGTTACTGTTGGTCAGCTGTGGAAAGTATTGAGGCTGCAAAACAAAATGTATCTTGTCAATTAATAGCCAAATAATGTGAAGTGAGCAACATGCATAACAAGGTTGGAAACCCAAGTATTTTTTACATTCCTTTGTTGCAGTTTTAAAATCTTTGATTCCTCCAGAAATTAGTCTAGTTATTGTCCTTTTTAAACATCATTTCTCAATCCCAATTCTCTAGTTTTCATCTCTGAAAAGAAATATATTTACAATATAGACACAAAAATGATGACACAATTACTTCAGAAATCATTTAGTATTGAGCTAGGATTGTCTTTATTAAATGTGAGAAAACGTCTCGGTTACAGATGTAACCCTCGTTCCCTGAGTAGGGAACGGAGACGTTACGTCAAGGAGTGACGGAGAATGGGGGTTTCGCACAGAAAGCCAATCCTCTTCGAGTATTTAACAACGAGCCAATGGCGTGAAAATGCCATGGGTCTGCGGAATTTGCATAGCGTACTCCGCCCACCCATGTGGGTATAAAAGGAGGAAGCAGACGCAACCGCAGTATGTCTTCGCTGAGGAGCCAAGACTGATCTCAGGCGTCACCCAGCGGTACAGCAGAAGTGGCAAGGAGACGTAACGTCTCCGTTCCCTACTCAGGGAACGAGGGTTACATCTGTAACCGAGACGTTCCCTTTCGTAGTCACTCCGAGTTACGTCAAGGAGTGACGGAGAATGGGGGTCTATGCCATCACGCCATCTTCCAGCTGTCTTCCAGTGCTCTGCGAAAGTCTAGACCTCTAACACAATATTACAAAAAGGTCCCACTTTGACACAGAATTACCAAGGTACACTGGGAAACATATCCCGGAAGGGACATGCTACCAGATGCCTACCGAAGGGAGGACTTACAAAACACATATGGCCACTGGGGCTGCATATGGAGAATACTGGAGCGCCAACCGCAGGTGGCAACTAGCTCCAGGGGTGGCAGATGGCTTGCCAAGGGAAGACACATGCTCAGAGAGGCTTACAGTGGATAATACACGTGAGGCAGTTACCAAAGGGGAACCGTGCACACGGAGGCACCTAGCCGGCACCAGAGCAAGCGCAGTGGTGCCCGCATCATAAGTGCTGGAGGACTCAGGGCTTCAAAGAAGGACAACTGAGGAAATATCGCACTTATCCAATCTGAGGAGTGGAGTGGCGAGCAAGCGAAGACACTTAAGCGGTTCCAGCACTAGCGGAGGCGAGTACGTGAGAGGAAACCGGCTCAATTCGCAAATTATAAAATCTTGCGAAGGTGTTAGGTGTCGCCCAGCCTGCAGCTCTGCAGATGTCTGTTAACGAGGCGCCATGCGCTAAAGCCCAAGAGGAAGCCACACTCCGAGTGGAGTGGGCTGTCACACCAAGGGGGCACGGTCGACCTTGCTGCTGGTAAGACAAAACAATGGCGTCCACTAACCAGTGAGACAGCCGCTGTTTTGAGAGAGCCCTACCCTTCTGGCTCCCCCCATGAGAGACAAAGAGCTGATCTGAGGTCCTGAAACACCGCGTTCTGTCAACGTAGGTGCGGAGTGCACGCACCGGACAGAGCAGTGCCAAGGCTGGGTCTGCCTCCTCCAGGGGCAGCGCTTGCAAGGTCACCACCTGATCCCGGAAGGGAGTAGTGGGGACCTTGGGCACGTAACCGAGCCGGGGTCTCAGAACAACGTGAGAGTAAACCGGCCCGAACTCTAGGCACGCTTCGTCAACGGAGAATGCGTGCAGGTCCCCTACCCTCTTGATGGAGGCCAATGCAACCAGGAGAGCTGTCTTCATAGACAGGAACTTAAACTCAACCGATTGCAAAGGCTCAAAGGGAAGCCTCTGCAGAGCACTTAACACTACCGAGAGGTCCCAAGAGGGCACGAGGGGAGGACGAGACGGATTTAGCCTCCTCGCTCCCCTCAGGAACCTGATGACCAGGTCGTGCTTTCCATCGGACTTACCTTCAACTGCATCATGAGAAGCGGAAATAGCCGCGACGTAAACTTTGAGGGTGGAGGGCGACAGCCTACGCTCCAACCCATCCTGCAGGAAGGAAAGCACAACACTGATCGAGCATCTCCTGGGGTCCTCTCTGCGAGAAGAGCACCAGTTGACGAAGAGGTTCCACTTCAACGCATACAGGTGTCTCGTAGACGACGCTCTAGCGAAAGTGATGGTTGCTGCCACCGCAGGTGGTAGCGAACTCAAACCTGCCTCGTGCCGTCCAGGAGCCACACATGTAGCCTCCATAGATCGGGACGAGGGTGCCACAGAGTGCCCCGTCTCTGAGTGAGCAGATCTTGTCTCAGAGGAATAGGCCAAGGAGGTGCTGTCGCGAGGAGCATGAGTTCGGAGAACCACGTCTTGGTGGGCCAATAAGGGGCTACCAGCAGGACCTGCTCCTCGTCCTCCTTGATCTTGCACAACACCCGTGCAAGGAGGCTCACTGGGGGAAACGCATACTTGCGTGGGCCCCGCGGCCAGCTGTGCGCCAGCGCATCTGTACCGAGCGTGCCCTCGGACAGGGAATAAAACTGGACGCAGTGGGAAGAGTCCCGGGAGGCGAACAGATCTATCTGAGCTTCCCCGAACTGGTCCCAGATCAGCTGGACCGTCTGGGGATGGAGTCGCCATTCGCCGGAGACAGGGCGGATCCGCGACAGCTCGTCGGCTGCCAGGTTCCGGGCTCCAGGAATGTACACAGCACGAAGGGACCTCAGGTGCTTCTGACTCCATAGTAGGAGGTGGCGAGCGAGCTGCGACATCCGACGTGAGCGTAGACCCCCCTGGTGGTTGATGTACGCTACTGTAGCGGTATTGTCTGAGCGGACAAGTACGTGTTGACCCCTGAGCAGTGCTCGAAAGCGGTGCAGGGCCAGGCGTACTGCCAGCAGCTCGAGGCAATTGATGTGCATGAGGCGCTGGGGTCCTGTCCAGGAACCCGCGGCTGCATGCCCATTGCACATGGCACCCCAACCCGTGGTAGATGCATCCGTGGAGACAACGAGATGCCTGGAAACTCGCTGGAGAGGGACACCTGCCCGAAGAAAGCTGAGGTTCAACCACGGGAAGAAGGTTCGGCGGCACGCTGGAGTTACTGGAACCCGGAGCGAGCCACGAAGCCATGCCCACCTCGGGACTCGATCGCGAAGCCAGAGCTGAAGCGGTCTCATATGAAGCAATCCGAGTGGCGTAGCCGCGGCTGCGGATGCCATATGCCCCAGGAGCCTCTGAAAGAGTTTCAGTGGAACCGCACTCTTGCCGTCGAACTGTCGAAGACAAGTCAGCAGTGAGTGTGCGCGCTTGCTCGTAGGCTGCGCGGACATGGCGACCGAGTCTATCTCCATGCCGAGAAAAGAGATCCTCTGCACGGGGCAAAGTTTGCTCTTCTCCCGGTTGACCCGAAGGCCCAGACGGGCTAAGTGCTGAAGCACTAGATCTCTGTGTACGCAAACCTGTTCTCGAGAGTGAGCCAAAATTAGCCAATCGTCGAGATAGTTCAGGATGCGAACCCCGTGTTCGCGAAGGGGAACAAGGGCTGCCTCGGCGATCTTCGTGAAGACGCGAGGGGACAGAGCTAACCCGAATGGGAGAACCGTGTACTGATATGCCTGGCCTTCGAAAGCGAACCGAAGAAACGGTCTGTGTCGAGGCAATATGGAGACATGAGAGTACGCATCCTTCAGGTCGATCGCTGCAAACCAATCCTGATGCCGAACACATTCGAAAATGCGTTTGGCCGTGAGCACAAAACGTGCAGGTCCAGGATCGGTCGTAACCCACCGGTCTTCTTGGGGACAATGAAGTAGGGGCCGTAAAAGCCGGACTTCACCACGGCTGGAGGGACCGTCTCGATTGCACCCTTCGCCAGCAGGGTCGCAATCTCCGCTCTCAAAACCGGGGCATTGCCATCGATTATAGTGGAGCGAACTCCCCTGAAACGGGGAGGAGATCGTGCGAACTGAATCGCGTAGCCGAATCTGATCGTTCTGATGACCCAGCGGGACAGACCGGGGAGCTCGAGCCAAGCTCCGAGGAACCGAACCAGCGGGGTCATACGAGCCACAGACGTCCCCCCGGAGGGGCAGCGGGGCGGAGTGACTGGCATGCGCACGGGAGATACCACATGCGGGTGCGTAGTCGAGCTCCGCTCCCCGACAGAAGAGACCAGGGAAGGACCAGCGTTCCACGGGGGTCTGTTCTGCCGGGGGTCTGGCGACAGAGGGGGAGAGGAGCGGTGCGGTCCGGGGACGACGCACGCTCCTCTCCGCGCCCTCAGAGACAGAGGGGAATGAGCGGGGCGACACTGTGGAGCGTCGTGCGCGCACATTCCGGTCTGTGTGCTCAGTGATAGTATAAAGTCTTTCTTTAACGCACTCAACCCGTCTTATTATTATTATTATTATTTTTTTTTTTTTTTTTTTTTTTTTTTTTTTTGAGCAGCGGGGAGCGGAGAACAAAAGATTCTCCCCCGGCCCTCTACGGGGGGAAGGAGGGGCCCTGCTACCTCCTCCTGGGAAAGACTCGATGCCATCACTGAGCAGCCCATAGGGGGCTGTGACGCTCCTCTGCGACCGCCTCTACGGCGCGACCTGGGTGAAGGCTGCTGCTGGGGTCGCTCCGGAGGGAAGGGCGCAGAGGCTCGTCCTCGGCGGCGAACAGACTGAGGCGGCTACACCGGCGGCTGGGTGAAGGCAGCAGCTGGCCGTCGGGGCAGCCTCAGCCTGTTTCTGAGCGGTAGAGAACTGCTGGGCAAAGTCCTCAACCGCACCGCCGAAAAGCTTTTTTTTTTTTTTTTTTAGCAAAGATGACGCTCCTGGACCACACCAGTGGCCATCACCTGATCCAAGGGAATCAGTCCCGCCCTCGTGCATACCTCTGAGCAGTCTGGCTTGGCAGACCTAAAAAACGCCCATCATATGCATAGCGGCGGCCGCCCGCCGCGCTATAGGATCGCGCCGTCATAGACGACGAAAACCTACAGGCTCTGGGGGGATGCTCGGGGGGCCCCCGAGAGGAGGCGCTCCGCGGACACAGTTGCATCGTGACAGAGCGCTCCACCGGAGGCACCCCAGCATACCCACGGGCAGCTGCGCCGTCGAGGGGAGGAAAGGCGGGGGAAGCTGACGAGCGCGTCCTCGTCAGTTCCGCATGCAGCTCGGGGACGAATGGCATTGGGGTCGGCTGTGGCCTCGCGGCGGCGGCTTTGCCCAAAAACCATTCATCCATCCGTGAGTGATCGGGGTGGGCCGGAAGATTCCAGTGCAACCCGATACTCACGGCGACCCGAGAGAGCATAGCCGTCATCTCGGGATCCGACACGGGCAACAGGCGCTCCCGAAGGAGGTCGTGCATCCGCATCTTCACTTCCCGAGGAATCAAGCCCGCCATGTGATGCCGCGATCGATAACGCGTCTTCCTCTGGAGCGCCAAACGATCCAGACGGTACCCGCGAACAGGCAGACGTCTGAACCGTTTCGGCGCTCGCTGGCTACAACACTGTTGCGGTGGGTGGGACCCGAGGAGCTAGCGTCGGGGGTTTGTTCCACACTGTCACCGACAGATCACCCTGGCCGCGAGCCGAAGAGCTTCCCCGGGTAGAGGAAGCTGAACGGGTAGCGGAGGCGGGGACTCTCACAGTAAGATCATTGAGTCTCGATCTAAGTGTTGAGATGGTCATATTACCACAAAAGGCACATGACTCAACCACGAAAGCTGCTTTAGCATGACGAAGCCCAGACATACAAAGCAGCGATCGTGCCCATCAGAGAAAGACGGATATCGATCGCACCCAGAAGAACACGGGCGAACCGTCTTTAAAAAGACGTGCCGCGTGTAGCTCTTTCAGAGGAGAGGAGGAAATTCACTCTTTCAGCGCCGAGGCGACCAGGGAGAAGCGCAAAGTCTGGCAGACCACTGCACAGATCGCAGGCAATGCAGAATCTCGCTGGGTACCGCCGTCACACCAACACTGAAGAGGACGCTCGTCTCGAAGAGGCTTTTAGTGATATGGCTTGTGGAGAGAAGAATGCTCTTGGCTCCGAAGCGAAAACATACTGCGGTTGCGTCTGCTTCCTCCTTTTATACCCACATGGGTGGGCGGAGTACGCTATGCAAATTCCGCAGACCCATGGCATTTTCACGCCATTGGCTCGTTGTTAAATACTCGAAGAGGATTGGCTTTCTGTGCGAAACCCCCATTCTCCGTCACTCCTTGACGTAACTCGGAGTGACTACGAAAGGGAACAAATGATCTATGAGAGAAAATAAAAATGTTTGAGAGAAAAAGTTATCACACTGATAGCAAAAAAAAGCATTTCATGAAAGAAAAAAAAATGTCCTGAGAAAAAGTTTTCATAGCAAACAATAATAAAAAGCAACATGCTTTTTATTATTAACGGGCCTAACGTTAGGCCCTCTGCTATTCTCAATATATATGCTGCCACTTGGTAATATTATAAGAAAACATGGAAATAATTTCCACTGTTATACTGACGACACAATTATATATTTCATCGCGACCAGACGAAAACACTAACTCATCTAAATTGACAGAGTGTCTCAAAGATATAAAATGCTGGATGACACGTAATTTCCTGCAATTAAATTCAGATAAAACAGAGGTATTACTTATTGGTCCAAAAAACTACACACAAAGCCTCTTACAATACAACTTTAATATACACGGATGTCCTGTTACTTTATCTACTACAGTAAAAGACCTGGGTGTTATACTAGACCACAACTTGTCTTTCGAAAATCATATTTCATATGTTACAAGAACAGCCTTTTTCCACCTTAGAAACATTGCTAAGCTATGTAACATGCTATCTGTTTCTGATGCAGAAATGTTAGTTCATGCATTCATAACCTCGAGACTAGATTACTGTATAATGCTTTGTTAGCCGGTTGTCCTGCATCCTCAATAAACAAGCTACAGTTAGTACAGCCAGAGTTCTTACTAGGTCAAGAAAATATGATCATATAACACCGATTTTATCATCTCTACACTGGTTACCTATTAAGTTCCGTATCAACTACAAAGTACTACTACTGACCTATAAAGCCCTAAACGGTTTAGCTCGTATGTACTTAAGGGACCTTCTCTCATCCTACAATCCACCACGTTCCTTAAGATCACTAAATTCAAGGCTTCTGGTCACTCCTATCTAAGTCCACTAAAGGAGGGAGGGTGTTCTTGCATTTAGCTCCAAAACTCTGGAATAGCCTTCCCGATACAGTCCGAGGCTCTGACTCGCTGACAGTTTAAAACTAGACTAAAGACGCATCTCTTTAGTCAAGCATTCACATAATGCTTACCTCTTATTCCTCTGTTATACCATACGGAACCGTTTGTCACTGAAACTGCTTAACGCACCAGTGGGGCTCGACAGCCTTTTAGACAAACGGGATGGCGCGTATGGTTGGGTTGCGGAGAGTTTAGGATTGCGGAGAGTTTGTGAGATTGTGGTTTTCTAACACCTACTCCCATGTAATGGAAATCATTATGAACATCAGCTTTGCTAATTATTTCTCATCTGCCTTTCTGCTGTTATCTCGGGACGCTTGTCCCGAGAAAAATGGCGTTCGTCAGCTCCAGTTTTGTATCCAGCCTCTCACTGGTATTTCAATTGCCCCAACGCCTGTGATGAGAAGACCAACGCCTGTGAAGAGACGACTCAACGCCGGCGACATGTTATTCCCTTAATATTACATGATTAACTAAATGTATTTTTTTTCCATGTACTTTCTGAAATACACTTACTGTAAAGCTTCTTTGAAACAATATGAATGTTAGCCAGAGGAGAACTGGCCCCCGACTGAGCCTGGGTTCTCCAAAGCTTTTTTTCTCCATCCCATCTGATGGAGTTTTGGTTCATTGCCACCGTCGCCTTACTTTTGGCTTGCTTAGTCAGGGATATTTAATATTCAACAATATTATTGATCTGTGTTGTACTACTTTCATGTTATCACTGTGAAGCGGCTTTGATGCAATCTATAATGTGAAAAGCGCTATATAAATAAATGACTTGACTTAATATTTAAGACTAAAAAAGTTTTAAAAGTATTTTCTCATAGAATTTTTAAATTTTTAAAATTATCTCTGAGAAGAAAAAAAAATCTTTCAAAATACTTAAATATATATTTTTTGCTATCAGTGTGAAAACATTTTCTCAACAAAAAAAAAGTGTTTCTCTCAAAACGCTTTTCTTTGCTCTCGATGCAATTTCTTGCTCTCGAGTCAGGATTTTGCTTTCACTGTGAAAATTGTGTCATGGGCAGCGGCACATTCCAATTGGCCAGTTGGGTGAGCATCATCTTTTCTTGGGAGTCGAATCACTATTACACCATTGTTTGGTTTTCGTATAGATGCCGCATCTGCCTTGGACGGACACTCCAATGTTTGGGTAACATGATGACACACACAACTCAATGGGTAGCTGGTTGAGCAAGTTCAGCATCACCGAAGATTAAATATTAAAACTCAAGTTTATCTAGCATGATGGCTAATTAGCGATTAGCTTTACTAGTGATTAGCAACCTAATAATAGTAAAACATATAAGCCGCGTTTCCACCGCAGGAACTTTCCCCAAGAACTAGGAACTTTGAGGTGGTACTCGGTGTGTTTACATCGCAGGAACCATGGTCTAAATAAAGTTCCATGTAAAAACTTCCCCCCCAGAAAGTCCCTGCTGGCGAGGTAATACTTTTTCAGAGTTCAGGAACTTTGGGGGTGGGGCTTGTGTGCTGAACATGCTGATTGGTTCTTATCATTTGTTCTTTCTGACCTATGGCACGCCTTCGTTCCATCCATCTCACAGTCAATGTCCGCTGATTACAAACGTCTACTTTTATATCTAGTATTACGAGCTTTCTGAATACGCTTGCTGAACTTGCTCAGTCAGCTACCTCATCGAGTTGTGTCTGTCATCACCTTACCCAAACATGGGTGTCTATGTTCAACTTTCAGCTTAGATCGGGCCCAAAAATCAAGCCCGACCCTACCCGAGCCCGTTGTGTCCGAGCCCGGCCCAGCCCGTTTACTATAAAGAGCCGTAGTCCACTGACAAGCTGAGCCATATCACATTAATCATCTCGCATTAAAATAACGATGATTAATGCGATATTGCTCAGCTTGTCAGTTAACTAGTCAAGTCACCTTTATTTATATAGCGCTTTTTACAATACAGATTGTATCAAAGCAGCTTCACAGTGATAACATGAAAATAATACAACACAGATCAATAATATTGTTCAATATTAAATGTCCCCAACTAAGCAAGCCAAAAGCCAAGGCAACAGCGGCAAGGAACCAAAACTCCATCAGGGACAGAATGGAGAAAAAAAAACCTTGGGAGAACCCAGCAGGGTTGCCAGATGCCAGCAAGGTTTTCCAGCCCAAAAACTCGTCAAAAACCGCGAGAATGCACAAAAAAACGCCCTGCGAGAATGCACAAAAAAACGAATGCACAAAAAAATGCACAAAAAAACGCGAGAATGCACAAAAAAACGTTTGTGCAAACGAGAATGCACAAAAAAACTGTATTTTTTTTGTGCGAGAAACAAAAAAAAGCGTCATTTCTTTTTTCCTTTTTTAACCTGTAATTGAAAAAAGAAAAATTAACAGTTGTTGTATTTTTAAAACGCAAAGTTAAAAACCAAAATTTGAATTTGAACTGCAAATGCTGCAGATATATATATAGTATAATAAATAAAATAGGCATATATAATAAATATTTATTTTTATATAATAAATAAAAAATAGTGATGTATTGTTTATATTGGCCCTTTATTAAACATTTAAAATATTCACAAATTAATATGGAAAAACAGTTTCTATATGGTTCACTCTGGAACCATATAGAAACTGTTTTTGAAATGTTTTTGTTTTGGGCTTTCTTTTTTATGTGAAATTAAATATCTAAGCCTTGTAAATAAAGAAAATAAAAAAGTTTGTGAATATCGTTTCACCAGTCTAAAAACGAATAAATAAAGCACGTTTTTTTGTAATTTAATTAAAAAAAGGGAAAAAGAATGGACGCAAAAGTACACCGGCCTTCGACTTAGCCTAGCCGATTTCAGAAATCAAATGAACGCAAAAGTAGGCTATTCTACTATTAAACTAGCTTATTTTATGGAAAATAATGCGACCAACTTAGGCTATCAATGAGTCTGTTTATTGTCAATAAAAGTTGCCTGGAACAAAACCATTCAGTAACATAAAAACATTGAGTGGATATGGACATACAAAATAACCCACTTTAAAATTTTAATTATTTCAATTAGCAACATGAAACATGCATACGTATATTTATGAATACAATAACACACAATAACAAGCAATAATTGTGTTAATTATTCTGATACTGAATTCACGAAAAACACACGTCGAACTGCCTGAGGTTATTCCCACGTCAGACAGTAAGGAGTGTGAGTTTTCTGAAATTAGCTTTGAACAATTGTTATTAAGAATAATCTGAATTGATTAACACAAAAGCTCTAGTATATTCTAGAGTCAAACTCAACAACTGTCCGGGCGGACGGGGTCGGAGAGTAAAATCAAAAATACAAAACCGCCCAATTGGGCGGGAAACCGCCAAATCTGGCAACACTGGAACCCAGGCTCAGTCGGGGGCCAGTTCTCCTCGGGCAAATTCGGGTAGCATTAGCACAAAACAAATTGGATCGAAACATTACGGCTATTTGTACACAGCAAAAACTCCAGAGTTAAATTAACACTCCTGGCTAATTTAATGAGGCTGTACATGAGGCTATATTTACACAGAAACAATTCTGAAGAGAAAACGCAAAAGTGGCGTTGCATTATTACTTTTTATTTTGTGTTTAGACAAGCGTTTTGGGTGGGAAATCCGTGACGCAAAAGTGTATGATATTCAATGTAGTATGCACTCCAGATGGCTAGTTGGCAATGTGGAGCACTGCAACACAACAACACCAAGTCCACGGGCCTGCGTACAACCTTCACTGTCAAGCAGACTTGCGTTTTTACCCGTTACACAGGAACGTGGTGGTGGAGCCTTTTTTCCCACTCTGGAGCGTGGTTTCACTTTTTTGCGTTTTTAAGCCCCCAAAACGCCGTCGCCGCGTAAACAAAAGGCACATTCAATAAAATATTTTTACGTTTTCACCCGCGAGCATTCTCGTGTAAACAGGGCCTGAGTCCACACTCAAGAGTGTTAAAGTTAATGAGATAATTAAGTGATTAATCGAGTGATGACTGAGCATTATTGAAGACATCTAAAGCAGAATCACTGAAGGAGATCTAAAATTGTAAGCCACCATTATGGCGATCATTGTTTGCTTTAGTTGGGCTCTCGACCCTTAAACCTCTGGGGACCAAGGGCTATTTGGGCTCCTTGAGATGTTCTGACATGCCCTGACATCTGTGTTTTTTTCAGCTGTAAACATATTAATGACACGGTGAAATTACACTATATTTAGCAGAAACAGGGCAATGATATATGGGCAACATGTTTGTACATGCTTGTATTTTAGAGAGAATATTGTTTATGTATGGTTATTGTAAAAACTAAAAATTAAAGTTTCTGAAATAAGGCCACAAAACACATACGTAATATGTGTCCACAAGACTTTTGACCAGGCTTCAAAATTCAGAATTTCAGATTTGGCCTCCATTCAAATCATGAATTGGAATTTGAATTGAATTGACTCCACCCCCCATGAGGTTGAATTTGAATTTGAACTGGAATGACAGGAAGTGGAATTCAATTCATGGCAATTCAAAGAAATTCCACACAGTCACACAACAGAAAGAATGTGTTGAATCTCACATAGGGGAGAGCGGGGCACAAAGAAATGCTTTTTGACTTTCTCACTTTGTGCAAATCTATTTAGAGTATTTATTTTTTACCACATTAATTTACCACATCTAGTACAATTATGTGGTTTTGTTTTATTAATACAGTGTATACTTTTTTCTTGATTTACCCTGAAAGAAATGTTAAATGTGACAACATGCCCCATAGGTGGGGTGCATTGTAACATGTGAGGGGCACATCACATTTGACAGCTTAAAATGCAATCTCATCTAATCAAAAAAATATACAAGTCAAACCAAAATATTTTCTTAATAAAATACAATTATTAACTTTTTCATATAAAATAATGGCATTTTTAATAATTAAAAATAATCTATTTTTTTTATTTTGACAACAAACACAGGAAAACACAGCTATACAGCATAGTTCAAAACAAAATAATAATTAAACATTTCTGAACATCGACTTTCAGTCTTTATTTACATGTTTCTTATGTTTTCTCAATAGAATTCATAAAAGTATAGAATATAATAGCATATTTCTGATAAGGGCACATTGTAACGCAGTGTTACAACATGCCCCACCTGCACAACTGCGGTTTAAACCCTGCTAGTGTCTTCTGCTGGTTAGCGAAGCATTAAAGAACTATATCAACTGTTAAACAACAGATTAGAGATTAAAAAAATATCAGATTTGTAAAATTTTAATTAAACACAAAAAATGAAAAAGAAAATGATGAAAAATTAACTTAGGTATGATATGTATTTTTGCTATGGTTAAATAAATGTTGTGACAGCATGAGAGGTTCTGGATCTTTAGTGTGTGCAAGTTCCCACTAAACACAACTTCAACGGACTTTTCAGTAGATAGGTGTGTTTAATCATCAAACAAAAGAAGCTTTACAACTCAAATCTCTTCAGCTCAAAAGTAACTTAGTCTTCTAAATGTATGTCTCTTCTCCATTCAACACACACCTCACAGTCTCTTGCACCCACTATTAGAGCCTGCTGCTGGTCTCGTTACCTCCAGCTGTACTCCCCGGCAGACTGGGTTTTGTAGTCCTTAACAGACAGCCATCTTGCTCCAGCCATCTGAGGGCCCTCTAGAACATGCCCTCTCACGATGTCACATACCCCCCTCCTCTGCTCTGAGGCTCTTGGTTGGCAGGACACTGTGAAGAAGACATCCTTGCATGAGAGGGCATCGGCATTTCCATGGCATTGTTCAGGCCTGTGGACAACAGACAAGTTGAAGGCTTGCAGACTTAAAAACCACCTAGTTATTCTGCCATTGCTCTCCTTATTCCTGGCCATCCATTGCAGTGGTGCATGGTCTGTCATTAATACAAATTTCCTCCCCAATAGGTAGTATTTGAGTGCCTCTAGTGCCCATTTAATAGCCAGACACTCTTTCTCAATTGTGGCATAATTTTTCTTGTGCTTTGCTAGTTTCCTACTGATGTAGAGCACAGGATGTTCATTGCCTTGATGCATTTGAGAAAGGACTGCTCCTAGACCCACCTCAGAGGCATCAGTCTGTACCAGGAATTCTTTTGTGAAGTCTGGGGATCTGGCAAAATCATTTCAAACATCCTCTTTAACTGTGAGAAGGCCTCCTCTGCCTCTTTGCTCCACCTTACCATTCTGGAGTGTCTGTTAGTGGTTAGCTCTGTGATGGGGGCAACCACACTTGAAAAGTTAGGCACAAATCTAAATCTAAATCTTGGTTTGTGGCCTAGGCCAATTCTGAATGGCCCCAACTTTGGCTTCTTGAGGTTGTACTACACCCCTGCCTATTGTATAGCCCAGGTACTCAGTTTCGCTGTAGGCAATTTTACATTTTTTGGGGTTTGCAGTCAAGCCCACCTCTCTGAGGGAATCCAGTGGTCCAATCCTGTGGATTACCACATCATCTAAATAAGCAGCAGCATACTGCTGGTGGGGTTGAAGAACTCGGTTCATGAGCCTTTGGAAAGTTGCTGGAGCCCCATGAAGGCCAAAGGGTAAATGAGTATAATGGTATAGCCCTTCTGGCGTTGCAAAAGCAGTCTTCTCTTTGGAATCGGAAGATAAGGGAACTTGCCAGTACCCTTTTGTGAGATCTAGTGTTGTAATGAAGCGTGCTTTACCTAGCCTGTCAATCAATTCATCAATGTGGGGCATAGGGTATGCATTAAACTTTGAGATCGCATTTAACTTCCTAAAGTCATTACAGAACCTTACTGTGCCATCGGGCTTGGGGACCATCACTATAGGGCTCGACCATGCACTCTGCGACTCCTCTATGGCCCCTAACTTAAGCATTTCCCTCACCTCTTCCTTGATGGCTTCTCGTCTGGCCTCTGGGATTCTGTAAGGCCGCTGCTGTACAATTTTCCCTGGGACAGTATGTATCTTGTGTTGGATCATTTGAGTATGGCCTGGAACTTGGGAAAAAACATCCTTGTTACGATCCACTAGCTCCATCACTTCCTGTCTTTGTTGGGGGTTCAGTTCTGGGCTCACACAAACTTCTTCTCGTGGTGGGTCACTGGGTTTCCTTGGAGAAAGAGAACACACCATCACATCTCTAGGGTGCCATTTTTTCAAGAGGTTGACATGGTATATTTGGTCAGGCTTTCTCTTGCCTGTTTGCTTAACCCTGTAATTGACCTCCCCTACCCTCTCTATGACCTCAAAGGGTCCCTGCCAGGTGGCCAGGAACTTGCATTCTACTGTGGGCACAAGCACCAACACTCGGTCTCCTGGCTGGAATTCTCTAGGCTGAGCTGGGCGGTTATATATAGCTTGTTGTTCCTGTTGTGCTTTCTCCATATGTTCTCTTACCATAGGGTAAATTGCTGCCATTCTGTCTCTCATTTCCCCCACATGATCAATGAACGAACTATGGGGGCAAGGCTGTTCCTCCCATGCTTCCTTCGCTATATCCAGCAGACCCCTTGGCTTGTATGGGTACAAAAGTTCAAAAGGGGCGAACCCTGTAGAGGCTTGTTGTACTTCTCTAATTGAGAACAACAGATGATCTCAGTTTTTGCCATCCGTGTCAATTGTCTTGCGAAGCATTTGCTTGAGGATCTTATTAAAACGCTCCACCAGGCCATCTGTCTGTGGATGGTACACTGATGTTCTTATTTGCTTTATCTTTAGGAGGGTGCAGAGCTCTTTCATTACACAAGACATGAATGGGGTCCCCTGGTCTGTAAGGATTTCTTTTGGGAGACCCACTCTAGTACTAATCAGGAATAATTCTTTAGCAATTTGTTTTGATGTAGCTTTCCTTAACGGCACCACTTCAGGGTAGCGGGTTGCATAGTCTGCCATCGAATATAAAGCAATAAAAACTAGGACCAAAATCTTCGTATTAATTGTTGGTAGGGCAGTCAGACCCGGCGCCAGACACAAATTCACGGACGGGCATTCAATTTTTTCAGGGGGGGCACAACTTAGATAAACCTAATTGCAATAACACTAAATGATATTGTTATGATCCTGTCCCTTTCTTCCTCCTTTGTCTCCCTCTGCTGGTCACACTGTATTATACACGCTCATTTACTGATCCGCAATTACTCTCTCCCTCTTCTCAGCTGTTCCTTGTTCCCTTCTGCTACGCTATAGATTTCCTGCACCTGTTCTCTCTTTCCTCTGATTACGTTTGCTACTTCTTCCCTCTCTTTTCCCTGTCTCTTTGTCAGATTGTTTGTTAACCTCTGTTGAAAGAGACTACGCAGATTTACCCTGTATCAACCCGCTTGTTCCTGTCCCATCCTGTCTTGTCCAGAGCTGGTTGACCCTTCTGGGAGACCTCATTTGCAAGTACTGTTCACCTGAGCTAAGATTGTTCTCTGTGTCTCTTCAGTATTCATACTGCCAGAGACAGCTAGTGTTTCCCGCTGACCATCCTCCGGGAGTTTCCCGAGTGACCAGAGGCTAGCCGCCGCCCGCGCTCCTTATCCTTGCAATCAGCCGCCCTCACTGTTCCAGAGTGGATTCCTCTGTTAAAGTTATCAGGCCCTGATTCTGGCTTTTTCTGTTTTTTTCTGCAAGAACATTTCTGTTGCTGGTGGCTTGCTCATTTATTATCATTAAAAGAACAATTTGACTGTGGTTCGCTGTTGGGTCTTTTCTCTCCATAACAGATATGACTGATTATGAACTGAATAGGCTATGTATGATAGATGATACAAAGATAATGATCGATAGTAGCCTGTTACATAGCCTAATGTAGGCCTACTGAAGCTATTCAAATTCAACTGACTGTGATTTGTGCTGTTTAAGCTCTAGCAGCCTCTCCATGAAACAAATAGGGCTAACTGCTGCTCACACAAAGAAACTCCGTTAGCTACCATCACCAAAATATATTGGTGATCCCTGCCGCTCTTCGGGAGGGGTCCTACAATGTCCATCTCAATCCTCTCAAAGGGGGTTTCGATGATGGGCAAAGGAATCAAGGGACTACGAAAATTAGGTTTTGGTACTTATGTACACCAGGCCAAAAGAACCGTTTTAACACTCTTTCTTTGTTTTTTTCCACCCCTAAATGTGCCCCAAGCAGATGAGTGTGGGCTAGTTGCAGTACTGTGGCCCTATGGGTTTGAGGCACAAGCAACTGCTCTATAGTCTCCTCCCCTCTTTTTTTTTTACTTGGTAGAGCAACCCATTCTTATGGCAAAATATGGGTGCACTATTGGAAGATTACTGGGAACTACTCCATCCACAACTTTCACATTTTTTCAAAGCATTGAGTGTAAGGTCATTCATTTGGGCTGTTCCATACTGGCCTGTTAACATCTGGTGCCCTGGTACTTCTGGACCGCTATCCATCCCTTGGGTTGACCCCAGCTCCTCGGGTTCCATCTGTAACTGTACCCTGTTTTGAGTGAAGGTTTGTGGTGGTGATTCATCTGCTTGTTCTGAGGCCGACTCTGTCTCTTCCAGGTTGTCTCCCCTATACATCCGTGTCTGCACTGGAATGCAATGGTGTGTTAGAGTTTTTACATTTTGACTTGCATGATTTAAGATATTTTTTCTGACTTTACCCCTGGGCCGCTGTGTTTCTCTTGTTCTCCTTGTTTGTACATCTTTCCACAACATGTGAAACACAGGACAATCTCGTCAGGGATCCCACCACCCCAGCTCGTATTTCATACTTCCCTCTAGTCGTGACTAGTGTTACTGCAGATGTGGGGTATGAACAGGTGTCACCAAGCACACACGAAACTGGAACTGGGTTTTCTAGCGAGATTTGCTTTGGGTTGACCAAGGACTGGTGCACCAGGGTAATCATGCTTCCAGAGTCCAGTAATGCTTCTACATCTTGACTATTTAGTGATACAGCCTGGAAAGCCGAGTTGCCCAATAGGGCACCAAAAAGGTTATTTTTCAGGCCACTTGAAGACTGTCGGCATAGGCTCATCTGTTTGGTTGCACTGCCATGAAATGTGTCCTACTTCACCACACTTGTAACAGGTTCTCTGTTTATACAATGTGCTTTCGACTGGCGAATCTTGCTGGCTGGACCTTTTCCCCTGTGGACTAGCCCATTTGGAAGCAGAGGCTCTAGGAATAAACTGCACACTGCACATTGTTGGGGCTGCACACTGGTTGGGAACCGTGAGTTCATCATTTCTGCACTGGCTTGGTATCTTTCAACTTCTTCTATCAATTCTTGGGGTGAACTTGGGTTATTCAGACAGACAAATCGTTTGGCTTCAACGGGTAAGGCTCTTACAAATCTGTCCATAACCAAGGAATCAACCACTTCTGTTGCTGAGTGCCTACCCGGCTCCAACCATTTCTTAGCCAGACGCATTAATTCATGCATCTGTGTACGTGGTGGCTGTTCTTTCCTGTAGCACCATGCATGAAACTTCTAGGCCCTCCCAAATTCTGTTAGACCACTGCGACTTAAAATTTCTTTATTTAAGGAGTCATAACTATTGGCCAAGGTTGGTTCTAGATCTAGGAAGGCTTTCTGTGATTCCCCAGACGAGAATGGTGCCAATATTTTGGCCCATTGATCTCTTAGCCATTTTTCACTGAAAGCAGTTGTCTCAAAGGCATGCAGGTAAGCTTCGACATCATCGTTCTCTCCCATTTTAGGAATAAAGTCACTAGCCCGTATCCTGCTAACATCTTGGGCTCCTTTCATCTCCAATTCTTTAGCTTCAAGGTCATTAGCCCGCTTTTGTTCCTCCGGCAAGCAAGCTTGGATTCGCTGCTGCATTTTATTACTCTCTATCATCGTTTTCAGTAACTCTTCCATTTTACAATCAATTGATTGTGTACTTAGCTTAGAAAACAGGCTTGTAAGGTCCTCCACGTCACTCTGGAACATCAGCAGTCATTCACTTGCCCGCATTCTCCACCATATGTGACAGCATGAGAGGTTCTGGATCTTTAGTGTGTGCAAGTTCCCACTAAACACAATTTCAACAGACTTTTCAGTAGATAGGTGTGTTTAATCATCAAACAATAAAAGCTTTACAACTCAAATCTCTTCAGCTCAAAAGTAACTTAGTCTTCTTTGATTCACAAATTGATGTCTCTTCTCCATTCAACACACACCTCACAGTCTCTTACACCCACTATTAGAGCCTGCTGCTGGTCTCGTTAGCTCCAGCTGTACTCCCCGGCAGCCTGGGTTTTGTAGTCCTTAACAGACAGCCATCTTGCTCCAGCCATCTGAGGGCAATGTATCTGCCCTCTAGAACACGCCCTCTCACGATGTCACAATGTTCAGTGATATCTTACAAAGATTTCTGAATTTTGGCACATTTTTTCTCTATAAAGTGTTGAAATGGCAACTACATCAAGTTCCGTCATGCTAGTGTGTGGAAGTATTTAAAACTAGTGTGTTATAACTAGCCCTGCGTTACGTTGTGGCCCGCTCTCCCCTACAGAGTCAGGGTTAGGAAGGTTACTTTGGACCTTCACTGTTATAAGTTGCTCACTGTTATAAATTACCCATTAAAATGTGGTTAAGATTAATCTGGATTACTTTATCAATGTAAAGCAATTTCCTTTTAATTCTGGGAAATGGCACTACAATTACATTAAATCAAACCTATTATTTGTTCTGTGACTAGAGCTTTTAACATTCATTGCTGGGGGAAAACATTGCTGGTAGTTCAAACTAATATAATTTATATAATATGTAATGCAATCATATCTGACATATATTGTAAAGCTACATTGTTAAACACTTCACTTAAAATATCTATATGAATTTCTTAGAATTTTTTATTGAATTGTAATTCTGCTTCCTTTAATTCAAATTCGAATTGTAATTCTAGATCCTGTTTTTGACATCAATTCAAATTCAATTCAAATTCTAGAATTGAATTGGAATTTAGTAGTCAATTGACTAATTGATGCTGTTGCCTAGGGTTTTTTCTTCACAATGATATGAAAATCAGCCTCTTAATCGTTCACATAAAACTATGAATTGGGTTATATTGTGAAAAACATATTTTTTTGTTTGCCAAGGCAATATGTGAATGGGCGTGAACAGGCTAGCCCCATCATGAATTATTAGGTGATTCTCACCTGAGAGACAAAGACACACATAATAATGAGCCTTTCATTCAGGTGAGTCAGACAAGAAAAAATTGAAAGGACAACACACACACATACTTATACTGTATATAAAAATGATCATTCTAGAAGAATTTCAAATGGCAATTAGAGGCTTTTGCATCTGAATTTCTCATTTATATATATATATATATATATAGAATGATAATTTTTATCAAGCTTATATATTTAAGTTCAGTAATTTCACTTAAATGACTATTGATAGGTAGTCTTCATTGCCATTTAAGTGAAATTACTGAACTTAATTATGCAATCTTGATAAAAATGATCATTCTAAAAATGATCATTCTAGAAGAAAATTTCAAATGGCACTTAGAAGCTTTTGCATCTGAACTCTTCACATATATATATATATATATATATATATATATATATATATATATATATATATATATATATATATATATATATATATATATATATATATATATATATATATATATATGTATGTATAAAATCAAAGTATAAATGAAAGTCAAAAAACATTTTTAGTCATACCTGGAAACAAATCCTGATCAAATAGGTGCCATTTAGAATTGGTTCAAAGTTAGCGTTTAAAACATCTTGAAAAGAAAATAGTATGAGCAGAAACTCTAACTAACAGTCTAACTAAATGAACGTTCGTTCATACGTTCGTTCACACCCGAATCATATTTAAACACTCTTTTTGGTTTTACAGATAACTAATGTTATCTTACTAATGTTATGTAGGAGCTAAATGAATTAACGCATGGCGCGCGCGTCTGTGAATTCGTCTATTCCTTCCTATCAGACGTGCATTTAAAGAGAATATTGCAGGTAAAAAAATATCGAAATGTATAGATAACCTTGTATGAAAATACCATATGTAAAGTTAATGCAGGATTTAAAATGTTTTAAAACAACAAAAGGGCACTAATTTAGAAGATAAAGTGAGCGTTTCTTGGACTGCTAGTAAAAATGGCTTTTTTTCAACATCGCATCATTTGACGTCATATCAGGGAGATCAGCCTCAGCTCAGTGAAGAGTAGGCTGGTATTCAGTGAGAGCGGTCGTCAGTCAGTGTGCTTTCGGTACTTTTTGTATTTTAATTTATCATGGTAAATTATTGTGTTTGTGGAGGTTGCAAAAACTCCGGCCTGTCAGGACTTCAAGATCGAGTCCACAAGTTTCCATTACAAGAAAAGGGATGGTGCTATAGCCTATCTTTCGTTCCTCGTGCGGTTTGTGCAGGTGAAGAGACGGGATTTCTCGGGAAAATTTTTTGAAAAATAAACCATTAAATGACACTTTCTGCAGAGTTTTGTGCAAAGAAATTGAGAAATTGAGTCTTACATGATATGTGAAAAACTGCAAGGATAAAAGCATATACTTTGCATTGTTGTAGTATCAACATGTATTAGGGTATTTAGCATTTACCTTACTGTTTATCAGTCATGTACTGATTAATTCAAATAAATGGTCATTTGATTTCCATTAACTATAAAATACTAAAAAATAAAATCAATCTATCCCTTATGGAAAGGTTGCTTGGTAGCTAAAAGTAGGTCTAGCAATTAATATTTCAAGTTTTTCACACAGATCAAACACAAATATGCTGACTGAATAGAATGCTAGTTTATTTTGAGTAACGTTAGACAGCTAGCAGTTCTCTTGGCAGTTTGCTGATAATCCGGTGTCTGTCTGTCTGTCTGTCTGTCTGTCTGTCTGTCTGTCTGTCTGTCTGTCTGTCTGTCTGTCTATCTATCTATCTATCTATCTATCTATCTATCTATCTATCTATCTATCTATCTATCTATCTATCTATCTATCTATCTATCTATCTATCTATCTATCTATCTGTCTGTCTTACTTAACCAAAACTGTCTTTCATATTGAAAACATTCAAACTTCATGCTTTTAAAACTTCTTCAAACTTTCTGGTTAGGCTTTTTAAAGAAAACTTAACGTTTGTCTACAAACTTTTTTAATGTAATTGTAAATGTTACCTTATTATATGGTAAACATCATGTACACATGTTACAAGTCAAGTGCAACGCTGCATGATTCAAGCAAATAAGTTAGATAATGGCAGAAAATTAGGCAAAGTTATTCATCAATGACAATGAGCAACCAAATTCGGATACCACATTACAACTTACAGTTCTTGACTTTTTTGCGAAAAAAGTGTGAAGTGTTTTTTGCCGTTTTGAATTCATTTCGACCTTCGACGATGGATTCAGTGCGGGTGCGAGTACGGGCGTGTGGTGATGCAAGAGCGCGAGTGACTGATTACCATGGCAACGTGAAAGTCACGTGTAGATACAATAGAGAGACGATCTTTTCTCTTTGAATTTTAAATCTGTATCTATAAATACACATTGGCTTGCGAAAACCTCAACATGTCGTGAACACTTCCCCTATGAAAAAGTGCGGGGGACAAATTTACTTTTTATAAAATGTGGGAGGGACACGTCCCCCGCGTCCCCCGCGTAATCTACGCCCTTGCCCGGCGATATAATGGAGTTCAACATGGGATGCCGAAGCAAGAATATTGATCGTCGTATACCAATGGCATCAAATAGTGTGAAATAGGTAACTTAGTCATGCCCTAAATAGAGGCAACTTGTAATTGAAAAACAAAATTGGTTGTTTAAATACTCAAATCTTTAATTTTCTGTTTATGTTATAACCCAGGTGAAAAATATGTATTACAGTTTTTCTCCGTCGCTTGGGTGCATTTCTCACATCAATATTTACATTTGCGCAACAGTTAATGCAGTTCTCAAAACAATTAGTACAAACTGCAAAACTTAGTTGATAACCTGCAAAAGTGTGTCACTTGCTCAAAATGGATAACTCATTCCTCAAAAGCAAGTATTCATGTCATTGAAAGTGTCAGTGTTGTCAAGATGAAAAGTCCTAACACCAGTGTTTAGGAACAAGATAGTCAAATGGCTTTGTCATGTTTTCATTATGACATTTTACTCTGTAAGTGTTTGACAATTCAAAAAAGTCATATCTTGTTGACACTACCTAAAAATACTCAAGACAGTCTTATAAACTATTTGCACAGCCATTTGAAAACTACAGTAAAGTTTCACACTACTGTATTTAGTGAGGTACGGTAATTGAGTACAAGACACTGAATATGTATGTTTCACATTTTTACTGCATGGTGTAGAGAATTGAGGCGAATCAAACACAGAATAATCAAATTCATCTCTCATGGAAGGATCCAGGTCTTCAGTTCCTGAAGCTCACATTCCTTTCACAGAATGGCGCCAAATTGTTTCCTTTGGGGGGACAATAAACCCCCCCCCCCCCTCAGAAGACTCTTATGGCCCTGCAGATATGGCTCCTTTGATCCTCTGACAAAGATGGTCCACAGAACATCTTTTCTCCCCCCCCACAGCTTAACACACGAGTTGACCTCAATGTGAGATCTGAGATCTCACACATACAACACATAAACTCACTTCAGAACAATCCTTGGACTTAATCAAACATAAGTATTATTGCTTCTGCAAAATATGTGTTGTGTTGTTAATGCTTAGATCACATATCACGTAATCGTTGTTAACCATTAACTCTTGTAAGTGTTATACCTATATGTTATAACTATTAGAAGAAGTGTGAATGAGAACCTCGTGTTTAGTCTTAAACGAACCGTATTCTCTTAATTCAAAAGATGGCTTGATTGAAATCTGTGTAGAACGTTTTGTTTTATGATTATAGCAATCATAAGGTTTAAACTATGGTCTCTTGTCTCTCTGCTAAAATGCTGGAGACCAGGCAGCTCACAGACCATCCATAAATTATGATAAGAAGAGATCCACCTCAGAAGTGAAGCTAATGTTTCATTGGCCAGAAGTTTCTAAGAGGTTGGACTGAGATTTAAGTTAAAGATCCGAACAAAGGACCTCATGTTTAGTTTTTCTAGAGTTTTTCTCCAGTTTTGATTGTGTTCCAGCTATGTTCTGTTCGGTTTGATTTTCGTTCGTTCAGTTTGTAACTGTTAAGTTCGTGCCTCTCTCTAGAACAATCAGAGAGTGTTCATGCTTATCTCTGAAGACAACAAAGAGCGTGTTTGCACGCGTAGACCAGCAGACAACAACCCATCAAGATTCGGGTTAATTCGGCTAATTCAAGCCATCTCCGACTCGTTTTATTTTCATCTCTTTCCTTTATTTTCTTTTTCGTAAAAGTCTCGGTTCAAAGTTAAGTCTGCTGCAAGTTTCGTTTTTAAACATCTTCCTGCAACGCGCTTCGAACTGCAAAGACTTTTGATTCGGTCGCCAGTCACACGTGACCGGCAAGCTCAGACCTTCCATCCCTGCACTTCAAAGACCATCACGCAACGGACCCGGCCGGGAACCCCCGCAACGCAACAAAGGAATTCCCTGAGCCCCGCAAAGACAAGCGCAAGTACTCCAGACGTTTAGCTGAACTGGTGCCTTTAATGTAAATTAAATAACCTAGCTAAGAAACGAAGGTTTAAATTAACGCTTGTTGGTTCTTGCAGTTATGTCTTATGTGCACATAGAAAGTTGAAACTTTCTCTCTCACTCTTCCCAACTCACTCTCTTTCCCTTTCCGCGATTGTATGAATGTGTGTGTGTGCGCGATTTTGTTTAGACTTTAGATTTGTGTTTAGGATAACTATTAAAGTCATATATTTGAAAAGATAATTGCCTTGGTGTTGTGTTTGCACATTTAATGTCTTGTACTGTTCGATCTAAAGTTACCTTGCTAAGAGGAATTACGGCACGTTCAAATGAACTCTAAACGAGTCATTTGCTCGGTTCAGTGATTCGGTTCCATAGATTCATTGCAAATCAATTAATCTTTCCCTTTGAGATAAATTGGCCGTTCCGGCCCCCTTAATACATTTTATGTATATTATTAAATGTTGCATTTGCTACAATGGTCTTTACAATTCTAATTTGTTCAGAGCATTGTGCAAAAGAAAAAACACACCCTTATTTACAACAAACATAAAATCCCTTTGGGTAGATCGGTGCAAAACTGTAAAAAATATCACAGTAAATATTGGAACTGAACATACAACATACATATACTGTAAATCATGCATGCACATCTCTTCTCATCAGTGAAAGCTGAGGTTCAAATTGTTCAATTTAGGATAAAAAAATGTCGTTTTTTTAAAATAAAAAAATTATAAATTTGTTTGACGGATTTTGACAACTAGTTTAACATTTTTGTATGTGATGACTCAAGCAATGAAATGAGGACTATTAGTTTGATATGGAATGACTATTTAGCATCCACAAGTATAGTTAATTTGGACTGATATGACATAAGCAAATTATAATTTTATAAAACAGCAGAGAGTTGTATGAAAGCAATTGATGCATGTCCAAAAGCATTTGCAATTTGTTGGAAGGAATGAGAAACTGCTACTATGATGTGCACAAATGACAAAAGGTTGTGGAGATTGAACTAACTGTTGTGCAAATGTAAATAGTGATGTGAGAAATGCACCAAAGCGATTGAGAAAAACTGTAAAAAGCTTCTATAGCATATTTATAAGTATATTTTAAAGAAAATCTAGTTCCTACATTGTTTTTCTATGCATTGACTCGTTGGCTCCTCTAACCTGCAATATGCCCTTTAATATTTAAACAGTCTTTGTGGAGTTTACAGACATTATTCAATAATGCGATTAGAACAAAGCACTTAAGAATAATGACTTGCATCAGATGAATCCTTGCTCCTCAAAATGGAACTGTAACTGAGGTAACTTTTTTCCAGGATCTCCTCACTGCGCAGCAAGACGAAAGGTTAGGACGAGGTTAGATCTGTAATAAACTGTATGTTTTTATTGATGTGGGCGTTTTCATGGTTTGCCTCAACATTACAGTTTGAATAGCACGCGCTCTCAGTGGGCGGGGTCACATTAACACGTCATTCGCTATAATGAGGTAAAAGAGAAAAGACTGGCATCTCTCTCTTTTCATACAGATTACATCAACTGAGAAGAGTTGCTTTTTTATATAATTGACTTCATTTAAAAGAAGATTTAGAAGAATTTAGAAGAATCTCAGCTTCATAAAGAGAGATCTTTCATGTGTCTGTGACAAATATTTAATGAGTTACAGCTAATGTTTCAGAAAGATTTTTGCGGAGACAGAGTGAGCTGAAAGCACACCCTGTTTAATTTATTTATTTTACAAAAACACAAGGTTTTGGTATTACTAAGAGTGTACGCAAAAAAGAAGACCATCTATAGTTTATAATCATGTACTGATTTTATTTATATGACCATATTTTTAAGTATGACCGTATTTTAAGTCTATGTTGCAGCTATGAGAAAAAGAAAAAAACGATCAAAACGCGGGGAGGCGTTATTGGTCCCCAGGGGGTTAAATTATTAAAGCAGTGGTTCACTTAAAAAAAAAAAATTGATAATTTACTCACCCCCATGTTATCCAAGATATCTATGTCATTCTTTCTTCAGTCAAAAAGAAATTAAGGTTTTTGATGAAAACATTCCAGCACATTTCAGTGCAAACTGAAAACTGTTCAAAGGGCTTTAAACGATTCCAGATGATGATTAAGGGTTATTAAGCGAAATGATCGTTCATTTAAAAAAACAAAACAAAAACAAAGTTTAAGTTTTATAAGCTCAAATGGTCGCCTTGCTCTGTTCTGTAATGCGTGTTCGTGACTCTCCTGTTCGAACAAATCTTCGAGTCAATTCGCTAATTTCGTTCGTTGAATGAACCAAATGATACGGAAAAAGATTTGTTCATTTTTGATAAACATGTTCGAACAGGAGAGTCACGAACGCGCATCACAGAACAGAGCAAGGTTTGAGTTTGAGCTTATAAAACTTAAACTTTGTTATTTTTTTTTAAAAAAGTGATCGTTTCACTTGATAAGACCCTTATTCATCTTCTGGAATTGTTTAAAGCGCTTTGAACAGTTTTCAGTTTGCACTGAAACTGTCTTTAGGAGAGCACTATATGGAGAAAAAATCTGGAATGTTTTCATCAAAAATCTTAATTTCTTTTCAACTGAAGAAAGAATGACATGGATATCTTGGATGACATGGGGGTGAGTAAATTATCAACAAAAGTTTTTTTTAAAAAAGTGAACTACTCCTTTAACTTCTAACAATCTAACAATTCCAACAATCTAATGGTGTTGGTTATGTTATGAAAATCATCATTTGAACTTTATGTTTGTGACTTATGCTGTTGGTTACAGCATAACTGTGATTCTGCATAAATATCCAGAATTTTGAATATAATATAAAGGATTTCTTAAAAAAGCTGTTTAAAAAAACTTTTAGGCACACACAAACATCAAGATTCAGTCAATGCATCTCATCAATGGTGACAAGCAGAATATTCAATTAGGAAAACAATTCAGATCACAATTTATTCGTACCGCAATGCATGATGGGAGCCATTAATGAGTTGTGATTGGTGACAACATGCATTATTATTGTCACCATTGTTGAGATTCACAGGCTGATTATTGATATCTATGTTTCTTAAGCCAAGTTCACACTACAGGATTTTAAGCCCGATTTATGCCCGATTTGCAAATCGTTGAGCTCGCCAACAGGTCAGGGTGTTATCGTGTGCAAATCGTGGGGGATTAGCGGATGATGAACGCTTGCCAATCTGTTAGCATGAAAGAGCCAACAACGCAGCGAAAACGCTCACAGACGCCTCGCAGACGCGTCGCCGAGCCCAGAAAAATATCTAGCCTTCTAGATATCCAGAGCCCTCGCGCGACTCAAACTCAGTGATGTCATGAGTACAGCCAACCATAGCAACGCATGGGTTGAGGACACGAGGTAAATCTTAGTTTTTCTTTTTTTTGCATTTTTTTCCTCAGAGCAGAGCAGATCGTCGCGCAAACAGTGTGCAGCACTAGTTTCTGTCTGACGTTTATTCACGTGTTGTGTTCTCTTCTTCGCTGGGTATTGGCGTAATATTTATTTATTTATTGCGTGATTTTTCGTGACAAAACGGGGTTTGTGGACAAGATAGAATCGTTGGGTGACAGAGTTGTTGTCAACTCGTTATTTATTTGATTATTTTCAGGATTTATACCGTAACATAGTACTGAAACAGCTCTCATTGAGGTACAAATGATCTGCTCTTATCATCCGATCATGGTTGTATCTCTATGCAGTGCGTTGTCAACTCGTGTAGTGAGTTACCTCCTGTTGTGGATCAATCACGTTGTGTTTTGTGGTGTGAACAGCTCAACAACTTGAACACTCCTGATTTCACTGAGAGCAAGTCATGTAGTGTGAACCGCATAGTTTAGCCCAACGTTTAAAATCATGTGGTGTGAAAAAGGCTTAAAGGGATACTCCACTTTTTTTGGAAATAGGCTCATTTTACAACTCCCCCAAAGTTAAACAGTTGGGTTTTACCGTTTTTAAATCCAATCAGCCGATTTTCTAATATTTAGAAGAATATCAGTAACCAGACAGTTTCTGGTCTCATTGACTGACATAGTAGGAAAAAAATATATACTATGGAAGTCAATGAGACCAGAACAGTCTGGTTACTGATATTCTTCTAAATATCAAAATAATCAGCTGAATAGATTTGAAAATAGTAAAACTCAACTGTTTAACTCTGGGGGAGTTGTAAAATGAGCCTATTTCCAAAAAAAAGTGGAGTATCCCTTTAAATAGACTCATTTGGAAGTGTTTTTATCAGAACAATTTATATTAAATATTTTGGATTATAAATAAATACTATAATCATACACTGTAGAACCACAAAGCTTATAAATCAATAACAAGTGAAAGTATAAGGGTCAAGAGTCCAACTAAAGCAAACACTGATCGCCATAAAGGTGGCTAACAATTTGTGATTTTCTCCTTCAGTGATTCTGCTTTAGGTGTCTTCAATAATGCTCAGTCATCACTAAATTTATCACTTAATTATCTCATTAACTTTAACACCCTTGAGTTTAACACTCTTAAAGGAGAACTCCGGCGAACAATGAATCTTTGGTCTAATAAAACATTGGTACATAGTCAACCGTTCTCTGAGATTTGTTTTCATGATAATCGAATGTAACGAGTTTTATCTTTAAAAACTGTTTAGCGTATAATGCTAGTACTGGGGGCATTGACTAAGTAAAAAAGATATCGCTAGTTTATACCACTAACAAGGCTCAAAATAGCCCCACACTAACGCAGTAACACATATAAGTTTATCAAGCGACGAGACTACCGTATAAGATGATGATCCATATATATAAGCGCTCCGGATTATAAGGCACACTGTCGTTTTTTGAGAAGATTAAAGGCTTTTAAGTGCACCTTATAGTGTGGAAAATTCATACAAGCGTATGTACAGCGCGCATCTTCCTCTGCTTGTAAACAGAAAGTTTTGCGCTTCCAGCTATATCAGCACATCATCTTATACGGTAGGTGGCGGTAATACTCCTAAGTGGTGAGCAGCCGGTAACAAGAAGTAGTCGAGGGAGAACGTCCTTGTCTCAGTTCTCGCGCATGCGCCCATAAGGAAGTAATGGAATAGTCGAATAAAGTCGTTATTTGTGTTTTTTTCGCACAAAAAGTAGTCTCGTTGCTTGATAAACTTATAATTGAGCCGCTGTAGGCACATGGAATATTTAAACCTTTTCTTTAATGACTTTATGGGCCGTTAAGAGCGAGCCCCCTTAGGCAGTCTATAGAGGACTGATCCAGCTCTCAGATTAAATCAAAAATATCTTTATTTGTGTTCCGAAGATGAACGAAGGTCTTACGGGGTTGGAACAGCATGGGGGTGAGTAATTAATGACTTAATTTTCATTTTTGGGTGAACTAACCCTTTAATGTGTTAGTGTGGGGCTATTTTGAGCCTTGTTAGTGGTATAAACTAGCGATTTCTTTTTACTTAGTCAATGCCCCCATTACTAGCATTATACGCTAAACAGTTTTTTGGAGATAAAACTCTTTACATTCGATTATCATGAAAACAAAACTCAGAGAACGATTGACTAGGTACCGATGTTTTATTAGACCAAAGGTTCGCTGTTCGCCGGAGTTCTCCTTTAATTTAACACTCATATCTGCATCATATCTTCCATCTGAAAGCAGGTGAAGGTGATTTACTACTAATCAAGGAACCGGCTGTACTGAAGAGATGCGCATAACAATGTCATGCAATATATCGCCCAGCCCTACTTTCTCCCGCCCGTAACATTTATGTTTTGTCCCGCTTCCGCCCACATTTTCTGTACCTCCAAATATTTTCACGTGTCGCCACCAGATATCCATCAGCGTAAATGTGACCGATAAATGATTTGTTATTAAAGCATTAAACAAACAAACCACTGTTATAATATAAAAACAAGTAGGCTAATGCGTGCATGGTTTGGCATAACTGAATGCGTGCAAAGTGCGCTCCCAAAATAATTCCTAAAAAGCTGACAATTCATTGCGATCTTACGCATCTCTGTTATTATCAATGAATCTTTCATAATATCCACACTTTGTTTGTTATAATTACAGGATTTGCCAGCACACAGAATTCAGCACTGAACAAAAAGTCAGTTTTGAGCGGTGAGGGAATATTTCGTTTAAAGGGAATACCGCAAATAGTTTTATTCTCCTTCAACCCGCACACACAGAGTGAGCGCATTACCGCCCGTGCTGCCATCAAATCTAGTCCCACGCTGCACTCTACTGCATTGGGAGTGCACGTCTCTAGATCAAAGGCCCGGTCTGACCCGAGGACAGTGGCGGGAAATATCGGCGGCCCAGGTCAGGTCAAGTTTGGGCTGGAGCAGAGAATCTAAGCTCTAGCTGTCTAGCTCAACTAAAGCAGAGGCGGTATCAATCATCGCAGATGAGGAGGAGGGAAGGTCTATCTAGCCTCCGTTTTGTTTGAAAATACTTCAAACGTCAACAAGAAGTCAAGTCACCCGACATCGCTTAAAGCACCTTTAAACAGCCCTATATGGTTCAGTCCCAGAGATAATTGAATGTTAATGTGTCACGATTTCGTCTTGTCTCTGTCACAATTTGGTTTGTTCATGTCATGTTACATGTCTGTCATGTGATTCCCTGTTTGTCATGTGATCCTGCCATGTCTTGTCATTGGTTCATCGTCTGTTCATTGTTCACAGGTGTCCCTTGTCTTGTCATTAGTCTGTGTATTTAAGGCCTCATGTTTGCCATATGTCTTTGTCGAGTGAAAAGGGAGGGAGACTGGAAGTGCGGCGGGACGGCCGTCAGAGAGGAGCGTGAGCGTGGGAAATTTTTGATTGTTTTTTGGTTTTGGCGGATCTGCATAAACTGTACTATGAATGTAACGTCATGTCAAATAGTTCAGAATCAGATGAGGATGAAATGGATTGGATGATATCCAGATCTGCAAAAATGAAAAGGGCTATGAGAGAAAGAAATAGAAGAAAAAGTTGGTCGGAACATAGCGAGGCTGGTGAGGGAAGCATTAGCAAGAAACTGAGAGCTAATCAGTATGAGAAACAAAAATATGGGAATGTAGAGATAGCACAAGAAAACGAATGGAAAGTTATCATTGAATTTAATCAGGATGGTGGGCACTATCACCCAATCAAACTTACCAAGGCGATCGAGAAGGAGATTGGTAAAATTAAATTTGCAAGGTTTATGAATAATAAAAGAATACTGATTCATGCAACCAATAAACAACAACAAGAAAAAATTCTTAGTATGTCCTCACTTCAAGGGGAAAGGATGAAGGCTCACATCCCTGGAGCAATGGCAAAGGTGAGAGGAGTTATCTCAGGAGTCCCATTGAGTATGTCAATGGACGACGTCAAAAAAGAGATACAGGGAGGCAAAATAGTTGAGGCTACACGGCTAAAAACCAAACGAGATGGAACATTAAAAGAAACATTATCTGTGGTAGTTCAATTCGAGAGAACCCCCCGAAGGCAGTGCAAATGGGATATATGAATTACAGTGTGAGAGAGTACATTCCTAAACCTCTCAGATGCTACAAATGCCAAAGAATGGGGCACACAGCACAGCAGTGCAAAGGAAAGCTAAGGTGTGCTAGATGTTGAGATTAGCACGAGTATGGTAAATGTGAAAAAGATGCAAATGTAACGGAGGCCAGCTAGTAGTTGCTGTGCAAGTAAACCTCACTCCCCGATCTCAATAGGCGCTCTAGCGACAGACGCTAGAGGCTGCAGTCTTTAGCCTCCTTGTTAGCACGCCTGACTCTCATGCCGGAGACCCGGGTTCGAGGCCCGCTCGGAGCGGGGTGAGTAGGACCCGGGTGTGAGGGGTTACATTGGTGCCGTGACCCGGATGAGAGTGAGGTTTAGGGGGGTGAGTGTAACGGAGGCCAGCTAGTAGTTGCTGTGCGAGTAAACCTCACTCCCCGATCTCAATAGGCGTTCTAGCGACAGACGCTAGAGGCTGCAGTCTTCAGCCTCCTTGTTAGCACGCCTGACTCTCATGCCAGAGACCCGGGTTCGAGGCCTGCTCGGAGCGGGGTGAGTAGGACCCGGGTGTAAGGGGTTACATTGGTGCCGTGACCCGGATGAGAGTGAGGTTTAGGGGGGTGAGTGTAACGGAGGCCAGCTAGTAGTTGCTGTGCGAGTAAACCTCACTCCCCGATCTCAATAGGTGCTCTAGCGACAGACGCTAGAGGCTGCAGTCTTTAGCCTCCTTGTTAGCGCGCTTGACTCTCATGCCGGAGACCCGGGTTCGAGGCCCGCTCGGAGCGGGGCGAGTAGGACCCGGGTGTGAGGGGTTACATTGGTGCCGTGACCCGGATGAGAGTGAGGTTTAGGGGGGTGAGTGTAACGGAGGCCAGCTAGTAGTTTCTGTGCGAGTAAACCTCACTCCCCGATCTCAATAGGCGCTCTAGCGACAGACGTTAGAGGCTGCAGTCTTTAGCCTCTGTTGAAGATTTTATTATTTAGAAAGTAAGTAACTTAGTTAAATATCTGGACACTATTAGTTCTGAGTGTGTGTGTGTGTGTCCTTGGGTTTGACTTTTGGAAGCCCAAAAGGGCTGATGCTGATACAACAGAGAGTGCTATTTCAGTGTGTCACATGGTACAGGGTATTTTAAAATACCTATAGAATGTGTTACCATTTGTGGAAAAGATGAAAGGTATATATGGGAAGAAAGCCATTGAGAGGGAGCGTCTGGTCTGCAGACACCGCTCGGCTTTGTTTGCGAATAAAGTCTAATATTTCTGGCATCCGAGATCTCTGAGAAGTCATTTCAGAAAGGAAGTAACCACTTCAAATGGCACCCCAGATGGGACACTTTCAGGAGCTGAGGTTGAGCTGCAGCGAGCTTTGCTGGACGAGCGGCACAAACTAAAAGTGGCCACAAGGTAAGCAGTTTTTGCTTAAAAAAGTTTGTGTGGTTCGCCCAGACATTTGCTTGTAGCGGTGAGACAATTAAAATAAGCTTCTTTAAATTCAAAGAACAAAGACAAAATTTGAAAAGGGATCTCTCATTCCAGAAATGATTGCATGCAGAGTGTTGTCTAATAAGAAGGCCTTGGGGGTATAAAATAAATTGGGAAAAAAGGGAGCTCTCGTTTGCCAGTATTTGTGTAATCTGACGCAGGTTGTATAAATACTGGTATTAATTTGGCAAAATAAAGGGTATATGTTACTGATAAGATTATCAGGGTTATCTGTATTTCTTAAGGTTAATTAGATAGCATGCGTACAGATAAGTTCAGCTGCCGGTTACCGCATTGTATAACAATGGTCTGCTCGGGGTAGCTAAAAAAGTTTAAGGTTACTGATAAGATTATCAGGGTTATCTGTATTTCTTAAGGTTAATTAGATAGCATGCATACAGATAAATAAAGCTGCCGGTTACCGCATTGTATAACAATGGACTGCTCGGGGTAGCTAAAAAAAGGTATAGATAAATTACGCTTCCGGTTACCGCATTGATTAGCAATGGTCTGCTCGGGGAAGGTATAGATAGATTAAAGCTGCCGGTTACCGCATTGATTAGCGATGGTCTGCTCGGGGTAGCTAAAAAAAGGTATAGATAACTTCCGGTTACCACATTGATTAGCAATGGACTGCTCGGGGAAGTTTTAAAATTGTTTGTCATTTTAAAGTTTTTAATTTTAAAGTTGTTTGTCATTGTGTCACTAAGTGGTATAGTTGAAAGAGTTTTTTTTCCAGTGAGTAAAAACTGACAGGGAGAGAGGTACAGAGTGGTATGTGTGTGTGTGGATGAGCTCTGGGTGTCAGTGGTAAAAATAAAATAAGCTCTGCTCCTCGTGAACTTTGACCCTTGCTGACCGTCACAGACTGTAGTCTGGTGGTGAGGTGAAATTGTGCACGGGAGAAGAGATAAGGAATGAGTGTATGAGTCCTGAGGATAAAGTAATAAGCCTCAGGAACAAGAGTGAAAGAATAAAAATTGTCCCCGTTCAATAATAAAGGACTTTGTTGAATGATTTGAATGTTGTGGATGTGAGAAAACAGATATTAGAAAACTAGCTTTGCAAAATAGAATAATATATTAAAAAATTTGAAATATCCAGACGACTGGTACTAAAATAACTATTTATTCTGCTTGTGCAAGGTATAAAATACAAAGACTATTTTAAGCTAAAAATAATAATTACATCATAAAATAATAATTGATTAAAACAGAATTATGGCCTCTCCAGTAGAAATGTTAGGGTTAAAATACCCATTGTGTAAAGAATTAATTGAAAAAATGTCAAATAAATGGCAGAACAGAACTAAAGATATGATAACAAAATGGCCTAAGGAAGGCACCTTTGATGTGTCATTATGCGAAGAAATGGACACGTTGATAAAAAATTATAAAATAAAGAACAAGAGCCTAAAAAGAAAAACTAGAGAAGAAAAACGAGAAAAAGAACAGACAGTGCTGGCATTGTTCAAACAAGAGGGAGAAGAATTATTGAAAAATATCAAGCAAGCAAGGAAAATAATAAGAGAGACAGACAAGGAAACAAAGAAAAAAGAGGAAATCTTTGCAAAATCACCTTCAAGTAAGCTAGAAGGTCAGTTCCCAATGCTAAAGGGACTGGTAGAAGTTATAGGAGAAATGAAAATGAAGGGACAAGTAGAATTAGATAAAGACAAACAAACAGGACCAGATGTGAGACAAAAAATGACTCAAAATAAAACATTCAAGAAAAGCTTGCCCTTAGACTGTTATAAAGAGGCGCGGAAAGCATTAGAAAAAATAAAAACACAATACGATGAGGAAAAAATTGAAAAACTTGAAGATAATATTGAGACAGTAGCACAAATGCTTGATGATGAAATAGATCAATCAATTAAAGAAACAGAACAATTAATAGATGACACAGACAAATTAGTCAGAAATAGAAGTAGACTACTAAACAGTTTAAATGTAGGAAATGAACCGGAGTTGTCATTTGGCGAGGACAGGTGGTCACAGGGAAGAGAAAAAGGGAGGCTTAGGTCTCTGGCAAAACAGCTCCCAATTCTAATTAAGGGTACCGAGGGTCAGTATGTGCCCTGGGCCTCACAGGACCTTGAGGGCCTAGTCACTCGACTCCTGAACATTCATGAGGGAGCTGGAAAGTGGATTAAAGTGTTTGAAGAAGAAACAATGGGTAAACTGCTAGCTGTGGGGGACATTAAAGCACTACTAGCAAAAATCTTAGGAGGATCAAAAATGGAAGAAATCCTTCAAGCGTCTGAATTAGACAGAGCTGTTGATTCATATTACATGGATGGAACTGTCTTTGATGAATACCGTCCAAATGTATGGCAGGCACTGCGTGATGAGTATCCGACCAGAATAGACCCTAAAGCACTAAAAGGGGATCAACTGGGAGATACAGAAAGCCCAATTGCATACGTACAAAGACAATTAAAAAGATGGAAACAAGAGACTGAAGGGAATCCGGAAGGAGACCCATTAATGGCTACATTATTCAGAAATGCTGTGGTAGAGGCTATGCCACAAACAGTAAAGAGTAAGCTGGAGGATGTAGTCGGTTTGAACTCTAAATCACACAAAGAGTTTTGTGACCATGTGACTCATGCTGTAGAACAATACAGGAAAAATGAACAGAGAATAAAAACTCAAGAGAAAGAGTTGCAGAGAAAACTGACTCAGTTGCAGATTGAACAGCTAACAAGCAATAATAAGAAAAAGATTCAAGCACCTGTAGAGGCAGATCAAATGACAGTGATGTCGCCCATAAGTGCTCCACAATCAACTATGCAGCAACCCTTCCCTCAAGTAATACCTCAAAATACATACCAGAGCCCTGTACCCACTGTCAATGTTTATGCTCAGCAGCAGCAGCGACCAATGGGGTGGAAAAAGCATTCTCTGCAAGAGGGACAAAAAGGAAGAGGCAAGCTTAATAAGAACTCTCTGTGCTGGAGGTGTGGACAACCTGGACATAATAAAATCAACTGCCCCATCAATCCATATCAGCAATCACCAGGAATTGGGAGGGGGGAGAGATGGCAACAGCCTTTTCGAGGTCCATGTCAAGGCCCAGTAAACCCTTGGGGAGGTCCAAATCAGGGATATTAGGGGTGCCCAGAGAATCCTATAGGGGAGAATCAGCTGCCAATTTTGACAACTAATGCTGATCAAGAACCAATGTTAAAGATTAAAATAGAAGGTAAAACTACACCAATGTTAGTAGATACCGGAGCAGTTTATACATGTGTAAATTCAAATTATGCATCACATCTCCCCTTGTCTGGAAAATTTGCAAAGACAATAGGATTCTCAGGACAAGTGCAATTAATTCCTATGACTGCTCCAGTTTGCATACAAACTGAAAACAAAAGTGTGACACTACCTGTCCTTGTATCAAATCAAACTCCGGTTAATTTGTTAGGAAGAGATGCATTATGCGAATTAGGACTTAAAATTTGGTGCTCCCCAGAAGGAGTGTATATAGACCTGAAAGGAATAAAAACTCAGATGATGATCTCTGAACCAACAGCAAATGTGTATTGGATAGGACAAGTTGAAAAAGAAGTAAAGCAAATAATTAACACATGGGGAAAGTTCATTGAAGCACAGATTTTTGAAGCGCAGATGCCAAAGTCTGAATTTCATTGTACTATGATATATGACCCGAAGAGAGATAAGAAATTAGAAAAACTGTGGCAAGAAAAAACTAAAAGGCAAGAAATTGAGCTAAATGTGAAAGATATCATAATAGGAAAACAGGGAGCAGCAATGGGTATATTACAAACTGAATTTATAAAAGATTGGTTTAATGTACCAAATTCTGTGCCACATATATCCTTATATGTAGGGAGAAATTGGGAAACAAAAGATTTAGGACCAATGATGAAGAAAGCAGAACAATGCCAGTGGGAGCCAACAATAAATCCGCTAATTTTTCATTCAGAAGACAAACAATTCATTAAAATTGTGTATGAAACAAAACTAATAGGGTCTCCTCAGGAAATTATCATAAATCAAAGAATAAGAAAGCAAATGATAACAAATTCTGAATCCATGGAAACTATTGTGAATGAACTATTTAAGGAAACTGAACGACAAGTGCCAACTGAGCTATGGTCTAAACATGACACTGATGTGGGATTGGTTAAATCAGCTAGCCCAATAACAATACAACTTAAACCAGGTGCACGCCTGCCTCGCAAATCACAGTACCCTTTAAAACCTGAAGCAGAAGCAGGCATAAAAGACACTATTGAGGGACTGGTGAAAGCAGGAGTGTTAATAGAAACAAATAGTTACTGCAACACTCCAATTTTACCTGTAATTAAAGCGAATAAATCTAAATGGCGCCTAGTTCACGACTTACGCGCAATTAATGAAATCGCTGAAAATTGGCCGGCTGATGTTCCAAACCCACATACATTGTTAACAAATATACCACCTAATGCAAAATATTTCACAGTGATTGATTTATGTAATGCCTTCTTCAGTGTACCATTGGAGGAAAAAAGTAGATATTTATTTGCATTTTCATATGCGAATAGACAGTATACATATACACGAATGCCACAAGGGTTCAAACATTCTCCGCACATATTCAACCAAGTTCTTAAGGCTGATTTGGAGGACCTTGTCATAGATAGCACTTTGTTACAATATGTAGATGATTTGTTGATTTGTTCAGAAACAAGGGAACAGTGTCACAAAGATTCTATAAAAGTGCTCACAAAATTAGCCCAAGGAGGGCACAAGGCATCCAAAACTAAACTACAGTATTGTCAGCCACAGGTTGAATATTTGGGAAGAATGATTTCATGCGGGACAAAAGCTATAGCCCCAAATCACTTAGAAGGCATAAGTAAAGCACCCTTGCCACAAACAGTAAAACAAATGATGACTTTTCTAGGAATGACTGGCTTTAGTGCAGATTGGATAGAAGATTATGCAATAAAAACAGCTCCACTGAGGGAAATTATGAAGCAAGCAGGACTAGGAAATTTAGGTAATACATTGAGATGGAATACAGATGCTCTGATAGCATTTGAATCCATAAAAAAGGAGTTACAAAGGGCACCTGTTATTGGAAATCCCGATTACACTAAAACTTTTTACTTATACGTAGCAAATAGATCTGATGGCTATGCATCAGCTATTCTGATGCAAGAGACTTGCAGTGGCAGGAAGAAACAGCCTATAGCTTACTATAGCACAAGGCTAGATAATGTAGCTCAAGGCTACCCACCATGTTACCAACAAGGTCTTGCTGCAGTATATTATGCATATGATAAAGCATCTACAATAACTATGGGGTACCCAGTGACTATTTATGCACACCATAAGATTGTGGAATTAATAGAACAAGGTAAATTTGTATTAACTCAGGCTCGTATTCTAGCATATTCATCATTGCTTACGTATCCAGATGTTACTATTAAACGATGTGATACAGTGAATCCAGCTGAAATGATTCCGTTAGAATATGAAGGACAACAACATGATTGTGTGGCCAATTCATTGGCATTTACCAGATTAAGACCAGATCTTGAATCTACACCAATACCTGAAGTACAAGTCACTTATTTTGTAGATGGATCAAGTTTTAAAGATTATCTGGGAACTCACACAGGATATGCAGTGATAAGAAAAGATGAAGATGAATTTATTCCTGTAATATCACAACAGTGTGTACAGCCTTGCTCTGCTCAATTAGCAGAATTAAAAGCTCTCACAGTAGCATGTCAGTTGGCCAAGGGACTAACTGCAAATATTTTTACAGATTCAGCATATGCTCATGGTGTATGTCATCTTTTTGGTGCAGTATGGAAACAAAGAGGTTTCAAAAAGAGTGATGGAACTCCTATCCAGCATGCAGAACAGATAGGTCAATTAATTTCTGCTATGATGCTTCCAACGGGATTGGCAGTCATCAAATGCCGAGCTCATAAAAAAGGAAATGACTTTGTCATTAAAGGTAACAATGTAGCAGATTTGGAAGCCAAAAAAGCATCAGGATGTCAAGTAGCAATACTAAACCCAGTGGTTCTGATAGAACCACAACCGCAATTGGAAGATATTGCTCGAATTCAAAATGGAGCAGGCCCTTATGAACACTCTATGTGGCATCAGAGAGGGGCCAGGGGAGATGAGCATGATATTTGGCGTTCGCATGGGGGAAGAATTGTTGCACCAACAGCGTTTTTGGATATTCTCATTGCAGATGCGCACGGATTTGATCACTGCGCGAGAGGGGAAGTAATAAGGAAAATTAAAAACCAGGGATATTGGTCCCCATATTTGTATGCAATGGTGGACAATTTTCTGTCCACATGTGAAATTTGTGCCAAATATAATGTTAGGAAAGGAACAGCGACACCAATAGGCCACATACCAGTACCAGAAGGACCATTCAAACATTTGGTAATGGATTATGTGGATATGATAAAGCGGGTACAAGGCAAAAGATACATGCTTGTAATAATAGACAGATTTAGTAGATGGGTAGAGGCGGTACCATCAGCAGATGAGGGGTCAGGAACAGTAATTAAATTTTTGACAAGGGAAGTAATTCCAAGATTTGGAATACCATCAGAAATAAGTTCTGATAATGGGTCGGCATTCGTTCAAAAGACTGTAAAACAAGTTCTACAGCAATTGCGAATAAAACAGAGATTAGGGTGCATTTATAGGCCGCAATCGCAAGGGATAGTTGAGAAAGCTAATGGTATTCTCAAGGCCAAAATTAACAAAATATGTGAAAGTACTAAACTCAATTGGGTTGATGCACTACCACTTGCACTAATGAATTATCGCATGCAAACCAATAGAGTCACACATTTAACACCGCATGAGATGCTTACGGGTCGACCCATGCCTGTGCCGTATTGCAGAGGTCCCTACAAAGGACCTCCATTGGAACAATTGCAAATGGAATTAAGATCTTATATGAAGAAACTAACTGCAATACATAAAGCTATATATTTACAGGAATCGAGAAGGCAGCCCAGTGAGGAAACAGAAACATCCTGTCCAGTGGTTCCAGGTGATCAAGTGTATCTGAGGGTATTCAGGAGAAAGTGGAACGAGCCTAGGAGAGAGGGTCCCTACAAAGTGGTGACAGCTACTCCAACAGCAGTCCAGGTGGAAGGAAAGACAGCCTGGTATCATCTTAACCACTGCACAAGAGTTCCAAGACAAAGAGAGGAAAGAGAAGAAATAACACGTGAAACGGAGGAAAGGGTGCAGAATATTGAAAACTCAGAAGAGCAAGTTGAGCAAAGCAGACAAAATCAACAGACTGAAAATAATGAGTCCGATAATGTTCCTGATAATGATCCTCACATGCTCACTGTGTGTGATACTGCAAACGCAAGCTACAAGCATCAGCACCCAAACCTCCTTTCAAGTTCAAATGATCGCTACCACCACCCAGACTTCCCTACAATTGACATCTCAACCCTCAAACAACTTCAGTGACAGCTCAACAACAAACTCAACAAAAGAATTAAGCGAAGAACAAAATCTATCAAAACAACGAAGAAATGTTGAAGATGAAAATTTTGAGGGAACTAGTGAGGAAGATATTTTATGGGAAACAGCCCAAAATAATGATTGGTACAAATGGGCAACATACACAGCAAGAGAAGTAGGTATGAGCAATTGCTTAATGTGCTCCAAATCCCCCTTGAATAAGGTAATAGTGGTTCCAAACCCACATGACTACGTAAAATGTGCCATGTTTTATAGACATTTTTGTCACACAGAGGACTTTTTTAGACCTTACTGCTCAGCTGAGTGCTTGGCTTTTTCAGGAAATTCTGCATTTCATGAACAATTTAATAGACCACATTGGGGAACCTGGTGTCAATATTGGGATGTAAATGCAAATATTAAATTAGAAAAAGGAAAGGTAGAAATCCCAAAATGGTACAGCATAGACTACAGCCAAGAATATGAGTGCTTTAATAAGTCTACAGGAACCAATAATGTAGGAAAATTCAAAGGAAAGTGTGATACTATATGGAACCTAGATAAAGCAAATGCTTATAACTCAAAAATATCGGTAAGAGCTCCAGAACTTCTAGCGCTAGGAACAAGGAAAGGAGAAAAAATTAGCCCAGAAGAATGTAAAAACCAAACTCTAGCATTGCCATCAATAGACCTGTATGAAGATCAAACATTGGTAGTTGCAGATTTCTTTTGGGCCTGTGGAAAAGGACGGCTTCGAGCTTCTCTCCCATTAAAATGGAAAGGAATATGTGCTAGAGTAAGACTAATTCAAGAAATTACTATTGCACAGTGGGAACCAGAACAACATATAAAAGAAGACCAGAACAGAAGTAAGAGAGCTTATCAACCAGATCCTAACGTAGAATTAGATTCAATAGGTCAACCAAGAGGAATACCCAATAAATATAAAGCAAGAGATGAAATTAAATCAGGGTTCGAATCAATATTCATATGGATCACGCTAAACAAAAATGTTGAATGGATTAATTACATTTATTATAATCAGCAGAGATTTATTAATTACACTGATGATGCCTTATCTGCAATAGGAGAACAATTGGAAGCAACAAGTAAAATGACATGGCAAAATAGACAAGCGCTTAACTGGTTATTGGCAGACAAGGGAGGAGTATGCGTTATGTTTGGAGATCAATGTTGTACTTTTATACCAAATAATACTGCACCGGAAGGAAAGTTTACTGAAGCTATGAATAAAATAAAAAACTTAAGAGCAGAAGTTAAAGCAAATGCAGGAAGGGATGAACAAGTGTGGGACTGGCTTGATTTAAACTTTGGAGCACTAGGAGCATGGTTTGCAAAGTTAGGAATGTTTTTAGGTGCTGCAATATTAATAGGAGGGTTACTATTCTGTTGTGTACTTCCCATATTAAGATCATTGGTCATCAGAACCACAGTTAAACAAATGGAGGTACTAAAATGTCAAGAAAATGGGAAAATAAGTCTAGAGGACAGCCAAGGTATATATTACCAGGATACAAATTGGATTTTACAAGCATTGGATAAGGACTCAAGTACCTCAATTGAGGACGAAACAGATGATTGATGAGCCAGACCCTGGGTGTAAGTACTAGCCTGCCCTCTCCCCAGTGGTGGTCCTCTACGATACGCAAAGTATCTGGGTCGAAGACAAAGTCTACGCTGCAAGAAAAACTTTAACAGTATATTGCATGGTTTGAGGTTTGATGTATTCTACATAAGTGTAACAAACACAGGCAAGGCTAAACAAAGTACACGCTCACGCTTATAACAAGTTTTAATTTTTTATTTTGGTTAGGGAGAACTCGAGCCTTTTACTTTTTCCATGAAGAAAAAAGAAAAAGAAATGAAAGAACAACTAAAAGAAATGAGAAAAAAATTGGAGAAAGATGTTTGGCTCGAGGACTCCTCCGGAGTGTGGTGGCATAATCTAGTCATTGGAAAGGAGACTGGGTGACTCAGTTTGAGTCACTAGATAGTATAACTGAGGGGGCTGGATTTTGAAACTACACTCTGGAAAAGAAAAGTGGGGCTTGAGTAAGCCCCAGAGAGGGGAATGTTGAAGATTTTATTATTTAGAAAGTAAGTAACTTAGTTAAATATCTGGACACTATTAGTTCTGAGTGTGTGTGTGTCCTTGGGTTTGACTTTTGGAAGCCCAAAAGGGCTGATGCTGATACAACAGAGAGTGCTATTTCAGTGTGTCACATGGTACAGGGTATTTTAAAATACCTATAGAATGTGTTACCATTTGTGGAAAAGATGAAAGGTATATATGGGAAGAAAGCCATTGAGAGGGAGCGTCTGGTCTGCAGACACCGCTCGGCTTTGTTTGCGAATAAAGTCTAATATTTCTGGCATCCGAGATCTCTGAGAAGTCATTTCAGAAAGGAAGTAACCACTTCACCTCCTTGTTAGCGCGCCTGACTCTCATGTCGGAGACCCGGGTTCGAGGCCCGCTCGGAGCGGGGCGAGTAGGACCCGGGTGTGAGGGGTTACATTGGTGCCGTGACCCGGATGAGAGTGAGGTTTAGGGGGGTGAGTGTAACGGAGGCCAGCTAGTAGTTGCTCTGCGAGTAAACCTCACTCCCCGATCTCAATAGGCGTTCTAGCGACAGACGCTAGAGGCTGCAGTCTTCAGCCTCCTTGTTAGCACGCCTGACTCTCATGCCGGAGACCCGGGTTCGAGGCCCGCTCGGAGCGGAGTGAGTAGGACCCGGCTGTAAGGGGTTACATTGGTGCCGTGACACGGATGAGAGTGAGGTTAAGGGGGGTGAGTGTAACGGAGGCCAGCTAGTAGTTGCTGTGCGAGTAAACCTCACTCCCCGATCTCAAAAGGCGCTCTAGCGACAGACGCTAGAGGCTGCAGTCTTTAGCCTCCTTGTTAGCGCGCCTGACTCTCATGCCGGAGGCCCGCTCGGAGCGGGGCGAGTAGGACCCGGGTGTTAGGGGTTACATTGGTGCCGTGACCCGGATGAGAGTGAGGTTTAGGGGGGTGAGTGTAACGGAGGCCAGCTAGTAGTTGCTGTGCGAGTAAACCTCACTCCCCGATCTCAATAGGCGCTCTAGCGACAGACGCTAGAGGCTGCAGTCTTCAGCCTCCTTGTTAGCGCGCCTGACTCTCATTCCGGAGACCCGGGTTTGAGGCCCGCTCGGAGCGGGGCGAGTAGGACCCGGGTGTGAGGGGTTACACAAAGATTAAATGCTGTAACTGTTGAGGAGAGCATAGTGCAGCCTTTGGAGGATGTGAAGTACAAAGAGAAGCCAGAGAAGCCCAGAAAGTTAGGTTTCTGAATAAGGTATCATATGCAGAAGCACTAAAGAAAGTAAGAGAAACCAATCACAGAAATGACAGTAAAATGGTTCAAAGAACCATAACACCAGTTAATAAGCCACAAATTCAGATTACAGGACAAATGCAGAATGGTTGTGATCACAAATGTAAAGTTGATGATGATACCTTAATATTGAAGAAAGTAAACTTTGTGGGTTTTATTTGTTACACAATCAATGTTGCATCACAGTTGAAAAAGAAAAGTGACAGAATTAAGGCTGTTGTTGAGGCAGCAGGAAAATTTCTTGACATGAGAGACATCAAAGCAGATCAGATACATGCATTGTTGACAGTAACTGAAAATGGAGATGCTTCACAAGCTGAGGTTTAGGACCCTATGTATGGTACTACACATACTACAATGGAATGCCAGAAGCCTTATATCTAATGGTCAAGAATTGAAAAAGTACATTCATGAATTAGATGTTGTTCCGGATGTAGTATGTATACAAGAAACTTGGTTACAAGCCCAACTAGATTTTGTGATCCCAGGGTTCAATTCTGTAAGATATGATAGACCTAACAATAAAATTGGTGGAGGGTGTATTACTTTTATCAAAGATGGGTTAGCGTATAGGGAAGTCCCCAGCCCCGAAGATATAGAGTGTGTAATAGTTGAGATCTGTAGTACAAAGAAAGAGGGAAATATTAAGTTGATTAATTTCTATAACCCATGCAAAAATTTAGATATTAACAAATTAAATGAAGTCGCAAGGAACTGCATACAGAAAGAAATATGGTGTGGGGATTTTAATGCTCATAACAGCTTATGGGGTAGCAATTACACAGACAGTAATGGAAACATAGTTGAAGAACTGATGGAAGATAGATCATTGGTCTGCATTAATAATGGACAAGGTACAAGAATAGATGTGAATAGGGGTAAGATATCATGTTTGGATCTTACGTTGGTTTCAGATAATTTGGTAAATAGATGTTAGTATTCAAGAAGGAAGTACAATTAACTCTTTCCCCGCCAAACACAGCATTTTCCGGGTTTCAAGAAAAAACGCATCCCCGCCAAACACGGAATTTTCCGGGTATCCGTGTTTTAGGTGGTATACGGTAAAGAAGGCCCGCGCACATGCTCTGAAAGAGTACACAACTCTTTGATCAAAGAAACAGATTGCAATCGTCTCAAATGTGAAGTGGAGTTGTGAGAATGTAGCTCAAAATTAATATCAATCAGACAAATGCAGAGGTATACAGCTGATCAAGTACTGGAGGTGTTGATGATCTCGGAGTCCGATCACTCTTTATTTGATAATTCTGAATCTGATCGGGACGAAGTAGTGAGTGAGAGAGATGCACATGTTGTGCATGCAGAGTTTGTGTACGTAAGGGGTTGCGGAAGGAGACCTCGTTCTACTGCAAAAGTTGTGGTGCTTTTGGCTTGCTTTTAGCTTGCTTAGTTGGGGTTATTTAATATTTAATAATTAACAATATTAGCGATCTGTGTTGTACTACTTTTATGTTATCACTGTGAAGCTGCTTTGATTCAATCTGTATAGTAAAAAGCGCTTTATAAATAAATGTGACTTGACTTGACTTGACGTGTCCCCTTACATCCTGGGAAATGTTACTCCGTGTACCACTCAAAAGCAAATTACAGTGCCTAAATTTAATATATTTTACATTTTTTTTAAATTTATTTATTTTGGAAAGTTTTATATATGAAGAAAACAACATCTGAATGTATTCTGCTTGAAAATGCACTTGTTTGATAAAAATGCCTTTTTCTCTGTTTTTGACAAAACCTACATCCGTTCAAGTGGCAATAAAAAAAGAACAAATGAAGATAAAATAAATTTTTTGCACGCTTTCTCAAAACGTCATATGCAATAATCTCCAATCCGCCCTGACAGAACCTGAAGTTGTAGACAAACTGATCAAAAAAGAAGTTGAGTCAGGCTTCATGATCGGTCCGTTTGACAATCCTCCATTCAATCCATTTCGTATCAGCCCCATTGGAGTGGCAAAAAAAAATTTTTTTGTCTAAAAGCAGAGGCTCAGATCTTTATTTTGATATATAGCTTCTTCATATATTCATGGAAGAAAATATTCAACGGGCCATTAAAATTTAGCAAAAATCGTCAAAAACCCTGGCAGTGGCTGGCAACTTTTTTTAAAAAACGCTGGCGGGGAAAGAGTTAATAGATGGTGTTTTGAAAAAGCAGATTGGGAAATGTTTAGGACATGCTGTAAGAAGTCAGTAAATCTGGTTACATTAGAAGGAGATAAAGAGGAATGTACATGTTACGAGGCGGTAGACGAGATTAGATCCAAATGCAGCTTTATTGTGAATCGTCAAACAGGCAAGGGTCAGGCAACAGCAAAACAGGGTTATCAGAGGATCAGCACAGAGAGTAGTCAGGTCACAGGCAAAAGTTCAGGGCAGGCAGCAAACAGGCAGAAGTCAGGAAACAAAACCAGGATCAAAACCAGAGACACAAGAAACAGGAAAATACGCTCAGAAATTACAGCCGGGGCAATGTAATACTTCGCAATGAACCAGTGTTTGGGTGTGGTTTAAATAGGAAGTCTGATGAGGTTCAGGTGTGTGCGTAATCAGTCCAATGAGGTGTATGATGGGAAACGGAGTTCTTGAAAGAGGTGAACAGCTCTGATGTGGAGTGCCCTCTGGTGGTTTTCTCGGGCACTCCACCTGGTGATCGTCACATAGCCCCACCCCAAAGAGCGGCTTCCAGACGCTCAACATAAGAAAAACAAAACTGTCCAGGTGGGCGGTGGAGCGGAGGCGGATCTGGGGGTGGGGTGGAGGGCCAGGTCCATGGATCAGACGAGGAGCAGGCGACCAGAGCGTATCAGGCTGTGCAGGGGACCTGGGCGGAGCAGGCTGTGCAGACGACCAGGGCGGAGTTGGCTGTGCAGGCGAAGGCCAGGGCGGAGCTGGACGAGGTGAAGGCCAGGGCGGAGCTGTCGGACCCTCGGGCGTCCAAGGCGGAGCAGACTGTGGGCATGGCCAGGGCAGAGCTGTCGGACCCTCGGGCGTCCAAGGCGGAGCAGACTGTGGGCATGGCCAGGGCAGAGCTGTCGGACCCTCGGGCGTCCAAGGCGGAGCAGACTGTGGGTATGGCCAGGGCAGAGCTGTCGGACCCTCGGGCGTCCAAGGCGGAGCAGACTGTGGGCATGGCCAGGGCAGAGCTGTCGGACCCTCGGGCGTCCAAGGCGGAGCAGACTGTGGGCATGGCCAGGGCAGAGCTGTGGAACCCACAAGCGTCCACGGCGATAAAGACCTCTCAGGCGACCACGGCGGTGAAGAGCTCTCAGATGGCCACGGCAGTGAAGACCTCTCAGCCGGCCACGGCGGTGAAGAGCTCTCAGATGGCCACAGCGGTGAAGACCTCTCAGCCGGCCACGGCGGTGAAGAGCTCTCAGATGGCCACGGCAGTGAAGACCTCTCAGCCGGCCACGGCGGTGAAGAGCTCTCAGATGGCCACAGCGGTGAAGACCTCTCAGGCGGCCACGGTGGTGAAGGATGAGACGAAGGCCATGTCTGTAACGCCTCCATGGCCCTCACAGGGTGCCTACTGCCCCCCCCCAAAAAATACTTGGGAAAATCCCCAGGGATCTGAAGGGCACAGCTTGAACAGAGCTTGAAGGGCACTGGTAAGGCGCGGCGCAGAGGCGGGGCCGGCAGAGCGAGGCGCAGAGGCGGGGCCGGCAGAGCGAGGCGCAGAGGCGGGGCTGGCAGGGCGAGGCGCTGAGGCGAGGCCGGTAGAGCGAGGCGCAGAGGCGGGGCCGGCAGAGCGAGGCGCAGAGGCGGGGCTGGCAGGGCGAGGCGCTGAAGCGAGGCCGGTAGAGCGAGGCGCAGAGGCGGGGCCGGCAGGGCTAGGCGCTGAGGCGGGGCCGGCAGGACGAGGAGTCCTGGTACGCTCACCGGAGCCTGGCGAGCCGAACGATTCCTCCTTCTCCTTCTGCGGCGGCGTATCACAGGGTTAGACACACTCACTGGGCTAGACGATTCACTCATTGGACTTGATGATTCACTCACAGGATTCAATGGTTCATTCACTGGACTCAGTGGTTCACTCAGACTCAATGATTCACTCAATGGACTCGACGATTCACTCACAGGATTCAATGGTTCATTCACTGGACTCAGTGGTTCACTCAGACTCAATGATTCACTTACTTGACGCAATGGTTCACTCACTGGACTCAGTGACTCACTCACAGGGCTGACGTGAATCGTGTGCTCGGCTGAACTGACGTGAACCTTGGGCTCGTTAAAGTTCATGTGGAGCGCGGGCTCGGCAGGGCTGACGGTGAGCGCAGGCTCGGCAGGGCTGACGGTGAGCGCGGGCTCGGCAGGGCTGACGGTGAGCGCGGGCTCGGCAGGGCTGACGGTGAGCGCAGGCTCGGCAGGGCTGACGGTGAGCGCAGGCTCGGCAGGGCTGACGGTGAGCGCGGGCTCGGCAGGGCTGACGGTGAGCGCAGGCTCGGCAGGGCTGGCGGTGAGCGCAGGCGCGGCAGGGCTGGCGGTCTCTGGCTGAACGGTCTCTGGCTGAACGGTCTCTGGCTGAACGGTCTCTGGCTGAACGGTCTCTGGCAACACCCCCTCGGTCTTATCCTCAAAGCCCACAGTAAATGATGAGCCGCTAATCCTCAGGGCGAATTCAATATACTGACATAAAGTCCATTGAGGGGTATTATCAGGCATGAGATAATTTAGCATATCCTTAAGTCCATATCGGAAAGCATCCTTCAAGACTGAATCGTCCAAGTCTACCCCGTGGCACAGCTCACAAAATTCCTCAACATATTCCTCTATAGAATTATTACCTTGGCTGAGGCGGAAGAGACTGATAAGTGGGTCCATGGTGGATCTTGATTCTCTCTCGGCTGCTGGATCTGAAGCGGCGAAGTATTCTGTTACGAAGCACGAGACATATGTAGATCCACATGCAGCTTTATTGAAGAGTAGTCGTACAGGCAGGGGTCAGGAACAGTAAAACAGGGATATCCAAGAACAGGCACAGAGAATGGTCAGTAAACAGGCAGTGGATCAGGGCAGGCAGCAAACAAGCAGAAGTCAGTAAACAAACCAGGATCAAAAACAGGGAAACCAGAAACAGGGAAAACGCTCAGAGATTACAGCCGTGGCAATGCAATACTTCGCCGTGAGTTAGTGTTTGAGTGTGGCTTAAGTAGCAAGTCTGATGAGGTTCAGCTGTGTGAGTAATCAGTGATGATGAGTCCGGGCAGTGAGTTCTGGGAAATGTAGTTTGAGTGAAACATGAACATCTGGTGTGGAGTGCCCTCTAGTGACTATCAAGGGCACTCCACCTGGTGACCGTTACAGTACAAAGCAACTTACTGATCATATTTTAAATGCAGCAATTGTGAGTATTCCAAAAAGAACAACAAAGGGTAGGAAGAAAGTGGTTCCCTGGTGGAATGAGGAATGTAGCAGAGCAGTTAAAGATCGAAACAGGGCATTTAGAGCATTGAAGAAGAATCTGTCACAAGAGAATATTATGGAATATCAAAAGAAAAGGGCAGTGGCACGTAGGATAATTAAATATACTAAAAAGAGCAACTGGAGAGAGTTCTGTTCCACCATAGGCAGAGGGATAGAGTTAGGGGATATATGGTCAATGTTTAAGAGAATGAGTGGGAAAAGGAAAGATGTAAAAGTTACAGCTTTGATTGATGGTGAAAAGGTGGTGGTGTCTGATAAAGAAGAGGCTGAGGTGTTGGGTAGGGCATTTGTGGCAGTGCACAGTGGTGATCACCTTACAGACATTCATAAGCAGCAGAAAGATCTTGCACTCAGAGAGAATGAGGATTTGAAGCTTAAGAGGGAAGATGGTATGTCAATGCTAGATGTGGATTTCTTAATGTCTGAACTTAACATAGGTTTATCTGGCACTGGATATACAGCTCCTGGACATGATCAATTGTGTTATGCCATGTTCCGACAGTTACCAATAGAATCATGTAATTTAGTGCTAAGATTATTTAATAAAATATGGAGGTATGGAATGATACCAAGTAGCTGGAAAACTGCAATTATATTACCATTTAACAAACCAGGTAAAGATCCAACTAATCCTGGTAATTATAGACCCATAGCATTGACATCCCATTTATGCAAATGGATGGAGAGGGTTATAGTTCGTAGGATATCGCATGTAATTGAACAGAGAGGATTATTGATTAACATACAAAGTGGATTTAGAAAAGGACACTCTACAACAGATGCTCTAGTTAGAGTTAGTAATGAAGTGGAAAAGGCATTGAAAATGAAAGAGCTAATGACAATAGTATATTTTGACATAGAGAAGGCGTATGATACTATGTGGAGAGAAGGTCTGCTTATTAAATTAAGTAGAATGGGTTTAGGAGGAAGGATGTATAACTGGATAATGGATTTTTTAACAAATAGGAAAATAAGAGTGAAAGTTGGATCAGAGGTATCCATGGAGTTTAATGTAAACAATGGTATTTCACAGGGGAGTGCAACCAGCCCAGTATTGTTTAACATTATGATAAATGACATGTTTTCAAATTTAGATAAATGCATCAAAACAGCGCTATATGTAGATGATGGGGCCATATGGATGAGAGGAAGGAATGTGACTTACGTGTTAGAGAACATTAGGAAAGCAGTAGAGAAAGTAGAAAAGTGGTCATATGAGTGGGGGTTTAAGATATCCACAAGCAAATCATGTTATATGATCTTCACGAACAAACGCAAGTATCAGGTTGAAAAATTAACATTATATCAGCAACCAATGGAAAAAGTAAATGAATTTAAGTACCTGGGTTTATGGTTTGATAGTAAATATACATGGAAAACACACATAAAGCACTTAGAAAATAAATGTTCAAAAATAAGTTATCAACTTATTGAGAGCTGTGGCTGGTTATGATTGGGGTGCAGATAAAATATTGCTAATTGACATCTATAGAGCTTGCATGAGGTCATCAATAGATTATGGTTGATTACAATATAGAGCATTACGTGTATGCATTGGAGCTATTAAGTCAACACCCACTAACGCAATACTTATAGAAACAGGAGAGACACCACTGAAGTTAAGGAGAGAAAAACTTGCACTTGCTTATTGAATTAGATTGAAAGGAAGTGGGAAAGAGAACCCTACTAAGGAGATCATACAGGACTGTTGGGAATACTACAAGTATCAGGGGCGTGGGTTTGGCTGGACCAGGGAAAAGAGAGTGGAGGAATATGGATTAAAAAGACTTAGATTTCATCACGTCTACCCCAGTTAGTAATATTCCACCATGGTTTTCCCCAGAGGTAAAAACAGATATTAGTATCATAAAAACAGATATTAGTAAGATAAAAGAAAAGGGAATGGAGAATGGAGGAAGTGGGAATCAAGACAAGTATTTATATAAGGAACAGTTACAATAATTATCTCAGAATTTATACAGATGGATCAAAGAGTAAACAGGAATGTGTGGGAGTTGGAATACACATTCCTGAATTCAAAATAAATATGTTGAAAAGATTATCTGACCAGTTATCTGTATACACAGCAGAAATTGTGGCAGTCATCGTTGCATTACAATGGGTGGAAGAGGTTAGACCTGATAGGGTGGTAATATGTACAGACTCATTATCTGTCATCAAAAGTATGCAATCAATGGAATCTGCTAGAGAAGACTTATTATTAGAACTAAATGAAGTTTTATTAACTAAGTTCGGGAGGAGCACGTTCAGACAATTAACACGAGTGGACAGCAATCAAGCAATCAATGATGAGAGGGTACAAATAGACTCAGCAGTCTTACCTCGATCCATTGACAGTTTGCAGCAGTTAGTAGCCTCTTCGGTCATCTACGATTACTCGCAGCATGTCGTCAACAAGCTCCTCTTCCAACGAAGAACTCACCACGGACGTAACTTCTCACTCCGCTGGTCCCACGGTCATCCCTTCTACGCCGGTCGGTGCACCTGAGCCCCCGGCATCTCCTCGCGGCCGCACACCGGCTCGATCAGCCAGGCGCTCAGCAAGACGCCATGACCAGTCTTCGCCGCCTCCGGCAAGACTTCCATCTTCTTCCCTGGCTTCCTCCTACCGCTCGGCCATCCCGACGATTCCACCCATCGGGAAATGGACCGTTGCTGGGTTGAGGCAAGCGCTGGGTAACTCCGATGTACAAGTTCCAAGGAAACTGAATAAAGCGGAGCTTTATGATTTATACGTCTCCTTAAATCCAACTCCTAAGACGACCCACAGGCAGAGCAAAGTCCGCAAGGCTCAACATTCGCCTGCTCAGTCACCACTCTCGTCTCTCCGCACAGGATGCAGCTCGCTTCGCCCTTCGAGCCGCTGCAGCAACAGACCCTCAGCGAGCCAGGGCCGCGCTTCAGGTTTCGGCTCAACAGCTCCACTACCACCTTTCGATGAGGCCCAGCCCTCCACCTCGGCTTCCGCCGCCGCAGTGCCACATACAGCCGGGCCCAGCGGCCTCCCCACAGCCGCTCAATTCTACACTCCCGCTATACATAACCCTTTTCCTTTCCAGTGGCCTCCAGCTCCAGTTGCAGACACTAGCGCGAAGCTATTGCCGCTAGCATCTCAGACCCAACCATGTCAACAACAGGTCTACCCAACAGGTTACAACCCCGCCCACTTCCAGTGGCCTGCAGCTCCAGCAGCTCAAACAAGCGCGGGCACGCCTCCGCTTGCAACACAACCTCACACCGCTTTCTATCATCCCTCACTTCTCATCTCGCATCTCCTCTCACTCGCGTCCTCTGTCCATTCATTAGAAGACCGCATTTCTCTAACCCAAGTATGTCGCGACGAACTCAGGCTTTGGTTAACATTTCTAAAACAATGGAACGGCCTTTCCTTTTTCTACAACGACCTCGTTTCATCCCCCATTGACATCCAATTGTTCACAGATGCCGCACCCTCAATCGGGTACGGGGGATTTTATCAAGGTCGTTGGTTCGCGGCTCCATGGCTCCCGCAGCTTCAGGATATAACTCAATCCTCAGCTTTATTCGAGCTTTACCCTCTCGTAGTAGCAGCTTTTCTGTGGGGGAAAGAATGGGCCGCTAGCAGCATTTTAGTGCATTGCGACAATGACGCAACAGTACATTGCATTAATAATGGCCGTTCCCATTCACCAGCTCTGATGCCACTCTTAAGGCGTCTCATCTGGATCTCAGCTTGCGACCAATTCATTATCATCGCTAAACACATCCCTGGGTCAAAAAACCAAATTGCCGACTCCCTGTCTCGTTTTCTTTTCCAGAAATTCAGGATGCTGGCTCCAGAGGTGGATCAATTCCCAACTCCAGTTCCTCGCTATTCAGAGCTAATATTCCTGTAACCCACCCGTTAAAACCACTGCTCGAAGCATCACTTGACGGTATCCTCCAAGCAGTATCTCCCAGGACCCTTCAATCCTACATCACTGCTTGGAGATGTTTTAAAACATTTCATGTCTCTTATAACTTATCTTTCCCTGATTTTTCTCTTCTTTCAATCACCTCTTTTATCTCCTACCTTAATAGCATTAAAGGCCTACAAGTCGGGTCCATTAAAGGTTATTTGAGCGGCATCCAGTTTTTCCATAAACTGATGTATGGCTCTCCTTCCATGGAGATTAATAATTCACAAACCTCTCTCCTGATTAAAGGGATTCAAAGATCCCAGCCCACCCGCCCCGACGCCAGACAACCCATAATGCTGGACATTCTCACCAAATGTATCCAGGTTCTCCGCTCAGGTTACCAGCCCCTTAGTTCCACTCGCACACTCGATGCCATGTTTATCCTAGCCTTTTTTGGTTTTCTCAGATGTTCAGAAATCGCCATCACTTCTAAATTCGACCCAAAAATCCACCCCACCATCTCAGATTTATCAGTAATTGATGGCGAAACCATTTCATACTTGATTAAACAAAGTAAGACTGACCAAACCAAAAAAGGTCATTTCATTTACATTTTCAACCTCGCTTCGCAAATCCAACCATACCAGTCAATTCTGGCATATCTGCAATGGAGAAGTGCCCAGGCTAAATCTCCTCTGGAACCCCTGTTTTTAGACGAATCCAAAAAACCCGTGACACGTTTTTGGTTCCAGAAACACCTTAAATCTGTTCTCCAACAGTCAGGCATTCCAGCAAAAAATGTTTCAAGTCACTCATTTCGCGTCGGGGCAGCAACTTCAGCAGCCCAAAAAGGCCTCTCCCAGCAGCAGATCTAAGCCCTTGGGAGATGGTCCTCCGATGCTTTCCAAAGTTATATCAGGACCAACCGGTTCCACATAAAAAAGCCCACCAAACCCTCATCAGGTAAGGAGAAAAGCATTGGTCTCACAACGAACGGAGTGAGAGCTTTCCCAGTAGAGCACTGACATTTTATCTTCCATCCAGAAAGCATCTGGCCTTACAGCGGATGCAGTTTGATAAAATCTCCTGGGCAATCACTCATTTTTTCCTCTCTTCAGTTTCCTCTTTCCGTCCAGCGAGCATTGGCCTCACAGCGGACGGAGTGAGAGCTTTCCCAGTAGAGTACTTACATTTTCTCTTCCATCCAGCGAGCATCTGGCCTCACAGCGGATGCAGTATGAGAAAATCTCCTGGGCAAGCACTCATTCTTTCCTCTTTCCAGTTTCCTCCTTCCGTCCAGCGAGCATTGGTCTCACAGCGGACGGAGTGAGAGCTTTCCCAGTAGAGCACTTACATTTTCTCTTTCCATCCAGCGAGCATCTGGTCTCACAGCGGATGGAGTATGAGAAAATCTCCTGGGCAAGCACTCATTTTCCTCTTTTCAGTTTCCTCTTTCCGTCCAGCGAGCATTGGTCTCACAGCGGACGGAGTGAGAACTTTCCCAGTAGAGCACTTACATTTTCTCTTTTCATCCAGCGAGCATTTGGTCTCACAGCGGATGCAGTATGAGAAAATCTCCTGGGCAAGCACTCATTTTCCTCTTTTCAGTTTCCTCTTTCCGTCCAGCGAGCATTGGTCTCACAGCGGACGGAGTGAGAGCTTTCCCAGTAGAGCACTTACATTTTCTCTTTTCATCCAGCGAGCATTTGGTCTCACAGCGGATGCAGTTTGAGAAAATCTCCTGGGCAAGCACTCATTTTCTTCTCTTCAGTTTCCTCTTTCCGTCCAGCGAGCATTGGTCTCACAGCGGATGGAGCGAGAACATTCCCGGTAGAGCACTCACATTTCCCCTTTTATTTCAGAGCATTTGGTCTCTCAACGGATGCAGCGTGGAAACTTCCTGGTCAAGTACACTACAATCTCTCACCATCCACAGACTGGGGCAGGCAGCGAGCCACCATCACGGGCCTCCCCGATCAAGCATCCAGACCCTTTCTCAAGATGCCAGTCCGCCAATCTCGGCACTCATTGGGGGGTCTTTAGTCCGGCGGCTGTCCTCTGCTTCTTGCCTATTGGGGGGAGTACTCTGGGTTCGGGCTGAATTCGAGCTCGGAGCCCTCCCTCCGGACAGCACGCCAAATACGCATTAAATCTTATTCTTCAATTATATGTAAGTGTGAACTCGTGAAATGAAGTTTTATTAACTAAGTTCGGGAGGAGCACGTTCAGATAATTAACACGAGTGGACAGCAATCAAGCAATCAATGATGAGAGGGTACAAATAGACTCAGCAGTCTTACCTCGATCCATTGACAGTTTGCAGCATCCCTCCTCCACCCCTACTCCACACTCCTAGTTCTCCACACTCCTCTAAAAAGCACTTACATACGGGGGGGAGTACTCTGGGTTCGGGCTGAATTCGAGCTCGGAGCCCTCCCTCCGGACAGCACGCCAAATACGCATTAAATCTTATTCTTCAATTATATGTAAGTGTGAACTCGTGAAATCACAGTTTGCTAAGTATTAAGGAATGTAAGATTTGAATAGGTAGGTGAATGCTCATCCACTACGGGGCTCCGATAAGAAGCGTGACAGGAGACAGGAAACCGTTAAACTCTTTATAGGTTTGAATATTCACACACAATGACATCATCCAGCTGTACTGAGTTCCAAATGTACAAGGTATTGAATGTGTGGTTTTTTATTCAATCACGCACATTAACACCTGAGGAAATGCCGGAGCAAACGGCTGCTGAAAGTGAAAGTAAAGGATAACGGAAACTAACGTTACCCATCAGCGTGTACAGTAAAACATGTCATAATAAAAGTCCTTCCCGAATACTCTTAGAGGGAATTTAGAACAGCCGCCCCCAGATTAGCATAGCTAATATGTGTAAAGATAAATTCCTTAGTCCTTGGTATCGGTGTCATCTCCACCCGGAAGTGCAGGAAGTCTGACAAGTTTGGCCACGGGTCGTAAGTATAGGCGGTCATTGACCTTGATTTGAGCTGACCGAATGTGTCCATCATCACTGGTAATCAACTTGACGATCCTACCAGTTGGCCATTGAGCTCTGGGCAGCTGCGGGTCCATAATCATTACCACCATGTCCTCAGTTATATCCTGAGTTTCTCGCTGCCACTTTTGGCGAGTCTGGAGGCTTGGGAGGTAATGTCGAATGTAGTATGACCAGAAGTGGTCCACAATGGTCTGGGAGTGTCGCCAGCGGCGCTTGGAAAGAGGTTCGGGAGTGTAAATCACCTGGGGAAGTGAGGCATCTCGCCGCCCCATAAGCAGCATGTTAGGGGTAACCGGGTCTATGTCTGCAACATCAGACGAGACGTATCCCAGTGGCTTGATGTTGAGGATGCCCTCTACTTCAATCAGTACCGTACATAGTACTTCCTCTGGAACTGACTGGCTCCCGATAACTACACGCAGGGCAGACTTTACTGATCTAATCTCCCTTTCCCATGCGCCTCCAAAGTGTGGTGCGGCGGGAGGATTCATTCTAAAGTTGATCTGATGACCAGCCAATAGCTCTTGCAATTTAGGTTTCATTACTTTGAAGGCTTCCTTTAGCTCGGTCTCAGCTCCTCGGAAATTGGTCCCTTGATCCGAGAGGATCTCAGATGGGGTACCTCTGCGGGCTATAAAGCGTCTTAGTGCCAACAAAAATGAATCCGCATCAATGCTGTTAAGGAGATCGAGGTGAATGCATCTGGTCGTCAAGCACTTGAAGATGACTCCCCATCGCTTTTCAGTGCGACGGCCAATCTTCACAATGAAGGGCCCAAAGCAGTCAACCCCAGTAGAGAAAAAAGGCGGTTGGAACAGTCGCAGGCGAGCTTGAGGTAAGTCAGCCATGATTGGCACGATCGGCTTAGCTCTCCACTTCTGGCACTCCAGACACTCTCTCTGATGTTGCCTTACTGCTTGTCTACCTCTCAGAAACCAGTAGTGGCGACGCAGTTCAGCGAAAACCCTGTCAGGTCCTGGATGGAGAAGGCGTTCATCATAATTCTTAATGAGAAGTTTAGTCACTTTATGGTGTGGGTGTAAAACCACTGGGTGGATCTCTGTTTGACTTAAGCCATCCAGTTTCCTCAGCCTATGGAAACAATATTAGTGTTTCCGCACTCCGGTAATCAGGGTGTTGCATACTTATGTCTTGGGCAGCCGCCCCGTGAAGAAACTGGTAAGCAGCATCAATTAGGTCCTTCCAGGAAGTGTACTGGGATGCATCTGGAATGCCAGAACCTTCATCATTCACAACTAACCCACAAAAGACAACTTTCTTCGTCTCTGATAGGTCATCTTGGGCCTCTATCAAGGGTGTGACAGGCCAGTGATCTGGTGGTTCACGAAGAAAATCCGGACCCTGGCTCCACCTGCTTGGGTTCGCCAACTCTCTAAGTGTCTTCCCTCTAGTAATATCATCCGCTGAGTTATTGGGAGAATCCACATACCTCCATGAGTGAAGCTCCGTCAACTCTTGGATTTCCGCCACTCTTGTCCCAACAAAGACTTTATACCTACAAGACTCGGACTGGATCCAAGTCAGGACAGTAGTGGAGTCAGTCCATAATGTCACTTCTTCTATGAGGATAGTCAATTCCTGGCGGAGGAAATTGGCGAGCTGTGCACTGGTCAGAGCTGCGCAGAGTTCAAGACGTGGGATTGACAGCTGTCGTTTGGGGGCTACCCTAGAGCGGGCCATGACAAAGGAGGTATGAATCTCCCCATGCTGCTCAACAAGGAGGTAAGCAACTGATCCATAGGCCACCTCTGATGCATCACCAAACACATGCAATCTAAATTTTGATGTCTCCATATCAAAGTTGGAAGGGATGTAGCATCTGTTAAGCTTGATCTTGCTGAGAGGTCAGGCAACTCCTCCTCCCATATTTTCCACTGCTCTAACAAATCCGCGGGAAGGTTCGGGTCATCCCAGTTCCTTGGTTTGGTCCAAAGCTTTTGGACAAGAACCTTGGCCCGTGTGGTAAAGGGAATGAGAAATCCTATGGCGCTTTTCCACTACACAGTACCGGCTCGCCTCGGCTCGCCTCGGCTCGCCTCAGCTCGCCTCGCCTCGCTTTTGGCTCCGTTTTCCATTGCAGATAGTACCGCCACAAATAGTACCCGGTCGTCATAGCGACGCCGCAGTAAACTGCCGTGACGTAATCTAATACGCGACACATATCCGCGCTACCCACACACACAGGACAATGGAGGAAATCGAGTGTATGCTGTTTTTGATCCTCGGGATGTGGCTGTTTCTCACAGCAAGAAGACAAACGTTGTTTCATGAGAGGCTGAGGGCAGCAAAACGAAACACTGCTGAAAAAACGAGACGAATCCGGTTGGCGCGTGCAAGATGACGCAGTGAATAGTGACGATTCTCTCTGACCAATCGGCAGTCGGCATTGTTTTACGTCACATTTTAGTATCGCCTCAGCTCGCTTAGAACCTCGCCGGAGGTGGTACGAAAAAAAGTACCCGAAAGCAGGTACAGGTACAACTTTTACACAGTGGAAAACCAAACAAAGGCGAGTCGAGTCGAGCCGAGCCGAGGCGAGCTGGTTCTGTGTAGTGGAAAAGCGCCACTAGAGGGTCGTATTGTGACGCCAAAACCTTGTAAATGTGTCTCATCGTTGGAGGGTGGTCTACCATGGCACGATGCCGGTAGCCCAGTTGATCTTCTAAACAGCGCCATATCAAACCCAGAGCTGGTTCCATGGGATCCGAATTATACTGCTGCAACCACAGCTCAATGCTTTCTGAACGAGCTGTTGATGGTAAATGTTGAACGACAGAAGGTACATTAGAAGCCCACTGTCTTATCTCGAAGCCCCCAGAAGACAGAAGAGGTCTCATCTTATCGATCAATTGCTTAGCCTCCGTAGCAGTGGGAAGACTTTGAAGTCAACTTTGTCAATTGTCAACGTAAAAGCTTCGCTCTATAGACTGCAGTACTTCTTCGTTTCCGGGCTGCTGGCTGCGCACATGTGTCTGTAACGCAAAAGTAGCGCAACAGGGACTACAGGTCGTCCCAAAAGGCAAGACTTGCCATTCGTAGACGTCAGGCGGATCCTCCTTTCGCATGTTTCTCCAAATAAACCTCAGCAGGGGTTTATCTTTGGGTAGGAGTCTCACCTGGTGAAACATGCCGCATATGTCACCACTAATGGCAACGGGATACTGCCGAAACCGAAGGAGAACTCCCATCAATGAGGCACCGAGGCTGGGACCAGGAAGCAGCTGCTGATTAAGGGAGACACCCAGATGCATGAAAGAGAAGTTAAATACCAGCCGGTCCTTGCCATGGTGGTGCACAAGGTGGTGTGGTATGAACCATGACTCCTCATCGGACCGTAGATCCTCCGGTGGTACCTTCACAACATACCCTGAATCAAGGAGTTTCTGTATTTCACCTTCATACACCCGAGCTTTCTCTGCGCCTTTGCTGAGATGCTTCTCAGTATTCCTGAGGCGGGATAGGACCGCCTCCTTTGTTCCTCTCAAAGGTGGGCCATCCCGTGCACGAAGGAGTGGAGTAGCGTAACGCCAGATGCCATCAACTTCTACACGTTGTGTTCCAGTCTCTAGCATATTCACAGCCTCTTGATCCTGTTTTGACCATGTTAACAGCTTTTCACTGCGGTAGGGGAGGACGTCTAATTGCCACAATCGCTCGACATGTTGGTAAACAGGATCTCGAATTGGAGAAAGGGAAGTGAATAAGCACTGTGATGACGGTACCTGATGTGGGAGGAGTCCATCGGGGCCTTGGAGAACCCAACCGAGCTGTGTACGTACAGCTGCCGGTCCACCAACTGATCCTAGTCTGATGGGCTCCTTAGCTGTTATCAGGTTCGGATAGTCAGACCCGATTAAGAGAAGGGGCTGCACCTTATCAAAGGATGGAAGATAAATTCCTCTGAGGTGGTAATAGCATCGTTGAAGCCTCTTAATGGGATAGGTTTGCTCAGCTAACGTAAGGAGAGGAGCTGTGAACACGTTTGTAAAGGCCCGTTCACACTAAGCACGATAACTATAAAGATAATGATAAAGATAACTATATATGCGTCCACACAAACGACCGATAAAGTTCTTTTTATGCACGCGCGCGCCGCGGTTTCAGAGTAGCGTGCGCGCGCGCAAATTACTTGCTGTTGCTGCTTACGTTACAAACAAATATCAAAAGGAAAAACAGGCTCTTTTTGTTTTGGGTACACGATCGATATCCTTAAAAGACGAGAGGTGTTGGGAGCGCATCTACACAGTGAATCCTCTGGATATAGCTGACGAATTCAGTGATGGGATAAAAACATCACCTAGTACTTCAGCAATGTTGTCAAAGCGCTGGATATCCTACCTGAGGTAATTTTGTAACACTATGCTAAACTGCATAATCTCATTGTGAATAAAAACCGTTTATTCCCAGGATGCTTTCCATAAATCCATCTTTTAACGTATTATTGAAAAGTGGGTTTGACTTGTCAAATAGTGGAGTGGACTCTTTTTTTGTACCTCGACGATTAACTTCTCTGCAATGTCATCTGCCATGTTAAATGCACAATTCTGATTGGTTGTCAGTGTTTTATCGTTGGACAGCTGGAAAAAAATCGTTCTGAAAGTGATCCCAACGATATCGTTCCTCATATCTTTATCGTTATAGCTGTGGTGTGAACTGTTTTATTCTTTATTATGGAGAACGATTTTTAGAATTATATCTTTATAGTTATCTTTATAGTTATCGTGATTGGTGTGAACGGGCCTTAAGGGTGTACTTCACCTTTGGACTTGACTGTGTAGAAATCAGCAGATCAATTGACTGTCCCTTCAAATGTGTAACATCATGTCGGATGGTGCGAAGGGCCATAGTTTCTTCCCTACCCGCCAGTCCTAACTGCTGAACTGCTGCTGGAAGAACAATACTCCGTTGGGCCCCATCATCCAGGATAGCATATGTTGATACAGACCTCTTGCCTTTCCACAGGAGTATTGGCACAACTTTCAGGTACACACGTCCTGTGGAGCTAGGGGAAGTTAGATATGCTCGATCGGCAGACATCGTAAGTAACACAAGGTTGGGACCCTCTTTGGCGATAGAATGCAGGACACTGAGGTGTACGTTGCCACATTCCTTGCAAGGTTTCTTTAGCGTACATTCCTCACATTTATGACTGGTACGACCACATTTCCAACATCTCTTGCCGTCCTTTATCCACTTGAGAATCTGTTCAGTTGAGCGCTCAGTGATTTGGCTGCACTGTGACAAGTAGTGCTCTTGACTTTTACAGAACAGACACAGACGTTTCAGCTTCTTGACTACTTGCTGCCCATGTGCGGGCTCTGAATCGGCATAGTGTACTGTACTGACCTCTTTGGCTTGATCGCTGCCATGATAAATTGCAGTGAGTCGAGTTTGGGGCTTCGGAATGGGTTGACGTTCTCTATGTGGGGCTTGAACTCTCTCCATCTGGTAGCGCTGAACCATTTTATATGACAGACGCTGAGCCTCGGCCTTCACTTTCAACCAGTCAGCGAGGTCATGGAGGTTGTACGGATTGAGGCTGTCGGTGCTCAGTCGGCCTCGTAACTGGAGGTGCTCGATGAAACTATCTCTGTACTGTTTGGGTAGCTTACTGAGTAGTCTGTCGACATAGCCCGTGCAAGTGAGTTCTCGTCCTTGAGGCCCCTCAATGGACATCAACATGCCTACTAACAAGTCAACCTTGAGCGCAAAACTTTGGAAAGCCTTTGCATCCCCAGCTCTAATATCAGGCGAATTTAACAGAGATGCAATTTCACTTTGTGCCAGCTGATGAGGTTACCGCCATACTGTCGTTGCAATGCTGACATAGCTGCTGCATAGGGCGCAGGATAATGTTGACATGATTGGGCTATTAGCCTTGCTTCCTCCAGAACTAACTGTTCCATTAGCACCCTGTATTTATAATGTTCAGTAAGCTCAGTGTGAGGATTGAGGAGATTGTCCAAAGCCATCTTCAGATCCGTAAACTCTCTCTCACTATCATTCACAAGCTTCGGTAATTTGGGGATTGGAACTGGCTGGAGTGGAAGTGCTGGAGGCATTGGCTGATAAACAGGAGTTGGAGGTGGTGACGGGTACATAACTGGAGTGTCATACCAGCTCTGTCCTGGAATATGTGTAGAAGACTGAGTGACATAATACCCTGGGACCGATGATGGAGGACGATAAGGGTCTGGCATGGAGAATGGCTGCCGTTGTGGTTGGCATGGCGCAGCAGTCTGTAACTGATAGACAGGTGGCACACCAGTTGTGTAGGCAGCTGTAACTAGAGGCAGCTTCACTGAGGTAACAGTACGTGGCAATGATGAGGTAAGCTGATATGAAGGACGGAAATCTGGTGTACTGAATAATGTCTGCTGGTGCAGAGTTACACATGGTGCAGGTAAATGCGAGGCACTCAAGTATGACAGAGTCGTACCATATGTGGTATTTGTCATAGTTTATGTAATGTGCCATGGGGCTGACTGTTGAGAAATGTGTCTGGTGGCCATTGCAGCTGGGAATATCTGTGGTGTATACTGAATTGGGATAGATGGCGCTGCAGTAGCTTTCAGTCTGACCACAGGCGGTGACATAGCTCTAGCCTGATCTTCATCCTGAAGTAAAGGCGAAATAGAACCACTGCTGAGTAATTCACTTGCGGATTGACTGTAATATTCTCTTTGGCCTACCAGTGAACTAGAATGCATAAAGGATCTCTCAGCATCTAACTGTCGAGCAAAAACGGATCCATTATCAACACTGCCCATGTGACGTGTGGCTGGAACTGCTCCATCCTGCACCAGAGATAACTCACCCATAGGAAGCTGATCCACAGTCGAGATAGGCTCGGCCCGTCCACTGAGGTTTAGCTGTACTGTTTGGTGATCCATCCTAGGCTGGTGGTATGAAGTGTTATGCAGCGCATGGTCTGGTATGAGAGATTTGGGTAATGCAATGTCATAAGCTTGCAGACGTACTGGAAGTTGACGCGCTCTGGCCTGTGGGGACGTACAGGGTGTGTGGTATCGGTAGAGTTATGTTCACTCTGTTGCTCCATGTCACCGTAATGAGTGTAGCCTCTGGCTCGAAGGACCAAATATTAAGGAATGTAAGATTTGAATAGGTAGGTGAATGCTCATCCACTACGGGGCTCCGATAAGAAGCGTGACAGGAGACAGGAAACCGTTAAACTCTTTATAGGTTTGAATATTCACACACAATGACATCATCCAGCTGTACTGAGTTCCAAATGTACAAGGTATTGAATGTGTGGTTTTTTATTCAATCACGCACATTAACACCTGAGGAAATGCCGGAGCAAACGGCTGCTGAAAGTGAAAGTAAAGGATAACGGAAACTAACGTTACCCATCAGCGTGCACAGTAAAACATGTCATAATAAAAGTCCTTCCCGAATACTCTTAGAGGGAATTTAGAACACTAAGATTACATCGTGGTGGCATAGATGTTCAGTTTTGTTGGGTGCCAGCACACGAGGGAGTGAAAGGAAATGAGAGTGCAGACAAACTAGCAAAAGATGCATTACAGAAGGAAATAACAATTCCACTCGGAAGAGGAGAAGGAAAAGCACTGATAAGAGAGAAAGGTATGAGAATATGGCAGAAATGGTGGGAAGAAGACACGAAAGGAAGGGGATATTATAAAGTACAAAAATGTGTCAGTATTAAAAATTACAAAGAAAAGACTAGGCGGGAGGAAATTATAATATCAAGACTAAGGCTCATTCCCAATTCATCCCTTGACCCTACCCCTTAGCCCTACCCCTCCGTTTTGCGCGTTCACGGGGTAGGGTGTCTCGATTCTTCTTGAGATCGAGGGGTAGGGCGAAGGGGTAGGGCTACATAGCCCTCGAAACGGAGATTTTTCAGAGGCACACTCCAAACGGAGGGCTAAGAGAAAAGTTCACGGAATGCATCGGAAATCACCGGCGAGATGGATCGCAAACGGTTAAACATTTAAATTTAGCGCCAGATGATTCCACCACGCACTTTATTTACTCTTATAATAACACTATAGTCGTTTAAATTAAGAAATGGTATAATAAATTACCTTTCCGATCAGAAAAGACATACATTTCGAGGAAGGGATGTTATAATCATCATGTTTATTCAGAGTTAAGAGCAGCTGCGCTGATGATTGTCAGTTGTTGTCATGGAGAAATCCTGTACATCGCCGACGACTGATGACGTATTGGGTTCATGAAGGGTTGTTCCATTTCGTAGGGGAATATTTCAACCCCTTGGCCCTTGTAACTCCGTTTTAAGGGCCAAGGGGTACACTCGAAAACAAGGGGTAGGTCCAAGGGGTGAATTGGGATTCAGCCTAAGAGTGGACCACACAGGATTGAATAGCACTTTGTATTTATTGGGGAAAAGGAATAGTGAAAACTGTGAAAAATGTGGGGTTAAAGAAAATGCTGAACATGTCATATTACACTGTATATTATATGAATTGGAAAGACGGGTGTTACAAGATGGGGTTCAGGAAGCAGGACGGGAATGGAATCTGATTGGGATACTGGGAACAGAAGGAGAGAGGAAAGGGATTTTAAGCACCAGAATGGCACTTTTTAAATTTCTTAAAGTCACAGGGTTGATTGGTAGAATATAAGAACAATTAAATAGCATGATGTTACACACTCCAGTACAGTAGGTGGCGGTATGCACTTAAAAGTTGGTTGCAATCCGCCATTTTTCGAGAGAAGAAGAAGATTCAAGAAGAGTCAAGTATTGTTTTCTGTGACCACTTTTAAATAAGTCAATATCCACGTTTTTTTTTTTCATGCCACATCATTTTTTTGCTTCATGTTATCTTTTGATCTTGTTGCATGTTATTTTTGCACTTGCACTTTGTTGTATGTTATTTTAAACACTGCACTTGGGTTCTTGCTACAACTTGCCTCCAGTGACTCCTTACAGAATGTTACTGTAGTTTAGTTATGATACTGTGTATTTGAACAATTGGTTGCTCAAAATCCCTTCTTCCAAATATCCCTGAAATGGATTCAAATATATATTCTTATAAATATACACTCTTGAGAACAAGTTAATATGCCAAAATGTGACAATTTCAGTGGATTTGTGGCACTCAGAGAGGTTTGTTTTATATAATTGTTTTGATTGGGAAACAATATACTTTTCTAGTTTCAACATAATTTATTCTTCAGACATTCCCCTTTATCAGTATCAGTATCAGCTGAGTGCAGTAGACTCTAAAAAAGATCAGTGAATCAAACACAACAGGATGATCATATCTTTATCATTATCAAGTAGGCTATCCAACATAATCTGAACCCAATTTGTCTAGCAGTTCTTGCAGATTATTTTGACCCCTCTCTAACATTGGATTATTCAGTCAATATACATCCAACAAGAAATTATATATTTAAATTCTTTAAATTTCAACAATTTAAATTGATACTTAATTTAATTTAAACAAATTCCTTTGAATAAAATATGAATAATTTCTTATTTCTTTTTTTTTTGTAAATGGAAAATTTCTCATTGTTTTTTCTATTGAATTAATGCCAATTAATGGGTTAATGAACAAGTAAAAACACCATGCATTTGTTTTCCCTTGTGCTAAACTATGCCCACAATATGCAGTGCATATTTTTATACCTACATTTAACATCCGTTTTATTAACTTTTTTTCCTTTTTGAGTTTAAGAATATATTTTTAATTTCTTCCCATCAACATTATCTTTCTTTACTTTAGAATCTTACCCCAGGAGGTCTGCGTCTTATGCCTTTCTCATAGCGTCTTCCAAGACGATCATTTTCTCTGCCCCATCCTGTTCCCCCATCCTCCTGGAAGTATGGCAGCTCTAAAAGCTCTTCACAGGACAACCTGCCAGAGGGATCCATTACCAGGCAGGACTAAAAAGACACAAACACACATTTACTTGTAAGTCTTCCAAACCCTTCTTATAATGTTCAAAATCAAATCACATCATTCTAAGTATTCAGACCATTATGTACAACAGATGCCTTCCCACATAGCAACATTGTGACGTCCCAGATCCGGCCCACAACTGGCTCACATGCAGCGTGTTTGGTTGTGTGAAATATGATCTGGCCCATTGTTTTCCAGATCTGGGCAACAAGCAGGCCATAGCAATGCCACATGTCAGCCAAGAGAAAAGAAATTAACCAGAACTGGACTTTATCTGAGCCACAATCTAAATCTGTGTATATTAAATATGGAGTCATCTCAGCCATAATAAGCCTGTTAACAAGTAGAATCACTGAATTTAAATCATTAATACAGATTTACCCCAATTAATTTTGTAACCTCTTATGACACTAAGGTCATTAAATATTTTAAGACACTGAGGTAGAATTTGCATTTTAAAATTCTTTATTAGCAACGTTTCGGTCTCACAACCTTCATCAGGCCTGCACAAATGTTCAAACTCATCCCATTTAAGACCAAGCACATGGCCACTAAACAAGGCTACACCTCTAACCACTTCAACTAACTGTAGGCACATAATTACCACCACATCATAAAGATCAGTAGCTGCCTTCACATGGACCCTTATAATCGGATTGACGGCTCAATCGGACTAAAAAAAAATCTTCATGTAAACACCTAACTCGATCTGATTGAGCTCGATCCGACTGGAATTTCAATCGAATTGAAAGGGGTGAATTAATCCTTTTGTAATCCGATCGAGAGAACATGTAAACACTTCAATCGGATTGAAAACCGAAAACTAAAAAGGACTGCGCATGTGCAATGACGTTGAAATAGCGTAATGACGTATGACACACAGAATGAGCTGTTCTTCCTGTTGAATAAAGTGTTATATAAATGAGTGTTCCGTAATTAAAAAATTCTCATTTCACCCAGTGTCTGAAAACGTATAATCGCATGTACATGCCATTTTCAAAGGAGAGCTTATTTCTAACATAGTCATAAAAATGCTAATTAAATGCTGTGATCCAGCCAAAGAGTTGTACCCTCTCCGAAAGATAGACCATGGCCATTGGTTCTCACACCTTCCCTTGGTGTGACCGCTTTCACTTTAAAATCAGTAAAACTAAATTCTTTAAAACTAAATTCTTTAGTTTTAGTCTTCTTCATAGTGTACTTTGTCCTTGTTTTATTTGTCCTTTGTTTATTTTGCGCTTAGCCAGTCTGTTAGTGCGTTGTTCTCGTCTCCGGACCGAACCACCCACGTGCGCTTCATCAGTCTCCAACCTCCTGATGAAAAGACCATCATCACATGTATTCTTTTAGGACATTTTGAATTTCCCGTGAGCCAAAACACGCTTGGAAAGAATCAAAAGAAGTCCTCCATCTCACCTCGGGCACCTACACGCTTCTTCTTGTTCAACTACTGTTTGAATGCATTGTGAGTACCAATGGCATTCGTGATGTTTACACACCATTGTTGAATTAAGCTGTGACCTTTGGCAGAGGTCAAGAATGTCACTTGCCTGTGGGAAAAGTGGTCTATGAGACTTATGTCTGTATTGACATCTCACCTTCATCACAGTAATAGCATGAGGAGAAACATCATGAAACCTCTTCTCTAGCGGCTCCTACAACAGCAACAATATCAAATTTAGTTACCATCCACAATTATTATTTTATTTTATTTTATTTTATATTTTTATAAGTGTAATTATTTATGTTACTGTGGTATCAGGCTCTGGGATGCTGACTCCGCTAAAGAAGACATTGGACCGGAACACCTGCTGATGACGTGGGATCAAGTCACCTATCAGGAGGTCAAAGTTTAGATGTTAGGAGCCTTTTTATAGAGATTTAGGCTAAACTTTAGTCATACAATGGACCCCTTGAAAACAGACTGTCCCACAGTACAGTATTGGAGATTCTCCAGAGAAAAAGGATCTGCCTGCAGATGCACCCCCATACCTTCTCTGATTGGCTCCATCGTCTTTCATAGGCATACATGATAGAAATTGTGTTCATAGTAAGTGTAGGAAGGAGTATGTAATTTAAAAAAAATGGAAAAGCTGTTAACAAGGCATCCATTAGCCTGTAACTCACAATGTCTCTGAAATGCTTGTTTTGGTAAATTAAGCTTTAGGCTAACACACGAATGACCCCACAACATTTAAAAAAAAAATATTGGTTGATTATCCACAGTAGGAGGGTTAGGTCTTCAGGTAGAGGAATGAGTTAGGCTAAATATTTTTTTTTTATCATTTTGATTATTTCATATCACCGTATATTAAACGACACCAGACCATGAATAAGGGTCTTATCTGGTGAAATGATCGGTCATTTAAAAAGAAAAAAAGTTTAAGTTTTATAAGCACAAATGCTCGCCTTGCTCTGTTCTGTGATGCACGTTCGTGACTCTTCTGTTCAAACTCGTTCATCAAAATGACCAAATCTTTTATCGAGTCATGACTCGAAAGGTCCAAGATAAGACCCTTATTCATCGTCTGGTGTCATTTTAAGCCCTTTGAAGCTGCACTGAAACTCTCATTTGGACCTTGAACCGTTTGGTTCCCATTGAAGTCCATTATATGGAGAAAATCCTGGAATGTTTTCATTAAAAACCTTAATTTCTTTTCGACTGAAGAAACTATCCGCCCAACTATCCTGCTGCTCGTGGTCTCCAACCTCGCTGACTGACTGTGTCACCATCGCTGACTGCTGCTGCCCAGCTCGGGGACCTCTGCTGTTGTGTTTCACCAGCCAAATCCCAAATTTTTGTTTACCAGTTCTGCGTCTGCCTGACGCCAGACAGTTTTTGTTCCCTTTTCTATTAAACTTTGCTTCTGTACCTGCCTTCACTCTTCCTGACACTTGTTTATATTTTTGTAACTTGATTGATGACATTCGGTCATCAATCCATGCACTACTCTGATCTACACCAACTATGAACACATTTTCTATAATTTTCTATAATGCTTCTATCAAGTGTAGATATTTTGTTGTTAGTTTTATGGTAAAATTAATTATATATATATATATATATATATATATATATATATATATATATATATATATATATATATATGTATTTCCAGGTTTAAATTCACTCAAATTTAAATTGTTATATTCCACATTTTAAGTGGTCTCAGACTTTTGGACCCTTTTGTATATAACTATCAAAGCACAAATATTCTCCTTTGTTTCTCTTTTAGTACCCAGTGTTTGTCGAATGAGGTGCAACTGATCCACATCAGAGCGTCCTGGCCAAAGAGGATTTCCAGACAGCAGTTCAGCAAAGACACAACCAAGGGCCCAGACATCAACTGGGGGACCGTACTGAGTGTCTCCGACCAAGAGCTCTGGGGCCCGGTACCATCGTGTTGCCACATAATCAGTGTAATCATCACCTGGACCAGCTGTTTGACACACACACACACACACACACAGCTTTTTACAAAATGGGGAACTTACATAGACTTATCTAATTTTAAAACAACTTTATTTACTTTGTCTTTTGGGGATGTCATCATTTGTTAAAAAAACAAACAAAACAAAACAGTATAAAAGTAGTTTTGGAAGCAATTGTTGTGTTTAGCTTACTTCTGGGTATAAATTTGTGCCCAAAACATGGTTAAGTAGCTACACATGCACAGACTCAGAATTACATGTACATCATACAGAAAGGATTACAACATGCTGATGGATAGACCTGGTGTTAGCCTATAGTAACAATACACTGAAACCCAAGGATGATGTAAGCTGACCCTGACTGGCTGAGTGCATCTGTGAGGCTTCACTCTGCTCTGAAAGTGTGCTCAGGACACATGACAGCTGATATAGGTAGGGCATATAAATAAGTCATTAATGAAGTGAAGATGCTAAATGCACATAAATGGTGGAGTGTGTGAGCTGGACAAAGTCACTTACTGAGGATGCGAGCAAAGCCAAAATCACATAGTTTGATCACACCAGTCTTGGTCAGAAGAATGTTCTCCGGTTTTACGTCCCGGTGGATACACTAGTATACACACACAAAGAGTGACACTGTCAGAGATACACAAAACACCTACTACAAGGCAGGGATTTGTAAAAGACATTTTCTTTCTAAAAAAATAAATAAATATCTTACCACAGGCAATAGAACCGATCTAGCAACAATCTAGCACAATAAGAGCACAATAAGTGTAATTCCCTTATGTCCGAATATGCCTATTTTATGGTTTTCAAAAAGCAGTTTCTGTGCATGCATGTCATTTTCAATTAAGGTCCATGTTCTGTTTAAGAGTTTGTTTTAATACAATGTTTTCATGTTTCACAGCTTGTCATATTCCTATAAGCAATATCAGAGTAAAAGTGGAATAAACAAATAGTTAATGTTGAGTATCTTTATTACACACACACATCATAACTTGCCAAAAGAGTCACTGAAAAATCTTTACATTAAAGCACACACGGAAAGCCTGGTGAGGTCATAAGACTGAAAAAACACCATGCAGGAATTCCTTTTTTTTTTTCAAACAGTACTTGTATTTAGCGTTACTGTCATAAATACCACTCACGCAGAGCGTGACATGTTACATAGTATACAATAGTAGGCCTACATTGTGTTTAATTTGTCGTTTAATGAGATCTAATATATGTTGTTAGAGCTGAGAATTTTCACTATTGTCCCCATGTACTTTAAAGACCCCCTCCGATTAATTTTTTTTTCTTCTAGGTGTTAACATGTTCTTGTGTCATTTTTCTAATGTTAGAGGGCGTTTCTTGAAAAAAATAAGCTTGAAGTTGCATTTCTGAGTATTTCTACATTTAAACTGCTGTGAATCAGTAGCAGATGCTAAAATGCCGGCTGAAATAGACTGGAGTTGTGACGTGTTAACTCCACTGGGTGGGGCCACAAGCTCATGCTCCCCTCCCTCCATACTGATATTCCCTAAACTTTTTACAAACAAGCACGTAGATAATGTATAATATACTGTAATAGTAGTTAATTCATGTATAATATATAATAAAACACACCACAGGTGCACAATATAGAAAAGAGACGGACAGGAACAATATGGAACTTTTATTTTTCAGATAATGTTTTATTTTGTTATTTAATGCCTACAAATATAAAACAATATACATTCAGACGCAGTCAATAATATGAAACTAATGTATTTCATGCGAGATACCAGCGATCAAGTGACAAAAGAACGACTCATACACGAAGACTCGAGAGATGAACTAATCATTTCTCTTTCCGGTACTGACAGGGAGAACGAAAGACTCGGACACGGCCGAATTCGAGACTCGAAATATGAACTAATCATTACTTTTCCCGGTCCTTCTGTATCACACATGGCACGGCCCAGCAGACAGGTCAGAGCCCAGCAGACAGATCAGATTTGGCTGGATCACAGACTCGTCAGACACTGACGAGTCGACAGCTAACGTATCGAGACACGAGAGGGGGAGAACAAACCTGATAAATATGAAGTTGCAAAGGAAAGAATGTCTCGGATCAGGGGGTGAGGTGAACTAACAGAATCAGACTGCAATAGCCTGAACTTAAGACTCAACAACTAATAAATTAATACAACATTTGAGTTGCTAGCGGAAGAGACAGAGGAGAGCTCTCAACAACGGGGAGGGGGAGGGTCGTCTCCGTGCCAACGGCTCCGCCCACAACCCAGAGGCGAATTGCTAATTAGCTACTGCCGCTCTGCTGAAGTGAAGTCCCATAAAACGGCACAGGTTTTGTGATTTTGGCTAAAACTGTCATAATCATATTTTAAAGACCACTGGGAATGTTTATAAAATAGACCAAAATATGATCGGAGGGGGACTTTAATGGTCCAGTGGCAGAACTTTTGCCAAGCGTGCCAGAGGTTCTGGGTTCTAATCAGCACTAGTAGTATACAGGTAGTTTATTTTCCTCATCAAAACCCATTGTTTATTAGTGGTTGTATATCAAGCAGGGACATGTTTTTTATCCATTTGGGTTTTGTGATTTCACAATAATAAATATAGAGAGTCTCTCAGTCTCCGCAATGGATTGAAGCTCGCGTCCGTGTGAAGACTGCGTGTCACAAAATCGCAGCGGCAACAAGCACTTTGGTCACTTGATTTCAAAAACAACACATTTCAGATTGCGTCTTATTTAAAAATCAAACGAACGAAATGAATGCTCTACTAGAGTCAACTGGAGATGTTTATTTGTTTTTATTGGCGAGACGGCCACCATTCAACCCTAAAGAAGTCATTTAACCATTTCAATAACTCCAAAGCTGTTCAGTTAAGCTAAAAAAACTGCATAGGATCCCTTTAACAGTGCATTCATAACTGACACACATTGGTAGGCTATGAAAAAAAGGCTGGGCATACTGACATTGTGTTTGTGGCAGAAGTTCACAGCTTGTAGAGTTTGCCACACAATACTCTTCAGTTGAGCCTCAGGAACCCTGAGGAGAGAAAAAAGACAAATGTTAATATAAAGACTAAGGCTGCTGGCCAAGAAACAGACATAAAGCAACTATATGGCATTATCACACCTGGCTCATTTGTTCCGGAACCTGATACGATTACGAGTTCGGTTTGTTTATGCATATATGAACACTGGAATCGTGCTCAGATCCGCACCAAAACAATCACACCAAGATCGCCTGAGGTGGTCTCAGCCCGATTGGAGCCAGTTGAGGTGAGAAAGGATTCAGACCCATGGACCAACAAACCAAGCGGTATCATGTTTCATATTGGGAAATGTGTTATATAAAAAATTTAATAATAAATTCATATATAAATTTGAAATATAATTAAATATACCTAATTTATCAGTAAGAACGGGACTAACGGCCACATCCGTTTAAGTCTTTGTGTGCATTAACAGCTACGGATAAAGCTCCAAAAAGCTTGCGGAGCGAACTTGTCAATACATTTTGATGGATGATGCAGAGAAAACTATGACCAATAAAAGGACAGTTTTACTCACATGTGAGTTAAAAAACACATTTTGGTACACTCTGAATTGTTGCCATGTGAAAGCTAACAAAGAAGAAATTGCAAGATTGTAACAAATGAAGTCCCTGTATCGGAAAATTAAAACCCTGAAAATGCCCTTAGATTCTGCTGATCAAACATTTTTAGCATTCTGTAGTTGACAGGATCTAACAACAGTTAAATTCTCATGTTCTCTAAAGATCATTGCAGCTCGCTCCCATATATCTGTAGTAACCATGGGCATGTAGTCCCTGGCAACCAGTTCCTTTGTTTTCAAGAGAAGCTAAGGTTACGACTGAAAGGCCTTCTGGGAAAGTGAGAGAATGCTGGGCAGCCACAGTCTTTGTGGCCTGACCAGCTTAAGAGCTTTGAAAAACAAGACGTTTTTGATGAAAAAAGAACGTCAGATCAGATCAGGAATCGATTACTTAATGAAAAGTGGGCATTTCAGATCGTGGAAGAAGAGGTGTTGAAAAGGATGAGAGATTCGTGAAGTCAATCAAAAAAGAAAGTTGATGTATGGCAGTGAAAGTTCAAGTTAAGAAAAAGAACAGAAAAGTTCAAAAGGAGAAGAAAAACACAAGAGAATCTTCTATAGGGGCCAAATATCTTATTTTCCTGTCATTAAGGTTTTTTTTTAAATGAGGAGAATATGACTGACCCTCTGGGGTGCTTGTCCAGTTCATTTAGAACCGTTTGCTCACAGAACTCAAAGACCAGATGAAGGCGTCTCTTTCTCCTGAAGACCTCAAGCAAATTCACCAAATTCACATGCTTCAACTGCTATATGGATATAATAGAAATGTTTATGTATAATTGTGCAAATGTTTAGGGGATTTACAATATGTATGCATTCAATCTCTCTATCTACCATCTACTGTACCTTCAGCATGCGGATTTCTCTCAATGCGATCTTCTTGATGACTGGATCATCTTCAGACTCTACAAATTTTTTAATGGCCACTATCTGACCTGTGTCCCTGTGTCTGCATTTGAACACAACTCCATACGAGCCCTCGCCGATCTTAGCCAGTTTCTCATACTTATCCATCTCACAGAGTTCATGAAGGGCTACATACTGCAAACAAACAAACAAACAAACAAACAAACAAACAAACAAAGGCTAGTTGTAACACACATGGTTTAAAAGCTTCCACACATGGCAACATGACGAAACTTAGTGTATTTACTAGTTTCCATATCAACACGATACAATAAAATTGCGTCAAAATCTTTGGAAGATATCACTGAACATTTATTTAACCATAGTTAAACTGAAGTAACAATTTTCATCTCAGTTTTTAGTGTTTATATACAATGAGACAAATCTGTTATCATGTTAATCTCCAATTTGTTATTTAGCAGTTTAGATAGTTCTTTAATCCTTTTCTAACATAAGGCACAATCTTAAAGGTTACAATCTGCCCCAATTAGACCTATGCTATTCTATGATGTTGGAGATATAATTCACATTAACAACTTTTGAAAGAGAGAAAGAGGTGAATAAAGTTTTTAAAAAAATATTATTATTATTATGTTTTGAACTACGCTGTATAGTTTTGTTTTGTGGAGTTTTTAATTTATTTATCAACCTAAAAAATGTGTATCGTTTTAATTATTAAAAAATTATTTTATATGAAAAAGTTAATAATTGCATTTAATTGACACAATATTGTAGTTTGTCTTGAATATATTTTTTATTAGATCAGATAACATTTTAAGCTGTCATATGGTCATGTTACAATGTCTCGTGTCAAATCATGTGGGAAATTAATGTGGGAAAAATGTATATTCTGAACCCTAAGTCGATGTACACAAACTGAGAAGGTCAAAAGGTGTTCTCCCCTATCCACAGAAGTTTGCACATATGTTTATTTTTTTCCTTATGTATAACCTGACATTCAATCTTTTTTTGGATACATTTTATTTTTGTCTTGAATAAAAAAGTTACTTTATTTGACAAAACATTAGTGTATGCTAATATGATCAATTACAATAGTAATATTACATTGAGTATTTCCTAAACTATTATAATAGCACAAATTGGCCATTAGTAGGGCTGTACAATACGTAATGTAGTTGTCATCCAGTGGGCATTGGGGAAAAAGTTTTTTTTTCTTCTTCTATTTAATGAATACCAAATTAAATATTTATGAAAATGATTTTTGAATAAAAAAATGCTGCGAACAGTTTTTTAATCTAAAATATAAAAAATAGCAATATTACTCAAATAAGCTAAAATGTAAATGTAATTTAAAAGCTTACCTGAGGAATGACTCGTGTAAATTACAAACCTTTTCTCTTCTCATCTACGTTCGCAGTTCTTTTAGTCGAGCGCCTGCAGTTTCCTAAGGCATTGTCTTCGAGAAAGCTCCATCCTAGTAGACATTAGCATTAATTCCTCTTGATCAGTGACAATATATGGAAATGTCAGCGGAGAGTCTTCGATTTGTTCACTCATTTGAGTCCTTTTAGAAGTGTTCTTACGCACAGACGACGTGATGACAGTAACAAGAACTGTTGTCTGCACCTCAGTCTCACCCACAGCACAGCTAATAGCTCAGAGCTCAGTGAGTGAGCAGGTGTAAGTGATCACTGAGAGCAACACAACCCTTCCACCTCTCCTTGAGGCTCGTTTTTGGGTGTACGTTGATTGTGCTCTGGGGCTCTATAATATAACGTTATTATTACACTTATTTATACTTCTCGTCTAATTCTATGGATTAATGTCAAACTGGGGTTCAAGGCCACAAGGGGGAGCTAGAGGTTCACGGAAAATTATATGAGGAAAAAATATATTTTAAATGTATTATTTAGGAAAACGTGTTCATTTGTAATATTTTCCAGATAATATTTACATTTTATTTTTTTTTAATACAATGACAAAGACAACCTGTCGTTAAAAGGTAAAATATCCAAAAACCACTAGCCCAATGTTATATAATTTGTTTAGTTGATTACTTACAATATCCCTAAAATTGCGATTTTTAACCAAGGAAACGGGGCGTGTGAGCAGGGATGAGGAGTCAATGTTGTCATATCCGCGTTACCCCCAGTTTCCGCCAGGTTTGACCTTGTACTGCTGCAACAATAACCATGGCGACAGACGTGGACAACTGGGTCGGATATGCCCGTTATGCGTGCTCAACAGCGTGAGCGTCCCTACTAGGGTTTTGTTCAAACATTATGGACAATGGCAAGCAGACTTTGAGACAAAAAGAGGACTAGAACGAAGATCAACATCTTTCGAGATATCGAGAGCTCCATGTCCACGACTAACTTCGACTTGACAGAGGCGCGTGTTTGCATGTTACTTGAGCAAACAGGTGAGCAAATCAATGTATATAAAACTAATCAACGTTCTGTAGTTCAACAAGATGAAAAGTTAGAATATGAACTGTAGTTATGTTATTCTCTAATCTAGATTAGTCTCATACAGCCAACAAACAACCTAAAGTTAACTAACAACATTCAACACACACACACACACACACATGCTGTTTAGTGTGATAGTGAAACTGTTTTTTTATTTTTTTATTCATTTATTTTTTTATTAAGAACAATCTTAGTACAAACATTTATTTATACATCAAAATTAACATATAACATAGAAATTACAAAGTATTTCATACTAGGGGGGTATTGTAAATTTATATTAGGATATTATAATATTTGCATATTTTCAATGTTTTAATTGCTTTTTGTTTCAAAGAAAACCGGAGTGAATCAATATAAAGCTCAATTTCTTTTCTAAATAAAATAAAATTAGTTTTTTTTACAGGAGAATGTGCATTTATGAATATAAAATTTTGCCATTAATAGAATGAAATTAATTAAATAAGTCTGATTGTGCTTAATTCTTCTGTTCTCCCAAATAACAAATAAAATATGTTTCCAAAACAACATAAATTGGTCATCAATGTTTTTTGTGATAAAATCACAGACACTTTGCCAAAATGGTCTTACAAATGGGCAATGCCAAAATAAATGAACCACAGTTTCTGGGCAATTGTCACAAAAGGTACAATTAACATCAATATCACATTTAAATTTTACAAAGTATTGTTTTACAGGATATATTCTATGTATCAATTTGTATGATACCTCCTTAACTTTGTTTGTAATTAAATATGATTAGGTATAAGCCAAACCTTTTTCCACACAATACCTTCTGTAAATCGATTCCAGTATGAGTAAATATAAGGCAAAGACACATAATTTCTTTGAAATAATTCTCTTATAGTTCTGTTACTTGCGTTAAGAGAAAAACAAATATTACCTACATAGGTACTTACTATAGAAGGTGGGGACAATTGTTGAGTATTAATTCTTTTTTGAAATTTAAACAGCATACAAATTTCAGGAGAGATTGCTCCAAACACTTTTACATAATCCCCTGGTGTTACAGGAATCTTACATTGGGCCAAAAACTCTGTGTAAGTAAAAAGAAAACCCTTTGAATTAAATAACTGATCTACTAATATGATGCCATTATCAAACCAATGTTTCAAAAATAACGATTTGCGCTTATATATCCCTGTTGTTCCATATATAATACTTATGTGGTGAAAAATTGTGTTTGAAAATCAATGACCATGATAAAAAGGCCTGGCGATGAAATTCTTAAAGCTTTACTGTACTTTATCAATATTATAATTACAGCTAAGAAAGAAATGTATATTACCAAGATTAGAAAAAATATGGGAGGGTATAAAGTTCCAAATTGAATAAGGATTTCTTACAATCTGTCGAAGCCAATTAACTTTAAATGTATTATTTAACATTTCAAAATCCAAAACATTTAGGCCACCATTTTCATATAGATTAGTTATAACTGTTTTCTTTATGTAATATATTTTGTTTTTCCAGATAAAGTCAAATAGTATTTTATCTTTTTCTTTGCATATTTTTTTATTAAGATGCAAAGCCATTGCTGCATAAGTCCGTCTAGAAATTCCCTCTGCCTTTGTAAGTAAAACTCTGCCCCTTAAAGAGAGATCTCTCATAAGCCAGTGGTTTAATTTCCTTTTAGTCTTTTCAATAATAGGATTAAAGTTTAATAAACACCTTCTGTGCTGATCTTTAGTAATGCTTATTCCCAGATACTGAACCTCAGATTTTAAGGGAATACCATTATAAGATGCTTCAGAACATTCCTTAATGGCCATAAGCTCACATTTAGCCACATTCAAGTAGACACCAGATACCCTTGAAAATTCACATATTAATTCAGTAGCCACTACGATCTGGTCTTCGTTTTGAATGAAGAGTGTAGTGTCATCTGCCAATTGGGTTATTTTGATCTCTCTATCAAATACAGTGATACCTTTCATTGGACTTGCCCGTTCTCATCCCAAAGCGCCATATACGACGCTTTTGCAAAAGCGTAAATATCGAACGCACATGGCACCCTTTAGCGCCAAATGAGACGCAGAAATATTAGGTCCAAAAGCGCCCCCTAGTGTTCTAACCCTTACCCCACACCATACCTAAACTTAACCAAAACGAAAGCGTCTAATTAGACGTTAAAGGGTGCCGTGAGCGCCGCATTTTTACGCTTTTGCAAAAGTGTCAAATATAACGCTTTGGGATGAGAATGCGTTGTTTAATATGAGAAGAAAGAAGTTGACTCACTAACAGAAAGAGGTATGGAGAGACAGGGCACCCTTGCCTAATTCCTCTAGTAATATCGAATCTGGGGGAAGTACCATTTAATAATTTGATAGAACAGTTTCCTTTGTTATAAAGGGTTTTAATTGCTGTAGAAAAAAAAGTGCCAAAATCAAATTTCTTAAGCGTGTCAAAGATGAACTGATGCAGCTCTACCGAGTCGAATGCTTTATAAAAGTAATAATATAAACCCATTATCCTTAATCAATTCTGGATAGTCCAGGATATCCAACACTAATCTTACATTATTCGTTATAAGTCGATTCTTCATGAATCCCGATTGTGATTCATCAATTACGGAATCCAAAACTTTTTTTAATCTTCTAGCTAAAATTAGGGCCAGCAATTTATAATCATTGTTTACAGTTTTTTACAATCGCTATGACAATTTTTTCAATACTTTTAACAAATTTTCTAAACTCTTAACACACCAACACACCTACAACACACAATTGGCAAAACGGTTAATTTCATGCTCAAAATCACACACTGTAAACTAAACTCCAACACTAATTTTCAAAAAACAATAATACACTAACACAATACACTATGTCTACCAAAACACTAACACATGTTCTCTTCCAACAGGCACATTTAGTCAATCATAGCACAATGTCACAAAAAACACTAACATGATATGGAATTACAGAAACTGCATTATTTTATATACAGTATGTCAGGTCTGCCCTTATGCAATACAGTATATTGGATTGTTTATACAGTAGATTGTTTTGCACTGCAGTTTATTTTGAAGCTTCTCTACAGTTTTGTTTGGGTTTAGCAAATGTGTGTATTTTGTTTCCTATGTTGTAGATATTCAATACAAAAAAACAAAAAACGAATAACCCTTCTCAGAATAGCAGAATAGAATGTACGGTTTATGAAAAAAAAAAAGAGAAGAGACAGAATTGGTGCAGTAAAGGCTTTATTTGCAACAGGACATTTCTGCAAGATAACAAAAATATGCAATACTTGCCATTTACAGCATTACAGTAGGTGAAAATACAAAATATATTGACTGTAATCATCCCGGTCTTCTCCATTTGGCCACATGTTCTCATCCACATCACACACTACTCTGGCAAGGCATCAAGGCATCTTTCGAAGAATCATTTGGCATTCCTTATTTACCCCTGGCTGTGTTTAGCTGGGATGTCTTGCAGAAAGCGGAATCCATTGCAGGGACATTTGGTCCTGTGGACGATGGTCAAAAAACGTATTTTGTGATCAAATTTTTATTTATTTTTCCTTTTAGAAGGCAATACATACAGGTATGTACAAGCCACAGAAACAGAGTACATATATATGTAGCCTACATATAAAGTATATATAGACAGACATATGTATGCACACACCTCCATATATACATATATACAAGCATTTGCATACATACCTATAGATGATGGTCAAAAACCTTCCATCTCCAGGCTAAGAAAGTGAAAGAGGACATCATCCTCTGATGGGATCAAACCAGGCCATTACTGCACTGGAATTGTGAAATGCCACATTGTCCCATATTTGCATTATTCAATCAGCTGTTTCTCAGTAACAATAGAATAAAATACAGGGGATTTATTTGTTTTTCAATTCACAATATAAACAGCTGTTTACCTTGACTTTAGCCTGTAAGATTAGGTTTAGAACATGGTGTTATCTGTTCCATACAGTGTTAAAGCAATGGTAAATTTGGCAGTAAAAATCCAATGTTTTGGTCTTGTTTGAGCTTGTGTGTAAAAGAAGTTCAAGAATTTTAAATTTGTGTTCATTGTATGCATTTTGTGTTAAAGCAACAAGAAATGTGCTAACTGTGTTAAGAGTTTTGGAAAATTGTTAAAAGTATTGAACAGTCTGTCATAGCAATTGTAAAAAACTGTAATAAACAAATCGGGCGCCAATTATCAGTATATAGCTTGTCTTTTTTTGGTTTAGGGAGCAATGTAATTAAACCTTGTGTTAGAGTTGGTGGAAGAAACTGTCTCTCAAAGCTTTCAGAAAATACTTCTACAAGAAAAGGAGCCGATTCTTTGGAGAATACTTTATATAATTCATGTCAAACCATCAGTACCTGGTGATTTGGAATTTTTCAGATGACTAATTGCTTCCAACAATTCAGATAATGCAATAGGTTTATCACAAGATTCCCTTTCATGTTTCTCAATGGGTTTAATTTGCAACGAATTTAAGAAGGCATCAGCGGTCACCTGAGAGTAACTAGAGGTATATAACTTCTTATAAAATTCACTACAGTACTGAGAAATTACTGTATAATATGATCATCCGTTGTAACCCCATCAATGTTTAACTTATTAATAGTGTTACTAACAAAATTCCGCCTTTCTAAACTGAAAAAAATAATGCGAGTTTTGTTCCCCTTCCTCAAGCCACTTTCTTTTAGAAGGAATAAAGGCACCCTCTACTTTTTTCTTATACATATCATCTAATTTACTTGTTAAGTCAGCCATTTCTAATTTTTCGTCCTCTAGAAGAGAATCTGGATGTTTCTGAGACAAATTTGTTATTCTCGTTATTATTTTAGTTTCTTCAGATCTTTTACTTTTGGCCACAAATGAACCATATTTTCTCATATATTTGTCAATTTCAAATTTTAAAAGTTCCCAATTTGTACTGAAGGCATTTTCCATCTTGGCTTTTGTCCAATGATTAGAAATAAATCTTTAACTTTCTTTTGGACCTCCTTATGCAGCAGCAGGGAATTATTAAGTTTCCAATATGAAGAATTAACATTATATATTTTATGAGACAGATTCACTTTTATATAAATAGCTCTGTGATCTGTTAATGGAGTAGGTAAAATATCTACATCGATCCCATCTTTGTCAAGACTTTCAGAAACTAACCAATAGTCTATTCTGGACTGATTTGAACCTGATTTGTTACTCCATGTAAAGACTATATTATTAGGACATTTAAACCTCCAAACATCTATCAGATTAAATGCATCCATGAAGTTTTTAAGATTAGTGTTTGTAGATTTAGGACGTCCTGGTGGCCATTTATCAACAGCATAATCCTGCACAATGTTAAAATCCCCTCCAATTATAAGCATTTGGAAATTTCTCTAACCAACTTTTTAATGTATTCTCTAAAACCTCTAAAAGATTGTCATTTTCTAACTTCCTATTGTACCCATAGATATTAGCTGTAATAATATATATATCATTACAATTAAGTAGCAAACAAACAAAGTGACCTTCTGAATCACACAGTGGCGGGCCGTGCATTTCACACTTAGGCCTTCTGTCCTACCTGAATTAATAACTTTCAATAGTGTATCAGCGCAAAGACTCTCTATAATTGTTGTTTTTATTTTGCACCGGCATTTATTGGATTAATGCGGTGAGTTCGAGAAAGGCTGCGAGAAACGAGCGCGTGAGTTCGGTTGGTGCATTTGTACAGTAGTTCTTGCGTTCCGAATCAGATTATAAATTCAGAAACGGAGCCTCCCTTATCTTGTCGTTCAAGGGTTAATGTACAATAGTCCCTTTTCAGACGTTACAATAGTATGCATGTTTGAAAAAAAAAAAAAGTTTCGATCGTAAATTTATAAGAAAAATTAAGAAGAAAATCATATTCACCACGGGGGGGAAAGCATATTACTCACCAAGATTATTTTTACACAAAATCCATCCTTATTTCTTTCCTCAAGAAGACTGCAGGTTCTATCTGCGTTTCAGTTCCAACAATGTCGTGTCTGTCTCGTCATATTTCTAGCAGTTTTAATTCACTTTATGGCTGAGAGTGCCTGCTCGACAGAAGCACACACAGTCACCGCAAAACATGACGATGTTTACAGCTGCCCCATGCTCTCGCACAGAGTTTTGAACAAAGTCAACGCGATCAGCGGGACTTTTGCCTTTAGAACCATTCGTGGTATAACTTAACTTTAGTCAGTTCTGTTTTTACCCGGAGGGATCGAATAGAGTTCCGTATCTGCGTTTAGCTCGGGCTGAATAAGGGATTTTTTTTCTGCTGAGGGTCGAGGAGGGAAAGAAACATTAATTTGTGGGTTGAAAACTATTACATCTACAGGAATATTTAGATTAAGCAGTTCGCTACAGATGCAGATACTAGTAATAGTACGCAGATATGGCTCTAACGTTACGCGCTCTGAGCATCCAATCAAAGAACGAGAAAATACAGACGTTATCAAATGCCAGCTAGATGGCCCCGCTCCAGTCAAAGCGAAATCTGATTGGCTGATTAAATCTGACGGATTATCTGATTGGTTAAAGCAACGGCATTCATTTTAGTTACAGACGCCCGCTCTGTCGATTCTGAAGGCCTCCAGGCAGATTTATTTACCCGGCAACGCATGATGGCTGAAATATGATTGGATACAAGCTCTAACATAAAAACACACTACTGGAAGCAGCGCAACCAAGAGAAAAGCTATGATATTAAAATAACGAACTATTGGGAATAATTTAATACTCATTCATGGAAAAATATATTAAAGTGCAAGTCAGTGATTCGGATAATGTTTAGGCCAGCAGAGAAGGCCTTGCTGGCCCTGACGGCCCACCACTGGAATCACACAATGACTGCACAACTTCACCATTAAATCTATTCTTAAGTGTTATTACCCCTGCTGAATGTTCAGAACCATGGGAAAACCAAATTGAAGACCCCCATTGACCACTCCAAAATTTGACATCATCATTAACCGAATGAGCTTCTTGTATATAACAGAAATCAGCTCTGTAGGCCTAGCAAACAAAAATAATGCTTTTCTTTTAATATTGTTACGCAGCCCCCTAGCGTTAAAAGATATAAGAGATAAATCCAACAGACTTAACAGAACAAGTTAAACAAACAAAATATAATGAATGAAATCTCTAGAAATATATAAGGTAATGAAAATCAAGATCAGCACCCATTAAAACAGGTAAATTTGGATACTTCCATTAGGAACTTTCTTCACTTTCGAATTTAAAGCATAACAGATAGCCCAATCAACAACACATGAAAGTTTTTTTTTTGTTTTGTTTTTTTGCTCGCCACTTATCTTGAGCCTCAGCACTAATCTTGCGTCTCGGATGGATTGTAGTATGACGTTTGTCTATTACTCATGTTATTTCCACGCCGTCAACAAAGCCTCGAACTCCAACGAAGTAACGTTATGCCGACTTGCCATCCTCTCTTGCCTTTTTAATCAATGGACACAGTTTCTGCCTTGATTCCCTATCTTCCTTCGTTATGTCTTCAGTGAAGTGCAAGCCATGATTCTGAAGGAATGGATTGTTTTTTGCAGCTTTCCACACTGCCTCCCTGTGTCTCCTCACAACGAAGCGAATGATGACAGCTCGCGGCCTCGATTCGTTCGGACGCTTGGAACCCACACGGTGCGCGATATCTATCGCCGCTGGCAGCTGATCCCTATCTTGAGGTAACACTTCTTGGCAGATGCGAATCACTTCCTCACGAATATTTTCCTTCGCTGCCTCTGGGATGCCGTTTTATGTTCCATCTTCTGCCGTATCGCTCCAGATCGGTCACGCAATTCATGCAAGTCAGGGTAGATTGTTCGCTCTTCTCCACACGTCTTTCATACTGCACATCTTTTCTTTTAAATCTTTTTTTTTTTTTTTTTTTTTTTTTTATTTAACAGTCAGACATACATACAAACAAACAAACAAACCAACATAGTGCAGTAGTGAGCAATCTTGTAAATCTATAATTCCAGCAGTGACAAGAGTGATTTAAGTGTTGATCTGAGTGTGTGTGTGTGAGTGGATGTGAGTGTGGGTATGTGTGTGTATGCGTATACAAAGTGACCATTTATTATTTACCATTGTCATTGCAATCACCATCCCACTCCCCACTACCACCATACTGTCCATATTGTGTTGATAAATTTTTATTTCCATCCTCCCTCCTATGTAACAATTGCCATTGTCAATCCTGTAAAAAATAAAATATGATATAATAATATAATATAAGATAATATAATATAAGATATCCTTCCCCCACATCTCATCAGTCCCTATCTTTCTTTTTTTTTTTTTTTTCTCTATTTTTTTTTGTGTGTGTTATGTGCAATGTCTAAGGTGCATTAAAATAGGGAGTACAGTGCGAGAGGGAGTACAGTGCGACAGTCCCTCTCGCACTGTTCTTTTAAATCTTTGATTTCTGTGCGTGTAGCTTTGACCATCTCTTCTAGAGCATCGCTTCTGGTGTTAATGAGATTAGCCAGTTTAGCAACGATCTCGTCAGACTTCAAATCCGGACCGGTTTGTGAGAGCGTAGGTTTTTTGGCTAATGGAGGTTTACTGGGTGTTATGGGAAGTGGAGAAAATTCGTCTTTGTTGTTCAGGTCGTGAATCATTCCATCTTCGTAATCGTGATCGGTGATAACTTCAACGTCGTCAATGTTTGCTACTTTGCCAAGAGCATTTGGGCGTTTCTGTGCCGATTTAGGCATTTAGGGGTGGTCCATTAAAGGTTCACTTTTTTGATTTTAAATAGTGTGTAATGTTGCTGATGGTGCATTAACAGTATCTGCAAAGTTGCAGCGCTGAAAGTTCAATGTAAGCAGAGATATCGTCTTTTAAAAACCAGGAAGTGTAAACGCCTACAAAAACGACTCGATTGGGACTACAACGGGTTATGGTACGTCACTAACCCGCACATTTGCATCAAACACTCCCTCGGAATATGCAGGAAATGGCATGCGCATATTTCTGCAGCACGTCGAGTGAGTTGTGTTCACGCAGCTGTCAGGTCTTCTGTGTTTCAAGCTTCCCACGGATGCTATACTTCATCAACAATGGATACAATTTATGTTTGATTATATTCCTGAAAGTGACGATTGTAATCTAGCTCTCTGTGCTGCGCATTTTACGGAAGACAGCTTCTAGAATCTCCACGAGATCAATGCAGCAAGAAACGAATCGGTTACCTAACGTAACCTCGGTTCTCTCTAGATGAGGGAACGAGTATTGCGTAAGCTAGCTTACGCTACGGGAAAGATTCATCTTTGCTGAGAAGTTGAAGCCAAAAAATTATTCCATAATTTTGTAATCATTGTCAACGCAGTCTCTCTGTAGTCGAGCTTGAGCGGGCTAGCTAGCAGCTCATTGGATCGCTCAGAGAGAAAGCATGAGCCTATGGCAGAGCGGCGCTGAACCCGCGTCCAATGAGCGGAGGCCGCTCGCTTATTACCTCAGAGCCCGCCGAAAGGGGCGTGGCTTGAGTGTATATAAGCGCCTGCCAGGCTCAGTTACACTTATTCTTACAGCGTGAAGCGAAACGCTAAAGGCGCAGCACGGCCGGGAACGCAATACTCGTTCCCTCATCTAGAGAGAACCGAGGTTACGTTAGGTAACCGATTCGTTCTCTTACGAGAGGTTCTCTCGTATTGCGTAAGCTAGCTTACGCTACGGGAACGCCTGGTCAACGCCGTGCGCGCTGAGTATCCACAAGCATTCCAGGGGGGGAACCCGGAACATAAGAGTGTGGACTGAGAATGGGAAGGCCGGCAGAGCGGGCCGTTACAGTAATATAATCTAACCATACGGAGAGCACAAGGGGCGAGCCGGTGTGAAAAAACTCCGTAGGCAGCTTCAAGAGGAGGCAGACATAGTTAGACCGCCAAAAGTTTAGCCTGAAGGGCGGGAACTTCCAAATTATAGAATCTGACAAAGGTGGATGGGGAGGACCATCCCGCAGCCACACAGATGTCGTGAACCGAAATTCCGCAGGACCATGCCCACGATGAGGCCATGCCTCTGGTGGAATGAGCCCTGACGCCCAAGGGGCAAGGCAGGTCTTTGGATGCGTAGGCGGAGGCGATAGCGTCCACGATCCATCTAGACAACGTCTGCTTAGAGGCGGCCAGACCCTTGGTGCGGCCGCCAAAAGACACGAATAACTGCTCGGAGCGTCTGAACTCGGCAGCGCGTGTGGTATACACTCTCAGAGCCCGGACCGGGCAAAGGAGATTAGCGTCTTGCTCAGAATCGGTTGTTAGCAGGGCTGACAGAGAGATAACCTGAGCTCTGAACGGGGTACCAATCGCTTTTGGGACGTAGCCATGTCTGGGTTTGAGCCTGACGATAGAGTCATTAGGTCCAAACTCGAGACACGTCGCGCTAGAAGAGAGCGCGTGAATGTCCCCCACTCGCTTAACTGATGCCAGGGCGATCAGGAAAACGGTTTTTAGCGAGAGGTATTTTAGGTCCACACACTCGAGGGGTTCAAACGGAGGAGTTTTCAAAGCCTCGAGGACTAATGAAAGATCCCAAACCGGAACCGACGGGGGGCGAGGGGGATTCATCCTTCTGGCTCCTCTGAGGAAGCGGATGATCAGGTCATCTTTGCCCAGTGACTGAGCGCGTCGAGGTTCCGCGAACGCTGCGACCGCTGCCACATAGACCTTGAGAGTGGACGGGGACCTGCCCTTGTCCAGCATTTCCTGAAGGAAAACTAGCAAAGATGAGACCTCGCAAGACCGAGGGTCTATATTTCTGTCAGTGCACCATTTTGAGAACACAGACCATTTAGCAGCATAGAGCTTTCTGGTAGACTCCGCTCTAGCGTGTTTGATCGTGTTCAGAACTCCTTCTGGCAAATCAACGGGTAATCGTAGGTCACCCATGCATGAAGCACCCAGCGCTCCGGGTGAGGATGCCAGATCGTGCCGCGAGCCTGAGAGAGGAGGTCTGATCTGATTGGAATGGGCCACGGGGCTGTCTGTGATAGCTGCGTGAGCTCCGGATACCAACTCTGATTCTCCCAACGCGGGGCTATGAGGAGCACCGAGTGGCGATTTTCCCTGATTCTCTGGATGACCTGGGGTAGCAGAGAGATCGGAGGGAAAGCGTAGAGGGGACGGCGGGGCCAGACCTGGGCTAGCGCGTCCTCGCTCCTTGAGAAAAATCTCGGGCAGTGGGTGTTCTCTTCTGAAGCAAAGAGATCTATCTCCGCTCTGCCGAATAGGCGCCACAGCGATTGGACTGATAGTGAGTGCAGGGACCACTCCCCGGCGGGGAGGGGGCTCCTGGACAGAATGTCTGGGCCGTCGTTCAGGTGGCCCGGTACGTGCGTCGCTCTGAGCGAAAGCAGGTGCTCCTGGGACCAGCTGAGAATACGGTGCGTCAGGAGAAAAAGGTTTTTGGATCTGACCCCACCCTGACGGTTGATGTAAGACACCACGGCCATGTTGTCCGAGCGGATCAAGACGTGGTGACCGTGAATGAGCGGGAGGAAGTGCAACAGCGCGTTCTCGACCGCGATCATTTCCAGACAGTTTATATGCAGGGAACTCTCCTGACTCGTCCATTGGCCCGCGGCCGGTGAACCCTCGCAGACAGCGCCCCAACCCGTGTTGGATGCGTCCGTCGAGATCACCTTTCGGCGAGAAAAGGTTCCCATAGTAACGCCCCTCTGATACCAGTCGGTTGCAGCCCATGGCTGCAGAGCAGCGATGCAAGCCTGAGTAACCCTGATCGGCTGGCGGCCCGTGGTCCACGCGCGGTGGGATACACGGCTCTTTAACCAGAATTGGAGAGGGCGCATGTGAAGAAGACCCAGCTGAAGCACCGCTTAGGCTGAGGCCGTATAGCCCAGCATCCTCTGAAAGGTTTTCAGCGGCACGGAGGTGCCCATCTGAAAGGAGGCGGCTAGTCGCTGTACACTGCGCGCGCGCTGTGTGGATAAGCGAGCCGTCATGGAAATCGAGTCCAGCTCTATTCCTAGGAAGGAAATAGATTGACTGGGTAGAAGAGAGCTCTTTGTCCAGTTGACAGAGAGGCCCAGCGATTTCAGATGGTTGAGCAGCATAGCGCGATGAGACAGAAGCTCCGTCTGGGATCGTGCTAGAATCAGCCAGTCGTCCAGATAGTTTAAAATGCGCATCCCCTGGCTGCGCATAGGGGCTAGCGCTGCATCCATGCACTTCGTGAAGGTACGGGGTGCTAAGGATAGGCCGAACGGAAGAACGGCGTATTGGTAAATCTGACCGTCGAAGGCGAAGCGTAAGAATGGCCTGTGACGGGGATTTATCTGGATCTGAAAATAGGCGTCTTTCAGGTCGAGAGAGATGAACCAGTCCCCCTGGCGCACGTGCGCGAGGAGTTTCTTGACTGTAAGCATTCTGAACGGTCTCCTCATGAGCGCTCTGTTCAAGAGCCTGAGGTCTAATATTGGTCTGAGGCCGCCGTCTTTCTTTGGAACAAGAAAATAACGGCCGTAAAACCCCGACTCTGTCATAGACGGAGGGACTCTCTCTATCGCGCCCTTTTGTAGCAGCTTCGCTATTTCTGAGCGGAGCGTGCTCATAGCCGCCGGACTGATAGTGGATTCGAGTCGAGCGCGAGAGCGGGGCGGGCGGCGGCGAAACTGTAACAGATAGCCGTTCTTTATGATTCTTAGCACCCACGGGGAAATGCCGGGGATGGCTTCCCACGCTTTGAAGCATACGGCTAGCGGCTGAATGGTAGCGCTGTCCTGATTGCTGAATATAGCGGGCTGGGCACTGGGTGCGGGCGCGCTTATACTGAGAGTAGCAATGGGACCTACACTCAGAGAGGAGCTTGTGAGCCCTGAGGCAGAGCGAGCAGAGCGGGGACACGCGCATGGACTCGTGGGCGTGCTTGGGAACTCTGATAGCGGAGCGGGCATAGCCTGCTTCCAGTGAGTGGGCTCTGGGGGGCTTATGTTGCCTGTGGGTGTGAGTGAACACATGTCTGTGGGCACTTTTATTACACAAGAGGCTTTTATGCTCTTTCTGTGAACTCTCTGGGTAGCCGTGAAAACGGCCTTTTTTCGCACATAAGCGGGTCGAAGCACCGGCTTGTTTAAGGCGGGAAACACTACTGAAGTCAGCGAAGTGTCGGGGACTTGCAGAGGGAGATGTTTTGACGGCGGTCCGGCCGCGGCGGGAAGAAGCCGTCTTCTTTTTCCCAGCAGTGCTAGGCAGACTTCGGCTGATCAGGCTTCAGCGTGATCTTGGGCCGGGGTCCCCTTGGAGGCGGCTGTCTGCGGCGGCTGTCAGAGCGAGAGCGCGGGCGAGGGCGTCCGCCCTGTCTATGCTGGGATTGGTGAGCCTGCTGGGGTGGGCGCTGAGGTGGGTTCTTGGCAGGAGGTTCGTGAAAACGGCCTGCGGACGAGCTAGCGCGGCGAGGCAGAAACAAGTTCATGGCCTGGGTGGCTTTCTGAACCTCTGAGAAGCGGTCAACGATGCCCGTGACGGCAGATCCGAAGAGGCCAGAGGGAGAGATAGGAGCGTTGAGAAAAACGGTCCGTTCCGAGTCACCCATGTCGGCGAGCGTGAGCCACAAGTGTCTCTCAGCGACGCAGAGTGAGGCCATACATTTTCCCAGTGCTTGAGCGGCGGCCTTGGTGGCGCGAAGGGAGAGATCCGTAGCGCCTCTCAGGTCTGTGAAGGCGGAGGAATTCCGCCCGCTCCTCGCCAGCTCACACAGGATGTCAGATTGAAGGATTTGGAGGACCGACATGGAATGCAGCGCTGAAGCGGCCTGGCCGGCGGCGGCATAAGCGCGGGCATGGAAAGTCGAAGTCGCCCTGCACGCTTTAGAAGGGAGTGTGGGGGAAGAGCGCCATCTAGCAGAGGGCGGGCATAAATGAGCGGCGACCAAATCCTCCACGGGCGGCATGGCTGTGTAGCCCTTCTCGGCGGCTCCGTCAACCGAGCGCAGCGAGGCGGAAACATCAGAGCGGTTGCGAGCCGAGAGGGGAGCATTCCACGACTTGGTGAGTTCAGCGTGAAGCTCCGGCAGAAAGGGGGCCGCCCGGCTGGAGATGGGGGTCGAGCGTCGGTGGAGGAATTTTCCGTCCATGCGGTTCGGTGGTTGCTCCGGCGGAGGCGACCACTCGAGTCCCAGGCGATCAACAGCCTGTGAGAGGAGGCGCATCAATTCCTCTTCAATACCGGCGCGGGTCCCCGCAGACTCTCTAGCTGAGGAGCTGATAGACGACCAGTCACTATCGGACGCGTGTAGTGAACCGTCGTCCTTCTCTTCCGCGGCGTCGTCGGAGGCGATGGAGCGGCCACTCGGCGGCAACGGGACGTCTGGCGGCGGAGAGGGAGAGCGGTCGGTGGGCGGCGACTGCGGCACACAAGGATCCGCGGTGGACTCCGGCGGCCTCTGGGCGCGGCGTTTCTTCTTCCGCGGCGAAGTCAGAGGCGGCGTGGGAGCAGATCTGACCGCCTGCAGTCGAGCCCGCAGGGAAGACAGCGGCAGGTCTTCGCAGTGGTCGCATCCTCCGTTGGCGAGGGCGAGCTCTGCGTGTTCAAGCCCGAGACAGAGCGCGCAGATGGGATGGCGATCTCCGTCCTCGAGCAGTGAGTGGCAGGAGCCACAGGAAAAGCGAGACATCCTGAAAAGGACGCTCGAGCTCTTTTAGGAATAATGTAAAGGATACGTCGTCGGATGACGCTAGCTTGCTGGGCGGCTGAAGGTGGCAGGCGGCCGGCTTCTCCAGTCTCCGGAGCTCGCTAGAAGATGTCCTTTCGACGGCGACGGCTTCTTCTTTTCTCAGGTCAGCAGATGCGTGTAGCTTGCTGAACGATGAAAGAATCAGTGTAACTGAGCCTGGCAGGCGCTTATATACACTCAAGCCACGCCCCTTTCGGCGGGCTCTGAGGTAATAAGCGAGCGGCCTCCGCTCATTGGACGCGGGTTCAGCGCCGCTCTGCCATGCTTTCTCTCTGAGCGATCCAATGAGCTGCTAGCTAGCCCGCTCAAGCTCGACTACAGAGAGACTGCGTTGACAATGATTACAAAATTATGGAATAATTTTTTGGCTTCAACTTCTCAGCAAAGATGAATCTTTCCCGTAGCGTAAGCTAGCTTACGCAATACGAGAGAACCTCTCGTAAGAGAACTATTAATAAACCATGAAGCAGATCCAACCTTAAAACCAGAGGCAGCAGTTGTTGGACCACAACCTGTAAGTAGGCTAAGACTTAATCGTTTTAAATGTATTTGCATGTATAATTCCAGACGTAACGTTAGCCTGTGTTGTATTTATTTATTTATTTTTTCAAAATGCCAGCGCTGGCTTTTATAGCCACTATATGCTACTAGTTATGCTAGTATTTTGTGTCTACGACAAACGGGTACAAACATTATGGACCTGAATTTTGTATAAGTACTAATGTTTTAAACGTATTTTTCATGTATATATGCTTTATGACGTTATTTTCGATTTGATCAAGAACGTAAACTTGCCAACGCTGTTTGTGCTTAACATTAGTAGCCAGTCAGTTGCTATCGTTGCCAGTCAGATGCTATTGTGTAAAACAAACGTGTATATGGTTAAAAAATATGTCAAATTATCATTCAGAAACGTTTAGTAAGAGCCGTGTGTTGTGGTTCTGTTTTACTCGCTTCATCGCGGCTTTCTCGGTCTGATTCTGCCTGGACCGGAGCTGGCGTTTCCCAGTAAGGTAATAGGCGTTAACCTTCCGGACAACGTGAGCGACAGTTTAGCCAATCACAACACACCCGCCCAAACTAACCAATCTGAGCCCACGACGTGTTTCTGAGGGAGTGTTTTCATAGAATCAGGAAGTAAACCGCTCGTTCAGGGGACAGAGGAGAGCGCGGCTTACAATAAAGGTGAAGTTTATGAAAAATAAGACTTTTTGGTCAGAGACCGGAAGTGTGGCGGGACGGCTGTCTGAGAGGAGCGTGAGCGTGGGAAATTTTTGATTGTTTTTTGATTTTGGCGGACCTGCATAAACTGTACTGTGAATGTGACGTCATGTCAAATAGTTCAGAATCAGATGAGGATGAAATGGATTGGATGATATCCAGATCTGCAAAAATGAAAAGGGCTATGAGAGAAAGAAATAGAAGGAAAAGATGGTCGGAACATAGCGAGGATGGTGAGGGAAGCATTAGCAAGACACCAAGAGCTAACCAGTATGAGAAACAAAAAAAATGTGAATGTAGGGATTGCACAAGAAAATGAATGGAAAGTTATCATTGAATTTAATCAGGATGGAGGGCACTATCACCCAATCAAACTTACCAAGGCGATCGAGAAGGAGATTGGTAAAATTAAATTTGCCAGGTTTATGAATAATAAAAGAATACTGATTCATGCAACCAATAAACAACAACAAGAAAAAATTCTTAGTATGTCCTCACTTCAAGGGGAAAGGATGAAGGCTCACATCCCTGGAGCAATGGCAAAGGTGAGAGGAGTTATCTCAGGAGTCCCATTGAGTATGTCAATGGAAGACGTCAAAAAAGAGATACATGGAGGCAAAGTAGTTGAGGCTACACGGTTAAAAACCAAACGAGATGGAACATTAAAAGAAACATTATCTGTGGTAGTTCAATTTGAGAAAACCCTCCCGAAGGCAGTGCAAATGGGATATATGAATTACAGTGTAAGAGAGTACATTCCTAAACCTCTCAGATGCTATAAATGCCAAAGAATGGGGCACACAGCACAGCAGTGCAAAGGAAAGCTAAGGTGTGCTAGATGTGGAGGTCAGCACGAGTATGGTAAATGTGAAAAAGATGCAAAGATTAAATGCTGTAACTGTGGAGGAGAGCATAGTGCAGCCTTTGGAGGATGTGAAGTACAAAGAGAAGCCAGAGAAGCCCAGAAAGTTAGGTTTCTGAATAAGGTATCGTATGCAGAAGCACTAAAGAAAGTAAGAGAAACCAATCACAGAGAGGACAGTAAAATGGTTCAAAGAACCATAACACCAGTTAATAAGCCACAAATTCAGATTACAGGACAAATGCAGAATGGTTGTGATCACAAATGTAAAGTTGATGATGATACCTTAATATTGAAGAAAGTAAACTTTGTGGGTTTTATTTGTTACACAATCAATGTTGCATCACAGTTGAAAAAGAAAAGTGACCGAATTAAGGCTATCGTTGAGGCAGCAGGAAAATTTTTTGATATGAGAGACATCAAAGCAGATCAGATACATGCATTGTTGACAGTAACCGAAAATGGAGATGCTTCACAAGCTGGGGTTTAGGACCCTATGTATGGTACTACACATACTACAGTGGGATGCCAGAAGCCTTATATCTAATGGTCAAGAATTGAAAAAGTACTTTCATAAATAAGATGTTGTTCCGGATGTAGTATGTATACAAGAAACTTGGTTACAAGCCCAACTAGATTTTGTGATCCCAGGGTTAAATTCTGTAAGATATGATAGACCTAACAATAAAATTGGTGGTGGGTGTATTACTTTTATCAAAGATGGGTTACCGTATAGGGAAGTCCCCAGCCCCGAAGATATAGAGTGTGTAATAGTTGAGATCTGTAGTATAAAGAAAGAGGGAAATATTAAGTTGATTAATTTCTATAATCCATGCAAAAATTTAGATATTAACAAATTAAATGAAATCGCAAGGGACTGTATACAGAAAGAAATATGGTGTGGGGATTTCAATGCTCATAACAGCTTATGGGGTAGCAATTACACAGATAGTAATGGAAACATAGTTGAAGAATTGATGGAAGATAGATCGTTGGTCTGCATTAATAATGGACAAGGTACAAGAATAGATGTGAATAGGGGTAAGATATCATGTTTGGATCTTACGTTAGTTTCAGATAATTTGGTGAATAGATGTGAATGGTATGTCAAGAGTGATTCTACTATAGGAAGTGACCATTATCCAGTTCTCACTATAGTCAACACAAATATTAGTATTCAAGAAGGAAGTACAATTAATAGATGGTGTTTTGAAAAAGCAGATTGGGAAATGTTTAGGAATTGCTGTAAGAAGTCAGTAAATCTGGTTACATTAAAAGGAGATATAGAGGAATGCACAAAGCAACTAACTGATCATATTTTAAATGCAGCAATTGTGAGTATTCCAAAAAGAACAACAAAGGGTAGGAAGAAAGTGGTTCCCTGGTGGAATGAGGAATGTAGCAAAGCTGTTAAAGATCGAAACAGGGCATTTAGAGCATTGAAGAAGAATCTATAACAAGAGAATATTATGGATTATCAAAAGAAAAGGGCAGTGGCACGTAGGATAATTAAATATACCAAAAAGAGCAACTGGAGAAAGTTCTGTTCCACCATAGGTAGAGGGATAGAGTTAGGGGATATATGGTCAATGTTTAAGAGAATGAGTGGGAAAAGGAAAGATGTAAAAGTTGCAGCTTTGATTGATGGTGAAAAGGTGGTGGTGTCTGATAAAGAAAAGGATGAGGTGTTGGGTAGGGCATTTGTGGCAGTGCACAGTGGTGATCACCTTACAGACATTCATAAGCAGCAGAAAGACCTTGCACTCAGAGAGAATGAGGATTTGAAGCTTAAGAGGGAAGATGGTATGTCAACGCTAGATGTGGATTTCTTAATGTCTGAACTTAACATAGCTTTATCTGGCACCGGATATACAGCTCCTGGACATGATCAATTGTGTTATGCCATGTTCCGACAGTTACCAATAGAATCATGTAATTTAGTACTAAGATTATTTAATAAAATATGGAGGAATGGAATGATACCAAGTAGCTGGAAAACTGCAATTATATTACCATTTAACAAACCAGGTAAAGACCCAACTAATCCTGGTAATTATAGACCTATAGCGTTGACATCCCATTTATGTAAATGGATGGAGAGGGTTATAGTTCGTAGGATATCACATGTACTTGAACAGAGAGGATTATTGACTAACATACAATGTGGATTTAGAAAGGGACACTCTACAACAGATGCTCTAGTTAGAGTTAGTAATGAAGTTGAAAAGGCATTGAAAATGAAAGAGCTGATGACAATAGTATATTTTGACATATAGAAGGCGTACGATACCATGTGGAGAGAAGGTCTGCTTATCAAATTAAGTAGAATGGGTTTAGGAGGAAGGATGTATAACTGGATAATGGATTTTTTAACAAATAGGAAAATAAGAGTGAAAGTAGGATCAGAGGTATCCATGGAGTTTAATGTAAATAATGGTATTCCACAGGGGAGTGCAATCAGCCCATTATTGTTTAACATTATGATAAATGACATGTTTTCAGATTTAGATAAATGCATTAAATCAGCGCTATATGCAGATGATGGGGCCATATGGATGAGAGGAAGGAATGTGACATACGTATTAGAGAACATTAGGAAAGCAGTAGAGAAAGTAGAAAAGTGGTCATGAGTGGGGGTTTAGGATATCCACAAGTAAATCATGTTATATGATCTTCACGAACAAACGCAAGTATCAGGTTGAAAAATTAACATTATATCAGCAACCAATGGAAAAAGTAAATGAATTTAAGTACCTGGGTTTATGGTTTGATAGTAAATATACATGGAAAACACATATAAAACACTTAGAAACTAAATGCAAAAAAGTTATCAACTTATTGAGAGCTGTGGCTGGTTATGATTGGGGTGCAGATAAAATATCGCTAATTGACATCTATAGAGCTTGCATGAGGTCATCAATAGATTATGGTTGTATAATTTATGGGGCAGCAGCAAAAACATCTTTAAAAAAAATTGATAGATTACAATATAGAGCATTACGTGTATGCATTGGAGCTATTAAGTCAACACCCACTAACGCAATACTTATAGAAACAGGAGAGACACCACTGAAGTTAAGGAGAGAAAAACTTGCACTTGCTTATTGGATTAGATTGAAAGGAAGTGGGAAAGAGAACCCTACTAAGGAGATCATACAGGACTGTTGGGAATACAACAAGTATCAGGGGCGTGGGTTTGGCTGGACCATGGAAAAGAGAGTGGAGGAATATGGATTAAAAGACTTAGATTTCATCACGTCTACCCCAGTTAGTAATATTCCACCATGGTTTTTCCCAGATGTAAAAACAGATATTAGTATCCTGGAAAAGAAAAGGGAATGGAAAATGGAGGAAGTGGGAATCAAGACAAGTATGTATATAAGGAACAGTTACAATAATTATCTCAGAATTTATACAGATGGATCAAAGAGTAAACAGGAATGTGTGGGAGTTGGAATACACATTCCTGAATTCAAAATAAATATGTCGAAAAGATTATCTGACCAGTTATCTGTATACACAGCAGAAATTGTGGCAGTCATCATTGCATTACAATGGGTGGAAGAGGTTAGACCTGATAGGGTGGTAATATGTACAGACTCATTATCTGTCATTAAAAGTATGCAATCAATGGAATCTGCCAGAGAAGACTTATTAATTGAACTAAATCACAGTTTGCTAAGATTACATCGGGGTGGCATAGATGTTCAGTTTTTTGGGTGCCAGCTCACGAGGGAGTGAAAGGAAATGAGAGTGCAGACAAACTAGCAAAAGATGCATTACAGAAGGAAATAACAGTTCCAATTCAGGGGCGTAGGAACGTCTTTGACATTGGGGGGGGGGGGGGGGGACATATTGGCCACTATGAATCAACGTCTATCCCACCACCATAATAGTAACATACAGTTTGGTGATGTGGTACTTGCAGTGGTGGTCTGTTTTGGGGCCCCCTCCCACTATGCAAAGTCACCTGTGCTTGACGATTATTGACACAAATGTCACGCAATAATGATACATTATAAATTAATGCTGTGTTAATAAAAAATAAATACTTAATAAAAAAATGGATGCCTACTTAAAAAAAAGTTTTAACTTTTGCTTTACTCTTTTACTAACTCTTTGAAACTTCTTAAAACAAACCATCTAAAAAAATATATATAAATATATTATTTGCTAAAATAATGAGAAAACTGAGAAATCAGAAACAAAAGAAGAGCAGGGGTTCAATAATGACAATTATTGTTGAAAACTGTAAAAAATAGCCTATTATTATTTCTCAACTGTCTCAATACAGTGTAACTGTCCTCAAAATATTTTATTATTATTATTATTATTGTAACAGACTTTTTTGGATTGTAAATGACATAATCCAACAAAGTATGTTACTATGATACCGGTACTGATGTACTAGCGCTCATTGTGTATGCAAGTGTATTTTTCCCCTCGGGGCTTGCCGTAGATGGGTCCTGTCCTGCGCACTTAGTATGGGTATGGTCGCGAGTTTTTGGAGTTAGTGATCTGATGTGTGAAATAATAAAGAGGAGAAGAGTTGAAACTGCTGTGTTTATTATTTATTCAAACTGCAAAAAAGGTATGTGATATTATAAGTAACATGATTAGATAAATCATGTAGGTTCCAGTTCAAAGCTGGTGCGTTAGTGTAATGTTAACTTCTCTCTACCATTCAGATGCTCCGGTGAGTGAAATAACGTTACATGAAGCGAATGGTGATTATTCAAACATGAAATGGGAAGGTTTAACCGGGTTTAAGGGTTTAACCAGAGAATGGTTTAACCTAACTATCACTCTGGGTTTGACTTGCTGGCAAAACCGAATCTCTTCTTTGTCGCGCATTAAAAATAAAAGTTCCAAATGTACAGTTTGTGTTCCTGCGGTAGGGTAGGTTAGGTATGCAATTTTTTGGGTGGGACACATGCCGCATTTTTCAATATTGAGGGGGACACGTCCCCCCCCGGTTCCTACGCCAGTGCCAATTCCACTTGGAAAAGGAGAAGGTAAAGCAGTGATAAGAGAGAAAGGTATGAGAATATGGCAGAAATGGTGGGAAGAAGACACGAAAGGAAGGGGATATTATAAAGTACAAAAATGTGTCAGTTTTAAAAATTACAAAGAAAAGAATAGGCGAGAGGGAATTATAATATCAAGACTAAGAGTGGACCACACAGGATTGAATAGCACTTTATATTTAATGGGGAAAAGGAATAGTGAAAACTGTGAAAAATGTGGGGTTAAAGAAAACGCTGAACATGTCATATTACACTGTATATCATATGAATTGGAAAGACGGGTGTTACAAGATGGGGTTCAGGAAGCAGGACGGGAATGGAATCTGTTTGGGATATTGGGAACAGAAGGAGAGAGGGAAAAGATTATAAGCACCAGAATGGCACTTTTTAAATTTCTTTAAGTCACAGGGTTGATGGGTAGAATATAATAATAATTAAATAGCATGATGTTACACACTCCAGTACAGTTGGTGGCGGTATGCACCTAAAAGTTGGTTGCAATCCGCCATTTTTCGAGAGAAGAAGAATAAGACTTTTTAAAAAAGAAAAACCACGAATACATGTTATATTGCACCCCATAAACACAATCATGCAAAGAAAAAGAGGTCTAGACCACCCCTTTAACAAAAGGAAACAACAAAGAGAAAAAAACCTTCAAAATGATAATCAGGTTTGCTCAACTCGAAACCTCTTTCCAAAATTCGCGTCTATCCTTCTTAACTAAAGTTGGTGCTGAGAGCTCGAAAACCGCCATCTTGGTCGGCCCCCGATAGTGAAACTGTTAGAGCAAGTGAAGCAGCGCTGCGTTACGTCATGTTTAATTCCTCTAATAAACTGACCTGTGTGAGTAATTCAGCGTGTAGTTCGGTAGAATTAAATGTCCATATCCGTGGGACTCGCGTTGCGTGTGGCGCTGGTATTCGTCTAGCTATCGCGCCCTGTCATGTCGCGCCCACACCACAGTCATGTTAAAAAGGCCCAGGTATCGTTCGTTCATTTGTTTTTGCTTTCATACATGAAAACGAAAAAACGAGAAAACAACTCCTTTGTTCGTTTTTTCCGGGTTTTTTTGAAAAACGAAAAAACGAAATTATGCTTGATTTTTGGTTTTCTTGTTTTTGCACGGAAATCAGAGAAACCACTTGATATTCCGATTTTCCCCCGTGAGTGGGGCTAAATCTGATTGGCAGGATATGCACTCATTGTTTTTCAAATTAAGAGTTTTCCAAACACCGTTGCTGTGTCCGAAATCACCCATTACTCACCATATAGTGGACTATTATAGTGAGCTCGCCATTTTGTAGTACTGTCCGAATGTATAGTGATGATTATTATACCCTATATAGTCCACTCAAGCCCCTTTTCCACCAACGCATTTTGAGAGCCGGTTCGGAGCCGGTGCCTGCGCGCGAACCAGTTCCTTGTGTTTCGACAGCCAAAGAACCGGTTCGCGGCCGCGAGAACTGGTTCCAAAGCGGCACCAACTCTTTGCTGGACTAGAACCGTTCTTTTAGCACGTCATGTTTACGTCGGGGGCTGGGGCGGCTTCAGATGTGTTCTAAAGATATTTTCTGACCATCGCAAAGCCATGAGAAACTGCAGAAACACGCAAGCGTTTTTATTTATTTATTTATTTAAACATAAGCAAAGAAGAAAACAGTCGCGATTGAACAAATAAATGGAAAGAAAAAAGACACAAGACAAGGGTACACATAACTTATCAGAAAAGATTACATATCAAACGAAAAGATTAAAAGACTTGCATATTTCAATTGTTTTTAAAGTTTTCTTGGTACACGAGTTAGAGATAATCCCAAAGCAATGTAGCCTACTTGCAAGCGACGTAAACAGTGACGTAACGACGTCGTTCCCTGGGCGCTCTACCGTGGAAAAGCAAACAGGTTCTGAACGGGTTCGCAAGTTGAACCAGCTCCGAACTAACTTTGAACCAGCACCAGTTCCGAACCAGTTCTTTTTTCAGTGGAAAAGGGGTATCAATGTATCCCAGAATACATTTTGAAAAGTAGTGTACAACCGATGGTCACTAACCTAAGCCCTACTTACCATCATGCATTGCGCTGATCGTAAAAATAAGTTATAATAATGTGTGAAGTAGCGCATTATAGCAAAAACGGCCAGAAATCACTTTTAGTTTTCAAATTTTGGAGAAATAAGCTCAATATAATGTAATGTATTTATTTTAAAAAATATATTTAGCCCAGAGCCGGCTCGGCACCAGGTGACAGATGATGTAATCAACGGCGCCGAGAGATGATCGAGTAGTGTCCGAAAGTGTTGTTCTATTATGCTGGTGAGCTCACTATATAGTGCTCTGCTCTCTCCCCCATATATAGGGGGTAGGGAGTAGGGGTTTGAGTGGAGATTTCGGACACAGCATGTATTTGTTAGCCTATCCACCTGTTTCTGCTCTAAACAATGGGCGCCGCCATGACGACGATGCCGGTCAACTTCCGGTTCCAGTCTGGTCTATGCATTTTTGCCATGTGTTTTAGATTGTGTCATCCCTACATCGCTAAACTAAATGGAAAAAAAAAAACATTCATCAAATGTGATCTGATCACGTTATTTTTTATTAAATCACAGATTAAAACAAAATGAACGTTTTCATTTTTATTTCATTTTTTTATGGTTAGGCATAACGTTACGCCGAGTTTCATTCATGAGACCAAAGTCCAGTTTGCGCGCTGTGGCCTCCTTCATGATCATCTATTGTTTACTATATACTTCTTATTTATTAAAACCAAGCGATAGGTTGATGAAACATTAATTGAAATTAAGATACAATTAGTGAAAAAAGGACAGCAGGAAGTAGAAAACCGTCAAGTCAGTTGAATCCGCTATGAATTATAGGAAGGCAGAAACAGGTGGATAAAATTAATAGTCTATATGCATGCTATATGTCAGCCAATTATTTGGCTTTACTGACTGAAAAAAATCTATTGAAATAGCCTAAATTCAAGCCTAAAAGCCTGTTTACGCACTCACAGTTGTCATTATACAAATTTAAATAATACATTTATTCTTTGTTTTAGATGTTTTTATTAACTTATGTTCTTATGAATAATATATTTGTTCTAATGTCTATTTGTTATTTATGGCCTGTATGCACATATAGGACTTAGGGGGCAAGATTTAGGGGGCTGGGGGCCCCTGGGCTTGAGTTTATGTTCGGGCCCTACAAACATCATGACGGGTCGGAGTAGCAAATTAGAAAACAATTTAATTATGCTTTGAGGTTCCTAGAACAAGTAATATGCAACATTCCTATAGTCAAAGTTTAGTGGTAGGCTAATATTACATTGTCATTATAATAAAATATAATGCAGGATCATTGTCATATATCTATCCTCTTATGTCAGATTCTTAAATTTAGTCAACAAATTCAATCAGAATGCAAAGACACGGTTTATGCTTTCTATAATCAAAAAAAAGAAAGTCTGTATCAATAAAATCATTTTTTGGATTGACACAGGCTGTTTAGACATGGCGTGTGGATTTACCAAGGTTATTATAGTTTTGCATTTTTCATTAGTTTTTATTTTTATTTCGTTTTGAATTTTTGATTTCAAATTCAGTTTAGTTTTAATTAGTTTTAAACGTGGGCTTAGTAGTTTAGTTTAGTTTCTATTTTTTGAAAATGCTTAGTTTTAGTTTAGTTTTTATTAGTTTTAGTGTTAGTTTTAGTCTTTTTTGTAGTTTGGGTTATTTGTCAGGGGCAAGGTTGAAAAAGGTCAGAAAAAGAATTGTGTAATAATAACTCAACAAAAACATCATACAATTTTAGAAATATCTATTCAACATTACAACCAGAACATAAAATGTAGCCTACAATGTAAAAAATCCTTTACCAACAAACATATCTTCTATATAAAAATCCCACAGCTTTACAATTTCCACACCTATACTAAATGTACCCTATACAACACTAATCTGGACTGAAGTAGCAAACATTCAGTGTAAGAGTAAAATAATGACATAACATTATTTAAAATTTGAATCACAGCTTATAGAGTTTTGACATCGACAACCCAGCAGCAAGGCCGCAACCAGGGTCTGAAAATTAGTGAGGTAATAATGGTTAATAATTACCTCACAATAATTAGTAATATAATAATGGTTAGGCTATTGGACCCACATTTCCTCATGGACATGAAGGGATTTTTTAAAGGAATTTGCCATATATATATATATATATATATATATATATATATATATATATATATATATATATATATATATATATATATATATATATATATATAACTATTAAATGGCACTTTCTGGAGAGTTTTGTGCAAAGAAACATAGAATAAAAGTAGGTCCAGCAAAGTCTAATATTTCTGTAATTCACACAGATCAAACAGAAATATACTGGCTGAATAGATTGCTAGTTGAGAAACACTGCTTTAATTGCATTTATGATGACTATGTGAAACCTTAACAGAGCATGAGCCGTCTTCCAGCTGACCAGTAAGGTTATTTGGCAAATTTCATTCTGTAAATAAAATCTGTATTATGCTATTGTTTACAGATAATCACAATGATCATTGCATTTAGTGTGGTAGCTTTATGCAATCGCAGTTTGTCTATAAGCTTTTTTTTATTAACGCAGACGTTGCAGATGTTGCCAAATATTGCTACGATAAACAAGCAAAACAAAACAAAATAATAATAATAACAATCCGAAATTAGTTCAAAGCTTGTGTTTTGGAAATATTAATATATAACTAATACTAACATGCAACTTTACACTTTAATAACTTGCTAAAGTGTCACATTAAATCAGAAAAATCAGCCCAGAAGATCACTGCACCTTTCCATTAGATGGATCTGGCAACACGGAGGCTGCTCTCGCGCCCTCAAATGCGTTCTCAAGCCCCGTTCACTGCGCTAAATTCTCGCAGTAACATGAATTGCAAACACTCATATGAGGTGGTTTAAACATGGCGAATTAATCATTCAGAGAGCATGCCATTCTATTTTTGAATGTAAAAAAAATGACCGAGGTCCGGACTGATTAGCTGGCTACGGTCATGCCCATAGGGTATGCACTGCACGGAGCTGTGTGCGTGCGCGCGCGTGCATGTGAGAGAGACGGAGGGAGAGAGCATTACAGGGAAATGAAATGCAACGAATACACTGCGTGTTTTAATTTGTTTTAAAATGAAAGACATTGACAAAGACGAAAACTAAGGACATTTGCTCTATAATTTTATTTTAGATAGTTTTGCAAACACACATTACAGTTTTAGTTAGTTATAGTTTTTTTTTGTAATGGCTCGTTTTTATTTTTATTTCAGTTAACGAGAATGTTTTTTCCCATCTAGTTTTCGTTTTTTTCGTTAGTTTTCGTTAACGATTATAACCCTGGGATTTACACAGCAAATTATAAATGCATAAATTATGTTAATAGATTAATGTAAAAAATTGTAGGTAGAAATATGAAATGATATGAAAAAAATGAAATGTCTACTTTTTAACAATGAAACTAACACCGCCAGTAGGTGGCGGCAAGTCTCTATCTTAATGAGGGAGTTGAATTCGCTTAACCAAACAAACGACTGTATTTATGAATGGGTAGCCTACTTGAATCATTTACTCGTCTGATTCGGTCAAAAATGTAGATATTTTGAGGAACAAAACGCGTGTTGCTCGAATGTGCAAAGTTTCTGCTGTTTGTTTTGTTTTCTTGGACGGAGAAAAAACAGAATGTAGCCTTTCTATAAAAATACTCAGTAGCTAACTTTATTGAACTGTTATATAATTTCCCATTTGCGATTGTGCAGATGTTCAGAAAATCAGCACTCTTGCTGGTGTGATAACTCATTATAGGCTCGTGTTATACTATAAAACCTAAAGGTTGTTGTTTAAATTCTGATGTGTGCGATGTGAAAAAAACAGAGGGGGAGGTTTTGAAACATTTTTATTCATAAAAATAAATCATGAGGATATGAACTTCATCACTGCATTTGCAGGAATTGTAAAAAAAATTCTGATTAACTCATGAAGTAGCCTAACACAATATTTTTACTCTAATAGCTTCCCACACATAATTATGATCATGCACAACGAAAAAACATTCAAGAATTAAATCAATAGACCATTTTGCAAGATGTAAACAACACTGGTCCAGAAACACTTCCTGTTTCAGTTTGTAACTGTTTTCTTTATTTCATATGTAAAGAAAACATCTTAAAGATGTTTGTTTAACTTTTTGATTCAGTTTTATATTTTCTGTTGGTTGTATTTTATCCCAGCTTTTATGTAGTGTTAAAAAAACTGAAACAGGAAGTGCTTCTGGACCAGCGTTGTTTACATCTTGCAAAATGGTCTATAGATTAATAGGGTAGGCTACTTTTTATCAGCTTCTGCTGAACCACGGATTTATTGCAAAGTTAAACCATCATAGAAACAGTTTTACTGCTAGGCCTGTCAATTAATCGCACGATACAAAAAATAGGCTCGATAATTTAATCATTCTTTCTAAAGCAATGAGACGTGAACATATAAGAATTTATCAAGATTTTTTTTCTAAATGTGCGCTCCTTTGGACTAAAAGCGCTCTTCATTCGTTTTATTCCTCAATAGAATAGTAAAAATGATCAGCTTCATTGCACCTAATTTATTTTTGTTTGTTAGTTTATTATTAGCCTATATTTATTTTTTATTATTATTTTTTTTTTGTTATCGCGCTGCTCCTCCGGGGAATATAGCCCAGGGAATATAGAATATAGATATCTCCAACCGACGTCTAGAAAGGCCTACAATATAAAAGGATATTGTTCTCGTTTTCTGGCCTAAAAAATAAATATTATGTTTAACATAGTTGTAGTAGGCTATTTCATCCTTACTGTAATTGACATTAACCCCACTGAGCCTACATTTCAAAATGCGGCAATTGCTGCTGTTTTGCACAATATCGATTTGCGCCACATGGTCATTGCGCGAATGACTTGAAATGCGACTGGTTTATTTTTTCTGCGACGATAATAGGCATTTTGGTTGACTACTGTAGTAGGTGTTTGCCAATGATTGTCTTGAAAGGCATCCTCAAAACTGTAGTGAGCAGGAGTAGCCTATTAAGTAACCTATATATTGCGATGGAATGCAATATATAAACTATAAAGGGCCTCACTCCATTCTGCCTTTTGTCCGATTCTTATTAATAATAGTATCAATATGTTGCAACTACAGTCCTGTAATAATTTATTATAGACATTCAACTGCAAATTAATGTTGTAGCCTATCGATTGTTGTAAAGAACAATCCCCCTTCCGTGTTGATACAACTGCTTTCACTATAACTTGCACTGGTGTAGACGACAGAGGACGCAGAGGTAGGCTATATCAGCAGGAGGATTGTAACCGCAGGAACCGTGATATTAACGTTTTTTATAAGGCTATACTCTTTTTGTTTTGAACTTCATGCATGTGTATTGAATTTTAGACAAGTTCATAATGATAACGAGACTGTTTATCGTGGTGATGTGTAGCCTACAGAGGCTTCACACAGACAGTGAATGAAAGAGACCGGCAGAGCGCGTGTGATTACCTTCGCGTGCGTCTGTCTTTGAAGTCATATGTATTCGCGGAAAGCTTGCCGTGCCGTGTCAAAGGAACGCGAAATAGTTGTCGAATCATCCTTTTAACGTTCACGTTACGGGTATTTACAATAAATGCACGTCAGCAGCAGCGCTGATCAGCATCCCACAGCACGAGGATAACGTGGGGAAATAAAATCCGTGAGTCACGCACTGAATCAATGCCATTTGCCCATGCGACGCATTGCTGCTGAGCCTTAAGTGGAACTCAAAGTTAAAAATAATTAACACCTTGAAGTTGTTTCATTAGATTAGATCTATTTAAATTAATCTGCTTTTTTTGAACGTGCTCGTTGAATGAACGGTTTAATGAATCAAAGTCCATTGCGCGTTGAGTGAAAGCTTTCAATGCGCACATAGGGATCACTCGCGGGCGGCGGCAAGTTAAAGTTCACGGGGAATTTGGGAAAATGTAGGCCTATTAATAAATCGATTCTCTGAGCTACGGATCGATCTTTAGAAATTAATATGAAAATCGATTCAGAATCGGTGAATCGATTTTTTCAACACAGCACTAAGTTCTATAGTTGAAAACTGCGCAATGCAAAGGAGTTGACTTACTGTGTTGCTCTGATTGGTTGTAGGTCTACCGACTATCTAGTGCAGAGGTTTTTTTCCCCTGGTTTGGTTACGACACGCCTCATAATCAAAGCCCTACGGAGGAGTTTCAGACTCATATTCTCACTAGAATATGAGTATGACGAAGTCAGGCTAACGGTTCAAGGTCCAAAAGACACTTTCAGTGCAAACGCAAACTGTTCAAAGGGCTTTAAACGATTCCAGACGATGAATAAGGGTCGAAACGATCGCTCACTTAAAAAAAAACACAACCCCCCCCCCCCCCCCCAAAGTTTAAGTTTTATAAGCTCAAATGGTTGCTTTGCTCTGTTCTGTGACGCTCGTTCGTGACCCTCTTGTCTCTCCTCAAAATGAACGAATCTTTATCTGAGACGTTTGGTTCATTCAATCATCGAAATGAATGAATTTACTCGGAAAAAAGATTTATTAAATTTGATGAACGAGTTTGACCAGGAGAGTCACGAACGTGCATCGCAGTACAGAGCAAGGCGAGCATTTGAGCTTATAAAACTTAAACTTTGTTTTATCGTTTCGCTTGATTAGACTCATTGTCTGGAATTGTTTAAAGCGAACAGTTTGCAATTTGCACTGAAAGTGTTTTTTGGACCTTGAACGGTTTGGTTCCCATTGAAGTACATTATATGGAGAAAAATGCTTAATTTCTTTTCGACTGAAGAAAGAAAGACATGGACGTCTTGGATGACATGGGGGTGAGTAAATTATCAGCAAAAGTTTTTTTTTTTTTTAAAGTGAACTACTCCTTTAAGAGGTCCTATTAATCATGACCTTGGCACTAGGCCTGATGGGATAGAATTTAGGAAAGACCTAAAATAAGATTTATGTAGGCTTAGTTATTGATTGCCTTTATTTCTCTTTTGGTGAGGCGTTTAATTTTATTACAGTGGAAAAGGGCTGATCCTCCAACAGTGTCAAATAGAGGGCTCTTATGAAAAGAAAAATACACCATTAACAAATTTAATGACACGTTGGTTAAAGGTCCTTTTTCCTTTTTTAAAGAAAAATTCTACACGTAGAAATGATCAGAAGGACTGTAGCTACTTTGACACTTTCATGAGCACAATGGAAATAATCACACAGGTCTATATTCTGATTCACAGTCCAGTTTGAGTCTGTGGGATTAAAAGTGCATGCTGGTGCCGGCTCGCTGTTTTGGAGCCTGGTTTCCTTGGCTTCCGTTTGTGAGAAACATCACAGTTCAGTGTTGGCTGTACCCACAAACACAAATGGTGTTGGACAGAGTTAGACCTTGTCCTACAGTAACCTGATGTAACATCACATTTAGATATGGATTCTGAAGTTAAAACCCTTCATCCTATTCCAACATGCCGAGATGCATACTGGTAAGGTAATACTAGTGTGACTTCCTGAGGAGTAAACTCTAGGATATAAACTATCCTAGTGCCATCCTATCCCATCTGTAACGAGGCACGAGACATATTGGAATCCATGTGCAGCTTTATTGAAGGATAGTCAAACAGGCAGGGGTCAGGCAACGGCAGAACAGGGCTTTCAGAGACAGGACTTAGAGAGTAGTCGGTTAACAGGCAGAAGATCAGGGCAGGCAGCAGACAACGATAAACTAAGGCAGACCGGGTCAGGACAGGCAGCAAACAGGCAAAGGTGAGATAACAATCCGGGGTCAGAATACAGATCAGGCAGTAGGGTTGGGAATCGTGAGAAATTTTCCGGTTCCGATTCCGGTTCCGCCAAACGATTCCGGTTCCGGTTCCCATTCAATTAAAAATATTAGTAAGAGAAAAATCCACAATCCCTTTTGTGTTTGTTTATTATAGTACTTGACAAATGAGTTTAACAGACTGGTAATGTAAACAAATTCAACATATTATTAATCAATCTTTGCAAAAAAAATAATAATAAATAATAATAATAATTAAAAAGGAAATAAAAAAAATCTGCATTCTCTAGAATAATTTAGGACCTCTATTTTATTGTATCTCCAACAGTGATACCCTCTCAGAAGGGGTAGAATATGCTTTAACACATATGTGTGTAGAACAGATTATTTTTAAAAACGGTTTGAATTATTGATTCATAAAGACTTTAATTATTGCATTATTACTGGATAAATCAGCCCTAAATTGCAGTTAATACACAGAACTGCAGTGCATGCGTCTTGCGGAAGAACATAGTTACCGGAGCTACTTCTCTCTGTTTATGTCCATGACGAGTCACTCAGGCATTGGGCTACTCCGCAGTCGATGCGATCCGCCATCCAGTCTAAACAAGTCCGAGTATTAACGCTTATTACGGGCTTTACGTAGTGATTCAAGATAAGACAAAAACACGGTTTGGAAAAAAAAGCATTCATGATGCACTCGCTCATTGTATACATGTTGTAAATTCTGAACACAAAAAAGATTACGGACTGCATCTGTTTTGACTAGTACTACCGTCAATGTTTACTCAAACTATAATCTAACTACTTCTGTAACGTTAATCATTTGAATATGTGTAAAAAATATTGATACTGTGTGATTATAAAGCAGTACCGGCAACTGCTCTCTCTCTCTCTCAGCGCAAACTGATTTGAATGTACGTGACTCGGCGCGCGCGCGCACGTGTGTGTGTGTTTACATTAAATGCAGCGCGTGTGAGAGCAAATCGCAACTTCAGTGGTGAAGTTTTTGTCATTTAGGTATGCAATTTTATGGAATATGGTATGGAATAAGACGGCGTAGGTGTTTGAATCGAAATCTTTTAAAGATTAATCCTTCCGCTCTACTCTCTCTCTCTGTCTGCGTCTGGAGGTGAGACGCTAGGATAATCTACTCCCAGGACTTCGTCCTCATATCGCACCAGAACCGTTTTAGGAACCGAAACTTAGGAATTTTGAACGGTTCCGGTATTTTTTCAAAAAAACTACCGGTTCTGAAAAAGAACCGGTTCTCGGTTCCCAACCCTATCAGGCAGGCAAGGGAGAAACGCTCAGTCATTACAAGCCGGGGCAATGCAATACTTCGCAATGAGATCTAGTGTGAGTGTGGCTTAAATAGGCAGTCCTGATAATGTGCAGGTGTGTGCGCAATCAGTCCCAGGCATGGTGCATTATGGTAAACGGAGTTCTGAGAACAGTCAGTATTCGGGCGAAGTCTCCCTCTGCTGGCGGAGAGGAGGTGGTGCAGGAGCCTGCTCCGTAACAGAGCCCCCCTCCTGCGAGCCGCTCCTGAGGCGAGAAAACTGACGACGCCGGGGTCTTCCACGGGGTCTTGGGGCCGGTTTGTCCGGGTATCTCTGATGAAATTCCTCTGTGAGTGATGGGTCCAGGATATCTCTGGCGTTGACCCAAGAACGTTCCTCCGGACCGTACCCCTCCCAATCCACCAGATATTGGAGGATGTTACCCCGGCGCCTGGAGTCCAGCAGCTCGCGTACCTGATACGCTTCCTCGCCATCAATTAGGAGCGGTGCAGGATCTGGGGCTGTGGCTCCCGCCTCCGACGCTCCTCTCGGTGCCTCAGCAGGTTTCAGAAGGGAGACATGGAAAGTAGGAGAGATACGATAGTTAGCAGGTAAATCCAGACGGAAAGATACAGGTGATACTTGTTTCAGAATTTGAAATGGACCGACATACCTGGGACTGAGTTTGCGACAGGGTAGATGAAGTCTTAAATCCTTGGTTGACAGCCACACCCATTGACCAACGTTATACTTGGGACCCGGTCGTCGATGTCGATTAGCTTGAAATTCCTGTCTTCGGACGGCATGAAGGAGATGATTGTGGGCCTGGTCCCAGACTGCTTCACTTCTGCTTAGCCAATCGGTTACGGAAGGGAGCTCAGTTGGTTCCCCGGACCAGGGAAACAGTGGCGGTTGAAAGCCCAGGATGCACTTAAACGGAGTGATTCCAGTAGCTGGTTTGACTAGGGAGTTTTGCGCATATTCCGCCCAGAATAGAAACCGACTCCACTCAGTTTGTTCCTTTTGGCAGTATGATCGGAGAAATCGTGTGATATCTTGATTTAGACGTTCTGTTTGACCATTAGACTGAGGGTGATATCCGGAAGTTAGACTGATATTGACATTCAAGCTCTTGAAAAACGCTGCCCAAACCCTGGACGTAAATTGCGGACCCCGATCGGAAACGATGTCCTCGGGCAGGCCATACAAACGGAAGACTTGATTGCATAGGATCTCTGCTGTCTCTAGAGCAGTAGGAAGTTTAGGTAATGGTACGAGTCGACAGGCTTTAGAGAAGCGATCTACAATGGTGAGAATGGTAGTGTTTCCTTGAGAGTTGGGCAGATCTGTAATGAAGTCAACGGCGATATGAGACCAAGGTCGTTCTGGTGTGGGCAGAGGAGTCAGTAGGCCTGCGGGTAGCTGTCTGGGTGACTTGGACATGTTGCAGTTAACACAGTTCTTTACATGTTTCGTGGTATCACTTTGTAATGTTGGCCACCAGAATCGATTTTGCAGAATGTGAATGGTGGCGGTAATACCTGGATGCCCTGAACTGGGGGTCGAATGAACGTGATCGATAAGCCGAGTTCTAAAAGGTTCTGGGACAAATAAGAGATGAGCGGGGCATTCCGAAGGAGCCTGTACCTGGTTATTGGTTTGTTGAATCTCAGTGATGATGTCCGATTGAACCGGAGCAACTAAGAGACGTGAGGGAATAATGGTTTCTGAGGTCTGGTCTGGAATGGTTTCTTCAGATTGACGTGATAGAGCATCTGCTTTGATGTTCTTGGACCCGGGTAAGTATGTAACTGTAAAGTGAAAACGTGTGAAGAATAGCGACCACCTGGCCTGTCGGGGGTTGAGACGCTTGGCTGACCGAAGATATTCTAGGTTCTTATGGTCTGTGAGAACAACGAAGGGGTGCTTAGCGCCCTCCAGCCAATGACGCCATTCCTCTAACACCAGTTTCATCGCTAGAAGTTCTCTATTGCCCACATCATAGTTCCGTTCGGCCGGAGAAAGCTTGCGGGAGAAGAATGCGCACGGATACATTTTCTCAGGGTTACCTTGACGTTGAGATAGGACTGCTCCTATTCCGGTACTTGAGGCATCCACTTCCACAATAAATTGCTTCTCTGGATCAGGGTGATGAAGGATGGGTGCTGTCGTGAATCGAACTTTGAGTTCCCGAAATGCCTGTTCTGCCTCACTGGTCCATTGTAGTTTCGGGGACTGACGTTTAGTCATGGCGGTAAGAGGAGCTGCAACGATGCTAAAGTTTCGAATGAACCTCCTATAGAAGTTGGCGAACCCCAGGAAGCGTTGTAGTTCTTTCAGTGTCCGAGGTAATGGCCAGTCCAGAACTCCCCTCACCTTCTTATCATCCATGGCAACCCCTTCGTGACTGATAATGTACCCCAGAAAAGAAATACTGGTCTGATGAAATTCACATTTTTCTGCCTTGACGTAGAGCTGATGTTGAGTGAGTCGTTTTAGAACCTGTCTGACATGTTGGATATGTTCTTCCAAGGAATCAGAGTAGATGAGAATGTCGTCGATGTATACGATTACCCACTTGTCCAGCATGTCCCGAAAGATGTCGTTCATAAATGACTGGAACACTGATGGTCTGTTAGACAGACCGAATGGCATGACAAGGTACTCGTAGTGCCCCCTAGTGGTAGAAAACGCCGTCTTCCATTCGTCTCCCTCACGAATGCGGATGAGGTTATAGGCATTACGTAGGTCCAGTTTCGTGAAGATTCGGGCCTTGCGGAGTTGTTCAAGGGCTGCGGGCACTAATGGTAATGGGTAACGGAACTTAACTGTGATGTCATTAAGGGCTCGGTAATCAATGCAGGGACGTAAACTCCTGTCCTTCTTTTTAACAAAGAAAAACCCAGCGGCAGCGGGAGAAGTGGACGGTCTGATGAAACCTTTGGATAATTCCTCCTGGATATACTTTTCCATGGCCTCGGATTCTGGTTGCGACAGAGGGAAGATTCTTCCATGAGGTGGAGAAGTTCCTGGAAGAAGATCAATGGCACAGTCGGTGGGACGATGTGCTGGGAGGTGACTAGCCTTTTCCTTACTAAAAGCAGCGTGCAGATCAGTGTATACGGAGAGAATATGGCTCTCTGTCGGGAGGATGGTCTCTGGATCGGTCTCGTGCTGTGAGGGAGCATTATTGTTCTGATGCTGCTGGGTTGAATTGATTATTTTCGGGGTCTCCTCTGTCGATTGGTGACGTGGGATTCGTGTAACAGACGATAGGCAACGGTTGTGACAGGCAGAGCTCCACCGTGTGATTTGTCCCTCCTTCCAGGAGATATGTGGGTCGTGATCTTGTAACCAGGGAAGGCCCAGAATAATGGAGTGATGAACGGATTGTATGACATAAAAGCTGATTTCTTCGGTGTGTAGCGGACCAACGTGAAGCTTAACCTTTTCAGTGGAGTGCATAATTTTCCCCTCGCCGAGAGGTCGACCATCTAACGCCTCCACTGTGAGAGAAGAGAGACACGGTATTAATCGGAGATTGCATCGTTCAGTAAAAGTGCGAGACATAAAGTTCCCAGCGGCTCCAGAATCGATTAAAGCTGAGGTACACACTTCACTTCCTCGAGAGGTGATGACTGCAGATACTTTTAAGCTTGAAGTTTTCACTGAATTATTATTATTGAATTGACTCACCGAACGATCCGCCGATCTCTTTCCTCTGGGGTGATGCGTGAAAATCCGAGCTGCATGGGTTCTGGTTCAGGAGTTGGTTCAGGATGATAGCGGAGTACTGGTCGATATGGACGTCGGGAGCGAATGAGTATGTCCAACTGAATAGCTAGGTCGATGTATTCAGCTAGGGTTTTTCCCTCATCTCGACAGGCCAGTTCAGACTGCAACTCTCTGTTAAGACCCTTGCGAAACAATGTTTTCAATGTGCTCTCTCTCCAGTCCGTTTGAGCTGCGAGTGTGCGGAATGTCAGTGCGAAATCAGCTGCTGATTGATTCCCTTGAGTGAGCGAGAGTAGCTGTTCTCCGGCATCTCCCCTCTCGCTGGAATGTTCGAATACTTGGCGAAATTGTTTGACAAACTCACTGAAGGTTGAGAAAGATGATCTGTTGGTCCCCCACACCGCTGTAGCCCACTCCAGCGCTCGTCCGGTGAGTAAGGAGCAGACAAACGCTATCTGGCTGGCGTCCGTGGCATATAGTTGTGGCTGCTGCTCCACAAACAGAGTGCACTGAAGCAAAAACCCCTTGCATTTGGTTGGTTGGCCATCGAATTTTTCGGGAAAAGCCAAACGTGGCGTTACCGAAGCTGCGGGAGCTGATGGTGGATTCTCTACGGGGAGAGTGGCAGGTGCAACAGGTGGATTAGCGATGGCGACCCGTAGTTCGCTTAAACCCTGAACCAGCTTCTCTGTGAGGGAAGTCAGATGGCTGAGCTGTTGATGGTGGAGGTCGAGGCGAGACGCTTGTGACGTGAGCTCTGATGAAAGCTGAAGGACCGCTGCTGGATTCGGTGTCGGCGAAGTATTCTGTAACGAGGCACGAGACATATTGGAATCCATGTGCAGCTTTATTGAAGGATAGTCAAACAGGCAGGGGTCAGGTAACGGCAGAACAGGGCTTTCAGAGACAGGACTTAGAGAGTAGTCGGTTAACAGGCAGAAGATCAGGGCAGGCAGCAGACAACGATAAACTAAGGCAGACCGGGTCAGGACAGGCAGCAAACAGGCAAAGGTGAGATAACAATCCGGGGTCAGAATACAGATCAGGCAGGCACGGGAGAAACGCTCAGTCATTACAAGCCGGGGCAATGCAATACTTCGCAATGAGATCTAGTGTGAGTGTGGCTTAAATAGGCAGTCCTGATAATGTGCAGGTGTGTGCGCAATCAGTCCCAGGCGTGGTGCATTATGGTAAACGGAGTTCTGAGAACAGTCAGTATTCGGGCGAAGTCTCCCTCTGCTGGCGGAGAGGAGGTGGTGCAGGAGCCTGCTCCGTAACACCATCAAATTGAACAAATCTTTTTTTCCAAGTCAATTCGTTCATTTCGTTGATTGAATGAACCAAACGCCTCGGAAAAAGATTAGTTCATTTTGAGGAGAGACAGGAGAGTCTTGAACGAGCATCACAGAACAGAGCAAGGCGAACATTTGAGCTTATAAAACTATTTTTTTAAAGTTTTTTTAAAATTCTTTTTTAAATGAGCAATCGTTTCGCTTGAACCGTTTGATTCCCTCTGAAATCCATTATATGGATCAAAGTACTACTATTTCAAAAGGCAATTTACACATTATATTTCAAATGAGTGTCTATTCATTTACTTACAATGATCTAACTATCAATTGATACAACTGCTCAAAATGAGAAGTAACTGTTGCAGTACTCTTAATGCATAGACACACAATCTTCCAGGCTTGCAGTAAATTATGAAAGTTTCAAGATAACGAGATTCATTGTCACCAATTAGCGTGGAGCACGAACCTATTAGACTATATCCATTGATGTACCCTAATATATTATATTTTTGATTCCAATGAACATACGTTCTGATTATACTGTTGTGTTTTGCATCAATGTATCACACACTTTGTTCAATGATTCCACTATGCGTGTATTCTCTGTATTACAGCAGTACTTTTACAGAGGTGTATATTTACTGTACAGTACTGTGCAGAAGTCTTAGGCACACTAGTATTTTCACCTCAAAGAAATGGTTTTAAGCCAGTTATTTATATATTTTGTTGTAGTGTCTCAGTAGGAAATATCAGTTTTTAGATTTCCAGACATTAATTGTGCCATTAATTGTAATAATCCAGTGAAATTTTTGAATGGATTCTGACAACAGCCAATGCTCCAAACGGAGGTAGGATCTCACCATCATCAAGTGCATCTGAAATTATATGAAGAAACAGAGTGTGTGTACTTGAACCTGATGTCAATCGTGTTGCCATACAGCCCACTACTACATTTCAGTTCAGGAAAGAGTTCAAAAAATGATTGGTGGATATTATGCTTGAGGAATACATTTTGGTAAGTTGTAGTATACTGTATCTTTCAACATTGTCGTGTTCTTTTACCATTAGCTAGAGATGATCGGGTCACGTGTGCTAGGGATCTGTCGTGTAACATTTACAAATGCCAAAAAGGTATTTATTGTTTGAATTGAGTAATAAAATTGACAGAATCTGAGAGCTGAAATGTTTTTTATATATCATATCTAACCTGCTCCATCTAGTCTGTCGGTCTCCGTGTCCTTTTCTGTGCGTGACAAAATTGATGTGTGGCGTGAGAGCATGTGAAAAGTATCAAGTGTCTCACGGTGAATTCGTGAGAGTTGGCAGCTCTGAATGGCGCTAGCTTGGTCAACATCAGCGAATGCTGTCTGTCAAATTAATTCAAACTAACATTAAAAATATAAAATGAACAAAACGATATCGTAAAACTTCACATAATATCACATGCTTTTATTTCCCCATGTCGTTGAAATGCACTGGCTTATATTTTGAGACGGTCATCTATGAGACGGCCTTTGTAATTTAGTGTTGAGATGTTGTTCATTGAGTCTCTAATCTCTAAAAATGTCCAAATGCTCCACGTGAAACTGCGTCTTCCAACCTTTTACTATCGTGTCAATTGATTTGATTATTATGCGCGAGGGAGACAGAGCAAGACAGTGCTCGCCCGTGTTGTTTGAAGACGTGAGAGTGCGGGCGCACGGCAGCGGCACAACTCAATTTCTGGAGGTATACTGCCCCCATCTGGTATGGAATATGGAGTATAATTTGATTTTTTTAAAGATGGCACCTTTAAACTTTTTCACATTACTGTAGCTTTGCAGGCAGGCAGGAACTACCTTCGAGACGTTGCCGCAGTTCTTCTGGTCTTAGTCTCTGTTTTTTTTCTATTTCTTCTAGGGATTTCAACGATTAATCGACGATCGATTAATTGTCGATAATACGTTTAATCGATAAACGATCATCGATTAAGCATGCGCATGCGTGTTCATGTGGTGCTCGACGGTTAATGTTATTCAGTCAGCGCGCGCCGCTCAAGCAGAATGCACGACTAATAATAACGATGATTAATTTGGTACTGTCATATTACATAACATGAGAACACTATTTTATTAATTCGTTGTGAAATCATTTGGTTTAGTTGCCTGTAGTATCCTCAGTACTAATTAATAAACAGCAGACATCGAATTTACTGAACACAGGTCATCAGTACAAACAGCGTCAGCCAGTACAACAGCACATGAGCCTGCGGATTTTTCCTCGGCTATATACCCCATACTCTTTTGACTGAGCTACTGCTGCCCCCTAGTGGACAATTCTAATAACTCTCCCAATCTACCACATTCCTTCCCCCTTAAACGTACAATATGTAATTTTTTTTTGCCACCAGGGGTCACTCATTTAACATAATAACAAAAGACGTACTTTGATGACGTCAGGAAAGAGCGTGGGCTCACGGGAGTTGTTGTCGCTGTCAATCGACAACCAGCTCAGCTCATGACATGACATCATTGTTTCACAAAATATACGGATACGGCATCTTTCTGTAGATTTAGCTTGTCAAGAAGCTTTAAATGCAACCCCAATGTTTACCTGTGTCATGCTTCTCCTGTCCCCAAACCCTTCTCGGGTCATATCTTTCACCCGTACGTTTGAGCTTTACTGAGCTGGCTGTAGCAGCTGAACGTGCCAGGCAAAGCGTAATCGTGTTTCATAACTATAATACAGACGAATATAAATATTTATATTACGCTCCTTCAATGAATGACCTATTTTAGAACAGTTTTCATATATAGGGCACACCGGATTTTATAAGCACGTAAGATACTGCAGTCAAACATTTGACTGGGTTTGCGTTATGCATCCACTATGTGCTAAAGGCTAAAAGGGAATGTAGTGAGAGCTTGCGCCGCAGGTGAGGTGTTTATTTAGTAAGCATGAGCGCGCTGAAGCGGGCACGTACATTCGCAACTTGACTCATATGAGCATTCAATGTGCGCGGCTCGCTAACAGCAACAGTTGGCTGTTTTGAACGAGACGACCGGTTACTGTGAACGGGGAGCGCTATATGCGTGAGCAGCACCGGGGGACCAGGCTGATCTCATGAAGTAGCGTGTGTATGACACGCCAATTCGTATTTGCATTTTTGGCGTGTTATGAAGACGCATAATCGCTTTTCAGCGTGTTTATGAACGCCGTTGACTTAACGTTATATAAATATAGGACTTACCTCAACCCCGTCCCTAAACTTAACCGTCACTGGGGTTAATGGCATTTATGACTGTTCCCTTACCATCCTAGGGAAAAAAAAGATATGACTTACCTCAACCCTATCCCTAAACTTAACCGTCACTGGGGTTAATGGCATTTATGACTGGACATTTGACGCGCGTGTTCTGACACGCGGGATGACGCGGACGTTAATGGCGTAGACATACACGCATACACGCGGATACACGCGAATAGCTCAAAATGCGTAGAAATAAAACGCCACTTGACTCGAAAGTGGCGTGTATGTTTACGCAAAAGTCATGATGTCATGTTGGGGGGACAGTGCGTCTCGTCTGAGTGAGCGCTCGTGAGCGGGCACGTGATTTACACGCATAAAAATACGTGTTACTTTTTTTTCTTCGTCATTTTCTTTGCTTTATTGGCGGTAGTCCAGTGTTCCCCTTTGTGTTTGGTGGTTTCGCCGGGTTCCGCAAGGAAGTTAGAGAAAATAGAGGAGTCAAAGGTTATATGACGCCATAGACAGGCGACGAAACGGAAATAAAGAAACGGTCCGTGTCTTCGAATTAAACTATAAATTTCTCCGTATTTGAAAGTTGGTGGAAACTGTCGGGATAATGCAAGTACACATCTAATAGAAATATATAACATAGATACAGTTATTTTTGCTATTTTTAAAGCCGAAAAAGTACATATTGTGGCTTTAAGCTATTGCAACATCACTCTACCCCAAATAATGTTAACAAGTGCCAGTCATATTTAACATTTATATATATATATATTAGGGCTGTCAAACGATTAAAATATTTAATCGCGATTAATCGCATTAATGTCATAGTTAACTCGCGATTAATCGCACATTTTTATCTATTCTAAATGTCTCTTGATTTTTTTTTGTTATATTATTTTTTTCTCATTTTAATGCTCTTATCAATATGGAAAAGTGGAAATTATTGAAAATAACATTGGAATAGTGTTCAATTTCACACTAACATATAGCCTATAATCTCTCACACAATGTAACACTGTCTATCAATAAAAGGGTGAAAGAAATAGGCTACTGACGAGGTCCTAATATTGGCGAGGGGGCGGAGAATTCGCATCATCTGTGTGTGTGTGTGTGTTTGCTTGGCCATCACTGGACATGCTGCGATGATGATAGCTCAGTTCACAACGACAAAACACAGATCAATTGTCAATGGGACAATATGGCAACTTTTTAAAAGTAAACTTTCCATTCAGAATCTTAGGGCATCCATTTCGGCGTCTCGCGTTCGTCATCCAGGTCAAAACGTTACTATTTGGCCGGCTCGCAAGCCGAAACGTGTGGGTGCGGCACAAAACGTCCTCGCGCTGCGCTCTGAAACGCATTCATTTCAATGGCTTGCGCCGCGCGAGGACGTTTTATTGCTTCTTTGACCAAAGCGCAAGCGGATCTAGACCGGAAACAAAACAACAGGCACGCTGCAAACACACGTTTCGTTTTTCACACCTTGCGAGCCGGCTTTTGAGTGGATGACGAGCGCGAGACGCTGAAATGGATCAGGACGCATGCCGCATCCACGTGAAAAAACTACAAAGTCTGCTAGGACAAAAAGACCGTTAATCGCGCGATAAAAAAATTAACGCCGTTAAAAGGGGTTTGCGTTAACGCCGTTAATAACGCGCTAAACTGACAGCCCTAATATATATATATATATATATAGTCAACACACATAGTCCTTCAAGTAACTTGGTTTTGACACATTTCTCAATGACCGGCGTACCGTACCGGTGCAATCGAGGATAGTGACTGCCTTGGAGTACCTGGAGGTTGACAATCCATCTCTACTGGTTTAGCTTTTTCTGCAACAGGTTTTCCACACTCTGAGTGTTTAACTCTGGAACACCACCGGTTTCCTCGGGAATAGATATCTCTGATGCTGGAACATTGGCCACTGAAGATTCAGACAACCCCAAGGGTTCCATAATTTTTGGTTCCATCCAGTCCCTATCCTCAGAACTGGCCAATATCTGGTCAATGTGTCTGCACACAATGCTGCCACCTCCTAGCATGACCTTGTAAGAGACAGGACCCGTTCTCTTGATAATAAACCCGGGAATCCACTTAGGTCCATGACTGAAATTCCTTGTGATCACTGCATCTCCTTCCTGAAAACTTCACCCTGAACCTTGCTTGTCACGATGTTTCTTTTGAAAGCTCTGTTGCCGTTCCACTCTTCTTCGGCGGTCCGGATGAATTAAGTCTAAGGTCGATCTCAACTTCCTGTCTTGTAACATTTCAGCAGGCGACAGTCCTGTAGTTGACTGTGGTGTAATGCGGTAACTAAACAATACCCTTGATACTTTAGTGGCGATGCTTCCCTAACCTGCCTTCTTCATCATCGCCTTGAATGTCTGAATGTCTCGTTCAGCACAACCATTAGAGGAAGCATGATAAGGAGCAGAAGTGATGTGTTCGATCCCATTCTTCTGCATAAACTCTCGGAATTCTGCACTCACAAAACGAGCTATTATCAGACACCATTGTCTCCAGTATTCCTTGATTGCTAAAGCTCTTCCTTAGACATTCAATTGTGCTGGCTGAAGTTGAGGACGTGACAGGGTATACATCCATCCATTTGGAATACGCGTCAATCAGAACCAAAAACATGTGTCCCATAAAAGGTCCTGCATAATCAATATGTAACCTTTGCCAGGGTCTGCTCGGCCACTCCCAGGGATGAAGAGGTGCTGGAGCTGGAGAGTTACGATGTTCTTGGCATGCTACACATCTTTTAACAACTGCTTCAATGTCTGCATCTAACTTTGGCCACCAGAAGTAGCTTCGGGCTAATACCTTCATTCGAGTGATGCCGATGTGCCCGTGATGTAGCTGCTGTATCAAGGCGTTCCGGCCTGGGGTGGCACCACTGCCCGTGAGCCCCACAATACACAGCCATCTTGCACACTTAACTCTGTTTTCCTCACAGCATATGGTTGGAAAACTGGGTCCCCGCCTAGTGGCGGCCAGCCATGTTGGACGAATTGCGCCACTCTGGACAACACAGGATCTCTGCTTGTCCATCTACTCATTTCTGCTGCTGAAACGAGGGTCACATTCTCCAACATCAGCACTCGCTCCTCCTGCTCTTTCTTGACAGACGGCTGATGTAACGGAAGTCGACTTAACGCATCGCTATTGCCATGATGTTTGCCGGGCTTATAAACCATCTCATATTCATACGCTCTCAAGGCAACTGCCCAACGTTGTATCCGCGGTGAAGCCATTTGAGGCACAGACTTCATCTCATTAAAAAGAGCCAGTAGCGGTTTGTGGTCCGTGCAAATGACAAATCTTCTTCCTAAATATTTGTGGAACCGCTGAATGCCAAATATCACAGCCAGACCTTCTTTGTCCAGTTGAGAGTAGTTTAATTCAGCTGACGTTAATGTCCTAGACATAAAGCTGATTGGTCGTTCCTGCCCATTTGGCATGCGATGCGACAGCACCACTCCCAACCCATAAGGAGAAGCGTCGCAGGCCAGGATCAGATCTTTTTGGCTGTCATAATGTACTAACACCTCAGACGACAGCATGAGTCGCTTGGACTCCTCAAAAGCATGCTCCTGTTCGGCCTTCCATTTCCAAGTGGTTCCTTTCCTTAATAGTTCATGTAAAGGTGACAACAATGTTGACAAGTGTGGCAGAAACCTGTTGTAATAGTTAAGCAGTCCTAGGTACGCTCTCAGTTTTGTGACACTAGTCGGTGCCGGTGCTTCTTGTATGGCCCTGACCTTATGTGGCAAAGGGTGAAGTCCAGAGGCGTCTACCTTATGACCGAGAAACTCTGCTTCCTGTTCCATGAACACACATTTGTTGTGCTTCAAGCGACAAGGTGACTCTGATCACTCTGTCCTGTCAGCAAAATGTCGTCCAAATAGACAGCCATTCGGGATGCCGGCCACCAGACTCTCGATCATCCGTTGGAATATGGCTGGACTGGAAGAAACACCAAATGGAAGACGATTCACCTGAAACAGACCCTTGTGCGTATTAATAGTGATATATGGCTTATATATTTCATCAAGGATCACTTGCTGATATGCATGACTCAGATCCAATTTACTGAACCTCTTTCCACCTGACAACTTCTCAAACAAGTCCTCCAATTTCAGTATGGGATACTGCTCAAGCTTCGATACCTGGTTGACAGTGAGCTTATAATCGCCACAAATGCGCACAGAATTATCAGCTTTTAATACAGGCACAATCGGAGCTGCCCATTCTGAGAACTTCACTGGCTCAATAACCCCCTGGTTTGTGAGTCTGGCCCTGTCCCAAATCGCACACTTCACGCGGACTTGCGGTCTCGTGGACTTAAATTGTGCATGCTCGCCGAGTCTACGAGTCCGTAGGCTGTCCCATTTGGCATTTTAACGCTCTGAAGTGTGCTCAGTAGCGCCCCCTTTGTACCCTTGAAGCGGTCTTCCGCGAAGCCCGCATAGATGCAGGCTCCACGCACTTTAACTACCCAGGAATCCTTGCGAAAGGCCAATCAGACAACAGATGGGAGGAGATTTCGCTCACGGACTGTAAAGATGGAATATTAAAGGTGAAGTATCATTATGGTTTTGATGACATAGGTGTACATTTTACCAGTTGTTACTTAAAGTCTATTCGACCTTTAGAGACCAGTGGTTAATATGTCAAACATAATAAAAGTGTGTTAAATAATATGATCGCATTATATGATTCATTACATAAATACTAGAACCGAATGTATTGGCTTTACTGAGTCATAAACGTATTATGAATATTGAAACCTTTACATTTTTCTTAAACTCATTTTCATTTTGTGTTAATATTGAACATTATGTATTATTATGTACAACTTTTTTTATCATTTACATAACCATGACATATACAATTATAGAAAGCAGGCTGCGTAGTTCACATGGACATAAGATGAGAAAATAAAATAAATCCTGTTTTTGTACTTCTACTGTCTATGCAAGAACCAGACCGTATTCCTGTTTCCGGCGTGACGATCGAGTCTGTCCCAAAAATACCTCTCAATGCGCCCTCGAAGACTTGCGGTAAGGGCACTATAGGTCTGCACTTCATGACGTCACCAAAGTGTGGACTCTGAGGAAGTCCACAAGTCCGGAGTGTGCCATTTGGGACAGGGGGCCCTATCTTGCACCCGGCGCAAATGACTTTATACACAAACGCATGTCTCATTCCTATTTTGCACGCGCGCAAAGCGGGATTTTCCCCTCCACAGACGCACGTCGGTAAACTAGGAAATGAACTTGCGCTCCCTGGGCGGATCGGCGCAAAAAGGAGGCGTGTTTCGGCGCAAACATTCCCTGGTGCTATTTTACACTTCCAGAACACAATTGCGCCACTGACCATAAAAAAACCTGGTCTAAAGTCAGTGGCGCGTTGCGCGTTGTTCATAATGCTATTTTAAGCGCGCATGCTTGGCCATAACATAGCGGGTAGGCCTACACAACGCGCATATACTGATTCTCTCATCAACATAGATGCAGTAGTTTTTATTTTTGCAAATCATACATTATAACAAGGAAAAATATTAACACATGAGGGAAATCATTTTGGTTTACATGAAGATGAAAAAACCGAAATACCCATTTCTTAAGGCTATTGTAGTACTAAGGATCAGACCTGTTTGCCCAATAGTGGCAAGAAACATACGTATAGGCTATAATGTTTAACCGACGCTGATGTGCAAGAGTTTCTCCCATCCCTATACAACGTCACTTCTGTCTTTCACTGTCCTGACAAGAACGTCGGTCTCATCGGCTGTGAACGCTCCTGGCGCGCGCCTGGTAAACCCGCCGTTATAATAACAATCCGTCATGCAACATGCGCACCTGTTCTTAAAGGGTATGTTGGATGGCGCTCGGATTGGTTTATTTCACGTTACGCCCAAACCACACCTATGAATAATGAAGCTACTTCAGACCAACCTCTTTTAGATTTGCGCCAGGCGCAAGAGGCATTTATCCCGCCGGGAAAATAGCAACAGCGCCGGGACCCGCCCACAAAGTTACTTGCGCCATGCGCTTTGACACTTGCGTTTCAGATCGTTAAAATAGGGCCCAGGGCCTCTCTCTAACTCCATCTCCACTTTTTTTCTCATGGCATAGGGAACGGGCCGGGGTTTATAGAACTTTGGACTCATCCCTTCTGGAATGTATATTTTTGCTGGTGAACCTCTCCAGGAAACAAGCTCCTCCTTGAACACATCTGCATTTTGCCATAGCACATCTTGCAATGTTAACTCTTGCTGGTCCAATTTATTCATATTGACACAGTTAATTCCCAGCTCCTTTATCCATGCCCTGCCTAACAGGTTTGGTCCTGGCCCTGTTACCACCACTACTGGAAGCTGTTTGACTTGGTCTTGGTACCTCACAGTCACCCTTGCTGCTCCTAATGTTGGTACTTTTTCGCCCGTATAGGTTTTCAACGTCATTGAGCAGTAGTGCAACTCTTGTATGCCACCTGCTGTCCATAACTTCTCATATTCAGCCTCTGACAAAATTGTCACGCTACAGCCAGTATCCACTTCGAATTCCACAATGTTGTCATTTATTTTAAGCTGCGCAGTAATGGGATCGATTTTTGTTAACTTTGAATCTGTTAGATTGTACATTGTAAATACATCTTCATCACTTGTGACATTCTCCACAGCTTCACTTATGTGATGATTGTGAAGACTGATTTTTATCGTTTCTAAATTTTCCAGACTGCTTGTGCTTCCCTCTTCCCTCCCCCTTAAGCCCCTGGTCCCCCAGAGGCGAGGATTTGCACACTCTCTTCAAATGTCCCTTTTTACCACAGCCATGACTCTTTTCATTGACAGAACGACAGTCTCTTGCCATATGTTCACCTCCACACCTGTAACATGTCAGTGATGTTGCCTTTCCTTGCCATTTATGGTTTGACTCCACATTATGCACTAGCAGTTGATTACTGGCATTACTCCCGACGCCCTCCACAGTTTTCAATTGCAAATCACGGATATCCCTATTTGCTGTCTCAATGGCCAGTGCCACTTTCAAAGCTTTTTCAAATGTGAGTTCAGGTTCCGCCAACAATCACCTCTGCATGCGATCGTCCTAGAGTTTTGAAAAATGACATCAAGATTCTGAAAATAGTAGCAAAGTGATTGTAAAAAACTGTAAGACTTGAAATCAGCAGATGATTGAACTGCTCTTCAGATCCACACGGGGGTGCCAGACACACATGAAAATAGATGCTGTCAAAACAAATTAAAGCTGCTTTATTTAATGAGAAATAGTCTCTTTAATGCCTATGTCTCTATAGCTTACCAAAACTCAGAAAACACAATATGTGAATCTGTTTCATTTTCTGACATTTAAAACAAACCAAAGAAAATCCAAATGAAAACCTTGCTAAAGTTTCACTAATGTTATGGATGCTTTCTGGAAATGCATGATGGAATTCTTTTCCAGTAAAGTATACTGTAGATTCCCTTTAATCAAGCAGTGAGATTATCTGAGAACATGCAAATAACTGGTGTCTGAGTTGATATGGTGTGTTGTGCAGGTAATTGAATAATTAAAATAAACAATTCTCTTAAGGTGCAAGCTTCAGCTCTTCCAGTACAGAGAGGACATTGATATTAAAGAAAAAGTCATGATGCTCCTAAGAAATGTCTAATGCTCAAGCCAGCCAAATGTGGATTTGGATCACACCTGTCTAATATTTCAGCTTCACATCTATTTAATGACAATCAAAGGCAAGAAAATAAACTGAAAAGTGAACATCAGCTCACCGCATTACATAAATGTGGCCTTCATAACAGTGTTCTGTTGTACAGCTCACCGGGGTTCAGTTTGGGAGTGTGTTTGTATAATAGAGAGCATTCCAGAGTGCCTGTCATCATCTTACCTTGGCACTCAGTTAATAAGGTGTGTGGTTAGTTTGTCCAGACGCTAGTGTCATGCCCATGTTATTTAGTCTGTCTGTCCTTTCACTGTGTATTTTTGTGTATGCGTGTCCCCCAAAAGCTGCAAAGGGTTTCCTGGCCAGTATAAGAGAAGTGCTGTGTGAGGAGCAGATTTCAGAGAGTCTGTTAGCCTCATTTCCTGGGCGGAGAGTTCTCGGCTTTATAGTGAAGCAACAGCAACCCGAAAACAGAGTGAGTGAGCATGAGTGGGAGAGAGAAGTTATTGGAACGTGAAGCTCTCACAATTAATTTTGTCACCAGCAAGCTCTGACAAGCGAAGAGGGGGAGTGTGTTACACGAGGGAGCTGATTTAAAGAGAGAAGGAGTGTCTGAAGGACTTTTTTTACTGAAGCCAAAAGACATTAAAGTGGACAAACAGAAGAGAAGAAGCATTTGCACTACATCTACTGCTGTTACTGCTGCGGTTCACGTGCTTTTACTGCCTGGGCACTCATGGACGGTTCATTCGTTTCACTCTTTTTGTTTACTCCATCTGTCACTCGAAGCTTGTGGGTTGGACGTGGGTTAGTTTGATTTTCCTGACATCACCAGGGCCAAAACGTCAGGGTATTTTCCAAGAGGATCTGTTTTCCTTTCATTTCCTCTCAGTGAAATGAGATGTGTATGAGAGCAGTGTAAATGAATCTTTCCACTTGCCTTTGTAGTGGGAAAGTCTTGTTTGGAGAGAAAACGTTGTTGTAGTCTTTAAAGAGCCATGTTAAACATCTAAAAAACACTGTTACTTATTTTTACTGATGGATTGTGAAGCCTTTGCTCTGCATAGAGTTATGAAACTTGCTTAAACTTCTTTGCTATGTTTTGAATGGTTTATTCGCATTGCCAGAGCTTTTCCTAACATGATGTCTGCATGTTAAATTAAGTATTTCTGTTATCTGATTATCTGGATCCTTCTGGAAACTTAATCTAAGACTTCTTAAGAGGACACAGCCATTTGTCTTGTTACAAATGCAGGATGCAACAAAATGAGGTTGTCTGGTTTAGTGAAATAGTTAAGCAAGACTTATTTAGAGTTTTTTGTGTGAGATGACAAAACATCAAGTAGGCTAAAGCATCAAGACCAGAGAAGCTTTGAGGGGTAAAAATAAAACTGAGTAAAGAGGAAAGTTAGTGAGAAAACAAGGTTACAGACGAGTCATTATATCCGAACCTCTACATGTTTTCACAGTGCGAAACTAGAGGAGAGAAAAATAGTCAGTCGTAACACATGGATTTGAACAAGCATTTCTTTGTTGACTCACTGTTAGCAGTGAGTCTGTGATAAAGTTGTGCTGAGAGGAAAAACATTTCTGTTTATGTGTGTATATGTTTTTGTTTTGTTTTTACAGATTTATGCTTACATATATTAATTGTGTAGCCTACTAATTGCATGGTCTTTGTGTGTCTCTTAGTTTGTTTATGTGGTTGCTCCAGTTAGCTAAACTGCTCTGTGCTGTCTGGATGGAGCTCTGAAACAGGCAGGAATTTCCCATATTAGACAGACATCAGCTGTTCTGTTGGCTATTATTCAAGGTGCTTTCCAGAATCATCATCAGGTAGCATCACCTTGATAACCTGCTACACTACTGTGTCTGTTTGAGCCAAAGGCTCAAATACAGATTCTTGGTGAGCCTCTCTCTTTACTTAAAACAGTTCCAATAGACAGTGTGGGCACAGATTTGGCACCATGAGATTTGTTTGCTTGGTACTGACGGCCTTGTGCATGGTGGTTGGAACGGGCAGTATGTCCACCTGCAAGACTCTGGACCTGGAGGTGGTGAAGAAAAAACGCATTGAGGCTATACGTGGTCAGATCCTCAGCAAACTGCGCATGGCCAAAGAGCCAGAATCTGAGATAGACGACGATGGACAGAAGATCCCAGATTCCTTGCTTTCTTTGTACAACAGCACTGTTGAACTGAGCGAAGAAATGAAGCTGAACACTGTCCCTCTGCAGGCTGAAGATGAGGACTACTTTGGCAAAGAGGTGCACAAATTCGTCATCAGGCAAGGTAAGAGCTTGAAGGTGTCTTCATTCTGACTTCTTTAGAGATATAAACTAACATCATGTCCTATTCATTCATGGCAGTGTTGTATTGTGAATTATTTTTTTTGTGAGCATAATAATCACATTATAACTGTATAATTACTGCCTATTGACAGTCCACAACTGTATAATCTATTTTCCTTGTGACCTATTTTTAGTAGTCTCATGTTTCAATCTATGCTCAGTTTCTTTTCACATACTAAAATAAGTTAAGGCTGCATTCTGTAACTTTTTTTGTGTTCAAAATGTATAAAATAAGCGGGTAAATCATGAATCCAATCTTCCAAACCATGTTTTTGTCTTATTCTGAATCACTACGGTTCCCAATATATAGTATCACTATATATTTCCCAATGTATAGTCCCAATATAAACACTTATTATAGGTGTATAATAAGTGTTTATATTGGGACTATAGATAAAATGTCTATTTATTTACTTAAATAAATCATCTGCATTCTGATGTATGCAGATGACGCAGTTGTGTATGCTTTTGCTGATACCTGTACTTCTGTGGCTGACAAACTTAATGCTAACTTGGAAAGAATATCATCTTGGCTGGCCTCATCTCATTTAACTTTAAATATTAAAAAAACAAACTCTACCTGTTTCTCTATTCAAAAACTACCCTCAGCACAACTTCTGAACATAAAAATTAATGGTGAACTTATCGAACAAGTACCTGAAGTAAAGTACCTTGGAATAATTATAGATTATCAGCTGAATTTCAAAAGTCACATCAAGAAAATCTATAAAACCATTAGGGCCAATTTGAGCTGCTTTATGCTGATTAGAAATTGTCTTACTCTTGATTGCGCTTTTACTTTTTTTAACTCTATGATTCTTTCACATATATCTTACGGCATAATCACATGGTCTCAAGCTCATCAGTCATCTGTCGAAACTATAGAGTGCCTTTACAACAGAGCCTTGAAAGTTTTGGATAAGAAAAGAATAAGGTACCATCATTGTCATATTCAAAGCAAATACAAGATTTTAAGTTTTGTTAATTTTATTTCTCTGCATCTGGTTAAGCTGATTTTCAAATGTTTAAATGATGCTGCTCCACTACCGCTTTGCAAAATAATAACAAGACAGCAAAGTACTAGACTGACCAGATCTGCTTTTAAAGTCAACTGTAACATCCCTTTCTGTAGAACATCATTTGCTCAGACTGCTGTTTCAGTGAAAGGGGCAAAATTGTGGAATTCTCTGCCAGATCATCTAAAATGCATCCCGACATTAGATATCTTCAAAAAAACAAAAAACAAATTGTGGTTAATTCAGGAACAGCGTTGTTCGCATATTTAGTTCTTGTCGACTCTGCCTTTTTTTGTAATTTTTTTTTTGGCATTTATATTATATTCCATTATTTTTCTCTCTACTTGTATTTTTATTCTTCTATTGCATTTTATCAAAAAGCCCTTATTGTTTTGTATTGCGCGTGTATTGTATTGCATGTATTGCATTTTACTAAAAAAGCCCTTCTAGGGACTAATGTTGTAAATTAGCTTTGGCTAAAAACATTGATACATGCATCAGATCACTGTCAAAGTGTATCTATGTTATCTGTATCTGTCCCTATATAAGTAAACTATTATAATAATAATAATAATAATAATTAAATGGACAGTAGCCATTTAATTGAGTGGGATGATGTGCTGTCGATACAAAAATAAATTCCTTCATAGTGATACACCGTTTTATCCCTTAAATATTCAATAATCAGTTTTTCCCCCTAATTGTTTTTTTTTCTACTGAGGGATCCTTGTCTCATTTTTCGCCACCTGAGAAAAACATTCTTTATACCAGACCTGTACACGTATGTGAACACACACATTGTGCAGTTGTAACATTTAACTTTAATGTGGCATATCTATGTTATTTGACCCTTGATGTAACTTAGTGGTATTAAATCATATTTTTGAAAGCAAGCAATTAAGTTAATTAAGAAGTCACTAAATCAATCACATTTTTAGGTTCCCAGAGAATTTTGAGTACCAGTCTTTAAGAAATTCTATTAATAAAATATTTACAAAATCTCCTGCAGGACAGTTCAATTCTTTAATGTAATATAGTTTGGAAAAAAATGAAGCAGTAACACTGACATGGTTTGGGACAACAATTAAGTGTTTTTATACAGTCAATTATAGGCTTCTTTCAGCATCTGTTGCGCGTCTGAGCAATATGTGTGGTATGTTCTGATTTTGCATAGTTAGATGCTTTCCTGGTTCAATGTATTTTGTTGATCCTGGAACAACATTCCAGGCCGAACCTAACCCTTTCCCTAGCCCTAAACCTAACTCATAAGTTATCCCTACAATCAGAGGGAAATGACAACACTAATGTAGAAGCATCTAACCTTGGTTGTAAGCCTAAACTTGACAAACTATCAACGCGTCCCTCAAATCTGATTGGTTGATTGGAATGTTGTTCCAGGATCAACACAGATGTTTGTCCAGGAACATGTTGCACTTGGTAAAATCACGTTCTGTGGTATTTTTATAGCCTAGTTGTTATTGCTGTTGGCTTCATGCATTAGATTGTTAACTCAAAGGTTTAACAAGACGTTCTTTGCTTGGGGGTTGAATATTTTGAGGATACTTCGGTCTGTTCTGAACAATTAGGTTGTTTGAACTCTCTGACAGCTGTTTGTTTCACTTTTTTTCCCTTCATTTTATGTCTTAGACCTGTTGTTAATTCAATGCCACATCAAATAATCTGGCGTTTGATGCTTACCACTCACGCTTTCCTCCCCCACCATCTGCACCCGCTGTTCCTCTTTAACCACTTAAAACCCGTCAGACATAGACATCAGACCTGTGATCTGATGCAGACGTCATGAATAAAGCTTTAAAAAAAGGCTTGTTGGAAGGATGAAAACCAAGGACAAAGAAACAGAGAAATACATGTTACAAAATGGTGATAAGTATAGATGAGTCAGATTCACTGTCCTTCTCACTAATTCTGTTTTCTTTTTGTGTGTGTTCCTCTGGAGTTTGGGGCTTTCCTGTAACTTGAGCTCTCTCTCTCTATTCTGTGTTTTGTATTTTCTCTCATTTCTTTCTCTCGTTTATCTGTCTGACAGTCCTATTCGACAGGAAAAAGGGTTGCTTGTTTCTGAGGTGTGACTAAGATTATATATAGCAACCTTGAATTCCTGCTCTTGCAATTCCCCTTGTGGTACAAAACTTTTTCTTATGTTTTGTATTTGCATAAAGCTTTTTACATTTGTTTAAGGTGGAATAAGTTGATGCAATTGGAAGGCTTCCCACGCACAACCATCCCCACTGTAGTAATTGCTTGCTTTCCTAAGGCAACATTACACTTGTTAGAGCAGTTGTTCACTTTTAAAAAAAACTTTTGCTGATAATTTACTTACCCCCATTTCATCCAAGATGTCTTTCTTTCTTCAGTCGAAAAGAAATTAAGGTTTTTGATGAAAACATTCCAGGATTTTCTCCATATAATGGACTTCAATGAGAACCAAACGGCGGTTCAAGGTCCAAATGAGTTTCAGTGCAGCTTCAAAGGGCTTTAAACGACATCAGACGATGAATAAGGGTCATAGCGAAACGATCGGTCATTTAAAGGGGCAGGTTGACTGCTTTTTTTCTTTGCATGATTGTGTTTATGGGGTGCAATATAACATGTATTCGTGTTTTTATCTTTTTTAAAAAGTCTTATTTTTCATAAATTTCACCTTTATTGTCAGCCGCGTTCTCCTCTGTCATATAATGAGCGGTTGACTTCCTGATTCTGTGAAACCGCTCCCTCACAAACAGCCAGTGGGCTCAGATTGGTTAGTTTGGGCCGGTGTGTTGTGATTGGCTAAACTGTCGCTCATAACGCCTGTGGCGAGGGGGGCGTGGTTCAGCGAAGTCGAGCGGTGAATAAGTGGGTCAAGTTCAAATGACAAACACCTGTCTCTGATTTCAGTGATTGGTGTGAGGAGAGCGCATATGCGGGCCGTGCGGATAACAGTTTGAGAGACAGAGACGGGCAGCTCGTGCACATATCCTATGGAGTCCTGTTACCAAACGCGTGACATTTGAAAGCTGTATTCAGAGGGAAGAGTTTTCACTGCAGTGACTGCAACGGTGTTCGGCAAAGCTGTATTCAGCGTGAAGAGTATTATCACCTATTATTTATTTTTGCCTTTGATATTCTGAGTTAACTTTATTTGAGCGCGACCTTGCGCTGTAAAAAGAGTTGTGTAAAATAAAAGTGCACGAGTCCCAGTATTCGCCGACCCTGTGTGTCCTTTCATCACCGACACATAACAAACCTGTTCTTACATCACAAAGTGATGATAAAGTATATATACATGAAAAATACATTTATAAAATGAGTACAAATTCAGGTCCAAAATGTTTGTATGCGTTTGTTGTAGACACAAAATAGCATAACTAAGTGGATATAAAGCCAGCGCTGGCATTTGACAAAACTAAAACATTACATCTGAAATTATACATGCAAATACATTTAAAATGATTAAGTCTTAGCCTACTTACAGGTTGTGGCCGAACAACTGCTGCCTCTGGTTTTAAAGTTGGAACTGCTTCACGTTTTAGTAACAGTTTCTTGTTGAATCCGGTGTGGAATTCGTGTAGATTCTGGAAGCTGTCTTCCGTAAAATGTGCAGCACAGAGAGCTAAATTACGATAATCATTTTCAGGAACACAATCAAACATAAATTGTATCCATTGTTGACGAACTACAGCGTCAGTGGGAAGCCGAACACAGAAGACCTGACAGCTGGTGAACACAACACACAAAAATATGCGCATGCCCTATTTTGCATTTTCCGGAGGGAGGGTTGATGCAAATCTATGGGTAAGTGACGTCTAAAACCCAGCTGTAGTCCCAATCGAGTCGTTTTTGTAGGCATTCAACTTCCTGATTTTTAAAAGACGATATCTCTGCTTACATTGAACTTTCAGCGGTGCAACTTTGCAGATACTGTTCAAGCACCAACAGCAACATTACACACTATTTAAAATGAAAAAAGTGAAATCGCAGTCAACCCCCCCTTTAAAAAAAATAACGTTTAAGTTTTATAAGCACAAATGCTCGCCTTGCTCTGTTCTGTGAAGAGAGTTCGTGACGCTCCTGTTCAAACGTTCATCAAAATGAACAAATCTTTTTTCAAGTCATAACTCGAAGGGTCCTAGATAAGTCTATTATTCATCGTCTGGTGTTGTTTAAAGCCCTTTGAAGCTGCACTAAAACTCTCATTTGGACCTTGAACCGTTTGGTTCCCAATGAAGTCCATTATATGGAGAAAATCCTGGAATGTTTTCATCAAAAACCTTAATTTCTTTTCGACTAAAGAAAGAAAGACGTGGACGTCTTAGATGACATGGGGGTGAGTAAATTATCAGCAAATATTTTTTTTAAAAGTGAACTACTCCTTTAAGAAAACTGTGCTTGAACCAAAGAAAAGTCACTGCCACACTTCTAGGCACTGCAGTTGCTAAGATTTTGATAAGCATTTTAAAACCATTGCTATGTGGTTGCTAGGGTGTTCTGCCTTGTTGTTGGGTGGTTACGAGCAACACTTCATAATTTGAGGTATAATTCACATCTGTTGTGTAAACGGTGTGGGGTGAGTTGTGTGGAAATTGTGTTTTATTTACGGTTAGAGGTTGTCCTGTTAGCAGAAATAGTGTGCTTGCTTTAAAAAACAATAATAATTTATGAAATGCAATGAAATTTGTGAAATGATTTTGACCTTTTGAACATGCATAGAAAAACATCTTATGTATAGTGTTTTTCACTTTTTTCACTTTAACCACACTTGCGTATGTCTTAAATGTGTACAGTCCACAGCTAAAACAGAATAAAAAAGTACTTTTGAAACTTATAGTTTCATAGAAATTGTAGTTTTATCTAGGACCTATACTTTTCATAATGGCTTGCAACACTTGATATCTTTTTGTTGAAGGTAAAAAAAAGATTTTGCCCTGACCATACAAGTGTGTAATCATAAATTATGCTGTCAAATAGAGAGCTCTCAATTTACAGCCATGTCCTCCAGGCATGCCTAATGTTCCATTTTTTTTTTTAATAATAAGTCTGTTTTATTGTATATGTGCTGCTTTTCATCTCATGTTATCAGATGTCAAAAATTATGCTGACTGCACAGCTCATCTGCCAGGAAAGTGCTTAATGTGATTGGAACAGGATAGTTGGGGAAAGAGAGAGTTGTGATTCTATGGAAGGCGACAGTAAGAGGACAGGAAGGGTTAAACATATGTTGGAAAGGCAGATTTTTAAGTCTGCTGGAATCTGGTTGCACCCACTACTAATGATAGGTCTGTCTCAGTGCCTGTTAGGACAGCTGTCCTGAGCTTACCTGAGCACCAGCCTATGTAAACACACTCACACACACAAATCCCACTCCACCCTCATCTTATCCACCATACACCATCAACAAAGAGCAGTTCATTTAGTCATGGACACATTTTATGTGTGACCACAGGTGTTGATACATGGGACCCATTCTGAATATTCAATACATGATATCCCTCAACAGTGGATCACCAATAGAACATGCCTCAATGTGTAAATCAAGCTTATTATAAATAATTAATTTTATTTCCCATTGCTTTAGAGACAGATCTAAACATCCTATGAAAGCTTGTACAGGTCACATTTCACCCCAAAACCAAAAGAAAACAAAATAAATTATATTAAGGCATATACTGTCCTATCAGCCAATTAAAGGCCTTTTAAACCATTCAAGAGCGATAAGACCAAAAAAGAAAACTCAATTACTGCCACGCTGTCTGTGAAGCGGTTCTCCGTGCACATACCCAAAACGCACGCACAGTAAGCAGCTTCACAGACAGCGTGGCAGTACCAATTTGAGATCTCTTTAGCATTTAGCATCTTGAACAGACAAAAACATACAAAATAATGACATAATTGCCAGTCTCAAATGAGTTAAAAAACCTTAAATGAACGTAAACAGTTGAGAGAGAATCGGATATGATGCGCATTGTGTGTGTAAGGTCTTTTGAATTAACAGCAGCCTAACATACCAGATCTGTTAATCAAAGAACAAAATACAAAGAGAAAATCACTGCTCTTGACTGAATAACTTTTGCAGCTTTAAGAAGTATTTATCTATATATATTTTATATTTTTATATATATTTTATATTTATTTTTTTTTTACCGTGAAGACAATGGGGTGTTACATTATACGTGATTACTTTATTAAATGTGGTCTTTCTTACTCGAATTCTAATGTTTGCCCTACCTGAAAATCTTAAAGCACTGTTTATTTAATTAGCATCTTTGTGCATAAATAAATAACCTGTAAAACATCCAGTAACTCAGTGTCAGGATGTTTTACTGCTTGTTTGTTGTTTTTAAAGCAGAACAACAAGTACTACATTGACTTTTTTAATCAGTATTATTATTAGTAATATAATTTTATCATCTGTCAAGGTTTGACATGGTTAGTGTATTCCACCCATCTTCCTATCCTCTTGCAGACAACCAGCATTCTCTGATGGATCTCTATCATGTCAGCATCTGCTCTCAGAGTGACAACACTGAGCTTTCAGCAAAGGAAGTGCGCTATCTGACAAACAAGTCCTGCCTTTAAAGTGGACCTTTTATGAAAATTCACTTTTACATGGTGTTTGAACTTACATGTGTTGACAGTGTATGTACACCATCCTATAATGATAAAAAAGTCCATCCACTTCTTTTTAAATATCTATAAATCATAAGCAGTGCCTCGAAGTCGGAACAAGCCGTTTTTGGATTCTGGGTGAAGTGACATTACTTTGACAGGCCCCGCTCATGACTGTTTACGGACTCTGCTGTATTAGTATAGATCCTGCCCTGATCAAGTTGTACATTGTCCGCCATTTTCTCCAGGCTAGAACAGCTATGAAAACGTCTCGGTTACGGATGTAACCCTCGTTCCCTGAGTAGGGAACGGAGACGTTACGTCAAGGAGTGACGGAGAATGGGGGTTTCGCATAGAAAGCCAATCCTCTTCGAGTATTTAACAACGAGCCAATGGCGTGAAAATGCCATGGGTCTGCGGAATTTGCATAGCGTACTCCGCCCACCCATGTGGGTATAAAAGGAGGAAGTGAACGCAACCGCAGTATGTCTTCGCTGAGGAGCCAAGACTGAACTCAGGCGTCACCCAGCGGTACAGCAGAAGTGGCAGGGAGACGTAACGTCTCCGTTCCCTACTCAGGGAACGAGGGTTACATCCGTAACCGAGACGTTCCCTTTCGTAGTCACTCCGAGTTACGTCAAGGAGTGACGGAGAATGGGGGTCTATGCCATCACGGCATCTTCCAGCTGTCTTCCAGTGCTCTGCGAAAGTCTAGACCTCTGACGAAAAGAATACAAAAGGTCTTACTTAGACACAGAATTACCAAGGTACACTGGGAAACATATCCCGGGAGGGACATGCTACCAGATGCCTACCGAAGGGAGGACTTACAAAACACATATGACCACTAGGGCTGCATATGGAGAATACTGGAGCGCCAACCGCAGGTGGCAACTAGCTCCAGGGGTGGCCGATGGCTTGCCGAGGGAAGACACATGCTCTAAGAGGCTTACAGTGGAGAATACACATGAGACAGTTACCAAAGGAGAACCGTGCACATGGAGGCACCTAGCCGGCACCAGAGAAACGCAGTGATGCCCGCATCAAAAGTGCTGGAGGACTCAGGGCTTCAAAGAAGGTACAACTGAGGAAATATCGCACTTATCCTAATCCGAGGAGTGGAGTGGCGAGCAAGCGAAGACACTTAAGCGGTTCCAGTACTAGCGGAGGCGAGTACACGAGAGGATACCGGCTCAATTCGCAGATTATAAAATCTTGCGAAGGTGTTAGGTGTCGCCCAGCCTGCAGATCTGCAAATGTCTGTTAGCGAGGCGCCATGCGCTAAAGCCCAAGAGGAAGCCATACTCCGAGTGGAGTGGGCCGTCACACCAAGGGGACACGGTCGACCTTGCTGCTAAGACAAAACAATGGCATCCACTAACCAGTGAGACAACCGTTGCTTTGAAAGAGCCCTTCCCTTCTGGCTCCCCCCATGACAGACAAAGAGCTGTTCTGAGGTCCTGAAACACCGCGTTCTGTCAACGTAGGTGCGGAGTGCACGTACCGGACAGAGCAGTGCCAAGGCTGGGTCTGCCTCCTCCAGGGGCAGCGCTTGCAAGGTCACCACCTGATCCCGGAAGGGAGTGGTGGGGACCTTGGGCACGTATCCAGGCCGGGGTCTCAAGACAACGTGAGAGTAAGCCGGCCCGAACTCTAGGCACGCTTCGTCAACGGAGAATGCGTGCAGGTCCCCTACCCTCTTGATGGAGGCCAATGCAACCAAGAGTGCTGTCTTCATAGACAGGAACTTTAACTCAACTGATTGCAAAGGCTCAAAGGGAGGCCTCTGCAGAGCACTTAAAACTACTGAGAGGTCCCAAGAGGGCATGAGGGGAGGACGAGGCGGATTTAGCCCCTCAGGAACCTGATGACCAGGTCGTGCTTTCCAACGGACTTACCCTCAACTGCATCATGAGAGGCGGAAATAGCCGCGACGTAAACTTTGAGGGTGGAGGGCGACAGCCTGCGCTCCAACCCTTCCTGCAGGAAGGAAAGCACGACACTGATCGAGCATCTCCGGGGGTCTTCTCCGCGAGAAGAGCACCAGTTGACGAAGAGGTTCCACTTCAACGCATAAAGGTGTCTCGTGGACGACGCTCTAGCGGAAGTGATGGTTGCCGCCACCGCAGGTGGCAGCGAACTCAAACCTGCCGGGATCGGGACGAGGGTGCAACAGAGTGCCCCTTCTCTGAGTGAGCAGATCTTGTCTCAGAGGAATAGGCCAAGGAGGTGCTGTCACAAGGAGCATGAGTTCGGAGAACCACGTCCTGGTGGGCCAATAAGGGGCTACCAGCAGGACCTGCTCCTCGTCCTCCTTGATCTTGCACAACACCCATGCAAGGAGGCTCACTGGGGGAAACGCATACTTGCGTGGGCCCGCGGCCAGCTGTGCGCCAGCGCATCTGTGCCGAGCGTGCCCTCGGACAGGGAATAAAACTGGGCGCAGTGGGATGAGTCCCGGGAGGCAAACAGATCTATCTGAGCCTCCCCGAACTGGTCCCAGATCAGCTGGACCGTCTGGGGATGGAGTCGCCATTCGCCGGAGATAGGGCGGATCCGTGACAGCTCGTCGGCTGCCAGGTTCCGAACTCCTGGAATGTACACAGCACGAAGGGACCTCAGGTGCTTCTGACTCCATAGTAGGAGGTGGCGAGCGAGCTGCGACATCCGACGTGAGCGTAGACCACCCTGGTGGTTGATGTACGCCACTGTAGCGGTATTGTCTGAGCGGACAAGTACGTGTTGACCTCTGAGCAACGCTCGAAAGCGGTGCAGGGCCAGGCGTACTGCCAGCAGCTCGAGGCAATTGATGTGCATGAGGCGCTGGGGCCCTGTCCAGGAACCCGCGGCTGCATGCCCATTGCACATGGCGCCCCAACCCGTGGTGGATGCATCCGTGGAGACAACGAGATGCCTGGAAACTCGCTGAAGCGGGACACCTGCCCGAAGAAAGCTGAGGTTCAACCACGGGAAGAAGGTACGGCGGCACGCTGGAGTCACTGGAACTCGGAGCGAGCCGCGATGCCATGCCCACCTTGGGACTCGATCGCTAAGCCACAGCTGAAGCGGTCTCATATAAAGCAATCCGAGTGGCGTAGCCGCGGCTGCGGATGCCATATGCCCCAGGAGCCTCTGAAAGAGTTTCAGTGGAACCGCACTCTTGCCCTCGAACTGTCGAAGACAAGTCAGCAGTGAGTGCGCGCGCTCGCTCGTGAGCTGCGCGGACATGGCGACCGAGTCTATCTCCATGCCGAGAAAAGAGATCCTCTGCACGGGGCAAAGTTTGCTTTTCTCCCGGTTGACCCGAAGGCCCAGACGGGCTAGGTGCTGGAGCACCAGGTCTCTGTGTTCGCAAACCTGTTCTCGAGAGTGTGCCAGAATCAGCCAATCGTCGAGATAGTTCAGGATGCAAACCCCGTGTTCGCGAAGGGGAACAAGGGCTGCCTCGGCGATCTTCGTGAAGACGCGAGGGGACAGAGCTAACCCGAATGGGAGAACCGTGTACTGGTATGCCTGGCCCTTGAAAGCAAACCGAAGAAACGGTCTGTGTCGAGGCAAAATGGAGACATGAAAGTACGCGTCCTTCAGGTCGATCGCTGCAAACCAATCCTGATGCCGAACACATTCGAAAATGCGTTTGGCTGTGAGCATTTTGAACGGCACTCGATGCAGAGTGCGGTTAAAAACACGCAGATCCAGGATCGGTCGTAACCCACCGGTCTTCTTGGGGACAATGAAGTAGGGGCTGTAAAACCCGGACTTCACCTCGGCTGGAGGGACAGTCTCGATTGCACCCTTCGCCAGCAGGGTCGCAATCTCCGCTCTCATAACCGGGGCATTGCCACCGACTATCGTGGAGCGAACTCCCCTGAAACGGGGAGGAGATCGTGCGAACTGAATCGCGTAGCCGAATCTGATCTTTCTGGATCGTCACTGCTCACTCATCGCATGCAAAGCGGCGGCCGCCTGTCCCGCCGCACTATAGGATTGTGCCGCCATAGACGACGAAAACCTACAGGCTTTGGAGGGATGCTTGGGGGGCCCCCGAGAGGAGGCGCTCTGCGGACACAGTTGCATTGCGACAGAGCGCTCCACCGGAGGAACCCCAGCATACCCACGGGCAGCCGCGCCATCGAGGGGAGGAAAGGCGGGGGAAGCTGACGGGCGAACGCGGGAGGTCAGGGGAGCCTGCCACGTCTTCGTCAGTTCCGCATGCAACTCGGGAAAGAATGGTATTGGGGTCGGCTGTGGCCTCGCGGCGGCAGCTTTACCCAAAAACCATTCATCCATCCGTGAGTGATCGGGGTGAGGCGGAGGGTTCCACTCCAGCCCGATACTCACGGCGGCCTCGGCGGCCTCGAGAGAGCATGGCCGTCATCTCGGGATCAGACACGGGCAACGCTGGCGCTCCCGAGGGAGGCAGCGCAGCCGCATCCTCACTTCCCGAGGAATCAAGCCCGCCTTGTGATACCGCGATCGACATCGCATCTTCCTCTGGAGCGCCGAACGAAACAGACGGTGCCTGCGAACAGGCAGACGTCTGAGTCGTCTCAGCGCTCGCTGGCTGCAACACTGTTGCGGTGGGTGGGACCCGAGGAACTAGCGTCGGGGATTTGTTCCACACCGTCACCGTCAGATCACCCTGTCCGCGAGCCGAAGAGCTTCCCCGGGTAGAGGAAGCTGAACGGGTAGCGGAGGCGGGGACTCTCACAGTAAGATCATTGAGTCTCGATCTAAGTGTTGAGATGGTCATATTCCCACAAAAGGGACATGACTCATCCACGAAAGCTGCTTTAGCATGACGAAGACCCAGACATACAAAGCAGCGATCGTGCCCATCAGAGGACGACAGAAATCGACCGCACCCAGAAGAACACGGGCGAACCATCTTTAAAAAGACGTGCCGCGTGTAGCTCTTTCAGAGGAGAGGAGGAAATTCACTCTTTCAGCGCCGAGGCGACTAGGGAGAAGCGCAAAGTCTGGCAGACCACTGCACAGATCGCAGGCAATGCAGAATCTCGCTGGGTACCGCCGTCACACCAACACTGAAGAGGACACTCTTCTCGAAGAGGCTTGTAGTGATATGGCTTGTGGAGTGAAGAATGCTCTTGGCTCCGAAGCGAAAACATACTGCGGTTGTGTTCACTTCCTCCTTTTATACCCACATGGGTGGGCGGAGTACGCTATGCAAATTCCGCAGACCCATGGCATTTTCACGCCATTGGCTCGTTGTTAAATACTCGAAGAGGATTGGCTTTCTATGCGAAACCCCCATTCTCCGTCACTCCTTGACGTAACTCGGAGTGACTACGAAAGGGAACAAGAATGTCTCGTAAGCAACTCAGGCGTTTTGTTGTTGGTTGTAAAGCCCGGAACACACCAAGCCGATGGTCGGCCGTCGGGCAGTTTTTGTGCGTTGGCCGGCTAAGTTTCCTCGGTACGTTACGCACGGTTCTGTGCTGTCAGCTGAAAATAGTCCTCGTCAGCTTTGTTTCGCCCGATTCAACATGTCGAATCGTCGTCAGGGAAAGAGAGAACGTCTCGGTTACAGATGTAACCCTCGTTCCCTGAGTAGGGAACGGAGACGTTACGTCGGAATGACGTAGAATGGGGGTTTCGCATAGAAAGCCAATCCTCTTCGAGTATTTACAAACGAGCCAATGGCATGAAAATGCCTTGGGTCTGCGGAATTTGCATTTTGAACGGCAATCGATGAAGAGTACGGTTCAAAATGCGAAGGTCCAGGATCGGTCATAACCCACCGGTCTTCTTGGGGACAATGAAGTAGGGGCTGTAGAACCCTGACCTCATCTCGGCTGGAGGGACCGTCTCGATTGCACCCTTCGCCAGCAGGGTCGCAATCTCCGCTCTCATGACCGGGGCATTGCCACCGACCATCGTGAAGCGAACTCCCCGAAAGCGGGGAGGAGACCGTGCGAACTGAATCGCATAGCCGAGTCTGATCGTTCTGGCGACCCTTTCTTTAACCAACTCAGGGTGCTGCCCACCCTTGTGGGTGAGCAGCGGGGAGCTGAGAACAAAAGATTCTCCCCCGGCCCTCCACCGGGGGAAGGAGGGGGCCTGCTACCGCCTCCTGGGAAAAACTTGACGCCATCACTGAGCAGCCCGTCTCAGGAACGCCGCTTTGCCTGGCGCTTGGCGGGGCGCGGAGCCTGAGGGGGCTGTGACGCTCTTCTACGGCCTCCTCTGCGACGCGACCCAGATGAAGGCTGCTGCGGTCGTGCGGGAGGGAGGGGAGCCGCAGGAGGGCGTCCTCGGCGGCGAGCAGGCTGAGGCGGCGATATCCGACGGCTGGGTGGAGGCAGCAGCTGGCCGTCGGGGCAGGATGTGTTTGATCGCCTCAGTCTGCTTCTGGGCGGTCGAGAACTGCTGGGCGAAGTCCTCGACCGCACCGCCGAATAGGCCAGCCTGGGAGAGGGGGGCGTTGAGCAGACGAGTCCGCTCGGCGTCCCGCACATCAGCCAGGTTGAGCCAAAGGTGACGCTCCTGGACCACACTGGTGGCCATCACCTGACCAAGGGAGCGAGCGGCCACTTTAGTCGCCCGGAGAGCGAGGTCAGTGGCAGCTCGCAGCTCGTTAAAAGCCCCTTGGTCAGTCCCACCCTCGTGTATGTCCCTGAGCAGCTTTGCTTGAAAAACCTGCAAGGTGCTCATCGCATGTAGGGCGGAAGCCGCCTGTCCCGCCGCTCTATAGGATCGCGCCGCCATAGACGACGAGAACCACAGGCTTTGGAGGGATGCTTAGGAGTCCCCCGGGAGGAGGCGCTCTGCGGACACAGTTGCATCGCAACAGAGTGCTCCACCGGAGGAATCCCAGCATACCCACGGGCAGCTGCGCCATCGAGGGGAGGAAAGGCGGGGGAAGCTGATGAGCTTTCGCGGGAGGTCAAGGGAGCCTTCCACGTCTTCGTCAGTTCCGCATGCAGCTCAGGGAAGAAAGGGATTGGGGTTGGCTGTGGCCGTGAGGCGGCAGCCTTGCCCAAAAAAACAATCATCCATCCGTGAGTGATCGGGGCAGTGCGGAGGGTTCCACTCTAGCCCAATGCTCACGGTGGCCCGAGATAGCATGGCCGTCATCTCGGGATCAGACACGGGCAACGCTGGCGCTCCCGAGGGAGGCAACCCAGCCACATCCTCACTTCCCGAGGAGTCAAGCCCACCTTGTGATGCTGCGATCGACATCGCATCATCCTCTGGAGCACCGAACGAAACAGACGATACCTGCGAAGAGGCAGACGTCTGAATAGTCTCAGTGCTCGCTGGCTGCAACACTGTAGCGGTGGGTGTGGCCCGAGGAATGAGCGTCGGGGGTTTGTTCCACACTGTCACTGTTAGATCACCCTGTCCGCGAGCCGACGAGCTCCCCCTGGAAGAGGAAGCAGATCGGGTAGCGGAGGCGGGGACTCTCACTGTTAGATCATTGAGTCTAGATCTGAATGTTGAGATGGTCATATTCCCACAGAAGGAACATGACTCATCCACGAGCGCTGCTTTAGCATGCTGAATGCCCAGGCATACAGACCAGCGACCGTGACCATCAGAGGACGATATGAATCGACCGCACCCAGAAGAACACGGGCGAACCATCTTGAAAAAGACGTGCCACGTGCAGCTCTTTCAATGGAGAGGCGGAAATTCACTCTTTCAGCGCTGAGGCGACCAGGGAGAAGCGCAAAGTCTGGCAGACCACTGCACAGATCGCAGGCAATGCAGAATCTCGCTGAGTACCGCCGTCACACCAACGCTGGAGAGGACGCTCGTCTCGAAGAGTGTTGTATCAGTGAAAATGGCTTGTGGAGTGAAGAGTTCTCTTGGCTCCGAAGCGAAAACATACTGCAGTTGCGTCCGCTTCCTCCTTTTATACCCATGAGGTGGGGCGGAGATACGCTATGCAAATTCCGCAGACCCAAGGCATTTTCATGCCATTGGCTCGTTTTTAAATACTCAAAGAGGATTGGCTTTCTATGCGAAACCCCCATTCTACGTCATTCCGACGTAACTCGGAGTGACTACGAAAGGGAACTCTGATTGGCTGTTCAGCTTAGTGAAAGAGTCAGTGCAAGAGAATAAAAGCCAAACAGCAAGCAAAGAAGTCTAAACGGTAAAGATAGAAGGCTGTTCTTATGTTACGTCTTCTTACCTGAGTGTTCCTTGGCGAATATTTCAATATTAACATCAGCGGAGTGGAATAAAGAAAGCATTTAGGGGGATTGATATTCAAAATGGTAAGCACGCGCTGCTTTGTTTACGGTGTGTATCTGCAGCCAGCAGCGTCGGTTTTCCCTTTTGAATGAAGAATATAGACTAATATATCTGCAGAAATAGACAGTTGGCTCATTACACGCAGGCACAGAACGCACATTCTAGCTGACAGTCGGCTGCAGTTCTCTCGGTGAGTTCAAGTGCAGCTTTTTACCCTGATGATAGTGGATGAGAGGCGACAACACATTCGGTGTCGGCTTGGTGTGTTCCGGGCTTAAGAGTGAACATAGCAGTGTTCATGTACTCCCGATATCAGAGCTGCTGAAGATGCAGTGGATTCATTTTAGTTTTGAACAGAATGCTCCCCCTCATGCCTAAAATAGTTTGTGTCTTATGAACAAAAATACAAAACACAGGTTTTGTTAAAAGTTGTTACTCAAGAAAGGATCAGTACTGTACCACCTATCGTTACGGATATAATGTTCTATTTTCAGTGCTTTGGTGGTTTCTGACAAAAGAGTGGCCTGTTGTCTGAGCTGTAAAATAACCATGAACTTTTCTTATTATTTCTCCATTTCTCTCTAGCTCAGAATGGCACAAAGCATCAGATGTTTTTTAACATATCAGAGATGAGACAGAGTATTCCAGACTTCCGGCTCCTGTCTCAAGCGGAGTTACGGCTTCGGATTAAGAATCCCACCATGGACCAAGAGCAGAGACTGGAACTGTATCATAGAGTAGGCGATCAGGCTCGATATCTGGGCACCCGCTTTGTCTCCAAGGATTTGTCCAATCGCTGGCTCTCGTTTGACGTGAAACAGACGATGACAGAATGGCTGCAGAGTTCAGGTAAGGTCATGGCTGCATTTAGCTAACATCAGTTGCAGTTTCCCAATGGCAGTTGATGACTATATTTAAAATGACCATCCTTAAGTTGTTCTCTTGTGCTCACAAAAAGAATGTTTAAAACAGTCTATCTTTTCTTGACTGTCTATCATATTGTGATAACTCAAAACCTCAGTGAGACAACAATGCAGGATGCTGTTATTAATGCTGCGATTAGATGAAAAATAGACAGTGCTTATTGTACAGTTGTGGAACTTGTCCTCTGAGGCCAGTTGCATAGCCATTATGTCACGACTGTGTCTTTAGAACTTTTATGACCAACTAGCAGTTACCGCCTTCTTTCAGGGAGAGGACAAACTAGTTAAGCGTGGTGAAAACCGTGATTTGTGGAGGGAAAATGTGCAATGCGGCGACGTCACATATGCGACGTGTAGTCTTTCTCGTTATGTCTATTCCACAACTGCTGACCAAAGAATCATACAATATACTGTCAAACTCGTTACTTGAGAAATTATATAAAAAATTCACAGACAACATTTGTTACATTCATTGCACAATTCAAACGGGATTAGAAAATAATTATTTTCTCTCATTCACTTGCATTGACGCTTTTTCAACCTAGAGGTCCAAGGATGGGCAGGACTTTCCAGCTCTATGGGGAATCACTGGGGTGTATCTGCTAAATGATTTAACACTCGTATTAGCTCTGCCACAGCAATTTTTTCAACAGCTCAAAACACGTAACATAGCCATAACATGCTATGTTTACCTGTTGTTGCCGAGCCCCGCCTTGATGCAGTGATTGACAGGCCAGGAGGTGGCGTGATCGCATTGATCCATTGCGGGGGATTTCATGAAAATCGCAAGTGTCTTGACCAAGCGTGCTGCACAAGCCCTCAAAAGTGAAGCCAAAGCGTCTCGATCGCCCCCCGGTGACCGGTCCTAGTATAGGTCATAAACCCCACCTACCCATGTTATTCAACAGGACGTGAGACCAACTAAACAATTCAATTACACTTCACATATCCTTTTTCCAAAGATAGTTTCTGTTACGTTGGTGTAATTTCAAGTGTTTGTTTTTAAAATAACTTTGTTTTTAGTTAGTTATGTGATGCTATAAAAACGGTGCTGTGACATCATGATTGACAGCTGGGATTGACAGGTTCTCTGTGCGAGGTAGACACTGAAGCACCAGGGGACTTTTTTAATAATGTTGACTATGTGGTTAGTAGTTGTATTTTCCTTATTTTAACAAGGTTCTGCAATCAGCAGACATCATTGGAGAGGAACGAAGCAGACAGAGGCCACTTAAGAAAATTGCAGGCTGTGTGCTTGTGTTTGATTCAGCGAGAATGAGGGCACGGCCTTGATTTCGCGGCTTTACTTCCTGCTCACGACTGCGCATGTCTGGTCCCGAAAACGCAAGTGCGCAGACTCAAGTTCCAAGATGTCAGCCCCATATCGGGCTTCAGTTCTCTCTGATTGAAAAGGGGCATCATCCATCTTTTTTTACAGTCTATGGTCTTGACTGTGAGTGTAAATGCAATTAAGAAAAAAAACATTTGAATGATCATTTTGCCACAGTTTTTGCTTCAACATGTTACACATATCTAATCATTTCTGTAATACATTTTCATTTTAATTTTGCCACTTATAAAGCATTTCAATATGCATATTAAAACTAGTGAAATGGCAAATGTAAATGATGTAATTTCATTTTCATTTTGCACCAAACGTTGCGGTAATGTAAAATGTAAATATAAAATGCAATGCCATTTTACATATTGCATTGTCATTTTGCATATTACATTTCAAATTGAATAATGCTACACATAAGCTTCCATAGACACGGGGGTCTTCAAGGACTTCGAGATTTCGTCATGCACTTCTGTGAAGAATGGTATTGGGGTTGGCCACGGACGTGAATTGGTGGCCGTGCCCCAAAACCAATCATCCAGCCGTGAGCGCTCGGGACAGGGAGGAGGAGTCCACTCTAACCCGATGCTCGCAGCTGCCTGGCTGGGAATGCATTGCCGTCATCTCGGGATCAGGCTTGGAGAACGACTGTACACCCGAAGGAGGCAGCGCTGCCAAGTCTTCACCCACCTTGTGATGCAGCGACAGACATTGCATCATCCTCTGTAGCACCAAAGTAAACACGCGGGACATCCTAAGATGGGCCCGCAGGAATCATCTGGACACTGGCGGGCAACATCACAGGAGGGGTAGGTGCAGGGCATGGACTGATAGTCGGCGCCTTGTTCCACACCTTCACCCTCAGGTCACCCTGGCCACCAGCCGAAGTACTAGCTCTATTTCTACAGTCAGTAGATCGAGGGGTGGATGAGGGGACTCTCACTCTTGCGAGATCACTGAGTCTCGACCGTAGTGACGCGATGGTCATGTTCCCACAGAGAGAACATGAGTCATCCACGAGCGCTGCTCTACCGTGATCAATGCCCAAACACACTAGACAGCGCTCGTGCCCATTAGAGTCTGATACGAGTCTGCTGCAACCAGAAGTGCACGGGCGAGGCATCTTTAAAAAGACGTGCCACGTGCAAGCTCTTTTAGAGAGAAAACTCGGATGCTGAGGCGCCCGGGGAGAACACACTCACTGGCAAACCACTGCACAGATTAGCAGGAAGCGTGCACTCGTGGGGATATCGCCGACACTCCAACACCGAGAATCTGCTTGTTGAGAAAAAGCTGACAATACAGGGAGGCTTGTGGAACAAAGATCAAACTTGGCTCCGAAGCAAAAACATGTCTGTATTGCTGCCAATGTCCTCATAAGTGAGGCAGAGTTACGCTATGCAAAATCTGCAGACCCATGCCATTTTTTTGCCATTGGCTCGTTTTATGTTGAGCGAAGCTGATAGGCTTTCTAAGCGAAATCCCCATTCGTTGTCATCTGATGGAACTCAGAGTGACAATGAAAGGGAACTCCATATTTTTATACACTGGAACTCTACCATACATGGCATTTTTAAACAACGATCAAATCAGTGTGATTAGCATGGTGTGTGATATATATAATCATACTACTCAATTCAATTCTGCTTTCATGCTTTGGCCAGAGAGAGCGCTCAGCAGCACTATCACAACTGACCAACACATATAATGTTTATTTTAATATATATAAACACACCAAAGTACTTCCCAAAATATTTATAGTTTTAAAAATAAACACAGGTGTCTATGGAAGTGCAATAATAATCAAGAAAAAAACGTTTTAAACAAATTTGACAACTTGTTTTATTCACAACAGTCACACTTTGTTTAGGTCAGTATAAAGTTTGCTCAGTTTTTTTCCAAGGTCACTAGCAACTTAATTTCATGTCTCTGGAGAAAATTTCATATTATGCATAATCGTCGTAATGACAGACTGCGACTCAAGTCGAGGGCTGAAGTGATTGAAGAGGATGCACAGGATATTTTTTGCTTCAGCTGGCATTACAATCAGCCTTCAAATTTTAAATAATTTAAATAATTCAATAAACAATGACTTCCAATAATGAGGATAGCTTATTTTCAGACATATCTACTGTGTACAGCTTTTTTAGGATTTATTTTTACTGGGGTACAGCAAAACTTTACTGAGGCTCGTGCCCCACTGTGTTACAATGTGCACCCATTAGAACAATGCAAATCTGTTCTATGCTTCTATGAATTCTATTGCGAAACCATGAGAAAAAGGTGAATAAAGACTGAGAGTCAATGTTCGGAAATGATTCATTATTGTTATGTTTTGAACTATGCTGTATAGCTGTGTTTTGCTGTGTGTTTGTCTACTCCTTAATTGTGCACCACTCTCCTCTACCTGTATTTCTGTGTTTTTGCTGTGGTATCGAATAATTAAAATGTTCTTTAAATGATAAATGGAAAGCAAAGTTATATTTGTAAACCCTACATAATTCATCTTAAATAGACTTTTTAGTATGGAGTGACTAACTTTTATTTATCCATTTTTTTCTTTCTTTGATGTTAGGGCAGGTACACTAGCAGTTGTATTATGTGTTACATATACAGCAGACTCCAAATCCAAATAATCTTGTGTGTGTGTGTGTGTGTGTGTATGTTTTACAGAAGATGAAGAAAGTTTAGAAGTGAGGTTATACTGTGGCTGTAAGACAGGCCTGCAGAGTACAGATAAATTCCTCTTCACTATATCAGGTAAAATAATCTCAATAATCTGAATTATAGTGTTGGAAATGTTTGCCAAAAGAATCCAAAACTGACATAATCTTTCATCTTTTTCTGTGTGTATTTGTGTATATTTATAGGACTAGACAAACAGAGAGGTGACACTGCCAGTCTGGCAGAGATGATGGTGAAGCCTTACATTTTGGCTTTATCCTTGCCGTCTAATGGCAACTCCCTTGCATCCGCTCGCAGGAAACGAGATGTTGGCACTGATGTAACTTGTGATGAGTAAGTCTCTTTGCTCTCTGTCACCTTTTATGCTTTGTTATGTTTAGATACAGAACAAGAAAATAAATAGCAAATACCTAAACACTTATACTCTTCTCATGTTGACCAAATGACAAAGTACACAACTTCTTTACTTGAATGAAAGTACAGATAGAGGTCAAATATTACTCTGTTCCAAAAGTAAAGTTGTAAAGACCGATTTTTACTTAAAGGTATAGCGGAGGATTTTCTTTTTCCGGGTGGGTAGTCTATACTATTGATCCACCTAAGTGTCAATCATTCTGGTGATATGTTTACGTAAGGCCGTCGTACGTGCTCATCTCTATGTAGTTTTCAATTTCTGGTGTTTTATGTCGGAGTTACGGTTTCAGCCATTCCTTTGAAAATGACTGAGGGTCGAAAGAGAAAAAATGTAAACGATGTGTATGATAAGAAGAGAAAGGCCGCAGAATATAGAAACAAGACCAGAGTGATTTTGGGTGAATATCACACGCTGGCGTGCACTAAAAGCACAGGTCGGGCTTCTCACTGATGCCGCAGTCGCGAAGATTCTACTAGACAGGTAAAGTTTGTCATGCTGTTTGGAGAAATCCATTTAAAATCACTAGTAAAAGTTAATGCAAGCGACTTAGCAATGCTAGCCCTGGCACAAGTCATGCACCGCATAGACACGGTAAACATCTCAATTTGTCTAAAGTAGCCTTTTGACCAAATGGTAAATGGTATCGCGCTAAAATATTCTAAAACCGTGTGTGTTCATGTGTTCATATTCTAAAACCGTGTGTGTTTATTATTACACAAACGCAACAAGCTACTTCTCCATATGCAACTATGTATAAAAATAACGTATTAATACCTACGCATTAACAATGAGACATATTATGTCAAGGACGTAATAGCCCTGCTCATATGTTGCCATGTAACATAATTGCGATTTGCAAAATAGTTTCCTCAGAAAGTATTTCGTGTGATACAGGGTTGCACATATCATGTCTTGAGTCCTCGGTCACTCAATCGATCAGTATAATAAGTAAATAAAACACAGAAGGGCATTTGACATGTTGTCTTTTTTATGAATGTTTTTGAGTTAGTTTATAATTTGCAACATAATTGTGCAAGGCGTCTCGGGAGCAAGAGTGTTGTGTTGGTGCATTTGCATTTTTTAAAAAAAATTGGAGAGGGCGGGTCTTCTCTAAATTTCGGAAAGATCCTCCGCTATACCTTTAAGTTACTTGATTTTAAAAGCATTTATGTAAAAAGTACATTTCAATGCATTGTTTTATTATTGTTGCATTGTTGTAATACAGTACCTTTTATGTCTCTGATCTATGCCTGCATACATACCTACCCTCATATCAATATCAAATTTATTTCTAGAACAGTTTTAGTAGTGGGATTGAATGTGAGGTTGAATAAGTGCACTCAATAATTCCCAAAATGGTTTCAAAATGGCTGTTCCCTCAAATAGTCCCCTTTTTAAAGTTTTTTGGCTTTTAGTGTGAATATGTTAACCTTACTGTTATCTATAAAGCTAGTGTGCTCCAAAACAATGACAAGACATTGTATTGTGGTTGAAAATGAAAATCGTGTTGACGTCAGTTGGGTTCTGATATCAACCCGACTTTCCATTTCCAACCAAAATTTTCCATTTCCAACCAAAATCCAACATCTGTCCGAAGTTGGATGGTGACGTCAATCCAACGTAGGATTCTGATGTCAATCTAACGTCATCAATCCGACTTTCATTTCCAACCAAAATGCAATTCCTGCAACCAAAATCATCCCCTGACTGACGTTACTTGTTAAATGATAGACACAAATGAATCATTTGCAATCGCATGGTCTAAAGTATGACCTTTGTTGTGTGTTGGGCCACTAATAAACTGTGAAAGATTAAAACAATCCAGTAAAAATAAAAAAGTCCTTTGTCATCATTGTGGTCTATGTGTACATTAAAATTTCCTAAAATAAGGATTGACATTGACAACAAATCAGCAAACTCGAAGTCAGAAACGAGTCAGAAACGCTTCATTTGCCTTTGGTGGTCGATAGACAGTAGCGATGATAGTTGCTGTAGAGGCAGAAAGACTCAACACAAGACATTCAAATTATGTAAACTGTTGTACACACACAGTGCTGATGTTAAATAGCAGTTTGTGTACCACAATAATCCCCCCATCTCTGCAAGTGAGTCGCGGGAGATCAAACAGCTCATTGCCCTCTAATGTGGTTAAAGACAAGTCCATAATTTTGTTTGTGCCATATTTTGGTTAAAAACAATAAGGTCAAGTTTTCAGTCTGCAATGATGTATGATAAAAGTAGAGCCTTGTTGTTTACTGAGTGTGTGTCAAATAAAGCAGCATTTACAGGGCTCTGGGACAGCACAGAAGGCAGCTCCGATCACATAAGAGAAGATAGATTACTGTGGACCGCACCAGTATGTGACACTCTTTTAGTCTGACCCGACTCTTAGTAACACAGATGTTAGAAGAAGAACAAGAAGGAAGGCTGTAACTGCATCCAAAACTCTGATGTATATACCGCCTTCGTCTCAATAGGCACATAAGTTCTCAAACAGTGTAAATTATTAGTATTGCCACAGGGCAAACCCCTCCAATTAAGCTCCTGATTTCTTTAAAGAATGCAGACAAATATGAGCAAAGATCCTAAATGTGTGTAATAGTCCCATTGCAAGTGTGAATGACTTGATAACTAAAAACAGAATTACAGAACATTAAAACAAACAAACAGACTGTGAGAAGAGCGGTAGCCAAAACGCGCCAGCGTACCTAATGAACAGGAATATATTTCAATTTTTTTCTTTATTGAGTGTTTACTTTATCTCTCACTAACTCTAAAACCATTTCTGCTCATTAATAATCTGTCTATGAATGATACATTTTAGATGATCAGAGCTTATTGAAAGAACAGAAAAGTCTTTATTAGCACCAGTTTGATCAAATAACTTCTTCAGGGATTATAAATTTAAAATATAAATTAGCCAATAAGATTTTTTTTTTCTGCTGTTACACAGCCTATGGCAATAGAAAATAGCAACCTGCTACCAGAGGCAGACAGTTAAAGTGCTACCTGATAGAATTGCAGGTAAAGTAACATTCCCTGATTCTTGAAACTTTAGACAAAATGTCCCACTGGTTTTTAAAATACACAACATTTTCATATGAAAATTGTTCTTAACACAGATTTAATTTCCTTTGATTTTCTCTTTATTGAATGGTTACTGAGTGGCATGTTAGTTCTCTCACTTCCTCTAAAACAATTCTCACATAATAACTCAATTCTTAATATAGTTTGAGCTGAAATATGTTAAACTGAAGAAAACAGAAATAGTTCATTTTAATTTAAAAATATATTTATTTTATAAGCTTGCATAGCGGTGTCCATACATAATACATTTTTGAATGCTTAATTACATTTTTTAACAGGACTTCAAAGAGTCACATAGACCACAAAATAGAATCCAGTCCAACTGCTGTTCACATACCTGGATAAAAAAAATACAGCCACAAAATTATACATCACAATTCCTGCCTGGGGGGAAAACTGAATAGGGTGACTAATTCAGTAACTCAACCCCGTCAATTATTTCTATCTAATAATGCTGACTTTAACAAGAGCCACTGAACACGACAAGATAATCAAATACCCTCCTTCCCAATATTCTGTGACAGAAAAACAGAGACCTGCTGCATGCGTAAGCTTTACATTGACTTTCGGCAAGATCTGGGCTGGAAGTGGATCCACAAGCCTAAAGGATACTATGCTAACTACTGCATGGGCTCCTGCACCTACATCTGGAATGCTGAGAACAAATACTCTCAGGTAGGGTGTTGTTTTCCACCCCGTCCCACTTGACAAATGATACAACATACAGTATAATTTCAATTAATTTAATTATTTTATAGAGCACAAAAAAACAACAATAGTTGACCACTGTGCTGTGCAGAAGTCTAGTATATATATATAGAGAGAGACAAAAATGTACATAATGCATATAAAAGTATGCACAGTACTTCACCAGTATGTGTTTAGCAAAATTTGCAGAATGCCAGTGTCTGGACATAGGATGGGCCAAGTGAATTTGGCTTTTAGAAGCCAAATTCTGCGCTGAAATGTTTTGTGGAAAATCTTCACAGTGCATTATCTTAACATTATTTCTGAACTTTACATTTAAAGCTGTGGCAGCTGCAGCTTCATACCACTCAGTTTTCTTTACCTGGACAAGTTGAAAGAAATCCTTTAACTGATGAATAACATTCTCTGGTGCTGTTCAAAGACTTGTTAGACTAAAATAGTGTACAGGCACACTATGAAAATACACCAGAAAAGTATGTTAGGATTATTTGCAACATGATTTGGTATGCACTATTTCTAATCTTTAATACTATGTAGAACAGAAAACAGCATGTTTAATTTTCCTACCTGAATCATTTTTAGAGCAAGAGTGCACAACACCACTTTAAAAAAGAGTGCCAATCGTGGCTATGTTAGTTCATTTACAATGCACAGATAGTATCCAGAGGTAGGCCTACATTTGAGGTCAAGAGTTGGCAATGTAGAGAAAACAAGTTTTGAATGACTAGTTACCCCAAGGGCTGAAATGTCATACACTTAACATCACTATTATGTTCTTTCTTTTTTAGCTTTTAAGTTTTGCCTATGGAAGCTTCAAATTTCACCAGGTTTTATTATGAAACTTGTTGTCTTTGTTAGAAGAGAAAACAGATCATACCTGAGGATCCTGACTGTTTTTAATGTGTGAGCTGCCTGACATAATGTCCTTATAGAGTTAGTTCACCCAAAAATGAAAATTATGTCATTAATGACTCACCCTCGCCCCAAGCCCGTATGTCCTCCGTTCATCTTCGGAACACAGTTTAAGATATTTTAGATTTAGTCCGAGAGATTTCTGTCCTTCCATTAAAAAAATGTATACACGGTATACTGTCCTTGGTAAGTCAGCCGGCTCCGTTAATAACAAGTGCACATGAGCTGTGATAGAAAGCGGGAGGAAGGTGCTGCAAGTGAGTTTTTTTATGTCAGTTGTGTGAAAATATACGCCACACAGCTGTAGGGGGAGCTTGATGAGAAAACATGCTACAACAAAAGTGAAAATCAGCAAAGAAATTACTAGAGTTGCCAAGTTCCCCTTTAAAGGGACAGGCAGGCCTTTAGTGCGGCCACCAAAGTACACAAAAAGCTGATCAGAGGGTCTAAACTGTCTGGTGCACTCAATATAAATGTACAAAGCATTTGTGGAAGGGGGTCCTCATCTGCTGTGGGGTCATCATCCTGAGCAACGAATAGCGTTGAGAGCACCTAAGGCACATAATAGGCCTAAGATGAAAAAATTCTATCTATTTGCTAGACATAATAACGACAAGACATTTCAAAGCTATAGCCTAATGACATCATATCCGGGAGATACGTCAGTAAATTCGAGTAAAATCACAGGCTTCGCTTATGCCATGCGAATGCACCACATGAAATTCAGATGTGGGTGGGTAATTTCAAATTCACACATGGTCCCTAGGTAATACTAATCCTGTGCGAATAGGGCTTTACTCATTTTCAGCTCACTACTGAGATCACTTCATATTTTACCATTATGTGCACTTATTTTACAGTGTGTAAAATAAAATAAGACAAGACATGCGTTTCTTCTCCTTTTCATTGTAGTATTGGTATGTGTATTTTTTCACACAGATATTAGCCTTGTACAAACACCACAACCCTGGTGCATCTGCTCAGCCATGCTGCGTACCTGCAGTCTTCGACCCTCTACCAATTCTTTACTATGTGGGAAGACAGCACAAGGTAAATGCAAAAAAATAGCTTTACATGTAATATTTATAATGTTTTATCCTTTTGCATATATTTGTTGCCATATTAATGTTAATGTTTGTATGCACATATATACACTTTCACAGGATGAGTTACAACAGATATGGTCCAGGTGATATGTGAAAATTATGTTCACTTTTTCATTAAAAGCATGAAACTTGGTACACATGTACAATTTGCAGCCCTGGACATTTTCAGAAATGGAGCCATCACAAAAACTCCTTGTGCTTTCCGCCATAACTGCATTATATATTTTTTATATATTTTTATATATTATATCCTGAACCAAACATGATAACAAGGAAAGTGTGATGTCTACCGCTATGTTTTGATGGTCAAGGTTCACAATAATACCACATACAACATCATAAAATGTTCAAGTGAATAGTTAATGGTGAATGCAGTGACATTGTGAGAAGGATTAGAATGAAATCGCAGTATCTGAGAATATCATCTGAATCTGGGGCTACATTAAAAGATTTTTTATATCTTATAATTTTTTCAAAATGTGAGAGACCACAAACATGACGATAAAAAAAAAAATAGATTTATCCGTTTTATTCCTTTATAGTGTGGAGTTCCAAGAATGTGACCAGGAAAGCATGCCACACACTAACAGATTCCATTAACAGTTCCTAACCATATCAGCCTAAAAAATCGCAACTTTACATTTTCCGTCTGTCTTAGTGCACAATGTAACTACAGAAGAGTCGAGTTTTAAATAGGAAAAATATCGAAACACTTTAGTCATTTATTCACTTTTATTTTGAGAAATGCTAATGGTCTTGTGCACTTCAATGATGTATGCTAAGCTATGCTAAAAGTGGTACCGCAAAAACCGGAGATCGACTGAATGGATTTAAAAATGGTAAAACTCAACAGTTTAACTCTGGGGGAGTTGTAAAATGAGCCTATTTCCAAAAACGTGGAGTATCCTGGGTGTCTCTAAAAACAGACATTGTGAATAGGGCTGCTCGATTATGGAAAAAATCATAATCACGATTATTTTTGTCAGTATTGAAATCACGATTATGCAACACGATTATTTCACATGACTTTGGGAAAGTGTTACATTTAAGATACCTTTCAAAAATTATTATTTTTTTTTTAAATTTGAGCATTTTGTTGTAGCTATTAAACAGACCTGCAAACTCACAGAGGTGACATGTTAAGTCATTTTTTGTGGGTGGGGGGAGGGGTGTTATTTACCTTTTATAAAGGACACTTTTTTAAACCTTAATATAACTAAACATGTGCTATCTTCATGTCAAATTCTTGCATTTGATCAAATTCAGTTTTAATAAAAAGAGCTGCTATCAATCAAATTAATTAATTTACACTGCAAAAGTATACTGTAATAAATAATTTTATGAGGTTAATGTTTAAACCAATAATAAAATAAAATCAATGATACCTTTAAACAATAAATCAATAGGTGGTGGCAAGTGACCATCTTAATAAATGAATCATTGAGTCATTCATTAAAACGATTCGTTTAAAATAATGAATCATTCAATAACAAAACACAGTGCTTAGTGTTGCTTTTCTTTTGTAACTATTTTCGTCGGTGAAATGAAACAAGCCAGTCAATACTGCGTCTAAAATAAATGTAAGTTACTACATATAAACCAGGTAAGTTACAGTAACTTGTTTATTAAACTATAAATTCAATGTAATTGCAATCGTGATATAACAGCTACTTGGTCATGTTATGTTACTATATCATATAGCCTATTATAAATAGAAAACCTCAAACTTTACCTCAGTATGTTTCTTCTGTGAGTTTTGTGTGTGCTGTTATTTTAATTGTCTCAGACGGCAGCGCAGCTTCAGAAATACACTACTAGCCTATCCATTATCACTCGCTCTTTATGCTGACTTTATAAGATCAAAACCATTCACTTTTGGAAAAAAATCAACTTTTCTCGGACAAGCAGACAAGTGTTAAGGTCCTTTCACACTGGACGCGATTTTGACGCACGAATAATTCGCGCGATGGTTTTATTTTTTGATCAGCTGTTTACCCGGTGTTCATTCCCGATGTGTTTCGTTTCGTTCAGTAAAGCGGCGGCACAGGTGATCAGGTCACGTGCGCTCGCGCTGCAGTGGTCGTGCAGACAAAGATCGCGACAGCTCGAGATGGTCTCTCACTCCAATAGATATTAAATTAGCCAATTGTTATTGTGAAGTTTATTGTGCTTGCAATTGATGACTGTAGGCTGAGCGAGTTTATGGCTTCGGGAGGGGCGGATGTGCGCGTCATTCAGAACACGCAATTATAGTGTCCTTTCAAAACAGAACGTGCATGGCAAAATAATCGTTTTTTCTCGATTATGCTATTTTGGAGATCGTTGGGAACCAAAATCGAAATTGAAATCGAAATTCGATTAATTGCACAGCCCTAATTGTGAACAAGCCAAAAGTGTCTGGCTGAAACACATTTGAGTTGGTTGAAGACCAATGGAGACCATGGAGTGCTTTGAATATGATAAGGAGTATCTTGTATTTAATGCGAAAGCGTACCGGTTGCCAATGAAGTCTGCATAAAATCTGAGTAATGTGGGAAGATTTCTTTGTATATGTGAGGAATATATCGCATATATAGATGAGTTGGGTAAGCCACAGAACAGAGATTTGCAGTAGTCAAGCCATGATGTGATGAAAGCGTGAACCAAGGTTTCAGCATCGCTGATATTCATAAATTGACGCGGCATCATATTACTTAGGGAGAGAGGAAATGTGTGTAAGGAAGGACACAGAGGAATCAAAGATTATACCATGGCTTTTGACATGGTGGAAGGTTGAACCAAAAACGGGATACGTAATTTGAGGTGAACCAAGAAGTACATCTGTTTTATCAGTGTGGAGTTTGAGAAAGTGACTGGTCATCTAGGCATTTATATCATCAATACAGGCTGATATGGAATTTGTGGGAAAAGGAGCACTGCGTTGTGAATGGATGTATAGTTGGGTGTCTTCTGTGTAGCAATGTAAGTTAAAGCCATGATGCCGGATGATGTTACCTAATGGAAGCATGTAGATGATGAAGAGAAGAGGCCCAAGTAGAAAACCCTGGGGAACAGAGGCAGTAGTGGACTTAGCCGGTTGAATAGAAATGTAATGCTGGCGACCATTTTCATTTCATTTCATTGATACATTTCTTTTATCCAAAGCGACTAACAATTGCTATACACTGTATATCAGAGGTCACATGCCTCTGGAGCAACTAGGGGTTAAGTGTCTTGCTTAGGGACACATTGCTGTCTCGCAGTGGATTCGAACCCAGGTCTCTCACACCAAAGGCATGTGTCTTGTCCACTGCACCACCACCACCAACCCTAGGTAGGTGGTGCAGACAGGTACGAGGTGAACCAGGATAGGGCAGTACCAGAAATACCAAGTGCAGAAAGTCGTGAGATAAGAATACCGTGAGAGATCGTGTCGAATGCAGAGGAAATATAGAAGAATTAGAATACTGGTGGAGCCGCAGTCAGTGGCCATAAGGAGATCATTGACAACCCTAAGAAGTGCTGTCTCGGTGCTGTGTGAAAGCGGATTGAAAACATTCATAGTGGTTGTTAGATGACAAATGTGTTTGAAGTTGAGCAGCGACCACTTTCTCAAGCAGCTTAGAAAGAAATGGAAGATTTGAGATTGGTTTTGTCCATGTCAGAGGGGTCGAGGCCGGGTTTTTTTAGTACAGGAGTGACTGCATCAGTTTTTAATTCCAGAGGAACAGAACCAGTACTTAGTAGCTGGGAGATGAGAAGTGAAATTGGCAGAAAAATAACAGGTGCACATTTTTTAAGTAAAGTAGTTGGAGCGGGATCAAGATGACAGGAAGATGCATTTGCTTTTTAGATTAGCTCAGAGATATAAGCTGGGGTTGGGTGGCACAATCAGTGAGAGTACCAGGTGGAAAAGCAGTAGGACTAGGATGACAGGAAGTGTGTGGAGACAGGAGAGATCATGGATGGGAAATGATTGTGAATGCTATAAATTGTATTTAGAAAGAAATGCGGGAATGACTTACAGAGGTCTGCTGAGTGAGTTACTAATGACTGGAGGGTTGGTGAGTTTATTGACTACAGAATAGAGTGCTTTGGGTCGAGAGGATGTATTATTAATAATAGTAGAGTAGTAACTAGAGCGTGCAGTGTTTATAGCACTGGATATTGTCAGTTTAAGCAGAGGTGAACAGTCAAACCAGGGAAGGGGGAAGGAGGCACACAGAGTTAACTGTGTTATTTCAGACAGTACCGGACAGCCTCTGTCTCGTTCACTTCACGTCTGTGGGCGTTACGCACAGCTCAGTGTGGCCTCTCCAATTTACCTTCTAACCTTATGAATCTAATAAAATCTAACCTTAGTGTAAGTGACAGAATTACTAAAATATATTTAGCTACCTAAAAGTTAAAGATTTTTTAAAAACTTAACAGATGGTGGATGTGTGAAATTTCATGATTTATGAGTGACATTAGTTAGTCTAGTAGAATTTTCTAAAAAAAATATTTTGCTACCTAAAAGTTAAAGATTTTTTGTGTCATGCATGCATGTCTATTTCCCTCGTATTAAATATAAAACGCACATGGACTGATATTTTTCCAATGTCTGGACTCCTTTATTAATGAAGTATATAAACAGACAATATATTGGTATGAAAGGCATTTTCTGAGAATTTATATTTCAAGTTTTACTGCAAATGTTGAAATGTGCACTCTTTGGTCTGTCAGTCCTTGAGTCACCATATATCGGAAAACATTTGGAATGGGTCAGACATAATTCTGACTTATTAAGACTTGCCATAATTCTGACCAATTATTAAGTTTTGTTTTAATTTAAACCCGTAAGACCTTCATTCATCTTCGGAACACGAATTAAAATATTTTTGATGAAATCTGAGAGCTGGATCACTCCTCCATACTAGTCCATAGGCTTCTTGAGGGATTGAAACTTGCTGGCCTCGAAAAGTTAATAAAGCGATAGTTCGCCAAAAAATAAAAATTAAGTCATTAATTACTCACCCCCATGCTGTACTAACCCCGTAAGACCTTGGTTCATCTTCAGAACACAAATGAAAATATTTTTGATTCAATTTGAGAGCTGTATCACTACCACATAGGCACCCTACTGTACAAGAAGTAGTAGAAAAATAACTTAGTTCTCACGCATTCGTCATGGAAATCGTCTCGGTTACGGATGTAACCCTCGTTCCCTGAGTAGGGAACGGAGACGTTACGTCAAGGAGTGACGGAGAATGGGGGGTTTCGCATAGAAAGCCAATCCTCTTCGAGTATTTAACAACGAGCCAATGGCGTGAAAATGCCATGGGTCTGCGGAATTTGCATAGCGTACTCCGCCCACCCATGTGGGTATAAAAGGAGGAAGCAAACGCAACCGCAGTATGTCTTCGCTGAGGAGCCAAGACTGATCTCAGGCGTCACCCAGCGGTACAGCAGAAGTGGCAGGGAGACGTAACGTCTCCGTTCCCTACTCAGGGAACGAGGGTTACATCCGTAACCGAGACGTTCCCTTTCGTAGTCACTCCGAGTTACGTCAAGGAGTGACGGAGAATGGGGGTCTATGCCATCACGCCATCTTCCAGCTGTCTTCCAGTGCTCTGCGAAAGTCTAGACCTCTAACACAATATTACAAAAAGGTCCCACTTTGACACAGAATTACCAAGGTACACTGGGAAACATATCCCGGGAGGGACATGCTACCAGATGCCTACCGAAGGGAGGACTTACAAAACACATATGGCCACTGGGGCTGCATATGGAGAATACTGGAGCGCCAACCGCAGGTGGCAACTAGCTCCAGGGGTGGCAGATGGCTTGCCAAGGGAAGACACATGCTCAGAGAGGCTTACAGTGGATAGTACACATGAGACAGTTACCAAAGGGGAACCGTGCACACGGAGGCACCTAGCCGGCACCAGAGCAAGCGCAGTGGTGCCCGCATCATAAGTGCTGGAGGACTCAGGGCTTCAAAGATGGTACAACTGAGGAAATATCGCACTTATCCAATCTGAGGAGTGGAGTGGCGAGCAAGCGAAGACACTCAAGCGGTTCCAGCACTAGCGGAGGCGAGTACGTGAGAGGAAACCGGCTCGATTCGCAAATTATAAAATCTTGCGAAGGTGTTAGGTGTCGCCCAGCCTGCAGCTCTGCAGATGTCTGTTAGCGAGGCGCCATGCGCTAAAGCCCAAGAGGAAGCCACACTCCGAGTGGAGTGGGCTGTCACACCAAGGGGGCACGGTCGACCTTGCTGCTGGTAAGACAAAACAATGGCGTCCACTAACCAGTGAGACAGCCGCTGTTTTGAGAGAGCCCTTCCCTTCTGGCTCCCCCCATGACAGACAAAGAGCTGATCTGAGGTCCTGAAACACCGCGTTCTGTCAACGTAGGTGCGGAGTGCACGCACCGGACAGAGCAGTGCCAAGGCTGGGTCTGCCTCCTCCAGGGGCAGCGCTTGCAAGGTCACCACCTGATCCCGGAAGGGAGTAGTGGGGACCTTGGGCACGTAACCGAGCCGGGGTCTCAGAACAACGTGAGAGTAAGCCGGCCCGAACTCTAGGCACGCTTCGTCAACGGAGAATGCGTGCAGGTCCCCTACCCTCTTGATGGAGGCCAATGCAACCAGGAGTGCTGTCTTCATAGACAGGAACTTAAACTCAACCGATTGCAAAGGCTCAAAGGGAGGCCTCTGCAGAGCACTTAAAGGAGAACTCCGGCGAACAATAAACCTTTGTTCTAATAAAACATCGGAACCTCGTCAATCGTTCCCTGAGGATTGTTTTCATGATAATCGAATGTAAAGAGTTTTATCTCTAAAAACTGTTTAGCGTATAATGCTAGTACTGGGGGCACTGACCAACTTAAACGAAATCGCTAGTTTATACCACTAACAAGGCTCAAAATAGCCCCGCATTAACGCAGTAACATAACAAGGCTCCATACATGCAAAACGAAGCATTGACAACTTTGTAAGTGTACAGACCGTTTAATAAGAACATAAGTTATGAAGACCGTTTACTTCGTGTATACATTCAGAAGCCATCTTAGGAAATAGTCTCGATAAGTCGATCCCCGAACGTCGTGATGAGTGAGCTGAACTGTATGAAGTTCAACGAACTTCTGAACTGTATGAACGACGTTCGGGGATCGACTTATCGAGACTATTTCCTAAGATGGCTTCTGAATGTCTACACGAAGTAAACAGTCTTTATAACTTATGTTCTTAATAAACGGTCTGTACACTTACAAAGTTGTCAATGCTTCGTTTTGCATGTAGGAAGCCTTGTTATGTTACTGCGTTAATACGGGGCTATTTTGAGCCTTGTTAGTGGTATAAACTAGCGATTTCATTTTAGTTGGTCAATGCCCCCAGTGCTAGCATTATACGCTAAACAGTTTTTAGAGATAAAACTCTTTACATTCGATTATCATGAAAACAATCCTCAGAGAAAGATTAACGAGGTACCGATGTTTTATTAGACCAAAGGTTCATTGTTCCCCGGAGTTCTCCTTTAACACTACCGAGAGGTCCCAAGAGGGCACGAGGGGAGGACGAGACGGATTTAGCCTCCTCGCTCCCCTCAGGAACCTGATGACCAGGTCGTGCTTTCCAACGGACTTACCTTCAACTGCATCATGAGAGGCGGAAATAGCCGCGACGTAAACTTTGAGGGTGGAGGGCGACAGCCTACGCTCCAACCCATCCTGCAGGAAGGAAAGCACAACACTGATCGAGCATCTCCTGGGGTCCTCTCTGCGAGAAGAGCACCAGTTGACGAAGAGGTTCCACTTCAACGCATACAGGTGTCTCGTCGACGACGCTCTAGCGGAAGTGATGGTTGCTGCCACCGCAGGTGGTAGCGAACTCAAACCTGCCTCGTGCCGTCCAGGAGCCACACATGTAGCCTCCATAGATCGGGACGAGGGTGCCACAGAGTGCCCCGTCTCTGAGTGAGCAGATCTTGTCTCAGAGGAATAGGCCAAGGAGGTGCTGTCGCGAGGAGCATGAGTTCGGAGAACCACGTCTTGGTGGGCCAATAAGGGGCTACCAGCAGGACCTGCTCCTCGTCCTCCTTGATCTTGCACAACACCCGTGCAAGGAGGCTCACTGGGGGAAACGCATACTTGCGTGGGCCCCGCGGCCAGCTGTGCGCCAGCGCATCTGTACCGAGCGTGCTCTCGGACAGGGAATAAAACTGGACGCAGTGGGAAGAGTCCCGGGAGGCGAACAGATCTATCTGAGCCTCCCCGAACTGGTCCCAGATCAGCTGGACCGTCTGGGGATGGAGTCGCCATTCGCCGGAGACAGGGCGGATCCGCGACAGCTCGTCGGCTGCCAGGTTCCGGGCTCCAGGAATGTACACAGCACGAAGGGACCTCAGGTGCTTCTGACTCCATAGTAGGAGGTGGCGAGCGAGCTGCGACATCCGACGTGAGCGTAGACCCCCCTGGTGGTTGATGTACGCTACTGTAGCGGTATTGTCTGAGCGGACAAGTACGTGTTGACCCCTGAGCAGTGCTCGAAAGCGGTGCAGGGCCAGGCGTACTGCCAGCAGCTCGAGGCAATTGATGTGCATGAGGCGCTGGGGTCCCGTCCAGGAACCTGCGGCTGCATGCCCATTGCACATGGCACCCCAACCCGTGGTAGATGCATCCGTGGAGATGACGAGATGCCTGGAAACTCGCTGGAGAGGGACACCTGCCCGAAGAAAGCTGAGGTTCAACCACGGGAAGAAGGTTCGGCCGCACGCTGGAGTTACTGGAACTCGGAGCGAGCCACGATGCCATGCCCACCTCGGGACTCGATCGCGAAGCCAGAGCTGAAGCGGTCTCATATGAAGCAATCCGAGTGGCGTAGCCGCGGCTGCGGATGCCATATGCCCCAGGAGCCTCTGAAAGAGTTTCAGTGGAACCGCACTCTTGCCATCGAACTGTCGAAGACAAGTCAGCAGTGAGTGTGCGCGCTCGCTCGTAAGCTGCGCGGACATGGCGACCGAGTCTATCTCCATGCCGAGAAAAGAAATCCTCTGCACGGGGCAAAGTTTGCTCTTCTCCCGGTTGACCCGAAGGCCCAGACGGGCTAAGTGCTGAAGCACTAGATCTCTGTGTTCGCAAACCTGTTCTCGAGAGTGAGCCAAAATCAGCCAATCGTCGAGATAGTTCAGGATGCGAACCCGTGTTCGCGAAGGGGAACAAGGGCTGCCTCGGCGATCTTCGTGAAGACGCGAGGGGACAGAGCTAATCCGAATGGGAGAACCGTGTACTGATATGCCTGGCCTTCGAAAGCGAACCGAAGAAACGGTCTGTGTCGAGGCAATATGGAGACATGAAAGTACGCATCCTTCAGGTCGATCGCTGCAAACCAATCCTGATGCCGAACACATTCGAAAATGCGTTTGGCCGTGAGCATTTTGAACGGCATTCGATGCAGAGTGCGGTTCAAAACGCGCAAGTCCAGAATCGGTCGTAACCCACCGGTCTTCTTGGGGACAATGAAGTAGGGGCTGTAAAAGCCGGACTTCACCTCGGCTGGAGGGACAGTCTCGATTGCACCCTTCGCCAGCAGGGTCGCAATCTCCGCTCTCAAAACCGGGGCATTGCCACCGACTATAGTGGAGCGAACTCCCCTGAAACGGGGAGGAGATCGTGCGAACTGAATCGCGTAGCCGAATCTGATCGTTCTGATGACCCAGCTGGACAGACCGGGGAGCTCGAGCCAAGCTCCGAGGAACCGAACCAGCGGGGTCATACGAACCACCGACGTCCCCCCGGAGGGGCAGCGGGGCGGAGTGACTGGCGTGCGCACGGGAGATACCACATGCGGGTGCGTAGTCAAGCTCCGCTCCCCGACAGAAGAGACCAGGGAAGGACCAGCGTTCCACAGGGGTCTGTTCTGCCGGGGGTCCGGCGACAGAGGGGGAGGAGAGCGGTGTGGTCCGGGGTCGACGCGCGCTCCTCTCCGCGCCCTCAGAGACAGAGGGGAATGAGCGGGGCGACACTCTGGAGCATCGTGCGCGCTCATTCCGGTCTGTGTGCTCAGTGATAGTGTCAAGTCTTTCTTTAACCAACTCAGGGTGCTGCCCACCCGTGGGTGAGCAGCGGGGAGCGGAGAACAAAAGATTCTCCCCCGGCCCTCCACCGGGGGAAGGAGGGGGCCTGCTACCTCCTCCTGGGAAAAACTCGATGCCATCACTGAACAGCCCGTCTCAGGAACGCCGCTTAGCCCGGCGTTTAGCGGGGGGCGGGGCCTGAGGGGGTTGTGACGCTCCTCTGCGACCGCCTCTACGGCGCGACCTGGGTGGAGGCTGCTGCTGGGGTCGCTCCGGAGGGAGGGGAGCCGCAGAGGCACGTCCTCGGCGGCGAGCAGACTGAGGCGGCTGCACCGACGGCTGGGTGGAGGCAGCAGCTGGCCGTCGAGGCAGGATGTGTTGAATCGCCTCTGACTGCTTCTGGGCGGTCGAGAACTGCTGGGCAAAGTCCTCAACCGCACCGCCGAAAAGGCCAGCCTGGGAAAGGGGGGCGTCGAGCAGACGAGTCCGCTCAGCGTCCCGCACTTCCGCCAGGTTGAGCCAAAGATGACGCTCCTGGACCACACTAGTGGCCATCACCTGACCAAGGGAACGAGCCGCCACTTTAGTCGCCCGGAGAGCGAGATCGGTGGCCGCTCGCAGTTCATTGAACGACCCTTGATCAGTCCCGCCCTCATGCATATCTCTGAGCAGTTTGGCTTGGAAAACCTGCAAAGTGCTCATCGCATGCAGAGCGGCGGCCGCCCGTCCCTCCGCGCTATAGGATCGCGCCGCCATAGACGACGAAAACCTACAGGCTTTGGAGGGATGCTTGGGTGGCCCCCGGGAGGAGGCGCTCTGCGGACACAGTTGCATCGCGACAGAGCGCTCCACCGGAGGAACCCCAGCATACCCACGGGCAGCTGCGCCGTCGAGGGGAGGAAAGGCGGGGGAAGCTGACGGGCGAACGCGGGAAGACAAAGGAGCCTGCCACGTCTTCGTCAGTTCCGCATGCAGCTCGGGGAAGAATGGTATTGGGGTTGGCTGTGGCTTTGCAGCGGCGGCTTTGCCCAAAAACCATTCATCCATCCGTGAGTGATCGGGGTGGGCCGGAGGATTCCAGTCCAACCCGATACTCACGGCGGCCCGAGAGAGCATAGCCGTCATCTCGGGATCCGATACGGGCAGCGCTGGCGCTCCCGAGGGAGGCAGCGCAGCCGCATCTTCACTTCCCGAGGAATCAAGCCCGCCTTGTGATGCCGCGATCGACATCGCGTCCTCCTCTGGAGCGCCGAACGATACAGACGGTACCTGCGAACAGGCAGACGTCTGAACCGTTCCGGCGCTCGCTGGCTGCAACACCGTTGCGGTGGGTGGGACCCGAGGAGCTAGCGTCGGGGGTTTGTTCCACACCGTCACCGACAGATCACCCTGGCCGCGAGCCAAAGAGCTTCCCCGGGTAGAGGAAGCTGAACGGGTAGCGGAGACGGGGACTCTCACAGTAAGATCATTGAGTCTCGATCTAAGTGTTGAGATGGTCATATTACCACAAAAGGCACATGACTCATCCACGAAAGCTGCTTTAGCATGACAAAGACCCAGACATACAAAGCAGCGATCGTGCCCATCAGAGGAGGACAGATATCGACCGCACCCAGAAGAACACGGGCGAACCATCTTTAAAAAGACGTGCCGCGTGCAGCTCTTTCAAAGGAGAGGAGGAAATTCACTCTTTCAGCGCCGAGGCGACCAGGGAGAAGCGCAAAGTCTGGCAGACCACTGCACAGATCGCAGGCAATGCAGAATCCCGCTGGGTACCGCCGTCACACCAACACTGAAGAGGACGCTCGTCTCGAAGAGGCTTTTTAGTGATATGGCTTGTGGAGAGAAGAATGCTCTTGGCTCCGAAGCGAAAACATACTGCGGTTGCGTTTGCTTCCTCCTTTTATACCCACATGGGTGGGCGGAGTACGCTATGCAAATTCCGCAGACCCATGGCATTTTCACGCCATTGGCTCGTTGTTAAATACTCGAAGAGGATTGGCTTTCTGTGCGAAACCCCCCATTCTCCGTCACTCCTTGACGTAACTCGGAGTGACTACGAAAGGGAACTCTTGAACTCTCCTCTCAGACCCAGACGGAAGAAAAGGAATAGTCAAATAACTTTGTTATTTTTGTTGTTTTTTTCGCACAAAAAAGTGTTCTCGTCGCTTGATAAACTTATAGTTGAGCCACTGTAGTCACATGGAATATTTAAGCATTTTCTTCAATGACTTTCTGGGCCTTCAAGTTTCAATCATTTAGGAGCCTATGTAGCTGTGATCCACCTCTCAAATTTAATTAAAAATATCTTCATTTGTGTTCCGAAGACGAACGAAGGTCTTACGGGGTTGGTACAGCATGGGGGTGAGTAATTAATACTTAATTTTTATTTTTTTGATGAACTAACCCTTTAAAGACATCGTTAAAATAGTCGACTACAGTGGCTCAATATTAAGTTTATCAAACGACGAGAACACTTTTTGTGCTTTCTTAAGGGCCTGAGTGTGCTCATTGTACCACGGCGTTGGACTATTTTAATCTTCTTTAAGCACAATTGCATCTAAAGTGCTGTAAAGAGAGAGTTAAGGGTTTCTGTCACAATATTGACTTCTTCTAAGCTATCTGGGATGCTGAGATGATGAAACTGATTAGGAAGATTATTGATAAAGCAATCTTTAGTGGCAGAAGTTATAGCTGTAATATTTTTATAACATGGAGTCTGCTTTGCTGCATTGGCTAAGTGAAGTTTACATGAGACTAGATAATGATCTGAGAAGTCATCACTCTGCTGCAGGATTTCAACAGCATCAACATCTTTTCCATGTGATAGTATTACATCTAGAGTATGATTATGACAATGAGTAGGTCCTGACTCGTGTTGTCTAGGTCCAATTGAGTTTACAATGTCTTTAAATGCCAAGCCCAATGCATCTTTTTCACTAACTCTGATAGAAAGTCTGCAAATTCTTTGATAAAATCTTTATGGTGCCCTGGTGGCATGTATACAGTAGCCAGCAGAATTCTCAAACATAATCTATCATTTACACTGTATATATTTTTACATTAAGCACCAATACTTCAAATGAAGTATATTCTTAGTAAATTTCTTAGTAAAAATAAAAGTAAATTTCTTAGTGGTTTTGAAGATATTATTATAAATTATAGCAACACCTCTGTAACGGGCCGAACCAGTGGAGAGACGTGCAGATCCATTTGCAAGGCTTTACTCCAAAAACATAGTCATAGTACAGGCAAGGTCAATAAACAGCAAACAGGTATGGCAGAGGCATGGCACACAGAAATCCTTAAGGCAAGTGTTGGTAGATGAGGTGCAAACAGAGTCCGAAGGGCTAAGCTGAGGCTATGTTTACACGGAAACGATTCTGAAGAGAAAACGCAAAAGTGGCGTTGCGTCATCTTTTTTTATTCTGCGTTTAGACGAGCGTTTTGTGTGGGAAATCCGCGTGCAAATGGAGACGCCAAAGTGTGTGAAATTCAATGTAGTACGCACTTCAGGCGGCTAGGAGTGCATACTACAACAACACCAAGTCCACGCACCTGCGTACAACCTTCACTGTCAAGCAGACTTTTGTGTTTTTATCGTTTACACGGGAACACGGCAGTGGAGCGTTTTAAGTTCCCTTTCGTAGTCACTCCGAGTTACGTCAAGGAGTGACGGAGAATGGGGGTTTCGCATAGAAAGCCAATCCTCTTCGAGTATTTAACAACGAGCCAATGGCATGAAAATGCCTTGGGGCTGCGGAATTTGCATAGCGTACTCCGTCCCACCGTGTGGGTATAAAAGGAGGAAGTGAATGCAACCGCAGTATGTTTTCGCTTCGGAGCCAAGAGAACTTTTTCACTCCACAAGCCACAATCTGAGTTTACTACTGTGACTCACCTCTTCGAGACGAGCAAACTCTCTGGTGTTGGTGTGACGGCGGTATCCAGCGAGTTTCACATTGCCTGCAATCTGAGCAGTGGTCTGCCAGTGTGTGTGTCTCTCCCTGGTCGCTTCAACATCCACGGAGTTTTTTCCTCTCACTGAAAGAGTGTGCACGCGGCACGTCTTTTTAAAGACGCGTCTTTTTAAAGACGATCTGCCCGTGTATTCCTGAGTGCGATATTCTGATGAATCAGCTGATGGGCGCGAGCGCTGTTTGACGTGTTTGGGCTTTGATCACGCTCAGACAGCGCTCGTGGGTGTCACGTTCTCTCAGTGGGAAAGTGACCATCGCAATGTATAGACCCCGTCTTTCACGTTGCAACCCACGTGGTCCCGAGTGAGTTCGCGGCTGCCAAAAATTTTTTTAAAAAATATATTTTTTAAATAATAGGGCCCGCTTTCTCATTCGGTCCCCCAGTTGATGAAATCATGTTTATTGCCGCATCACAAGGTGAGCTGTTGTTCTCTGGAGTTCGTGCTGCTGTCCTCGGATGTGCTGGCATAGCGAGTTAAGTTCAGAGTTCACAGCTATGCTTCCCGGGCTGCCACAAGTGTTAGGTATGTGGAAAATTCTGCCATGTCCCGAGCACTTTAGGCTGATGATTGGTTTTTGGGGGTGGCGAACCCAAATCCTTTCTATCCGGATGTGCATGAAGAGGCTCAGCGACCTCTTCCGCCTTCTCTGCCCTCGCAGAGGCCGCAGTCTAGGGTGCACTGGGGTTCCCAGATCCCAGATCACCCCCCCCCCAATGCCGTAGGTTCTTGTCTACCCCGGTGGCGAGACCTATAGAGCTGCGGGGCAGGCTGCCACCTCACTGTGTGTTATTGCCATCCTTTGGGGTGTGCAGTGACATGCACAAGGGTAGGGCTGATTCAGGGCTCATCCTTGAGCTGCCTGCCATCACCGACTTTGTTCTACGAGCGACGAAGGTGACCGCATGCTCCCTGAGTCAGGTTATGTCCACATGCGTGGTCAGACATTTCTGGCTTAACCTGGTTGATGTGCGCAAGGCTGAGTGAACCAGTTTCCTCAACTTCCCCATATCTCAGGCTGGCCTCTTCGGCGGCGCGGTCGAAAACGCTGCCCAACAGTTCTCGGCCGCCCAGAAGCGGACTGTAGTTTTTTTCTGACCCTGCGGTTTCTGCTGCAACTAGCCGCCGGCTCAAGATGCTTCAGTCCGCTTGCCGCCGAATGCGCCCTCCTGCGACTCCCACCCCCTCCTATCCGGCCCCAGCAGGGCCGTGCCGTGGAGGTGGTCGCAAGGAGGCGCCCCTGCCCGTACTAGCCCCGCAGCCCCCGCTGCGTTGCTACCATTACGGTCAGGCCGCGCGCCCCGCTAACGCCAGGCAAAGCGGTGTCCCTGAGACGGGCTGCTCAGTGATGAAGTCGAGTGTTTCACTGGAGGTGGTAGCAGGCCCCCTCCTTCCCCCAGTGGAGGGCCGGGGGAGAATCTCTTGTTCTCAGCTCTCCGTTGCTCACCCACGGGTGGGCAGCACCCTGAGTTGGTTAAAGAAAGACTTGTCATCATCACTGAGCACACAGACAGGAATGAGTGTGCTCGACGTTCCAGTGCGCCGACCCTCTCATTCCTCTCTGTCTCTAAAGGGTGCGGAAGGGAGCGTGTGTCGTCCCTCGACTACGCCACTCCCCTCCCCCTCTATCGCCAGACCCCCGGCAGAACAGACCCCCGTGGAACGCTGGTCCTTCCCTGGTCTCTTCTGTCGGGGAGCGGAGCTCGACTACGCACCCGCACGTGGTATCTCCCGTACGCATGCCGGTCGCTCCGCCTCGCTGCCCCTCCGGGGGGACGTCTGTGGTTCGCATGACCCCGCTGGTTCAGTTCCTGGGAGCTTGGCTAGAGCTCCCCGGCCTGTCCCGCTGGGTCATCAGAACGATCAGATTCGGCTATGCGATTCAGTTCGCACGGTCTCCTCCCCGTTTCAGGGGAGTTCGCTCTACTATGGTCGGTGGCAATGCCCCGGTTATGAGAGCGGAGATTGCGCCCTGCTGGCGAAGGGTGCAATCGAGACGGTCCCTCCAGCCGAGGTGAGGTCCGGGTTTTTCAGCCCCTACTTCATTGCCCCCAAGAAGACCGGTGGGTTACGACTGATCCTGGATCTGCGCATTTTGAACCGCACTCTCCATCGAGTGCCGTTCAAAATGCTCACAGCCAAACGCATTTTCGAATGCGTTCGGCCTCAGGATTGGTTTGCAGCGATCGACCTGAAGGACGCGTACTTTCATGTCTCCATTTTGCCTCGACACAGACCGTTTCTTCGGTTTGCTTTCGAAGGCCAGGCATATCAGTACACGGTTCTCCCATTCGGGTTAGCTCTGTCCCCTCGCGTCTTCACGAAGATCATCGAGGCAGCCCTTGTTCCCCTTCGCGAACACGGGGTTCGCATCCTGAACTATCTCGACGATTGGCTGATACTGGCACACTCTCGAGAACAGGTTTGCGAACACAGAGACCTGGTGCTCCGGCACCTAGCCCGTCTGGGCCTTCGGGTCAACCGGGAGAAGAGCAAACTTTGCCCCGTGCAGAGGATCTCTTTTCTCGGCATGGAGATAGACTCGGTCGCCATGTCCGCGCAGCTCACTAACGAGTGCGCACACTCACTGCTGACTTGTCTTCGACAGTTCGAGGGCAAGAGTGCGGTTCCACTGAAACTTTTTCAGAGGCTCCTGGGGCATATGGCATCCGCAGCCGCGGCGACGCCACTCGGATTGCTTCATAAGAGACCGCTTCAGCTGTGGCTTCGCGATCGAGTCCGAGGTGGGCATGGCATCGCGGCTCGCTCCGAGTTCCAGTGACTCCAGCGTGCCGCCAAACCTTCTTCCCGTGGTTGAACCTCAGCTTTTTTCGGGCAGGTGTCCCTCTCCAGCGAGTTTCCAGGCATCTCGTTGTCTCCACGGATGCATCTACCACGGGTTGGGGTGCCATATGCAATGGGCATGCAGCCGCGGGTTCCTGGACAGGACCCCAGCGCCTCATGCACATCAATTGCCTCGAGCTGCTGGCAGTACGCCTAGCCCTGCACCGCTTCCGAGCACTGCTCAGGGGTCAACACGTACTTGTCCGCTCAGACAATACCGCTACGGTAGCGTACATCAACCACCAGGGTGGTCTACGCTCACGTCGGATGTTGCAGCTCGCTCGCCACCTCCTACTATGGAGTCAGAAGCACCTGAGGTCCCTTCATGCTGTGTACATTCCAGGAGACCGGAACCTGGCGGCCGACGAGCTGTCACGGGTCCGCCCTATCTCCGGCGAATGGCGACTCCATCCCCAGACGGTCCAGCTGATTTGGGACCAGTTCGGGGAGGCACAGATAGACCTGTTCACCTCCCGGGACTCCTCCCACTGCACCCAGTTTTATTCCCTGTCCGACGGCATGCTCGGCACAGACGCGCTGGCGCACACCTGGCCGCGGGGTCCACGCAAGTATGCGTTTCCCCCAGTGAGCCTCCTTGCACGGGTGTTGTGCAAGATCAAGGAGGACGAGGACCAGGTCCTGCTGGTAGCCCCTTATTGGCCCACCAAGACGTGGTTCTTCGAACTCATGCTCCTCGTGACAGCACCTCCTTGGCCTATTCCTCTGAGACAAGATCTGCTCACTCAGAGACAGGGCACTCTGTGGCACCCTCGTCCCGATCTCTGGAAGCTACATGTATGGCTCCTGGACGGGACGAGGCAGGTTTGAGTTCGCTGCCACCTGCGGTGGCGGCGACCATTACTTCCGCTAGAGTGTCGTCCACGAGACACCTTTACCGTGTGAAGTGGAACCTCTTCGTCAGCTGGTGCACTTCTCGCGGAGAAGACCCCCGGAGATATTCGATCGGTGTCGTGCTTTCCTTCCTGCAGGAAGGGTTGGAGCGTAGGCTGTCGCCCTCCACCCTCAAGGTTTACGTCGCGGCCATTGCCGCGTCACATGATGCAGTGGAAGGTAAGTCCGTTGGGAAGCACGACCTGGTCATCAGGTTCCTGAGGGGAGCGAGGAGGCTAAATCCACCTCGTCCTCCCCTCGTGCCCTCTTGGGACCTCTCAGTAGTTTTAAGTGCTCTGCAGAGGCCTCCCCTTGAGCCTTTGCAATCAGTAGAGTTAAAGTTTCTGTCCATGAAGACAGCACTCCTGGTTGCATTGGCCTCCATCAAGAGGGTAGGGGACCTGCACGCATTCTTCGTTGACGAAGCGTGCCTGGAGTTCGGGCCGGCTTACTCTCACGTTATCTTGAGACCCCGGCCTGGATACGTGCCCAAGGTTCCCACCACTCCCTTCCGGGATCAGGTGGTGACCCTGCAAGCGCTGCCCCTGGAGGAGGCAGACCCAGCCTTGGCACTGCTCTGTCCGGTACGCACACTCCGCACCTACGTTGACAGAACGCGGTGTTTCAGGACCTCAGAACAGCTCTTTGTCTGTCATGGGGGGAGCCAGAAGGGTAGGGCTCTCTCAAAGCAACGGCTGTCTCACTGGATAGTGGACGCCATTGCTTTGTCTTACCAGCAGCAAGGTCGACCGTGCCCCCTCGGTGTGACGGCCCACTCCACTCGGAGTATGGCTTCCTCTTGCGCTTTAGCGCATGGCGCCTCGCTAACAGACATTTGCAGAGCTGCAGGCTGGGCGACACCTAACACCTTCGCAAGATTTTATAATCTGCGAATTGAGCCGGTGTCCTCTCACATACTCGCTTCTGCTAGTACTGGACCCGCTTAAGTGTCTTCGCTTGCTCGCCATTCCACTCTTCGGACTGGATAAGTGCAATATTTCCTCAGTTGAGCCTTCCTTGAAGCCCTGAGTCCTCCAGCACTCATGATGCGGGCACCACTGCGCTTGCTCTGGTGCCGGCTAGGTGCCTCCGTGTGCACGGTTCCCCTATGGTAACTGTCTCATGTGTATTTCTCCACTGTAAGCCTCTCTGAGCATGCGTCTTCCCTCGGCAAGCCATCTGCCACCCCTGGAGCTAAGTTTGCCACCTGCGGTTGGCGCTTCAGTGATCTCCATATGTAGCCCCTAGTGGCCATATGTGTTCCGTAAGTCCTCCCTTTGGTAGGCATCTGGTAGCATGTCCCTCTCGGGATATGTTTCCCAGTGTACCTTGGTAATTCTGTGTCAAAGTAAGACCTTTTGGGTATTCAGTGAGTCAGAGGTCTAGACTTTCGCAGAGCACTGGAAGACAGCTGTAAGATGGCATGATGGCATAGACCCCCATTCTCCGTCACTCCTTGACATAACTCGGAGTGACTACGAAAGGGAACGTCTCGGTTACGGATGTAACCCTCGTTCCCTGAGTAGGGAACGGAGACGTTACGTCTCCCTGCCACTTCTCTGTACCGCTGGGTGACGCCTGAGTTCAGTCTTGGCTCCTCAGCGAAGACATACTGCGGTTGCGTTCACTTCCTCCTTTTATACCCACACGGTGGGACGGAGTACGCTATGCAAATTCCGCAGCCCCAAGGCATTTTCATGCCATTGGCTCGTTGTTAAATACTCGAAGAGGATTGGCTTTCTATGCGAAACCCCCATTCTCCGTCACTCCTTGACGTAACGTCTCCGTTCCCTACTCAGGGAACGAGGGTTACATCCGAGACGATTTCCACTGTGGAGGGTGGTTTCACTTTTTTTGCGTTTTTAAGCCTCAAAAACGCCGTCGCCGTGTAAACAAAGGGCACATACGATAAAATATTTTTACGTTTTCACCCGCGAGCGTTCCCGTCTAAACAGGGCCTGAGAGAGAATCCAATTAACACAGGCAGGAATCAAAACACAAAGAACGAGGCAAAAACTTAAGCTCAAGGGATGGTTCAGTAAAGAAGCTAACACTTAGGGAGTGTTAAACGGGATGACAATACAATACTCAGTCACAGGGAGAGAAAGTCCAAAGCTTATAAAGAGTGTGAGATGGTGTGCGATAGTTCTCAGGTGTGAGAGTGATTAGTGAAATCAACTGTGTGAGTTTCTCAATGCAATGAATGATGCATTGACATTGTCGTAGAGTTTACTATGCTAGGTGCATCCAAAATACTATATAAAGATCTAGAATTCTTACCATCCTCAATTAAAGTTTGGATGTGTCTTTAGTTCTGAAATCTTCTCCGTCAGCCTGACTGTCTTCTTGCATATTTCTATAGAAGGCTATACTGAATATATATGACATGTGACGCAGGTGACAATAACAGGACAAGACATTCCTCACCGTGTTTGTTGACTGATTCTTACTCACCTGGGGCCTGATGTATAAACGTTGCGTACGCACAAAATAGCATTTTTCCATTTTTCATTTTTGCATTTTTCCTCGCACATATCGGGATTTATAAAAAATAAACTTGGCGTAAATAAGTGCGCACCGTAAGGATGCTCTTGACCGTGCGTACGCACTCTTTTAGAAGGGCATGGGTTTTGGCGACACTGATGGTGTGCTGGAGTTAAATGTCTTTTTGCTCACTAGACAGAGAATCTAAAGAAAATTTTACATCTACAGAAATATAATTCAAATATAATTTCACAAACCTATCATCACTTGAAGCAAACATCCATCCCTTCTTAAATGACCGCGCCAGCACGCGCGTTGGGCCGTTTAGTGAAACTGACGCACATAGCCATAATATAACGGCAGATTGAGTAAAACCGTAAATCTTCATTATGAGTCCAAATCATAAATACAGTGCATGTTGAAAATAACAGTTTAAATAAATAAAAGAATGATTTAAACTATGTTTTACTTCTGATATAAACATTTAGCCTATATTAAATATGCCATTCTCATTAATGGAGTTAAACACTTAAACTACATGAAATCATTACTGAGAAGTAACAAATATATATATATATATATATATATATATATATATTCAATACATATATATATATTCAATACATAGAAATAGACCTATTTGTTATGGATGCAATGCTTTTGAATACTTTTCTTCTGGCATGCTGTGGTTTAATGTTTTAACTAGAGATAATGGCTAATCATGATAATAGCAGATTGTCTGAGAAAATTGTTGAGTGCAAATAAAGCACAACCATGTCTATATGTTTCCATTAAAATATAAATCAATTAAAAATACTATTTGGCCAGTGGTAAAGATTGAGAAAAACTTTCTCTGAAATGTATTTAACAGTATTTGATTTATTTATTCAAAATCAAGGCAAGGATATAGGCTACTAAAAAAATATGTTTGTAATAATGTGACGGTACATCCGCATTTCATATTTTCCTAACTAACGTCTTTTACCTTTAAACTTGGTATCACGTGGATTTATAATGATATGCGAATGATATGCAGATGAAGATATGCATAGTAAAACTATATGGTTATTTCGGGTTGGAGACGCACGTGCGCACAATCTCCCGCTGACTGGGATTTATAAAGTGAATTTTGCGCAGGTTCTGGCGTACGAACGGTTTTATAAATCTGAAAACTTTTGTGCGTACGCAAATTCTGCCTTATGTGCGTACGCACACTTTAAGGATGAAATCTACGCAAAGTTTTATACATGAGGCCCCAGGGCTTTTTCTGAACCCAAAGGCGCGGGCGCTAGAGAAAATAAAAAAATAAATAAATGAGCACACGGGTGGCGCGTTAACAGGCTAGTGAGTTACTAGTGTGTTGTGCTAACAATAACAGAAGCTATCGGCCTAAGGTTAATCTGAGATATTGGTTAAGGTGTATTTAGTAGTATAAACAACTAGAAATGATGGTTCAAACCAGAAAGAAATACGAAGCTAATACAAGGTTTAGACGGAGTGTACAGCCTTGAAGCAAACAAACACACTGTGAGGCAGGCAGCGAGGCAGACAGGAGCAATCCATCCATTAAATCCATTAATATATTGATCATTTATAAGAAAGGAAATATATTTTCTTTGCGTAAGGTTTTTGAACCCCAGATTTGTGTCATGGTAAGCAGTTAAGGCACAAATAGTGAGTTCTTTGGAGTGAGAACAATTTGGTATAACTACTATGGTAGTACTATGGTGGTATAACCACCTGACAAGGTTTTGTGCTAGATTATTTACAAATTCATTCATGTGAACTAATAATTTTGTCTTGGCTGTTTCTAGGTGGAGCAGTTGTCCAACATGGTGGTGAGGAGCTGCAAGTGCAGTTAAAATAGGACTTTATAACATTATTTTTATCTTCAGAAAGAATCTCTCTCTGGATGATAAGCAAACAAAAAGATAGATGGACAGATAAAGTCTCACTTGGAAGGAAAATTAGGAGCTGAGACAACTCACAAGGCTGGGAAAAGGAGATATGAGAGTGGCAAAAAAATGGAGGGAAAATGAAAGAATATCTTTGAAAATGAGACTCTCAGCTATGCCCCTCTACAATGTCACAAGAGCACACAAAGACATTCCGTTAAAGCATTTCACAAAACAAGCTCAATATTAAACCAAATATATGCTTTTTAATTGTTTTCAATGTTTATTTGCATTACTCATACCCATTAATTTATTGTGCTTGTTAAGTTCATAATTTGATTGTACCATGAGGGCAGCCGTGTAGCATTGCATGCCAAATGTTCAATGAGAATTTCTAATGGTGCTGTACTGATAAAGGTAATGTTGTCAAAGGAACATCTAATGTGTCAATTAATGCACATTAAAGAGAAGTGTTTGCACTAAACAATGGAGGTGAAGGCTCATGACGTACAGCATGTGGCAAGAAAGCTATTGGCATTGGAAAATGCGTGATTTAAACGCTTTAATATTTGGGTGGTTTTCTTTTAATGTGCAGGATGGGTCTTACTGTTGTGCACAACTGTGCTCTTACACCCTCAGGATCTCACTAGAAAAGGTTCCTGTAAACAAGATCAGTGTAGACCAGGTGAGGTCTCAGCTTTTGAAAGCAAGAGGAACACTAGTAGGCCTACTGAATGGTAAACATTTCAAAGCTCTCATGTGCTCCCCAACTATTGCACACTATCAGGTGTCACAGGAGAATGTCTTTTATAAATTGCCTCTTCAGGTCCTCCTGTAGTCAGGGTCTTTTAGTTCTCAAAAATATCCACAGCTTTGCAAAATGAATGTGTTGATCAATCTCAACAAAATATGTCACATTTAAAGAAAATTAAAAAATAAATAAAAATGATTATTTCTCACAAATGTGATTCATCATTTTATGTCCATGAATTTGCATCATGTGATATAATATATATATATATATATATATATATATTTTAATATATATCATTTTAGACACTGTAATGCATCTAGTCAATTCAGTTATTATTGTTTACAGTAAAGACAGTACAACAAATACATAAAATGATTTATTAATACATAAAATCAATAAATGTAAACAAGTTAAGTATTTTTATTACAGTAAAATAATGTACTTGTCATGAAAATAATATCATAATACAGATAGTTTTGTCCTACAGACAGGCTTTTGTCCCATGTATGTGCAAGTGTGTATCTTGATGTATTAGTGTTAATGAGGAATTTTGAGTTAGTAAAAAAAATGATTGTGACTGTATATCTCTCTCTCTCTGTGTGTGTGTGTGTGTGTCTTCAGTTGTTTCCTTGTGCTGACATCTTTATGAGAAGCATTAGTGTGTATATTTATAAAGCTCCATGTTTTTGAGTGGTGAGAACTGTGTTCTGTATGTTAGGTTAAATACAATGTGGCAGAGACTACACTGCTCGCAAACTCAAAGCACCCTTCAATGAAGTATGGCTAGTTGCAACATCTTTCAACATGTACGTATTGCCATTTAACATGTATATTTCAAGTGTTTTAAAACGATATAGGTGTCATTTGACAAAAATGTCACATTCATGCAGTGTTTATTATATACTTTTACTTTTTTGCACTTATTTTGTGCCATTGTGACCCATTAATTGTTTCAATAAACAAAATAAATAAACAAGGTTCTCAATCCAGTCCACAAAATCTTAATGGAAAGACAGATTCTTCTCATAAATTCTCATTATTGTCATTCCCATAATAAATATTAGTGATAAAGTGGGGGAACTGTTGTTAATGAAAACGTCTCGGTTACAGATGTAACCCTCGTTCCCTGAGTAGGGAACGGAGACGTTACGTCAAGGAGTGACGGAGAATGGGGGTTTCGCACAGAAAGCCAATCCTCTTCGAGTATTTAACAACGAGCCAATGGCGTGAAAATGACATGGGTCTGCGGAATTTGCATAGCGTACTCCGCCCACCCATGTGGGTATAAAAGGAGGAAGCAGACGCAACCGCAGTATGTCTTCGCTGAGGAGCCAAGACTGATCTCAGGCGTCACCCAGCGGTACAGCAGAAGTGGCAAGGAGACGTAACGTCTCCGTTCCCTACTCAGGGAACGAGGGTTACATCTGTAACCGAGACGTTCCCTTTCGTAGTCACTCCGAGTTACGTCAAGGAGTGACGGAGAATGGGGGTCTATGCCATCACGCCATCTTCCAGCTGTCTTCCAGTGCTCTGCGAAAGTCTAGACCTCTAACACAATATTACAAAAAGGTCCCACTTTGACACAGAATTACCAAGGTACACTGGGAAACATATCCCGGGAGGGACATGCTACCAGATGCCTACCGAAGGGAGGACTTACAAAACACATATGGCCACTGGGGCTGCATATGGAGAATACTGGAGCGCCAACCGCAGGTGGCAACTAGCTCCAGGGGTGGCAGATGGCTTGCCAAGGGAGGACACATGCTCAGAGAGGCTTACAGTGGATAATACACGTGAGGCAGTTACCAAAGGGGAACCGTGCACACGGAGGCACCTAGCCGGCACCAGAGCAAGCGCAGTGGTGCCCGCATCATAAGTGCTGGAGGACTCAGGGCTTCAAAGAAGGACAACTGAGGAAATATCGCACTTATCCAATCTGAGGAGTGGAGTGGCGAGCAAGCGAAGACACTTAAGCGGTTCCAGCACTAGCGGAGGCGAGTACGTGAGAGGAAACCGGCTCAATTCACAAATCATAAAATCTTGCGAAGGTGTTAGGTGTCGCCCAGCCTGCAGCTCTGCAGATGTCTGTTAACGAGGCGCCATGCGCTAAAGCCCAAGAGGAAGCCACACTCCGAGTGGAGTGGGCTGTCACACCAAGGGGGCACGGTCGACCTTGCTGCTGGTAAGACAAAACAATGGCGTCCACTAACCAGTGAGACAGCCGCTGTTTTGAGAGAGCCCTACCCTTCTGGCTCCCCCCATGACAGACAAAGAGCTGATCTGAGGTCCTGAAACACCGCGTTCTGTCAACGTAGGTGCGGAGTGCACGCACCGGACAGAGCAGTGCCAAGGCTGGGTCTGCCTCCTCCAGGGGCAGCGCTTGCAAGGTCACCACCTGATCCCGGAAGGGAGTAGTGGGGACCTTGGGCACGTAACCGAGCCGGGGTCTCAGAACAACGTGAGAGTAAGCCGGCCCGAACTCTAGGCACGCTTCGTCAACGGAGAATGCGTGCAGGTCCCCTACCCTCTTGATGGAGGCCAATGCAACCAGGAGAGCTGTCTTCATAGACAGGACTTAAACTCAACCGATTGCAAAGGCTCAAAGGGAGGCCTCTGCAGAGCACTTAACACTACCGAGAGGTCCCAAGAGGGCACGAGGGGAGGACGAGACGGATTTAGTCTCCTCGCTCCCCTCAGGAACCTGATGACCAGGTCGTGCTTTCCATCGGACTTACCTTCAACTGCATCATGAGAGGCGGAAATAGCCGCGACGTAAACTTTGAGGGTGGAGGGCGACAGCCTACGCTCCAACCCATCCTGCAGGAAGGAAAGCACAACACTGATCGAGCATCTCCTGGGGTCCTCTCTGCGAGAAGAGCACCAGTTGACGAAGAGGTTCCACTTCAACGCATACAGGTGTCTCGTAGACGACGCTCTAGCGGAAGTGATGGTTGCTGCCACCGCAGGTGGTAGCGAACTCAAACCTGCCTCGTGCCGTCCAGGAGCCACACATGTAGCCTCCATAGATCGGGACGAGGGTGCCACAGAGTGCCCCGTCTCTGAGTGAGCAGATCCTGTCTCAGAGGAATAGGCCAAGGAGGTGCTGTCGCGAGGAGCATGAGTTCGGAGAACCACGTCTTGGTGGGCCAATAAGGGGCTACCAGCAGGACCTGCTCCTCGTCCTCCTTGATCTTGCACAACACCCGTGCAAGGAGGCTCACTGGGGGAAACGCATACTTGCGTGGGCCCCGCGGCCAGCTGTGCGCCAGCGCATCTGTACCGAGCGTGCCCTCGGACAGGGAATAAAACTGGACGCAGTGGGAAGAGTCCCGGGAGGCGAACAGATCTATCTGAGCTTCCCCGAACTGGTCCCAGATCAGCTGGACCGTCTGGGGATGGAGTCGCCATTCGCCGGAGACAGGGCGGATCCGCGACAGCTCGTCGGCTGCCAGGTTCCAGGCTCCAGGAATGTACACAGCACGAAGGGACCTCAGGTGCTTCTGACTCCATAGTAGGAGGTGGCGAGCGAGCTGCGACATCCGACGTGAGCGTAGACCCCCCTGGTGGTTGATGTACGCTACTGTAGCGGTATTGTCTGAGCGGACAAGTACGTGTTGACCCCTGAGCAGTGCTCGAAAGCGGTGCACGGCCAGGCGTACTGCCAGCAGCTCGAGGCAATTGATGTGCATGAGGCGCTGGGGTCCTGTCCAGGAACCCGCGGCTGCATGCCCATTGCACATGGCACCCCAACCCGTGGTAGATGCATCCGTGGAGACAACGAGATGCCTGGAAACTCGCTGGAGAGGGACACCTGCCCGAAGAAAGCTGAGGTTCAACCACGGAAAGAAGGTTCGGCGGCACGCTGGAGTTACTGGGACCCGGAGCGAGCCACGATGCCATGCCCACCTCGGGACTCGATCGCGAAGCCAGAGCTGAAGCGGTCTCATATGAAGCAATCCGAGTGGCGTAGCCGCGGCTGCGGATGCCATATGCCCCAGGAGCCTCTGAAAGAGTTTCAGTGGAACCGCACTCTTGCCGTCGAACTGTCGAAGACAAGTCAGCAGTGAGTGTGCGCGCTCGCTCGTAAGCTGCGCGGACATGGCGACCGAGTCTATCTCCATGCCGAGAAAAGAGATCCTCTGCACGGGGCAAAGTTTGCTCTTCTCCCGGTTGACCCGAAGGCCCAGACGGGCTAAGTGCTGAAGCACTAGATCTCTGTGTACGCAAACCTGTTCTCGAGAGTGAGCCAAAATTAGCCAATCGTCGAGATAGTTCAGGATGCGAACCCCGTGTTCGCGAAGGGGAACAAGGGCTGCCTCGGCGATCTTCGTGAAGACGCGAGGGGACAGAGCTAACCCGAATGGGAGAACCGTGTACTGATATGCCTGGCCTTCGAAAGCGAACCGAAGAAACGGTCTGTGTCGAGGCAATATGGAGACATGAAAGTACGCATCCTTCAGGTCGATCGCTGCAAACCAATCCTGATGCCGAACACATTCGAAAATGCGTTTGGCCGTGAGCACAAAACGTGCAGGTCCAGGATCGGTCGTAACCCACCGGTCTTCTTGGGGACAATGAAGTAGGGGCCGTAAAAGCCGGACTTCACCTCGGCTGGAGGGACCGTCTCGATTGCACCCTTCGCCAGCAGGGTCGCAATCTCCGCTCTCAAAACCGGGGCATAGCCACCGATTATAGTGGAGCGAACTCCCCTGAAACGGGGAGGAGATCGTGCGAACTGAATCGCGTAGCCGAATCTGATCGTTCTGATGACCCAGCGGGACAGACCGGGGAGCTCGAGCCAAGCTCCGAGGAACCGAACCAGCGGGGTCATACGAGCCACAGACGTCCCCCCGGAGGGGCAGCGGGGCGGAGTGACTGGCATGCGCACGGGAGATACCACATGCGGGTGCGTAGTCGAGCTCCGCTCCCCGACAGAAGAGACCAGGGAAGGACCAGCGTTCCACGGGGGTCTGTTCTGAGTCTCTGGATGCCAATACGACGGTGGTAAAAGGCGTTAAGGAGGATGTGGACAAGTTGAAGTCACAGGTGACTCATCTACATAAGGAAAACGAAATGCTGAAACAGAAATGCGTGGAACATGACCGGTATAAACGCAGATGGTGTTTGAGGCTAAACGGGGTTCCAGAAAAAGAAGACGAGGATGTCAGAAGTGTCGTGATTGATATTCTTTCAAAGATCGTCCCCCACTCCCCTGAACAACTACAGAATACAGTGGACACAGTTCATCGTCTTGGCAAAAAAGTGAAGGGCATGAGACCTCGGCAAATCATCATTCAATTTGGCATGAGGACTGTACGCGACCTGGTTTGGAAGATGTCAAAGAATGCACCGGTTTGCGTGGAGAGAAAAATCCGCTTTAGAGAGGATTTCTGTAAGGACGACAGGGAGGCTCATGCCCGTTTATGGCCCAAAGTCGAGGAGGCAAGAAAGAAAAACTTGAAGGCATACCTTCGCGACGGGTACGCAGTGATTAATGGTCAGAGAGTGACAGCTTAATTCACGTTAAACGCACCGATGTGCCTGACTGTGTCTGAGTATCAAGGCACGTAAACATCTTTGATAAAGATCATGCGAATGTAGGGGACCAGTATACTTCATACAGAAACCTATATACAAAGGTAATACTGAAGATTACTACTTGTACCTTTTTTTCAATGTAGTCCAGGACTAATGTCAAGTTCATATGTTATAAAGGCCATAAATGTGTTACTATGCCTGTGTAAGAGTTACGATATTTACAAGCAGTTTCTGTTTTTATTATTTTTATTATTATTTTTTTTATTTTTTTCATTCAAGCTAATGTTTTTTTCTCTGTTATCTTTAAATGTTCAAGGTATTAGGTGTAATGTTAAACGTAAGGCACTTTTTCTTTTTTTAAGGAGCAAGTAAAAGTTAATTGTTTCTTTCTTCAAGAGACTCATTCAACTGATGCAGATGTGAGATTTTGGAAGTCACAATGGGGTGGCGAGGTTTTTTTTTCTCATGGAACTTCCCACTCAGCAGGGGTCGCCTTTTTGTTTAAACGAATAGACAGTAAAATGATTGCAAGTTTAGGCGATAACGAGGGTCACTGGATTATGGTGGTTCTTGAGGTAAGTGAATGTAATTACATCTTGATCAACATCTATGGTTACACTAACAAGGCCGCAAATAAGTTGTTTTTTCAGAGTATGGCTACAAGAATTGATGATTGGAAGAACACATATTTTACAGACAAAATTATTATTGGAGGGGATTTTAACGCTGTTCCAGATGAATGGCTGGATAGGTATCCCACTCCTTTTAACACTTTTTCTTATAACCCCATAATCTATAACTTATCCCAGTTTCTTGATCTCATTGATGTTTGGCATGTAAGGAACCCACTTAAAAAACAATTTACATGGGGGTCTTTTTCAGGGCGCATTCAGCGTTCTAGATTGGATTTTTGGTTAATAACTAGTAATCTTCTCTCTTACTTCTTTGACTGTGATATTTCTCCTTCAGTTTTAACAGATCACAGTGCTATTTCACTTTCTCTTAGAAGCAATGGCAGTTCTCCCCTTACCAGAACTCATTGGAAGTTTAATAACAATCTGTTAAAGTGTGAATCATTTTGTAAATCTGTTTTGTTAATGATTAACGATGTTAAAACTATGACTGAATTAACGTCAATTGGAAAATGGGAATGGGTTAAATTTAACATTAAAAAATTGGCAATTAAAGAAGGGAAACAAATTGTAAACTCTAAAAAAATTAAGGCAGATAACAATTTTATCAAGACTAAATTATTTTGGTAATAAAGATATTCTTAGTGAGGGAGAGCAGAAAGAACTTCACTCTCTACATTTAGAGCTGGATGCTTTTTATACTGAAAAGGCTAAAGGAGCATTCATACGCTCAAGAGCCAGGTGGATTGAGGAGGGGGAGAAAAACTCTTCATATTTCTTTAACTTAGAAAAACAAACAAGCTTTAAAAAATATTAATAAACTAAGCATTGCATTAATAACTGTATAAGTGAAGAGAAAACAGCTATTGATTATTACATCTATTCCTTCTATAGTGATTTATATAAATCAAAATTTACTACAAGAGATTGTGATTCTTTCTTTTCATACTTAAAAGATGAAGTTCCTATAATAGACTCTAGTTTTAGAAATATGATGGAAGCTGTCATAGAGATTTCAGAATTGGATATTGCGATTAAACAAATGTCTAATGGAAAGTCCCCAGGTATTGATGGCATCACAATAGAACTATATAAACATTTTTGGCCCGAAATAAGAACTTTGGTTTTTGAAGCACTAAAAGCGTGTATAGATAAAGGTGAATTGTCATCATCAATGAAGCATGGCTTAATTACTCTGATTCCAAAGTCTAACAAGGATAAATTATTTTTAGACAATTGGAGACCAATAACTCTTTTATGTAATGATTTCAAATTGCTTTCTCATGTTTTTGCAAATAGACTTAAAAAAGGCATCAGTGAAATTATTAGTGAAACTCAATCGGCTTTTATTAAAGGGAGAAGTATTCACAGTCATATTAGATTTGTCCATGATATGCTTGATTATAATCATCTAATTCCTCAGACAAGCTTACTTTTATTTCTAGACTTCTTTAAGGCATTTGACACCCTTGAACACCCTTTTCTGTTTAAATCATTAGAAATGTTTGGCTTTGGTCCTATGTTTTGTAGAGTTATCTCCATGTTCTATAATGATATTTTCAGTAGCATTTCCCTTAACTTGGGTTCATCGCCCAGAATTCAAATTAAACGAGGAATCCGCCAGGGATGTCCTATTTCACCATTACTTTTTAATATTTCAGTCGAATTAATGTCCTTATTTATTAAAAAAATGGAGGACAATGTGGGCATAGACATTCTCGGTAGAACCTTCACTATAAGCCAATTTGCGGACGACACCCTTCTATTTCTTAAAAATAAAAAGGTGCTTCCATTAGTCATTGATCAAATTAGTATTTTTTCAAAGGCATCAGGTCTGACCCTAAACTTTAAAAAGTGTGAATTAATGGCTATCCATAATTGTGATTTAGAAGCTATAGAGGGCATTCCAGTGAAAAAGGAGGTTAAGTACCTTGGGGTTATGATTACCAAAAATGTTGTTGATAGAGAACATTCAAATTTTAATTCTAAGATAGAAAATATGAAGAAATCCCTAAATCACTGGTTATCTCGAGACCTATCCTTATTGGGTAGAATCCTCTTGACTAAAATTGAGGGAATATCTAAACTTATCTATTTATCACATGCTTTGTATACTGCTCCAAAAGTAGTTAAATCAGTGAATTCAATTTTATTTAAATTTATATGGAGAAACAAAACGCATTATCTACGTAAATTCCACATGGTTAAAGAGTATGAACATGGAGGTTTGAGAGCCATTGATTTTGAATCTCTTCTTGGTACTTTCAGAATAAAATGGCTGAAAGAGTGTTTAGCAAAGTCACATTCAATGTGGTACTGTTAAAGATGTATGTACATTAATGGACTGGTTTGTCAACATCTCATCCTCGATCAGAAGGCTTGTAAGCAAATAAGTTTATGACAGCTCAGTTCCCAAGCATTGATTTATTCCAATAAATCCACAAGTAGTTTGTTTACATGTAGGTAAGTGAGTGTGGTTTCTGAAATAAATGAATAACAATGAATGAATACATAAACATAAAATATTAAATACAATGCTGGTATATTGCCATAATAAAGCAATACTAACTTTGAGAATCGCAGCATTAAATGAAAGTAAACAAATGACCACTAGGCGGAGCTCTTGCTCCAGTAATAGAACAGAGTCACCAGATTTGGTTAAACAAATCCAAATGAGCGTACTATTGATAAATTACTTAGAACAACGCTCTCAAACTGTAAATAGAATACTAAATAACATCTCACACATTCCAGCGATCAAGATCAGCATGGTTAATATGCATTTGCAATAAACACCGAGTGAGACCGTATTCGTGTATGTCTGTTAATCGAAACTCTCTTCTTAAAATAGCATGTGCATAATATCACCACAAACAACAATATAGCATTGAATAAACATACATGCGTCTACTTATACGCATACACATTCACTTAAAGTATATTATTGGAAACTTACGTTGTCAAGAACGCACACACATCCAAACAAACAATGATGTCTTGTTACAGCCGCAGATATGAACTTGTTCGTACCATAGACTGTAAAAAAAGATGGACGACGCCCCCTCGCTCTTTTCCATCAGAGAGAACTGAGGCCGCCAGTGTCTCGATATGGCGCTGACATCTCGAACTTGAGTCTGCGCACTTGCGTGTTTGGGGACCAGTCATGCGCAGTCGTGAGCAGGAAGTAAGGCCGCGAAATCAAGGCCCCGCCCTCATTCTCGCTGAATCAAACGCAAGCACACGCCCCGCACTTTCATTAAGTTGCCTCTGTCTGCTTCTTTCCTGTCCAATGATGTCTGCCGATTGCAGAACCTTGTTAAAATAAGGTAAATACAACTACTAACCACATAATCAACATTATTAAAAAACGTTCGCAGGTGCTTCAGTGACTGCCTCGCACAGAGAACCTGTCAATCACAGCTGTCAATCATGATGTCAGAGCACCGTTATTTTATCATCACATAACTAACTAAAAACAAACTTATTTTAAAAACGAACACTTGAAATTACATAAACGTGATATAAACGACAGTAAATGACAGAAACTATCTTTGGAAAAAGTATATGTGAAGTGTAATTTAATTGTTTAGTTGGTCTCGCGTCCCATTGAATAACATGGGGGAGGCGGGGATTATGAGCTATACTAGGTCCAGTCACAGGGGGGCGATCGAGACGTTTTGGCTTCACTTTTGAGGGCTGGTGCGGCACGCTTGGTTCGTACATGTCCCGACTCCGCCCACAAACGATGTCACAGATTAATTCAAAATAAGAGTTCGACAGGGATTTTATACAGGTACCATATTCCCAATCGCATGTTCAATAATATTGGCGGCCTTGAATTTGTGCTGAGATTTGATCTTGATCTTTGTAAAATTCCTCTGAAGTTATCAAATTTTCATAAACAAGTATTGCTTTTTTGGAAAATGATATTTACCCATAATTTCTCCCCTCACAACTCCACTCTATGGAACAATAGGGCTATAGTTATTAGGAAATCTTTGTTTAAAATTGATTGGTATAGTAAAGGCATTATTTTTATTCATGATTTATTAGATGATAGTGGATATTTCTTCTCTCATTATGATTTTATTAATAAATATAATGTTAGAATTACAATGAAAGGTTATGATAAAGTACTACAGTGCTATACCTATTGGATTGCTAAGAGTAATTCAAAGTAGTTTTCTTGATCCTTTAGCTAGACCAGTATCCCTTCCCTCTTTAAAAATATGTAATGTAGACCTCTTAGACAGTAAGTGCAACAACAAACTTATTTACAAAGAACTCAAACGTATTATCAATGGTGATTTTCAGTGCTATTTTTTGGGTGATGTTGAAGGACAAAGCTTTTACATGCTATATGGCATATGGCATACCCAGTTGCTCCGAAGGTCAAGGAAACTCATTACAAAATTATGTTTAAGGTTTCCCCTGTAAATGACTTCATGCAGAAACGATTTAATTTCGAGGTGGAACCTTGTGGCTTTTGTTCTTCTTGTCCTGAAACACTCGATCATCTTTTCTTTTATTGTCAGATTACTTCCAAATTTTGGTTTGATATACATAGCTGGCTGTCAGTTAAAATGGAGACGGTTCCTCCTATAGCCCTGCAAGATGTGCTCTTTTTTAAGTGTGATTTAAACCTACACTTCATTGATGTTGTAAATTTTGTTTTATTGATGGGTAAATATCATATCCATACTTGTAAATGGAAAAAATGTAAGCCCTCCTTTAATATATTTCTATGTGATTTTACTCAAATGTTTCAGAGCTTCAAACATTTCAAAAAACGTAATAGAAAGTTTGAAACCTTATGTCTCTCTTTATCAAAATATTTACTTTTTTAGTATTTTAACTCCTTTCATGTATACTGGCTAGGTGATTGTCTTGACCCTTGCTCCTTTTTTTTTTTTTTTTTTTTTTTTTCTAAATCCATACCCTGTCTTGTTCTGTACATAATGCAAAAAAAAAAAAAAAAAAAAAAAAAGAGTTTGTTGCGTACCAATCTTTTTTGTTATTCCCAAAAGCAGCCATATCTGTCGTTTTCATTCCCTCCCTCGTCAGTTCCCTGTCGATGAAGTTCGACAGAAATGGATTCAGGCAATCTGGTGGGATGTTATTGATCCTGTGATCTTCTGTACTTATCATGTCACCATTCACTAAGCCGTCATTGTTTATGTTTATTTTTTATGTTTTATGATTTGTGCATTTTGAAGTAACGTTAGTTCATGTTTAACTTTATTAAGATATTTGTATCCAGCGTAATAAACACATACACCACAATATAAAACAAGATAAATAAGAACACACAACAGTGGGCTACATATAAATTTAAAATATTAATATATACCATTCTGAGTATTTAACAATCTGAGTGTACAAGGGATAAATTAATATTTGTATAAATTGTTCTTCATCTTTGATCGTTCTATAACAAGAGCAGTGCAAAAAATTCACTACCTAAGAGGATAACTGTTGAATAAAACTGACAGAATTCTTTCTGGTATTCACATCAAAATGCAGTTTATTGTAAATAATAGTCCCTAAATATTAATAACTTTCCACACATTCCACCTTCTTACCTTTAATGAACGTATATTGGGAAGAATGAGCTTCAGTTCTGAAATCAATAGTCATATCTTTGGTCTTAGATACATCAGCTGCGGACAAGCATCACCACAGCATTTTACAAAGTCATCAACAACTGGACCATGACAAGTTTACATTTTTTCGAAGTTTAGAAGACTCTCTGATCAATTTTCTCTTCCCAGGGTAGGTTTTTCTAATGTGTTGACAGTTGACGGGAACTCCGCTTCCACAACGATTACGTATTTCCGGTTTTTGTGAAAAAGGTCTATAGACCATTTCACAAGATGTAAACAACACTGGTCCAGAAGCACTTCCTGTTTCAGTTTTTTTTAACACTACATAAAAGCTGGGATAAAATACAACCAACAGAACATTTAAAACTGAATCAAAAAGTTAAACAAACATCTTTAAGATGTTTTCTTTACATGTGAAATAAAGAAAACAGTTACAAACTGAAACAGGAAGTGTTTCTGGACCAGTGTTGTTTACATCTTGTGAAATGGTCTATAGAGGCTATGCTGTCAGTACCGGAAAGAGAAATGATTAGTTCATCTCTCGAGTCTTCGGGTATGAGTCGTTCTTTTGTCACTTGACCGCTGGTATCTCGCATGATTAGTTTTTAATTAATGACTGCGTCTGAATGTATATTGTTTTATATTTATAGGCATTGAATAACAAAATAAAACATTATCTGAAAAATAAAAGTTCCATATTGTCCCTGTTCATCTCTTTTCTATATTGTGCATCTGTGGTCTGTTTTATTATATATTATACATGAATTAACTACTATTACAGTATATTATACATTATCTCCGTGCTTGTTTGTAAAAAGTTTAGGGAATATCAGTATGGAGGGAGGGGAGTATGAGCTTGTGGCCCCACCCAGTGGAGGTAACACGTCACAACTCCAGTCTATTTCAGCCGGCATTTTAGCGTCTGCTACTGATTCACAGCCATTTGAATGTAGAAATACTCAGAAATGCAACTTTGAGCTTATTTTTCTCAAGAAACGCCCTCTAACATTAGAAAAATGACACAAAAATGTTAACACCTAGAAAAAACATTTTTTCATCGGAGGGGGTCTTTAAGGTGCCCTCTGGCATAAAAAAATCAAATCATACACCATACTCCATACCAGATGGAGGCAGTATACCTCCAGAAATACCTCCGCGGCCGCACACTCTCATGTCTTCAAACAACACGTGCGAGCGCTGTGTTGCTCTGTCTCCCATGCGCATAATAATCAAATCAATGGACACGATAGTAAAAGGTTGGAAGACTGCAGTTTCACATGGAGCATTTGGAGATTTTTAGAGATTAGTGACTCAATGAACAACATCTCAATACTAAATTATAAAGGCCGTCTCATAGACAAGCAATGTCTCATAGACATTTCGACGATATGGGAAAATTAAAGCCCAAGCTACTATTTCTAGTTTTATGGTATTCGTTTTGTTCATATTACATTTTTATCATTAGTTTGAATTAATTTGACAGACAGCATTCCCTGATATGGACCAAGCTAGTGCCTTTCAGAGCTGCCAACTCTCACGAATTCACCGTGAGACACACAATTGACACTTTTCACACACTCTCACGCCACACATCAATTTTGTCATGCACAGAAAAGGACACGGAGACCGATCTCAGCTCTCAGATTCTGTTAATTTTACTTTGCAATTCAAACAATAAATACGGTTTTGGCGCTTGTAAATGTTACTCGACAGATCCTTAGCGCATGTGAACCGATCATCTCTACTATGGTAAAAGAACACGAACACTATTGAAAGATACAGTATGTTACAACTTACCAAAATGTATTCTTCATGCATAATATCGACCAATCATTTTTTTAACTATTCCCTGAACTGAAATGTAGTAGTGGGCTGTATTTTCCACACGACTGACATCAGGTTCAAGTACACACAAGCTGCGCGAGTTAATCGTTAATCGCAGTTTGGCTGGTGGTTATGTTGCCCGCCCGCATACCGCCTCCCATGGCCGAAACTGGTATTACAACACCTGCCGGGCCAGCAGGCTAATTCAGGTTAATATCTCGGCAGCACTATAACTTGTCATTTTTTTAATGACATCATCAACCTTATTTCTTCTCATTCTTTTGATGCGTGTAGTTCATTTTTGGGATATTTTAACATCATTTTTTACAGAGGGCACCTTTAAAACACTTTTTTTCTTTCTGCTAAAAATTAGATCACTTACCCTGAAATCCATTTCCACACATTGAATACACATCCCTCATGTCAACAGTCCACAACAACTACAAGAAACATGTCTTTATCTATTGGTTGTCCTGCCCAGAAGATAATGGGGAGACTATAGAGTGTTTGAACACATTTTGTTTCAACTTTTTTGTGTGTAGTTACAAAAACTTTAAAGTTGAGAAATCTTCATGAACTGGGGTTCACAAATTAGGGTCAAGTATTGGCCAGAGTAATGGAGTTACAGCTCCAGTCCAACAGCAAATTCTTTACAAACAATTGTATTTTACAAATATTTATAATGATTTATTTATACATAAACATAATAAATTCAGTTGTGAGAAAAAAATACATTGCTCAGTATGTTCTTCCCTAATAAACTTCCCTACTAAATGTCTAATGTTTTACAGTTTTTCTCAATTGCTTAAACACTATAACCAGGCTTTTGAACTAAAATTTCAAAACCATGATGCCATTTATCAAAAAGCACACCCATTTCCCTAAACTATAAACACTATTCCTTGTTTTGACACATGAGTCAGAATTGTTGAACTGTCACTGCAAAACTCTACACACAAATCCCTTAATATTTCATTGCCTAGACCATGTGGTCATTTAGAAAGCACTAGCATTCAATATTGTTCACTCAAGTCAGCATAGTTTCAGCTCAATTAGCACACCATTACCTAGATGAAAACACTAAGAGTCATAATTTAACACACATCAATCAGAACTTTCAAGATGCCTAAAAGTGCCAGAGTCAGTTCATCTGAGTTTTGGAACAATGGATCCACAAATAAAGGAAGAGGTCGAGGAAGGAGTTTATGGTGATGACATGGTGAACGAGGAGGAAGAAGACGTGGTGAAGGAGGAGGAAGAAGACGTGGTGAAGGAGGAGGAAGAGGACGTGGTGAAGGAGGAGGAAGAGCACATAGTGAAGGAGGAGGAAGAAGACGTGGTGAAGGAGGAGGAAGAAGACGTGGTGAAGGAGGAGGAAGAGCACATAGTGAAGGAGGAGGAAGAGCACATAGTGAAGGAGGAGGAAGAAGACGTGGTGAAGGAGGAGGAAGAGCACATAGTGAAGGAGGAGGAAGAAGACGTGGTGAAGGAGAAGGAAGAGCACATAGTGAAAGAGGAGGAAGAAAACGTGGTGAAGGACGAGGAAGAGGACGTGGTGAAGGAGGAGGAAGAGCACATAGTGAAGGAGGAGGAAGAAGCCGTGGTGAAGGAGGAGGAAGGAGACGTGGTGAAGGAGGAGGAAGAGCACATAGTGAAGGAGGAGGAAGAAGACGTGGTGAAGGAGGAGAAAGAGGACGTGGTGAAGGAGGAGGAAGAGGACGTGGTGAAGGAGGAAGAAGAAGACGTGGTGAAGGAGGAGGGAGAGGAGGAAGAAGAGGAAGAGGAGGACATGGTGAAGCACGAGGTAGAAGAGATGGTGGTGGTGCAGGAGGAGGAAGAGCAAGGAGACACCCAGTCTCAGATGAAATTAGAACCACTTTAGTGGATCATGTCCTTATCCATAGCATGACTATGAGGGAGGCTGGACAATGAGTATGGCCTAATTTGAGTCGCTTCACCGTCACCTCCGTCATCAGAACTTTCAGGGAGAAAAACAGGAAAACAGGTGGCCTGACCCAGACCAAAGACAGGAGGCTAAGGCGGAATACGTATCTCTTTTTGTGTGTGTGTGTGTGTGTGTGTGTGTGTGTGTGTGTGTGTGTGTGTGTGTGTGTGTGTGTAGTACATGAATGAATAAAAATGTGCCAATGTATCCATTGGTTGTGTCTTTTGTTCATCATGTGAAAAGATTTTTGAGGAGGGGAACCACAAGTAACATAACTTACCAGTTTTGGAAATGTTGTTTTGAATTTATTGCACCAGTGTGTTAGACTATGTTGTAGTGTGTGTTATTTTGAGGGCTTGTGTGTCCTGTCTGAGGGCAAAGTTTGGTTTTTCAGCAAGAGTGAATGGTTTTGAGAGTAGAGTTTCATTTTGACCAGAAAATAGGTGGTTTGGCAACATGACATCATGACTTTTGCGTAAACATACACGCCACTTTCGAGTCAAGTGGCGTATTATTTATACGCATTTTGAGCTATTCGCGTGTATCCGCGTGTATGCGTGTATGTCTACGCCATTAACGTCCGCGTCATCCCGCGTGTCAGAACACGCGCGTCAAATGTCCAGTCATAAATGCCATTAACCCCAGTGACGGTTAAGTTTAGGGATAGGGTTGAGGTAAGTCATATCTTTTTTTTCAATAGGATGGTAAGGGAACAGTCATAAATGCTATTAACCCCAGTGACGGTTAAGTTTAGGGACAGGGTTGAGGTAAGTCCTATATTTATATAACGTTAAGTCAACGGCGTTCATAAACACGCTGAAAAGCGATTATGCGTCTTGATAACACGCCAAAAATGCAAATACGAATTGGCGTGTCATACACACGCTACTTCATGAGATCAGCCTGGGTTTGGGAAACTGGGTGAGACGTTATGGATTTGTGTTTACTGTTGTGAGAATAAGAGGCATAGTTTCAAGAAATGTGTTTAAGCACTCGAGAAAAACTGTAATCAATCTATTTTCCTCTGTTTCTGTTTTCTTTTGCTGTTGATTTTTTTTTCAGTTCATTTCAGTTCAGTTCAGTTCAGATACATTTATTAGTCCCCAAGGGGCAATTCAGTTCCCTTTCGTAGTCACTCCGAGTTACGTCAAGGAGTGACGGAGAATGGGGGTTTCGCATAGAAAGCCAATCCTCTTCGAGTATTTAACAACGAGCCAATGGCGTGAAAATGCCATGGGTCTGCGGAATTTGCATAGCGTACTCCGCCCACCCATGTGGGTATAAAAGGAGGAAGTGAACGCAACCGCAGTATGTTTTCGCTTCGGAGCCAAGAGCATTCTTCACTCCACAAGCCATATCACTACAAGCCTCTTCGAGACGAGTGTCCTCTTCAGTGTTGGTGTGACGGCGGTACCCAGCGAGATTCTGCATTGCCTGCGATCTGTGCAGTGGTCTGCCAGACTTTGCGCTTCTCCCTGGTCGCCTCGGCGCTGAAAGAGTGAATTTCCTCCTCTCCTCTGAAAGAGCTACACGCGGCACGTCTTTTTAAAGATGGTTCGCCCGTGTTCTTCTGGGTGCGGTCGATTTCTGTCGTCCTCTGATGGGCACGATCGCTGCTTTGTATGTCTGGGTCTTCGTCATGCTAAAGCAGCTTTCGTGGATGAGTCATGTCCCTTTTGTGGGAATATGACCATCTCAACACTTAGATCGAGACTCAATGATCTTACTGTGAGAGTCCCCGCCTCCGCTACCCGTTCAGCTTCCTCTACCCGGCTTGCGGCCAGGGTGATCTGACGGTGACGGTGTGGAACAAATCCCCGACGCTAGTTCCTCGGGTCCCACCCACCGCAACAGTGTTGCAGCCAGCGAGCGCTGAGACGACTCAGACGTCTGCCTGTTCGCAGGCACCGTCTGTTTCGTTCGGCGCTCCAGAGGAAGATGCGATGTCGATCGCGGCATCACAAGGCGGGCTTGATTCCTCGGGAAGTGAGGATGCGGCTGCGCTGCCTCCCTCGGGAGCGCCAGCGTTGCCCGTGTCTGATCCCGAGATGACGGCCATGCTCTCTCGAGGCCGCCGAGGCCGCCGTGAGTATCGGGCTGGAGTGGAACCCTCCGCCTCACCCCGATCACTCATGGATGGATGAATGGTTTTTGGGTAAAGCTGCCGCCGCGAGGCCACAGCCGACCCCAATACCATTCTTTCCCGAGTTGCATGCGGAACTGACGAAGACGTGGCAGGCTCCCCTGACCTCCCGCGTTCGCCCGTCAGCTTCCCCCGCCTTTCCTCCCCTCGATGGCGCGGCTGCCCGTGGGTATGCTGGGGTTCCTCCGGTGGAGCGCTCTGTCGCGATGCAACTGTGTCCGCAGAGCGCCTCCTCTCGGGGGCCCCCCAAGCATCCCTCCAAAGCCTGTAGGTTTTCGTCGTCTATGGCGGCGCGATCCTATAGCGCGGCGGGACAGGCGGCCGCCGCTTTGCATGCGATGAGCACTTTGCAAGTGTTTCAAGCCAAACTGCTCAGAGACATGCATGAGGGCGGGACTGATCAAGGGTCGTTCAATGAACTTCGAGCGGCCACTGACCTCGCTCTCCGGGCGACTAAAGTGGCGGCTCGTTCCCTTGGTCAGGTGATGGCCACTAGTGAGGTCCAGGAGCGTCACCTGTGGCTCAACCTGGCGGAAGTGCGGGACGCTGAGCGGACTCGTCTGCTCGACGCCCCCCTTTCCCAGGCTGGCCTTTTCGGCGGTGCGGTTGAGGACTTTGCCCAGCAGTTCTTGACCGCCCAGAAGCAGACAGAGGCGATTAAACACATCCTGCCCTGACGGCCAGCTGCTGCCTCCACCCAGCCGTCGGTTCAGCCGCCTCAGTCTGCTCGCCGCCGAGGACATTCCGCTGCGGCCCCCTCCCTCCGGAGCGACCCCAGCAGCAGCCTCCACCCGGGTCGCGCCGTAGAGGCGGCCGCAGAGGAGCGTCACAGCCCCCTCAGGCTCCGCGCCCCGCTAAACGCCAGGCTAAGCGGCGTTCCTGAGACGGGCTGCTCAGTGATGGCGTCGAGTTTTTCCCAGGAGGAGGTAGCAGGCCCCCTCCTTCCCCCGGTGGAGGGCCGGGGGAGAATCTTTTGTTCTCAGCTCCCCGCTGCTCACCCACGGGTGGGCAGCACCCTGACTTGGTTAAAGAAAGACTTGACACTATCACTGAGCACACAGACCGGAATGAGCGCGTACGATGCTCTGAGGGTGCGGAGAGAAGCGCGCGTCGTCCCCGGACCACACCGCTCCTCTCCCCCTCTATCGCCAGACCCCCGACAGAACAGACCCCCGTGGAACGCTGGTCCTTCCCTGGACTCTTCTGTCGGGGAGCGGAGCTCGACTACGCACCCGCATGTGGTTTCTCCCGTGCGCATGCCAGTCACTCCGCCCCGCTGCCCCTCCGGGGGGACGTCTGTGGTTCGCATGACCCCGCTGGTTCAGTTCCTGGGAGCTTGGCTAGAGCTCCCCGGTCTGTCCCGCTGGGTCATCAGAACGATCAGATTCGGCTACGCGATTCAGTTCGCACGATCTCCTCCCCGTTTCAGGGGAGTTCGCTCCACGATAGTCGGTGGCAATGCCCCGGTTATGAGAGCGGAGATTGCGACCCTGCTGGCGAAGGGTGCAATCGAGACTGTCCCTCCAGCTGAGGTGAAGTCCGGGTTTTACAGCCCCTACTTCATTGTCCCCAAGAAGACCGGTGGGTTACGACCGATCCTGGATCTGCGCGTTTTGAACCGCACTCTGCATCGAATGCCGTTCAAAATGCTCACGCCCAAACGCATTTTCGAATGTGTTCGGCATCAGGATTGGTTTGCAGCGATCGACCTGAAGGACGCGTACTTTCATGTCTCCATTTTGCCTCGACACAGACCGTTTCTTCGGTTTGCTTTCGAGGGCCAGGCATATCAGTACACGGTCCTCCCATTCGGGTTAGCTCTGTCCCCTCGCGTCTTCACGAAGATCGCCGAGGCAGCCCTTGTTCCCCTCCGCGAACACGGGGTTCGCATCCTGAACTATCTCGACGATTGGCTGATTTTGGCACACTCTCGAGAACAGGTTTGCAAACACAGAGACCTGGTGCTCTAGCACCTAGCCCGTCTGGGCCTTCGGGTCAACCGGGAGAAGAGCAAACTTTGCCCCGTGCAGAGGATCTCTTTTCTCGGCATGGAGATAGACTCGGTCGCCATGTCCGCGCAGCTCACGAGAGAGCGTGCGCACTCACTGCTGACTTGTCTTCGACAGTTCGAGGGCAAGAGTGCGGTTCCACTGAAACTCTTTCAGAGGCTCCTGGGGCATATGGCATCCGCAGCCGCGGCTACGCCACTCGGATTGCTTCATATGAGACCGCTTCAGCTGTGGCTTCGCGATCGAGTCCCGAGGTGGGCATGGCATCGCGGCTCGCTCCGGGTTCCAGTGACTCCAGCGTGCCGCCGTACCTTCTTCCCGTGGTTGAACCTCAGCTTTCTTCGGGCAGGTGTCCCGCTTCAGCGAGTTTCCAGGCATCTCGTTGTCTCAACGGATGTATCCACCACGGGTTGGGGTGCCATGTGCAATGGGCATGCAGCCACGGGTTCCTGGACAGGACCCCAGCGCCTCATGCACATCAATTGCCTTGAGCTGCTGGCAGTACGCCTGGCCCTGCACCGCTTTCGAGCGTTGCTCAGGGGTCAACATGTACTTGTCCGCTCAGACAATACCGCTACAGTAGCGTACATCAACCACCAGGGTGGTCTACGCTCACGTCGGATGTCGCAGCTCGCTCGCCACCTCCTACTGTGGAGTCAGAAGCACCTGAGGTCCCTTCGTGCTGTGTACATTCCAGGAGTTCGGAACCTGGCAGCCGACGAGCTGTCACGGATCCGCCCTATCTCCGGTGAATGGCGACTCCATCCCCAGACGGTCCAGCTGATCTGGGACCAGTTCGGGGAGGCTCAGATAGATCTGTTTACCTCCCGGGACTCATCCCACTGCGTCCAGTTTTATTCCCTGTCCGAGGGCACGCTCGGCACAGATGCGCTGGCGCACAGCTGGCCGCGGGGCCCACGCAAGTATGCGTTTCCCCCAGTGAGCCTCCTTGCACGGGTGTTGTGCAAGATCAAGGAGGACGAGGAGCAGGTCCTGCTGGTAGCCCCTTATTGGCCCACCAGGACGTGGTTCTCCGAACTCATGCTCCTCGCGACAGCACCTCCTTGGCCTATTCCTCTGAGACAAGATCTGCTCTCTCAGAGACGGGGCACTCTGTGGCACCCTCGTCCCGATCTATGGAGGCTACATGTGTGGCTCCTGGACGGGACGAGGCAGGTTTGAGTTCGCTCCCACCTGCGGTGGCAGCAACCATCACTTCCGCTAGAGCGTCGTCCACGAGACACCTTTATGCGTTGAAGTGGAACCTCTTCGTCAACTGGTGCTCTTCTCGCGGAGAAGACCCCCGGAGATGCTCGATCAGTGTTGTGCTTTCCTTCCTGCAGGAAGGGTTGGAGCGCAGGCTGTCGCCCTCCACCCTCAAGGTTTACGTCGCGGCTATTTCCGCTTCTCATGATGCAGTTGAAGGTAAGTCCGTTGGAAAGCACGACCTGGTCATCAGGTTCCTGAGGGGAGCGAGGAGGCTAAATCCGCCTCGTCCTCCCCTCATGCCCTCTTGGGACCTCTCAGTAGTTTTAAGTGCTCTGCAGAGGCCTCCCTTTGAGCCTTTGCAATCAGTTGAGTTAAAGTTCCTGTCTATGAAGACAGCACTCCTGGTGGCATTGGCCTCCATCAAGAGGGTAGGGGACCTGCACGCATTCTCCGTTGACGAAGCGTGCCTAGATTTCGGGCCGGCTTACTCTCACGTGGTCTTGAGACCCCGGCCTGGATACGTGCCCAAGGTCCCCACCACTCCCTTCCGGGATCAGGTGGTGACCTTGCAAGCGCTGCCCCTGGAGGAGGCAGACCCAGCCTTGGCACTGCTCTGTCCGGTACGTGCACTCCGCACCTACGTTGACAGAACGCGGTGTTTCAGGACCTCAGAACAGCTCTTTGTCTGTCATGGGGGGAGCCAGAATGGAAGGGCTCTCTCAAAGCAACGGTTGTCTCACTGGTTAGTGGACGCCATTGTTTTGTCTTACCAGCAGCAAGGTCGACCGTGCCCCCTTGGTGTGATGGCCCACTCCACTCGGAGTATGGCTTCCTCTTGGGCGTTAGCGCATGGCACCTCGCTAACAGACATTTGCAGAGCTGCAGGCTGGACGACACCTAACACCTTCGCGAGATTTTATAATCTGCGAATTGAGCCGGTATCCTCTCGTGTACTCGCCTCCGCTAGTACTGGAACCGCTTAAGTGTCTTCGCTTGCTCGCCACTCCACTCCTCGGATTGGATAAGTGCGATATTTCCTCAGTTGTACCTTCTTTGAAGCCCTGAGTCCTCCAGCACTTTTGATGCGGGCACCACTGCGTTGCTCTGGTGCCGGCTAGGTGCCTCCATGTGCACGGTTCCCCTTTGGTAACTGTCTCATGTGTATTCTCCACTGTAAGCCTCTTAGAGCATGTGTCTTCCCTCGGCTAGCCATCGGCCACCCCTGGAGCTAGTTGCCACCTGCGGTTGGCGCTCCAGTATTCTCCATATGCAGCCCTAGTGGTCATATGTGTTTTGTAAGTCCTCCCTTCGGTAGGCATCTGGTAGCATGTCCCTCCCGGGATATGTTTCCCAGTGTACCTTGGTAATTCTGTGTCTAAGTAAGACCTTTTGTATTCTTTTTCAGAGGTCTAGACTTTCGCAGAGCACTGGAAGACAGCTGGAAGATGGCGTGATGGCATAGACCCCCATTCTCCGTCACTCCTTGACGTAACTCGGAGTGACTACGAAAGGGAACGTCTCGGTTACGGATGTAACCCTCGTTCTCTGAGTAGGGAACGGAGACGTTACGTTTCCCTGCCACTTCTGCTGTACCGCTGGGTGACGCCTGAGTTCAGTCTTGGCTCCTCAGCGAAGACATACTGCGGTTGCGTTCACTTCCTCCTTTTATACCCACATGGGTGGGCTGAGTACGCTATGCAAATTCCGTAGACCCATGGCATTTTCACGCCATTGGCTCGTTGTTAAATACTCGAAGAGGATTGGCTTTCTATGCGAAACCCCCATTCTCCGTCACTCCTTGACGTAACGTCTCCGTTCCCTACTCAGGGAACGAGGGTTACATCCGTAACCGAGACGTTTTACAGCCAACCCATCCATAATAGTTAAAATGCATTAACACACAATGAATAAAAAGAAATAAATACTCACATCCACATGTTTACTCACTAGTTTACCAACCAGTATCACACACACACACACACACACTCTCACACACACACTCACACACATTCACCTGCCATTGACTAAACAGAGCAGTGGAAAGTAAGAACCAATTCCATATATTTATGTATTTTCGTTTTGCAGTCTTACAGCAAAAGGAATGAATGAGTTAGCATAGCGGTTAATTTTCCGTTTTGGCACAAAAAACCGCCGACCTGACTGCAAACAACAAATTCTTCACGTGCATGATCTGGTTGGCACAATATTCTTTCTGCCTTTTTGACAGCTCGTGTTTCCTAAAGAAAAGTCAGATCATTTAGTTGGGTACCAGTGATTTTTGAGCATATCTTAATAATGTTGGTCAAACTTTTTTTTTTATCTTTCACAGCTAGTCCATTAAACCAGGAAAGAAAATGTTAGGAGACTCTCATTGAAGGCCTGATAGAATGTACATAAAATTCTTTTACAGATCCCAAAAGCGTTAAGCTTCCTCAGTAAGTATATTCTTTGGTTTACTCTCTTAATAATGCTATCAGTGTTCTCACTGAATTTCAGTTGTAAGTCAAACACTGTGCCCAAGTACTTATATGTTTGAACTATTTGAATATTTTCATTATGTACTACACTTTTTTTTTACTTTCTCCTTTCCCCACTTCCCTCTGGGAATGAATGACATGTAGTTACTTGGGCTTTGGAAACGACTGATGCATGTCCTGACCTGCTCTTAAAACGTGGTGCTCTTAGTGATGACTCCATGGAAAAGTTAACAAATACACACACTGGCAAGCAGCACACTACAACATCCACTCAAGCCTTTATGCAAGACTGCAATGGGCAAAATTGTTGATCATCTACTGTACCCTATTGTTCACAAACATACATTTTTGGAAACTTTGGACCTGAGTCATCCTCACATTAGATGTCTTCACAAGAGCCAAACAGCTTTTCTCCATACACCAGTATTGTTTAATTGTCATCCCTTGGGGTTTTTAACAAGCACACTTTAACCAAACCATCAGTTTCTGTCTTTGCCAAGGCAAAAAATGTGCTGACTATAGACTTTGGCAGAGCCTGACAGAGCTTTGCATAACTTTAAAATCAACATGAAATCGAAATTCCTTTTCAAAGTGGAACTCAACACTGCATTGTGGATCAACACTATGGGAAATGTCATCAGTGTGACTGGTGTCTAAAAGCACATGTAAACACACATGGGTGACAGCCCAGCCCATGATGTCATAAGTGGTGCACCGAAAGTATAAGAGGCCAACCTTAGTACACGTCATTAACTTTTTTTTGTTTGTTTTCAGGAGACACTTGTCTGTAAGTGCATTTAAGACAAAGTGTTCGTCTGGAGTGCATTTGACTCCTTGGGTCTTGAAGTACACTGTTAACCCTTGCTGTAAAAAAAAGGCCAAATTCTGACAGTATCATTCAATTTTCCATAAAACAGTAATATACCGTAGAAAACAGTGAAACACTCAAACACACTCAAAGTCAAATCCAATAAGTTAAAATAACTCATAACATTTGAGGACACTGTTTACCTTAATTCGTTTAATTTTAGAAACCAATTATTATGAGTACTCTGAAATTATATCAGTTGAGTCAGCCTTACCAGCTTCACTTACTAACAAGATTGACTTTATTTCTGTCATACATCTACAGAGGTTCTTATTGGGAATCAACAGGGGTTTAGATATTGATGACTTATTGAGTTTCATTAGAAGACACCATGATGGTGATCAGTGTTTGCTTTAGTTGGGCCTTGACTTTAAAAAAACAGTCTTTCACTGGCTGCTGTAACCGTGTGTATATAAAACACTTTTGTTGTGGCACAAAAGAAAATATGATCAAGTGTCGATGATTGTGTTTTGATGATGAAAATCATCATTGAGTGACTTGATTCAGTGATCTTTACCTGAGCCCAATCTCTAATTAAACTTTTATTAGTTTTGTATTATTAATTTTAATAGAACTGTGATTCTACAGAGTAAAATCCATTTTTGTTACAATCAGATTTAAAAACCTCTATAGTACTATGCTGACAGACATCAGGAATCAGCATATGAACCTCAACAATGGTGACAATTACCAAAATATTCAGATAAACCTATGAGGATCAAAAAAGCAAGCAACTGAAGTCATAACAAAAACAGCAAACAGTAAGAATAAAAGAAAACATACAATTAACCTGTATTATTTATTCATGCCGCAATACATGCTGGGGAGCCATGGATACATTTTTACTATGCTGGTACCCAGCATGCATTGCAGCAATTAATCATTTTTTTATGGTCACCATTGTTGTGATTCATATGCTGATTCTTGATGTCTGTGTGAGTTTAATGATGCTACAGGTGAAAACATTATGCACAGACCGAAGTGCCTTCAGATCACTTGGATGTGGCTGTAGCTACAAGAGGTAAAAACTATATAAATACTGCCAATTTTCTCACACAAACCGCTCATTTCGTCTCTTAGGTCATTAATGTGTACTTACATTTATGAGTCATTAAATCATGTTTAATTTGGACTTCTCTGTGCATGCTCGTTGAGGTAGTGACCATAGACCTGCATTATATGACTGACAGACAAGAACGGTTTGACCTAAAAATATCAAAATTGAAACTACTGTGGAAACAAAGACACCTACATCTTGAATGCTTTTGAGGTTAGCTAAAACATACCAAAAATTGTAAATTATACCAAAAATTGCACTTACCCTTTAAGTGCAAAAGTCAAGTGTCAAGAGCCCAACTAAAGCAAACACTGATCACCATCATGGTGACTTCAAATGAAACTCGATAAAACATCAACTTTTAGACCTCTGTTAATTCTCAATAAAAACTTCTGTAGATGTCTGAGAGAAATAAAGTCAATCTGATTAGTAAAAAGTGAAGCTGGTGATGCTGTTTGTGGAGTTATTTAGCCTTCCTTTGCTGAGATGTTGAGCGATTTATTTACATTTAGTTGATTTCATCTAAGGCTGTGGGTGGAAGTCAATTGTAGTTCTTTCCTTCAGTAATTCTACTTGTTAACAGCAGGTGATCATCACTAATTCTAAATCAGCACTTAATAACATCTTAAAGGAATAGATCACTCAAAAATGTAAATTCTTTCAGTAATTACTCACCCTCATGTTGTTCCAACCCCGTAAGACATTAGTTCATCTTCGCAACACAAATTAAGATATTTTTGATTAAATCTGAGAGCTGGGTCACTCCTAGACTTCTAAGGTATTGAAACTTTCTGGCCCAGAAAATTCCTATGAAGCAACTCTATAAGAGAAAGTACATATCCACCTCTGCATCACTGCTTTGTGCAGACATGTGGACTCCTGCAACTCATATTGCATTCAGAAATAATAGGTATAAATTAAGTGAAGTTATTTATGCACTTAAATATACCTGAGAGGGTTTCTTATGGAAGCTTGTTTCCACCACTGAATAAAAAATAATAATAATAAATAAAATGATTGTGACTTTTTATCTCACAATTTCAAGATATGAAATTCTGACATCTTTTCTCAGAATTGTGAGATAAAAACTCACAATTGTGAGTTATCAGGTCAATTCTAAGGGGAAAAAAAGACTAACTGGCCAATTCTAAGGAGAAAAATTATTAACTCTTTAAAGTAAAATTATTAACTTTATAGTATGCAATTTTTTCTCTCACAATTGCGAGTTTACATCTCGCAATTCTTACTTTATTTCTCAGAATTGCAAGATATAAAGTCGGAATTGCGTGATATAAAGTCAGAATTGCGAGATGTAAACTCGCAATTGTGAGAAAAAAGTCAGAATTGTGAGATAAAAAGTGAATTCACAATTCACTCGTGAAAAGACAATTCACATTTACCTTTTTTTAATTTTACGCGTAACTTAGCAGGACGCGTAACTTCCTGCTATTAAATTCAGATAAAACGGAGGTATTACTTATTGGTCCAAAAAACCACTCACAAAATCTCTTACAACAAAACCTTAATATAGACGGATGTCCTGTTACTTTATCCACTACAGTAAAAGACCTGGGTGTTATACTAGACCCCAACTTATCTTTCGAAAATCATGTTTCATATGTTACAAGGACAGCCTTTTTCCACCTTAGAAACATTGCTAAGCTACGTAACATGCTATCTCTCTCTGATGCAGAAAAGTTAGTTCATGCATTCATGACCTCGAGACTAGATTACTGTAATGCTTTATTAGCTGGTTGTCCTGCATCCTCAATAAACAAGCTACAGTTAGTCCAAAATGCAGCTGCTAGAGTTCTTACTAGGTCAAGAAAATATGATCATATAACACCGATTTTATCATCTCTGCACTGGTTACCTATTAAGTTCCGTATCAATTACAAAGTACTACTACTGACCTATAAAGCCCTAAATGGTTTAGCTCCTATGTACTTAACAGACCTTCTCTCGCCCTACAATCCACCGCGTTCCTTAAGATCACTAAATTCAAGGCTTCTGGTCATTCCTAGGATATCTAAGTCCAGTAAAGGAGGGAGGGCGTTCTCGCATCTAGCTCCAAAACTCTGGAATAGCCTTCCCGATACGGTCCGGGGCTCTGACTCGCTGACACAGTTTAAAACTAGACTAAAGACGCATCTCTTCAGTCAAGCATTCACATAATGCTCACCTGTCAGTCCTCTTTTATGCCATACCGAACCGTTTGCCACTGAAATTGCTTAACGCACCAGTGGGGCTCGATAGCCTTTTAGACAAACGGGTCGGTCCGTATGGCTGAGTTGCATTGCGGAGAGTTTGGGTTGCGGAGAGTTCGTGAGATAGTGGTTTTCTAACACCGACACCCGTACAATGGAAATTATTATGAACATCAGCTATGCTAATTATGAACATCAGCTATGCTAATTATTTCCCATCTGCCTTTCTGCTGTTATCTCGGGACGCTTGTCCCGAGAAAAATGGCGTTCGTCAGGTCCAGCCTTGTATCCAGCATCTCACGGGGGTTTCGGATGCCCCACCGCCTGTGATGAGAAGACCAACGCCTGTGAAGAGACGACTCAACGCCTGCGATATGTTATGGGGCTGTTTTAGACATAAATAATATTTATATTTAATAGTTATATATAAACAATATGAATGTAAGCCAGAGGAGAACTGGCCCCGACTGAGCCTGGGTTCTCCCAAGGTTTTTTCTCCATCCAATCTGATGGAGTTTTGGTTCCTTGCCACTGTCGCCTTGCTTTTGGCTTGCTTGGCTTGCTTAGTCGGGATTATTTGGGATTATTTAGGATTATTTAATATTTAACAATATTATCGATCTGTGTTGTACTACTTTCATGTTATCACTGTGAAGCTGCTTTGATACAATCTGTATTGTGAAAAGCGCTATATAAATAAATGTGACTTGACTTGACTTGACTTGACTTAATTTTCATTAAGTGGCGGAAACAAGTTTCTTTACTGTCCTGTGCATTGGGGAAAAAATGGCCATTACAAAGTGTTTTACTTTCTTCCCTTTTGATGTAACGTTAGAAAAAGTCTTGCTGCACATGCTTCAGCCACCACTTGCTTAGGAATAGATATTGTTTAAAACTGCACAAAAGAGGAAAACACAACTTCCTTACAAAGAAGTACACTGGGGCAAATATGATCATTAACTCATGGCAAAATATTTTTTACATTAACTATAGTTTCACAGTCACACATGTAGACTTTCACAAGTCAAAGCAATTCATTACTACTCAAGGTTTAACAGCTGATATGACTGGATAGCCATTTGGATTATAGGCCTACTTAATTTAATGCAGCAACAAATTATTTTTTTCTTTTCTTTTTTTCTCAGAATTTTTCTTGGATGCTTTTATAAACTGCCAAACATTTATTAACAGTGCCTTTTTAAAAGAGATTAGTACAAATACAAATAAGTACAAATTACCATTATGTAGAATATTCTACTTCACTTTTACTTGTTCTCATGTTCTAGTAGTGGGTGGTGACTCTAAAATTACAATGAACAAGGTTATTAATTATTTAGAATTTATTACAATATATACTGCAATAAATGATAAAAACAGATCTAACATGGTCACTACAAATTTAATTTGTCTGCTGCTTTTTGCCAGCCCTCTCTCCTTGCTTTTACACACTTGTTTGAGGTGTTCCCTGGCGTTTTAATTAAGTTTTCAAATTCAGCATATCCTTCAAGCGATAACGCTTGCTCTGCTGCGGTGAAAAACTGAGTGCACTCTTTGGCCGCGGTGAGCAGCCAATAGCAGCGTTACTGGTCAGTGTTTCTATCAATACATATCCCCTTTTAAACCAATGCATGAACATGCATTTATTTCAGATAACTCAATCCAGCTATATGTGTTCGGAGAACCTAATTAGCCGGATCATGATGAGCACGATGATATTATCTTGAATGTCTCGTTTGATCAGAAAGAGTTTTATTTATTGCCAAGTGTGCTTGCACACACAAGGAATTTGTTTTGGTGCCGAGGCTTCCAGTGCACATATACAAATACAACAAGACCTTGAGGCGGATGGGCTACAACAGCAGGAGACCCACCAGGTACCACTCATTTCCACTACAAATTGTAAACTGTAATTGACAAACATAAGCCAATTTAAGTTTATGTATTTTATGTAATTATGTAATTAAGCATTTTATGTAATTAAGTATTGTAAGTAAGTTTATGTAATTAAGTATTTATACCAGCAATACCCACACGTGTTAGTTGAAAATATTAAAACTAACAATGAAAAATAAAATATAAATAGAAAATGTGTATTGTGTTGCATTTCTTTTCTTTGAAATAGCCTGAAAGCTTCTTTGGTTTCCTTGAAACCAACATGCTCCAGATGATGATGGATATCTTTTCCGCATGGCTCGCACAACACATGATGGCAGAACTTTTCTGTTGTGTCTTTTTTTGGGAAAAAATTTGGGGAAAAATTTGGGAAAAAATTTTGCGAAATTTGGGAAAAAAGATCAGAATCAGAAAGAGCTTGATTTCCAAGTGTGTTTGCATCTTTTTACAATGCTATCCTGTAAAAAGCTATGCTGCATGTGTAATAACTCTACAATCGAAACAAACCTACTTACTCTATAGATAGTGAGCCACCTGGCCTTGGATGTTGCTTCCAGTTCACTTTAGGCAAAAAAAAAACAAAACAAAAAAAAAAAAACACTTCTAAAACACTGCGACTAGCAGGGACGGAAAACCGGGATCCTGCAGCAACATAAACTTGTAGTCCTATTGTCTGCGTTATCCAGTCTTTCAAGCTGTGGCATTACAATGTCCTAATTGATGCAGCACATACTCTCCTGTTCAGTAGGCATCGCTTGGCACTGATGGCATTTACACCACCAGTTCTCCAATGCTCCCTGTCTTTCAGAAGCTCGGGACTGTGGTTATGTTGCATCCTCTTCAATCTCTTGTGGTTCGGTGTCTTTGTATTATGGTTCGAATAAGTAAGGTTGGTTAAAAAATTAGTCTTCATCTACGCTGAAATCTCCAAACATATTTTACAAATACAGTTTTATGTACAGGGGCCCATTCTTCGCTTAAAACATCCGAGATCAAAACACTGAACAATCATGATGGGGTCCAACAAGCTGAGTCCAACAGTGATGAGCGCAGACAAGGATTGTGGGGAATGTAGTTCCAAAAGTGAATGACACTGTGGGGAAAGAGGACCTCTAGTGGACACCAGGGAACATACACCCGACACTGTGACATAACCCCCCCTCTACGGAGCGGCTACCAGACGCTCCAAGACATAACTACAACACAACACAAGAGTTCAGGTGGGAGGTGGAATGGCGGAGGATCAGGGGGAGGGATGGTGGACCAGGTCCATGAAGGGAAACAGGAACAAAGGGTGAGGGCTTAACCGACATCCAGGGCAAAACCGAGACTCCATCGTCTGGCCAGGGCGGAGAAGACAGTCCATCGGACGGCCAGGGCAGAGAAGACAGTCCATTGGGCGGCCAGGGCGGAGAAGACCGTCCATCGGGCGGCCAGGGTGGCGAAAACAGTCCATCGGGTGGCCAGGGTGGAGAAGACAGTCCATCGGGTGGCCAGGGTGGCGAAGACAGTTCATCGGGTGGCCAGGGTGGAGAAGACAGTCCATCGGGTGCCCAGGACGAAGCAGACGACAGTCCTTCGGGCAGCCAGGGCGGTGAAGACAGTCCATCGAGTGGCCAGGGCAAAGCAGACGACAGTCCTTCGGGTGGCCAGGGCGGTGAAGACCCTTCGGGTGGCTCTGGAACAGACGCTGGCTCCGGCTCTGGAACAGACACTGGCTCCTGCTCTGGAACAGACTCAGGAACAGACATCACTGGCTCCGGCTCAGGAACAGATGACACTGGTTCCGGCTCAGGAACAGACAACACTGGCTCTGGCTCAGGAACAGATGACACTGGCTCCAGCTCTGGAACAGATGACACTAAAGGTCTAAAAGGCCTCTCCAGGATCCGAGCCAGATGCTCCAAATAGTCGGTCAGTGCCCCCGCGGCCCGAGAATGGGCATCTCCTGATCCATCACTGATGTAAAAAAAATTATAGTTAATCTATCTAATTGTCCAGTGTAATGTCTAAAATAGTTTATTTTTGTTTTTATAAAGTATGGATATGGATAAAAGTATGACATAATAAACATAATACATAATAAATAAATTTTCCTAAATTGATTTGTGTTAAGCCCATCTGAAATTATGCAGCAGATGTTTTTTGTTTTGTTATCAGTTTGTTTTGTTTTAGTATGTTAAGTTTACAGATGCAAAAAGGTGCCTAGATGTTAAAAGTGTTTTGTGATCACTGCTCATTATCACACAATGCAAGATTACTTGAAATCATTTTATTTCATGTATAGAGATTGCAGAGTGATACACATTAATCAATAAAAATTACTTTCAATAATCTTGAAAACAGGTTAAGGGATTGTTCTCCCAAAAATGAAATTTCTGTCATCATTTACTCATTCTCATGTTGCTCCGAAGTTCCGAGTTTATTTCTTCTGTTTAACATAAAATATATATTTTGAATAATGTTGGTAATTAAAACGTTTCGGTGCTCAATGACTTCAATTGTATGGATGAAAAATAAACAATGAGACATTCCTCAAAATATCTTAAACAAATATCTTAAATATCTCAAAATATGCTAAACAGAAAAAAGTCATATTTGGACACTTATCTTTTTGATAGAATTTACCCTTATTAGACTATCCTGCTCTGTTTACTTTATTAATTTATGTTACTTATCTTACTGTGAATGAGATGGTGCACAAACAAGTTCGACCTTACATAAATTGACAAATTCCCTCGGAAATGTGTCATATTACAGCAGAGCATGTTCTCTTCCGCGGTCTCACTGATGTAAAATAGTGTGGCGTGGTTGTTAAATGTCATGTTCATCTTTCAGGATGCTAATATAAGGGCCCCAGTGGGCCGATAAAGCCGACGCGTTGTGTTCTCAAACAAGCTTCACTCAACAGTTGCATTGGAGTTGCATTTTCAGGGGAGTTTACACACAGTGAATTTTCCTCAAGCCTTTGTTCCTGCACTGACATGTGCAGTGGTTACACTCAATATTTCTGTTTGTATAACAAACATGGAGGTCTTTCATCTGAAACGCAGGTGTTTTATGTATCGAGTGTCTTTAATAAAAAATAAAGATAAAATAAAATAAGATCAATATAATCATTGTTATCATATGATTTGTCTTAAATACTCCCAGATGTATTCTGGTGATTGTGAACAGATGGGTGGAGCTGAAGGACCTGGTGCTGAGGACGTGTTGGTGGAATGATAATTCCCTCAAGTCCAGGACTATTATAGAGTCATACGGCAGTGCTGGGCAGAGCCGGACAGTAACTTACATTTACTTGAGTACAGTACGTAACGTAAGTACAATTTTGAGGGATCTGTACTTTACTCGAGAATCATTTTTGGGGAGTACTCATCATGACTTTACTCAAGTACATTTCAGAGGGAAATATTGTACTCTTTACTCCACTACATGTCTATCCATAAACATGAGTAGGCTACCTGTTACTTCTAAAAAAAAATGGAAGAAAGAAAAATCTCAGGAACCCTCAATTTCTTGTTTCCCTCTCAAACGTGATTGGATTGTGCAGGCGCCACTGATTGGGACAGCCTATCAGCAATTACCTTCAGCTTTCCCGCCAAAGTCAACTCCATGGTCAGATTTAGATAAGAGACGAAACCATGGACGAAACAATGGATGAAGAAAGCAGGTCCATCCCGTGAATGTGCCGACCCATGGGCCCACCTCGCCAGACTATTTCAATTTTATGAATTTTCTGGAAATTTTTTAAATGTTAAATAAAGCGAAATGGTAAAAAGATGAAAATTACTTGATTTTTACCTTCAATTTCTTTTACATTCTCTGAGGTATTAACATTAACGTTTTTCATAACTCCATGTAAGACATTTCTGTACATAAATGTAAGCACTGTGGCAAAGGTAATGCAATATTTAGAAAATGTACTCTTGTACTCTTGATACTCTACACTTTAAAAAAAAGTACTTCAGAACTTTTACTTAAGTAGACATACTCCACACTTTAAAAAATAGTACTTCAGAACTTTTACTTAAGTAAACATCTGACTGTAGTACTTTTACTTGTACTGACTGAAAAAAAACCCTATATATTTCATTAACTGATATAATTTTTTATATTGCATTTAAAGCAGGTGTTCCCAATCCTGTTCCTGGAGATCTGTACCTTATGCTGGGTACTCACCAAAGGATTTTTTACATCTTATAAGAATTTCAAAAAATGATAGACCACACACATGAGGTGAAAAAATAGATTTAACTGTTTTGGTCCTATAATGTGTGTGGTGTGCCATGATGTGACAAAGACAAGCACGCCACACACGAAAAGATTTTCAACCAGAGTCTAGACTGTGAACACAGGAAATCTCGCAAAATCTCATGAGACTTCAGAATAGTTTTTGGAATGACCACAAATTAACCATAGTTTCGCTAAAAAAATCTATTTGGTTATACAAATGTTCAATACGCCTATAATAAAACCATGGTTAATTTTCCGTCTCTCTCTCTCTCTCTCTCTCTCTCTCTCTCTCTCTCTCTCACACACACACACACACATACACCTATCCTTATATGGAATGGTTTTTATACATTTTCTGAGCCACAAATCAACACGCTGATCCTCCATCTCTGCTGACCACATCAATTTCACTTTGTACTGCGCCATGACTGCATTTGTTGTGCTACCGTCTTCCATCATCTCGCTGATTGTAATTATCTGATTGTAAATATTCAACATTATTTACGGCTGCTCCGACGTTCTTTCCGAGCACGTTCGGACACTTTTAACACCTCACACCAAGGGAGAATATGATAAAATAATCTGTAGAACCATCAAGATAATCGGGACATTGCTAGGATTGTCAGAAGAGGGGAAATCGGCCCAAAATCAGCCTGATTAACTTTTGGTGTGTACCCAACATTAATGCAAAGATCAGCTCCAAACCTGATCAAAAACACCTGAACCAGCTAATTGAGATCTTCAAAAACGCATTATAATTACAAACAACAGGTGTGATGAGGAGAACTGGGTTTTTTGTGGTGGCATTCCTGTAGTGTTTTTGACCTTTGACCTCGGCATTCGAATGAGTTTCTGACACACGAGCAGTGGGGAGAACAAAGATGGCAGACGCGGTCGAGGCGGTGGATGGTTGGAGAGATGTCAAAGGGAAGTGATGTATCAGGAAGTGAATTTGGGATGGACGTAGGTGCCAGTGATGGAAAATGAAAAAGATGGTATATGGCATACTCAGAAAGTTAGGCGAAAATGTAAAAAGACTACACAGCTAACTGAATCTTCCAAGTCTGTTAAAGCTAATGTACACTGGCCAGGGGTAGTAGAAGTAGCACCGGAGTTTAAAGTAGTTGTGAAATTGGTTAAAGAGAGTGCGTCGTTTAGTAAATGAAATCCGGTTAAGCTTACAAAGGAGACACACTAAACACACTAGTTGTGTGAAAGTTTTGTGGGTAAGTCTTTGTTAATCATCTGTAATGACGCCAAACACAAGCGCTCAGTTTGAGTAAAGTTCTGGGTGCAAATGTGAGTGGAAAGTTGCTTGACAGTGGAAAGTATTTTAGTGGTGTCATTACAAGCATTCCACCTGAGGTCCCAGGTGAAGAAAATAAATCCAATACCAACCAATACCAGCCATAAGTGTCGGGAGGAAAGGTTAAGTTAGATGACTAAAAATGAACAGAAATGGGGAAAGGAGTGATAGTTTTTCAGCCATGTTGAAGTTTGAAGGGAGGGTTCTACCAGATAAAGTCTGTGTTGGATACATGATACGTTCTGCCGTTTATTCCTCCACCACTTTGATGTTTTAAATGTCAAAAATTTGGACATGTCGCGGCAGTATGCAAGGGGAAGCAGAGGTGTGGGAGTTGTGCCGGGGAACATGAATATGGGAAATGTGAGGAAGGAGCTACCTTGAAATGTTGTAACTGTGGAGGCGAGCATAGCTCACAGTTGTAACTGTGCTCACAGTTGAAATGTTGTAACTGTGGAGATGAGCATAGGATGTACAGTTAGCAATAGAGCTGTAGAGGTACAAAAAGGGTTAAAATCCAAACCGGGGTCTAAAATGTGGAAGCGGCTAGGAAAGTACCTGCTCAGCCAACTGTAAAACACCTGAGTCCTAGTACCGGATGGCAGACACAGGCTCCACTATGAGATTGTAGAATCTGGTGAATGTGTTGGGTGTCACCCAGCCTGCAGCTCTGCAGATGTCTGTTAGCGTGGCGCCATGCGTTAAGCCCAAGAGGATGCCACACTCCAAGTGGAGTGGGCAGTCATACCAAGGGGGCATGGACAACCATGCTGCTGGTATGCCAACGCAATGGCATTCACTATCCAGTGGGACAGCCTTGCTTGGAAAGAGCCTTTCCCTTCACCATAACAGACAAAGAGCTGGTCTGAGGTCCTGACACTGCATCCTGTCTACGTAGGCACGAAGAAGGTGTACTGGACAGAGCAGTGCCAAGGCTGAGTCTGCCTCCTTCAGGGGCAGCGCTTGCAGGTTCACCACCTGGGAGGGAGGAAGCCTTGCGCAGATATCCAGACCGGGGTCTCAGGATCACGTGAGAGTAGGCCAGCCCGTACTCCGTGCAGGTCCCCTACCCTCTTGATGGAGGCCAATGCAACCAGGAGCGCTGTCTTCTTGACAGGAACTTTAGCTCCACTGATTGCAAAGAGGGAACGAGAGGAGGCGAGGAGGATTCAGTATCCTCGCTCCTCTCAGGAAACTGACGATCAGGTCCTGCTTCCCCACAGACTTACCTTCGATAGGGTCATGGTGTGCAGGAATAGTGGCAACATAGACCTTCAGGGTGAAGGGAGACAGCCTTCACTCCAACCATCTTGAAGGAAGGGAAGCACGACACTTATCGAACATCTCCAGGGGTCTTTTTGGTGAGAAGAGCACCAGTTGACGAAGAGGTTCCACTTCAACGCATAGACGTGTTTAGTGGACGACGCCCAACTGAAGTGATGGTAGCCACCACCGCTGGTGGTAGGGTACTCAAACCTACCTCGTCCCATCCAGGAGCCACACGTGGAGGTTCCAAGATCGGGATGAGGGTGCCACAGGGTGCCCTGTCCCTGAGAAAGGAGGTCCATCTTCAGAGGAAATGGCCAGAGAGGTGCTGTCGTGATGAGTACAAGTTTGTAGTACAAGTTTGAGACGTACTGCCAGCAACTCGAGTGCCGGAGCACTGGGTCCCTGTGTTCGCAGACCTGGTCTCGAGAGTGTGCTAGAAAAGCCAGTTGCCGAGACAGTTCAGGATGCGAACCCTGTGTTCCCATGGAGGAACAAGGGCTGCCTCGACAACCTTTGTGAAGGCGCAAGGATACAGGGCTTGCCCGAATGGGAGAACAGTGTATTGATATGCGTGCCCCCGACAGCAAACCGTAGGTACGTCTGAGTCGAGAGAACGGACATAAGAGTAGGCGTCCTTCAGGTCAATCGCTGCAAACCAATCCTGTAGCCAGACACATTTGAAAATGTGTTTGACCAGCAGCATCTTGAACAGCAGCTTGTGAGGCGAGTGGTCCAGATGTGCAGGAGCAGGATTGGTCGTAACCCACTGGCTTCTCCGGGACAATGAAGCATGGGCTGTGAAATCCAGACCTCATTGGAGGGACAGTCTCGATCATACCCCTCGCCATTAGGGTAGCAATCTCAGGTTGGGAAGCTCAGAGAGGCTCCCAAAGACTGTGCCAGCAGGGCCACGTAAGCCACAGACGTCCCCTCGGTGGTGCAGGAAAGCCGAATGACCGGCCCGGACGTGGACGGCATAGCGGCCCGGAGGTGGGGCACGGGAAAACCGCACATATGAGGCCAGGGAAGGACCAGCGTTCTGCGGGGGCCTGCTCTGCCAGGGGTCTGGTGACAGAGTGGTACGGCAAAAGGGCGGCATACACTGTCATCCGAGCTCTGGGACAGAGAGAGATGAGAGAGGCGAGGCTCGTAAGGGGTGAGCACTGTCAGCCGCGCCCTCTGGGGGCTCAGAGATGGGATGCTGCTCTTTGGAGAAAAGATTCTCCCCCAGCCCTCCATCGGGGGAAGGAGTGGCCCTGCAACCACTCCCTGAAAGAACTGCAACCCACATCTGATCTGTCCGTAACGAGAGCGCCGCATTGCCTGGCGTTCAAGTACGGGCAAGGGTACATTCCTGCGACCACCTCCACGGCGCGGCCCGGTGCTTCTGGGAGGGAGCGAAAGTCACAGGAAGTTGCAGGAGGGTGCATGTGGCGGCAAGCGGACTGAGGTGTCTGAGCTGGCGGCTGGTTGGCAGCAGATGGCTGCGGGGTCAGACAAAATAGCCACAGTCCACTTCTGGGTGGCCGAGAACTGTTGGGCAGAGTCCTCGACCGCGCTGCCGAAGAGGCTAGTTTGGGATATGGGGGAGTTGAGGAAACGGGTTCACTCAGCCTCGTGCACATCAAACAGGTAAAGCCAGAGATGTCTGACCACGCATGTGGACATCATCTGACTCAGAGAGGGTGCGGTCACCTTCGTCGCTCATAGAGCAAGGTCGGTGACGGCAGGCAGCTCAAGGATGAGCCCTGAATCAGCGCTATCCTCATATATGTCACTGAACACCCAAAAGGATGGAAATAACATGCAGTGAGGTGGCAGCCGCCCCGCAGCTCTATAGGTCCCTGCCACTGGAGTAGACAAGAACCTATAGGAATTGGAGGGGTGCTTGGGGTCGCCATCGAGTCTCGACGTTACAATGCAATGGTCACGTTCCCACTGGGAGAACGTGACACACCCATGAGCGCTGTCTGAGCGCGATCGAAGCCCAATCACGTCAAAACAGCGTTCGCACCCATCTATCAGAATACCACACTTAAAAATACATGGGCAGATGGTCTTTAGAAAGACATGTCTTTAAAAAGACGTGCCGCGTGCATACTCTTTTTGTGAGAGAAAAGCTTGCAGCATTGTTGTTGAAGCACCCAGGGAGAAACACGCATGCTGTTCAGTTCAGCAGGCTGGAATATAAAACTCACTGGAACTCGCCATCACACTAACACTGACTGGAAACTGCTCGTCTAGAAGATTCTCGAAGATTGACAGAGAATAGGCTGGCGGAGTGAAGGAAACTCATGGCTCCGAAGCGAAAACATACCTGCATATTGCCGGCGTCCTCCTTTTATACTTACGAGGTAAGGCGGAGATACACTATGCAAAATCCGCAGACCCATGGCATTTCTTTGCCATTGGCTCGTTTTGTAATACTCAAAGTCGATAGGCTTTCTAAGTGAAACCCCATTTGTCGTCATCCGACAGAACTCAATTTATAAAACAAACTCAGAGTCTATCCCAGAAGAGAGAGAGGCAGACAGAAATTTAAGCATCTTTATTCTCGTTAAATTGCATAATTATTGGAAAATTAATAGAAACTAAGATTTTACCCCAAGAAATATGAAGTAAATGTGTGAATACAACAATATTTTTCCATGGCTGGACAGTTTTGGACTAAAGGCCATAATGGACAATGTTTTAGTGAAGCCCTGTGGTGAATCCTGGATTTACTTTAATTGACTAAATTTATTCCAACTGCTTTTATACATATAAAACCTATACAGCCTAAATCTGTTTGTTTTGTTCATAATAGGTCAATCAAGTCCAACAAGCACTATAACCAACAAGCACAACGAGCACTATGCAAACTAAACTAACCTAAAAGACAAATTCATGTTTTACTGCTAGTTTTAAAAGAAAACACAAAGTGAGCATATGTTTGTCATGCTAAAAAGAAGTGATTGTTAGTTTTTCTCGGTTATAAGTCATAAAAAAACGATACCCACAATTCCATCATTCCAAATTACAGACCACAGAGTAAAATTAAAAGCACATTGTTGAGGACACTACACTGGAACAGAAAGGGAGTATGCCATTTCACAAACCCACCACATGAAAACTGATGTACTGGAACAACATTGTTGCATTGCAAAAACACATATCCTAGAAAAGCATACTGCTGTTCTCCAACATACATTACATACATGTAAAACTGTGAGCCAATAATGTAGCCCGACTACGCCACCCAGTTAAAGAGCTGGGACTCTATTAATTTAAACACCAAGCTTTCAGGTTCTTTTAGTTTGGTGGGAGCAACACAACAGGATTACCCGGACAACAGTTTGAATGCAAATGTTTTTTATTACAACCTTATTTCACAAGTAAAATGAAAGGGCAAACTGCGCACTCTCAATCAACTTTAAAAAGCCCGACAAGCGAAAGATACGAGTTCCTGGAAGTCCATAAGCACCACAGTCCGCAAGCGCCCCCTCTGACCAAGTCCGTCTGGTACCGTACAGCAGCGTCAGCAGCCCACCTGTCACTCACTCACGCACATAAGCACATCACGCACACAAACAAAAAAAAGAGCCGCCAGTATCTCCACAGTAGAAAAACACAGCATAAACACAACACCACAACAGAATAACTATGAATCGTGCACACTCAATTAAATCACTGCAATTCGTGAATACGTGATAAGACTACAGAATACTGGAACGCTCTAATTTAGTTGCGACGTGGATCTTACAGTTTTTTTGGATTGCTTAAGCACGATTTTCAAAACAGGGCCCGTGTTTTCAAAACACTACACACAATTAGCACAACCACACACCCAATTAGCAAAACACTACAGATCCTTTGCATAATTAAACACTCTTGTAAAAACTATAAACTTCTGTTTAAAAACCACACTTTGTTACCATATGAAACACACGTTTCACATTACTATACTCTGTTTGCACGAGTTACACTCTGCTGTGATAAACCTAAAACACTTTTAGCACTTCTACTTCCCTATGATTAGAGTTGGCTACCATCAACAAAGTACAAACATAATGTAAATTCACCAAAGACTACACAAGACCAATGTTGCAGACTGAAGAAATTTATTTATTTCTCAACACGCCCAAAATGTTGACATGGAGATTCATAATACTGTAACAAAATGTCACTTTACGTATTGTACTGTAAAAAACAAAACAAAAACTAGACATTGTCTCTTCGCCTAGCTGGATCTGGCCAGAGAATTATCAACATCGCAGGCAATGTTGTCATTAGCAAGACACCTTGGAAAGAAACGTCTTGAATGACGAATCCATCCTTGCATTGCTGCTACCTCCATCTGGTCACAGGCCTCCTCCATGGCTTGGATGAGGGGTACCTCAGCCTGGAGACGGAGATCATATACCTTCCACCGCCATGCCGAGAAAAACTCTTCTATAGGGTTGAGAAATGGAGAGTATGGTGGAAGATATAGGACGGTGAAATGTGGATGTTGCTGAAACCAGTTCTGAACCAGAGCAGAGCGGTGGAAAGACACATTGTCCCAGACAACAATGAATTGCATATGATCGATCTGATTTGCTGCTGTTATGTTGTGCAATTGGTCCAAGAATGCAAGTATGAGTGCTGTGTTGTAAGGGCCCATATGGGCATGGCGGTGGAGGACCCCATTCTGTGTAATGGCTGCACAGAGTGTTATATTACCCCCACGTTGCCCTGGGACATTGACTATAGCCCTGTGGCCAATGATGTTTCTTCCCCTCCTTCGTGTTCTCGTCAGGTTGAACCCAGCCTCATCTACGTAAATGAACTCATGCTGGATCTCCTCTCCATCCATTTGTAAAACTCTCTGAAGAACAGTGTCAGGCAAAATTGTGTTCAGTGTAGATCTAGTATACATATTACAGTACAGTAAAAGATTATGAGACAGTATGCAAGATCACAATGCTTAGGTGAATACATACCTCTGCATAATCATGCCGCAGTCGTTTCGCCCTTTCGGAATTGCGCTCGAAAGGCACTCGATAAATTTGCTTATGTTTTTTTTTAGGATGCGTGCCAGTGTTGATGTTGAGACCTGATGGATATTGTTGAAACCGACGTGGTTATTGACAATGTTAGCTTGGAGCTGATTGAGGGTTATAGCATTGTTGGTCAAAACCATGTTTACTATCTCCCTCTCTTGCTGTTCTGTGAACATAGGAGGCCTTCCCCCTCGTCGTTCCTGACCCTCAATCCTATGTAGAAAAAAACCCAGTAAACAATAGTACAGTAATTTCACAGGAAAAGGTAACAGAAGTGCTGATAGTGCATAGAATACAGTACTGTAAGCAGTTGCTGAAACCGTGCAGATGTTTTTGATATGATGATATTTTTACAATACCTATTTTCCAGTCGAAATGTTCTTATCACAATTGCCACTGTGTATCGGTTTAGATTTGGCTGTACTCGCAGTCCAGCCTCCCTCAGCGTCAGGCCGTGGTTGACAACGTGGTCAACCAGTGTTGCACGGATCTCATTTATCAGATTCGGTCCTCTTTGAGCACCTTCTTGTCTTCCTCTTCCTCTTCCTCTACCTCCAACATGGCCTCCATCTCTTCCTCTTCCGTTGATTCCTCCTCTGTTGATTCCTCCTCTGTTGATTCCTCTTCCTCCCCTTCCTCCTCTTCCTCCTTGTCCTTGTCCTCCTCCTTCTCCTCCTTGTCCTCCTCCTTGTCGTCGTCATCCTCCTCCTTGTCCTTGTCCTCCTCCTCCTTCTCCTTGTCCTCGTCCTCGTCCACCTCCACCTCGTCCTCCACCTCGTCTTACTCTTTCTCTGACTCTTTCCATTGTGCTTGAAGACCGATGAACTGACCTGCTGCTTTTTATAGTGCTTATACACCTGATTGGTGTGTCTACAATTAAGCAAACAAGTGTTTGCACACCTGATGACTGTGTTGAATCAATTGGTTGGAAGGTGCGGTAATTTGACAGTCAGTGCTTTGGTATTGCAAGGAAGTGACTTCATAATAGATTTTTGTGTGTAATGTATGTTAAGTGTGTTTAGTGTTTTGCAAATCACTGTGTGTAGAGTTTTGCAACAAGTGTGAGGTTGACAATGTGCTTATAGTTGTGCAAATATGGGCTGATGTTTTGCTTCTTGAGTGTAAGGTTTTGCTAATAGTGTACTACTTTTAATTTTAGTGTGTAAGCAATCCAAAAAAACTGTAACATTGTCCCATATGATGACATATCGGGTATGCTCTTCAACTCCACATCCTCTTCCTCGGCCTCCTTGTCCTCTTCTTGCTCCTCCTTGTCCTCTTCCTCCAACTTCTTCACCTCCACGTCCTCTTCCTCCAACTTCTTCACCCCTTCCTCCAACTTCGTCACCTCCACGTCCTCGTCCTCCAACTTCTTCACCTCCACGTCTTCTTCCTCCAACTTCTTCACCTCTTCCTCCAACTTCATCACCTCCACGTCCTCTTCCTCCAACTTCTTCACCTCCACGTCCTCTTCCTCGGCCTCTTCTGATTCTCACTCTTCTCACTCTTACTGCTCCTTCCATTGTACTCCACACAGACAGCTTACCTGTGGCTTATTTCTAGTGGATAGGCTGATTGCAAAGTGAACTAATTTTCTAAAACAGTTTTTACATGTGAAAGTGAGCCAGACAGTTGGCAAAATAGTGTTAATGATAGCCATACATGTGTATAATTTTGCCAGGAGTGTGTTGGAAATTTGGTAATTGAGTGTAAGCAATGAGTTGTGTTTAAAGTTTTGCAAAAATAGTGTTGTGCAGTGAATTGTGCCTACAGTTTTGCAAAGTGTGTGTTATAAAATTGCAAACTGAGTGCAAAGCAGTTTTTGTGCTTTTAGTTTTGCAAACTCAGTGAGTGGTTTTGCTATACGTATTAATAGTTTTAGAAATTGTGCTACAAGAATCATGATTAGCGCTTAAGCATTCAGAAAAAACTGTAACTCTTTGCATACATTGAATGTTGTTGTCGTTGTTTTTTTGCCAATATAAGCATTAATTACTTCTTATCATTGTTTTCCAGTATACCATAGAAACATATGAAAAAAAAATTATAAATATATTAAGCAGCAAACTTTGCTAAACAACATTTATGTCACTGCCAATACTTTTGGCCACGGCTGCTACATTTCAACATCTGCATGTGACAAACATGTCAACATTAGTGCAAAATAAAACTGAATAACAATAAAGAAAAAACATATCTAACATGTACTAAACATCATATAATTAGACCTGCAAAACCTGCTTTCTCCCCCGGAGGGATTTTCTTCCCTTTTCTCTTTCTTTTCACACCTGGAAGATAACTATCACAAACCTATTCAGTAGAGTACAGCATGTCTTTTTCATAACCCTTATCTGTCTTTGTGCCTTTCTTTTTCTCTTTTCAAATCAAAGACAAGAGCCACTTTGAAGAAGCTCCCTAACCCTTTGTCACCTTTACATAAATAGGGGAAGAAAAAGTAAATAGAATGATAATTGCAAAATTAAAATTAGAAAAAACAAGACCACATAATTTTTCAATGGATGACAAGTTGTTTATTTATCTATTTATTTATGACATTATTGTCTATTACAGAATTAGTCTGTCTCATTCACATATCAAGATATATCTTGTGTTGAAAGTACAAGATCTTGAGATTTACATATGAAGGTTCAAAGCGATGTATCGTTTGATCTTTGAGAGAGGAAACCACAGTTTTCACATCAAAAGGAGCAGATCAGAGGGCGGGATGTTTTTGAATGTAATATGTACTTAAAATCTGGTATTGATGAGAACATTTAAGACTGGAGGTGATATCCGTGTTATGAGTCAGTGTATGTGTGTCTAGCTTATGTTTGAAAGCGGTCAAGGCTGAATCACTGACAGGAATTCAAGGAGGGATTTTCTAAAAGAAGATTTTTTTGGAAAGCTCTCTGTCGTCCACGCTACCCACCCTTCCTGCATGGACTCTTTCTGTCTCTTGTTCCCAGTATTTCATGCTGCCTGAAACTTTACTCCTATGTTTAATCTTGACCAGTATGGGCAAACAACATTGAAAAGTGTCTGTCAACCAATTATTTAAGGGACTATATGTTTATATAATCTTTTTATTTGGAAAGGCAAAATCCCATTTGTCCCAAAATCCCAATGTATCACATACATTAATTACAATTTTAGTCATTTAAGTACATAGGTAGGGATGAATTCAGAAAGTTTAGATGAGTTATCCATAATGCCCTTCTGAGTTTACCTTTTACGGACCAGAACATATTTCAGTTAGGAAAAATAACAAAGCAGAACGGAACCAGAATGCGCCCCACCTCAGGTAATTAAAACTTTACTTAAAAAAGGCAAGTCTACACAAAGCAAGTAGACTACAGTCAAATTCAGTTTTACATACTCAGTCCATTTGGTCCACATCTTATACATTTTTTCTTTTTCAGCTTTGAGGGAGAAGGATATCTTTTCCATGACATAAATGTCAGACAATTTCAATCCATTCATAATGGTGGGTGGATCTACTTTTAACCATTTCCTCGTTGCAGATTTCTTACTGGCTGCCATTGGTATCGCCAGCAATATCGTTTTTATCGTTGATATTACAGGTTTTGAAATCCTAGAATATACAAATATACAGTTTCACATTTGAATGGAATGTTTACATTAAATACATTGTTTTTGTGTTTGTGGATCTCTTGGGACTATATGGTTTTTAAATAAAATGTTATTGTTACAGATCAGCCTGCACTCCATTTTCCATCACTCTCCTCCGTTCCCACCTGCACGTCATTCCTAATTACACACACCTGCACATCACCATCATCACCATCATCATCACCTCTATAAAGACTCACTCTTCAGTTCTGTTCATGGTCCAGTCTCACTTGTTTGTATGAAGAGTACTATACTTACCGTCTGTGCAACGACCTGACTTCTCCAGCGATCTCTCTCCACTCTCCACTCCAGTGTCATTCTCCAGCGTCCCATCTCCAGTCTCCTCCGTGTGATTCTCCCAGTGTCTTCTCCATGTCTCCAAAGTCTCCAGCGATCCTGTATTCCATCCTTCACTCCTTCATCGATCCATCAACATTCCTGTAAGAAGATACAATCCATTCACTTCCAGCATCTAACTCCCCAGATCATCATTGCACTTACTACTCACCTGCTTCCAGTTTACCTGCTCAGGTACAACACCAAATAAACATCCAGTTTGCTTAATCTCTGTTTTATGAGTCTGATTCCGCAACCGAAGACCGGACTGACAGACAACAATATGGGCATCCTCCTTATTCCCCTTGACCCGGCCGATCTTCTTCTTACCATCTCCCAGGACCACCGCCCGATTGAATATACCCTCAATGCCAGCTCTGTGGGTCCCCTGAGCTGCTGTCTCCGCCATGACCGCCTGGAGGGCGTTTAGTGACTCACACTTGTTTAATGACTCATACTTTGGTGGATATCACCTTTACATAGAATGCAGTGTGTTTTTATATTTATAATTAGTTATAACAAGTTAAGTTGAGCTGATTTCCTTACAAAGTGTATGTAAACTTTTGAACTGAATTTGTGGAAATTCAGCAATTATTTTGTCATTATAGATTCTAATCTATTACGTGAGAAAGGTTATTCAGCGCTGTACTACATAGAAAATGTTACATTTATGCAAATGGATTTTAATTGCATGTTTGCTTTAACACTGTTGTTAAGGTTTAGTGTAGGTGGTAACACCACTCATCAGATATTCGATTAGGACCACGCACCCATTTCTAATGGCGTGGCGAAATTAATGCATGTAGTTCTTTTACTTGGGCTTCAGTAAAGTTCACATAATTTAGTTTCAATTTGACTTTAGCTCTGTATTTAATCTGACTCCAATGTCAAATAAATGTTATAAATTTACATTAGGGACCCGATGTTGCATAGTCTCACTCCATCGTCTCAAACTCATGTTCAAATGTCTCAAACAAATGTTAGTCAGATAAACGTCGTCAGATTGATGTTAGTCTTATTACTGTCAAGGCAACTGCTCTTACAAAAAGGGTAGTTTTCTTAGTCCCGTTACTGCAACTTGCTAAGTCAATGATAGAGAGATATCAAAAGGTCCCACATGATGTCAAGTCACCTTCGCCTTCAAGGTGGTGTCCATATGCTCTTTCTTTGACATCTTCTCTCCAGATTAGGGACTTTGATTGTTTTCTTTAGTACCACTTATTTGACATTCTCTTTAAAGTTGGCACAAAAACATGCAAGAGGCAACATATTTTTTTTGCAGAAATGTCACTTTTTGGGGGGGATTGTGACAGCCCTAAATATAAAGTATATTGACGCAATATGATGTCATTTATTTATCAAAATATGATTGTATTGCCACAGCCAAATGGAGAATAAAGTTAGCATTGTTAATTTACTTAGTTACTTCCTGTTTTTTACATAACAGGAATCAAGTTACTGTGAGAATAAATGGAATTTATTACTCTCATAAAAAACCCATTTCCACCGCTGAATTGAACTACTGAGGAACCGTAAGGAAGTTCGAAGGAGGGGGCTGGGAGAGTGTCATGACACGGGTCAGGAAAGTCCCTAGGCTCCTGAGTGTAATTTCTGAACTGCATTATCCCAACCATTCAGCAAGATTCAGCCCTGAATTCCTTCCCCCCCCCCCCCCCCCCAATTACTCACTGCCTGCCTCCAAAAACAGGAGCACAAATAGTAAACCACACTTAGAAACCACTCAGGAATGGCTTCTGTGGCCTTGACAGTGAGAGCGAGTACGGGATGACCTCCCTCAGGGATTCCAATCGGATGGTTGGATGTCGTGAGGGTATCGCACAGTTGAAGCAGAGCTATACGGACCGATTGTCCTAATCTCAGTCCAGTAACCAGCAACGGATGTTCACATCAGACAACGGATAGAAAAAGAAACAAAGAAAAGAAGCAAACACCAGAATGCAGAAAGACATTAAAGAAGAATTCTGGTGCAAAATGAACCTTTGGTCTAATAAAACTTTGGAACCTAGTCAACCGTTCTCTGCGATTTGTTTTCATGATAATCAAATGAAAAGAGTTTTATCTCTAAAAACTGTTTAGCGTATAATGCTAGTACTGGGGGCATTTACTAAGTAAAAAGAAATAGTTAGTTAATACCACTAATAAGGCTCAAAATAGCCCCACACTAACACGGTAACATCATGTACAAAATAGCCCCACACTAACACAGTAACATCTACATGCAAAACAAAGCATTGAAAACTTTGTAAGTGTACAGACCGTTTAATAAGAAGATATTTTATAAAGACAAGGCGCTTCGTGTATACACAGCAGGAGCCACCTTAGAAAATAGTCTCGATAAGTCGAACCACGAACGACGTGCCAAGTGAGCTGAACTGTATGAAGTTCCGCGAACTTCTAAACTGAATGAACAGCGTTCATGGGTCGACTTATCGAGACTGTTTTTTCCTGCCTGTATACACGAAGTGGTCTGTCTTTACAAAGTATCTTCTTATTAAACGGTCTCTTACAAAGTTCTCAATGCTTTGTTTTGCATGTATGTGTAGTACCTCTGAATGAGGAGTAGAAGAAAGATTATTGATAATGAATCAATGAGAAGAGAAGAGCGCTGTAGTGATTGCTTCAACAGTGTATTAGTTCTGATGGAAAATAATAAAAGCATACATGTATAATAAATTCTCAGTGTCTGTTACATATTATTATCTATACATGTCTCACTTTTCTTACACAGTAACTGACTGACTGTAAATGAGTGACTTTTAACATCACACAATTATGTGCGACATTTACAATTAACAGCAACACTCAAATTCTTTACAAAAGAAACACATTTACAGAATTAATATTTACCTTGACCCATTAAATGACAGCATGAAATACAATGGAGCTGAGATACATACTCATTTACTCATATCTCACGTTACCAAATGTTCACAATGACATTGTGTTCTATGCACTTCATAATATAGTCACATACAAAACCCTCTGAAAACGAAATGCATAACTCAGTTCACATACATAGTGTTAATTACACAACTATGTAAACTTAAGATAACCCATAAAACTGAAATATTCAACAATATTGAAATCAATGACCGTCTCTCGTATATAGCAGGCTAACATGCTGACCGCGAGGATCCATGCTAACCATGTGCTCGCTCGGGCAGTCTAACTCACAACACACTATCATTAAACTAAAACAAATGACTTTCAAACTTTAAAACTCAACATTAACAATGTTAATACTGAAAACCGAGATGTTTTAAATACCTGAATGAGGAGTAGAAGAAAGATTATTGATAATGAATCAATGAGAAGAGAAGAGCGCTGTAGTGATTGCTAGTTCTGATGGAGCGTATCACGGGCGCGCCCCACATACCGGAGCGTGCGATGACGTCATCACGCTGATATGCCAGACGAAAATAATTGAATTAATAAATGCACATAACGCTCTTTTTTTGTTTACACAGCACAAATAAGCATTTAAACAGTATTATCAACATCAAGAAATTAACATTGAACAATTCTATAATGTATTAGAAGAAGTTAATAAACATAAAATTCACTCTATCACACTCTCCCCGACAGGATAAGATGTCGCCCCGACATCTACCAATGCCCTTATAGAATGTCTATTTCTAATCATACCCGTGACATATAATTTTACACATTTCCTCTATAATGACACCAAGTTCACATTTGCCAACAGTCATTGTCAACTGATATAGTTTTTTCAAATGTAATCGATCATACCGCATCTGAAAATATTTTCAAGTTCAGCGGTTTCATCCAGTGTCCATATTATGTTATGTCTAAAGTTATCCATTTTCCCCACTAGATGGCGCTGTTTGCTTTAGTTTTAGTTGAACTTAATTTTGGAAAAACTTTATTTGTTGTACTTCATAGTGACAATCACGCAAACTTCAGTAGCCATTTTCCAGTTATGCGCAGCAGAGATCGCGTGCTGTTTTCTCCGGATTCCAGTGTTGTTGTGTAAAGCCCCAGAGAAGCTTTGCTTGTAAGTTTATTTCATATAATTGTAATGTTTTATACTTCGTGTCTGTATCTTATTAAGATAGTATATTAGACGCACGTTAGCGGTTCCACGTGCTTTATACGGACATTTCAAAAGATCGCCATGTGATCTCATAACAATTACTTTGATTTAACGATGTTAATGTAAATTTGTGTAAGTAGTATTGTATTTTGGTTATTTATATTTTAATACGTTTTTTGTATTTCTTTTCAGTTTCACAAAAATAATGTAACATTGAGAGAAACAACATGATTGCACTCAAGTAAAGAAGATAATTGACATCCTCTGAGTGGTCATTGAAGCCTCTTCATCACGTTACATAGTGTTTAGCTATCTGTATATGCATGCCCAACGTACACGCACGTAGAGGACAGAATAGTGAAAAAGCAACATGACGGGCTGACGACAAAACTCCTGAGAAGGACAGCCATCCAGTTATTCAACACAGTTGATTCAAGATGGATGTTAAAGAGAAAACTGAAGAGCAACAGCTGTCCACATCTAATGCCTCACTCCGTCAACTGGAAACCAGATCGATGATATCTGCATCTTCCAAGAGCTCAAGATTGTCCACAGCAAGTATGGCGGCAACCAGAGCACGAGCTAAAGCAGAAGCAGTGAGAGCACGTACAAACTTTGTGGAAAGAGAGGCTGAGGTACTTCTAGAAAAAGCTAAACTGGAATCTGAATTGTTATCACTACAGCATAAAAAGGAGTTTGCAGCGGCAGCAGCAGAGGCTGAGTTTCTTGAAGCGGCTGCATTAGAGATTGAGTCAGGAGAAATTAATACGGAGACTGATGTCACAGCGTTTCCACCGGAGACTATTGAAAAGCGTACAAAGGACTATGTCGACAGTCTTTCTGGATTAATTTTTCACCGTCTCCCTCATGTTAAAGCAGAGTCTGACTCCTGTGATCACGAACAGTTTATGATCGCGCCTGTGTTTCCTACCACGGCTGTCATCATGAGCAATGCCACACAGAACGTTGACAGACTTAACCATATTTCAACCCCTAGACCTGACACTGTAAATCAGCTAAGAATGCCCAGTGCACGGTTATCTTTTCCCCAGCACACCCCTGTCAACCTGCCAGACACATCAATCTCTCATAACAAAGAATATGTAAAATGTCCGGTTTCAGAGAAAGTGAGCCAACCTCAGACTTCCTATCTCAGCGGTTCTAAGCAACAGCCTCCCTCGACAAACCATGCAGGTATGAGTGAAATAGCCAGATACCTTGTGCGTCGTGAGCTTGTGAACTCAGGGCTTAGTAAGTTTGATGATCGTCCGGAAAACTACTTAGCCTGGAAGTCATCATTTAGGAGTGCTTTAGAAGGATTATCGCTCACCCCAAGCGAGGAGCTTGATCTTCTGACAAGGTGGCTGGGACCGCAATCCTCAGAACAAGTCAAGAGATTGAGAGATGTGCATGTCGCTGATCCAGCAGCCGGTTGCACAATGGCATGGTCCCGTCTAGAAGAAAGCTTTGGGAGTGCTGAAATTATTGAGAAAACACTTTTTGATAAGCTGGATTGTTTCCCTAAAGTGAGCAATAGAGAACTCCAAAAGTTAAGAGAACTTGGAGATCTCCTCAAAGAAGTGGAGTCAGCAAAGCTTGGAGGCTACTTACCCGGGCTCTCTTTCCTGGACACAGCGAGGGGCGTGGCACCTATTGTCAACAAACTTCCTCTTAATCTCCAAGAAAAGTGGATGTCCCAAGGGTCTCAATATAAGCTCCAGTACCAGGTACCATTCCCTCCATTCACATTTTTCACAGATTTTGTATGTAGGGAGTCCTATATGCGCAACGACCCAAGTTTCGCACTCCACTTATCTACAGCTGCCCCTGTAAAGCCTGAAAACTCAGTAAGAAGAGGTGGACCACTGAAAAGCTTCATCTCTACTCACAAAACTGAGATTGCTCAGACAACCAGCTCTTCTGATTCGCCGAACAGTAAGCCTGATATCAGCAAACAATGCCCCATTCACAAAAAACCCCATCCTTTCAAACGGTGCAGAGCCTTTAGAACTAAGAGCATTGAGGAACGGAAAATGTTTTTGAAGGAGCATAATATCTGCTTCAGATGTTGTTCTTCGAATGAGCATGTGGCCAAAGACTGTGAAGTTGTCATACAGTGCACAGAGTGTGGCAGCAACAAACATGTCACAGCTCTTCATCCTGGACCACCTCCATGGATACTAAAAACACCCAACACAGAGCATGGCGGGGAGAGAGAAAGTGCAAACCCTTCCATCAACTCTAAATGCACAGAGGTTTGTGGGGATACAAATAGTTCACAGTCCTGTTCGAAAATCTGTCTCATCAAAGTTCACCCTAAAGGAAAGCCAGACAAATCACTGAACGTCTATGCTATTCTCGACGATCAAAGTAATCGCTCACTTGCCAGAGCTGAATTCTTCGACTTCTTCAATCTCAAGGGCACAGAATTTCCCTACACTCTGCGTACATGCGCTGGAGTCACAGAAATGTCTGGGAGGCGGGCTATGGACTTCATCGCACATCCTGTAGATGGCAGTCTTTCAGTACCACTCCCTACGCTCATTGAGTGCAACTACATGCCTGAAGACAGGTCAGAGATACCCACTCCTGAAGCAGCAAAACACCACCCACATCTCAAATCTATTGCTCATCTCATCCCTCCTCTAGATCCAAATGCTCAAATACTTCTCCTTCTTGGACGTGATATCCTCCAAGTCCACAAGGTAAGAGAGCAACGCAATGGGCCACAAAATGCTCCCTACGCTCAGAGACTGGACCTGGGCTGGGTTTTGGTTGGTGAGGTGTGTCTTGGGGCTGCTCACAAGCCTTCAACTGTTAGTGTTTACCGCACAAACATTCTAGGAGACGGGCGTCCATCTTACTTTAGTCCTTGTCCCAATAAACTCTATCTCAAGGAGAGATTAGCTGCACAGCCAAGTGTTAAAGTCTCTCACCTGCCCCAATTTGCTCCCAGCCCTCCAGCCACTTCAGTCTTTGAAAGAACGGAGAATGATGAAAAAATAGCCCCTTCGATTGAGGATAGGCAGTTCATTCAGTTAATGGACAAAGAAATGTTCATGGATGACACTAACAGCTGGGTAGCACCCCTTCCCTTCCGTGCACGTAGACAACGGCTTCCAAACAATCGAGAGCAAGCCCTGAGCCGTTTGAACTCTCTCTGCCGTACACTACGTAAGAAACCTGAGATGAGAGAACACTTTGTAGAGTTTATGCAGAAGATCTTTGATAACAATCATGCCGAGCCAGCTCCTCCTGTGGAACCAGGGGAGGAGTGCTGGTACTTGCCCTCCTTCGGCGTATACCATCCACGCAAGCCTGGTCAAATTCGGGTAGTGTTCGACTCCAGCGCCCAGTTCCATGGCGTGTCTTTGAACGATGTACTGCTAACAGGCCCAGATTTAAACAACAGTCTGCTAGGAGTCCTACTTCGATTTAGGCACGAGCCAATAGCCATCACTGCGGACATAGAGCAAATGTTCCACAGTTTCATCGTCAGAGAGGATCATAGGAACTTCCTCCGCTTTCTGTGGTTCAAGAACAATGACATCTCCCAAAGTATGGTAGAATACCGCATGAAAGTCCACGTCTTTGGCAACAGCCCCTCCCCAGCTGTTGCCATTTATGGCCTCAGACGTGCTGCCTTGTATGGGGAAGCGGAGTTCGGTGCTGATGCGAGACATTTCATTGAAAGAGGCTTCTATGTTGATGACGGACTCAAGTCATTTCCCTCCATCAACGAAGCTATCAGTTTGCTTAAGGCTACTAAAGATATGCTCGCTATCTCTAACTTGAGACTCCACAAAATAGCGTCCAATAGCCCAGCTGTGATGCACGCATTCTCTCCAGCCGACTATGCCAAAGACTTAAAACATTTGAATCTAGACACTGATTCACCCCCTTTACAGTGCAGTCTTGGCTTGAGTTGGGACCTTCAGAAGGATGCTTTTACATTCCACGTCAACCTCAGCGACAAGCCATTCACACGCAGAGGAGTCCTGGCGACTGTAAACAGCTTGTTTGACCCTCTTGGCATGGTGGCGCCAATCACAATCCAAGGGAAACTGCTACTCCGTGAACTTTCGAATGGGAAGTCGGACTGGGATTGCCCCCTCGCAGCTGAAAAGGAAACGGAATGGAACCTCTGGAAAGAATCGTTGCAGGACTTGGAGCAGTTCCAAATTCCCAGAGCTTACACCGTAATGTCCATTTCTCAATCTGTAAAAAAGGAGATTCACATCTTCTCAGACGCATCTGTTCAGAGCATATCTGCTGTTGCATACTTGAAAGTGACGGATCATGATGGAATGTGTCAAGTTGGATTCATTATGGGAAAAGCCAAGCTAGCCCCACAGACTGGACATACGGTTCCCAGACTCGAACTGTGTGCAGCCGTCCTTGCAGTCGAAATGGCTGAACAAATCGTCCAGGAACTAGACATCAAACCACACACCCTACTGTTCTATACAGACAGCAAAGTTGTATTGGGGTATATCTACAATGAAACTCGACGCTTTTATGTGTACGTCAGTAACAGAGTTCAAAGAATTCGAAAATTCACTCACCCAGAACAGTGGCTTTACATTCCAACCTCACAAAACCCTGCGGATGTTGCTACCAGACCAGTTCCTGCATGCCGTCTGACTGAAACAAACTGGCTCACCGGTCCTACATTTCTGCGGCATCCTTCACCCACCCCTGTGAATGAAGATTCCTATAATCTTATCGACCCAGATACAGATGTGGAAGTGCGAGCAAACGTCACCACCTGTTTAAACCCTACTTCTGGTCTTGGTTCTCACCGCTTTAAAAGATTTTCAACCTGGAGATCGTTAAAAAGAGCTGTTGCTTCACTTATTCACGTCGCTCAGTCTTTCAGAAACAAAGAAAAGTCATGTTGCGGCTGGCACCACTCCAACTGTTCGTACACGCCTGAGTTACTGACTCAAGCCGAAAGCGTCATCATCAGGTGTACCCAACGAGAGGCTTATAAAGCAGAAATCACTTGTCTGGAAAATGAGAGTGAAATTTCTAAGCAGAGTTCTCTCAAGAGACTTAACCCTATACTGGAGGACGGACTCCTAAGAATTGGTGGCAGACTAGAACAGTCCACACTCCTCAGCAGAGAGAAACACCCTCTCATCATACCTGACCATAGTTACATAGCAACCCTCCTGACAAATCATCACCATGAGAAAGTAAATCATCAAGGTCGAGTATTTACAGAAGGAGCAATCCGCTCTGCAGGATTCTGGATAGTTGAAGCAAAAAGACAGATCAACGGTGTCCTCCGCAAGTGTGTCACTTGCCGCAAACAAAGAGGTAAAACAGCTGAACAAAAAATGGCAGACCTCCCTTCTGACCGCATCAGCATGGAACCACCCTTTACTAATGTCGGCTTGGATGTGTTCGGTCCTTGGAATGTTTCATGCACTTGTTGTCTCGACCAAAGATTCAAGCGTGATCAAATACCTCAGTGAGGAAGGTTGCAAATGGATCTTTAACCCACCTCATTCATCCCACATGGGAGGAGCATGGGAGAGGATGATCGGACTTTCGAGACGAATCTTAGACTCCATGCTTCCTCAAATCAGCTCCTCACATCTGACTCACGAAATGCTGTCAACTCTAATGGCCGAAGTGTGTGCTGTGATCAATGCAAGACCTCTCGTACCCATTTCAACTGACCCCGAGTCGCCCTTTCTCCTCACTCCAGCAATGATCCTCAACCAAAAGGTGTGTACCCCGTACGCACCTCCAGGACCTTTTGAAGGTGCCGATCTATATCGGAAGCAGTGGAAAAGAGTGCAGTACCTCGCAAGCATATTCTGGGAAAGGTGGAGACGAGAATACCTTGCATCTCTTCAATCGCGCAAGAAATGGCAAGACAACAAGCCTAATATCAAAGAAGGAGACCTGGTCCTCATGAAAGATGATCAGGTGAAAAGGAACGAATGGCCAATGGCTCGGGTCACCAAAGCCATCCCCAGTTCAGATGGCAAAGTCAGGAAACTGGAACTCAAAGTTACAAAGAGTGGCACTGCTAAGACATTTTTAAGGCCTATTACAGAGGTTGTTTTGCTTATGAGTTAAGTTACTCTGTGAATGCTAATTCGCTTGTTGAAAATTCAAGTATGGCATTATGCTTAATACCAGACGGGGAGTATTATGTTATGTCTAAAGTTATCCATTTTCCCCACTAGATGGCGCTGTTTGCTTTAGTTTTAGTTGAACTTAATTTTGGAAAAACTTTATTTGTTGTACTTCATAGTGACAATCACGCAAACTTCAGTAGCCATTTTCCAGTTATGCGCAGCAGAGATCGCGTGCTGTTTTCTCCGGATTCCAGTGTTGTTGTGTAAAGCCCCAGAGAAGCTTTGCTTGTAAGTTTATTTCATATAATTGTAATGTTTTATACTTCGTGTCTGTATCTTATTAAGATAGTATATTAGACGCACGTTAGCGGTTCCACGTGCTTTATACGGACATTTCAAAAGATCGCCATGTGATCTCATAACAATTACTTCGATTTAACGATGTTAATGTAAATTTGTGTAAGTAGTATTGTATTTTGGTTATTTATATTTTAATACGTTTTTTGTATTTCTTTTCAGTTTCACAAAAATAATGTAACATTGAGAGAAACAACATGATTGCACTCAAGTAAAGAAGATAATTGACATCCTCTGAGTGGTCATTGAAGCCTCTTCATCACGTTACATAGTGTTTAGCTATCTGTATATGCATGCCCAACGTACACGCACGCAGAGGACAGAATAGTCCAAGAGGGAACAAAAAAAAAACAAGTGTCCATTTTAATGAACAAAAACCTTTTAAATCCCAGGCCGAATGCCATGTAGGAAATTCGCAAAAAATGATGATTCAAAGTCAGTGCAAAAATGTTTCAAAAACTTCTTCGAATGTGTTCACTCAATGTTTTTATAGGCCTTGCAAAACAGTCCAAGTCCTTTGGGCCTAGAATCAGTCCATTTTGTGTATGTACTGTATGTGTGTAAGCAACAGTTCTTTCACAGTCCATTTGAACAATTAGTGCAAGTTCTCACTCAAGTATTCAGTTCACGCTACAAGGATTCAGTTCCCACTAAAACACAGATGGTGGTCTTGAGTAAGGAAATGTAATTGGCACCCATGGCATAAATGTAGGTGTCAACATGTTAGGAAAGTGTGAATCGTAACCAGGACCGGTCACTTGCACTTTGTAACAGGTAGGAGTCCCTAAGCTATCATACGTGAACTTCTTTGGTGGCCGTCGTTGCCTTCCTGAGTACTGGTATTCTCTTTGCACCTCAACAGGTACTTCACTTGACTCAATAACCTCTGGTTCTCCCGCAGGTAAGTTCTCACATGCACTTGCTGGCTCATTCTCTATTTGACTTCCAAGCAATTCAGATGTTTTCTCTTTCACAGGTACATGAGCAGGTGTTGGAACATCTTGTTCTGCCTCAGAATTATCTGGTGTGTCCTGAGAAATGGGTAACTCAAGGGAAGGAGGTTGTATTAGTGCTTCCTCTCGTCTCCGATCGTGACTACCTGACTGATTTCTCAACTGGCACAGCTCAACTGGTACATAATACTCAGAGTCACTTTCACTTTCCAACTCACTTTCTTCCATTCTGTTTACAGGTCCACTGGAGTTCTCCTGTGGCTGATTCTGCTTTGGTTCGGATCCCAGCCTTGGATCGACTTCGAGGGGCAAGTAATCGCATGGCATCAGAAGGTTTCTGTGTAATACACGTGACCTCCCTTTTCCTCATTCAGGTTTTATCTCATAAATCGGCACATCCTCTGCAACTCGACGAACAACAACGTGAATCTGTTCCTCCCAATGGTTCCGAAGTTTAGCCGGTCCTCCCCTCGGAGTCAGATTTCTTACAAGGACTCGACTTCCAGAGTCAAGGTCAGTGTATCGCACTTTTTGGTCATAATTTCTTTTATTCCGCTCACTTGTCTTCTTTGCGTGTTCTCTAGCGATCTCTTGTGCTTCTTGCATCCCTCGTTTCCATGTTTTCAGGTACTCACTTTTGCTTGTGGGGAGGCTGTCTGCGTTAAGTCCGAAGAGAACATCAATGGGAAGTCTCGGGGAATGACCAAACAAAAGGTGAAATGGGGAGAAACCAGTCACTTCACATTTTGCGCAATTGTAGGCATAGATCAACTTGTTCAATGAGTCTTTCCAATTTGATTTCTGTTTGTCAGTGAGAGTTTTCAACATTTGTAACAACGTCCGATTAAATCTCTCAACTTGCCCGTTTCCCTGGGCAGACTGATCTCATGAAGTAGCATGTGTATGACACGCCAATTCGTATTTGCATTTTTGGCGTGCTATCAAGGCGCATAATCGCTTTTCAGCGTGTTTATGAACGCCGTTGACTTAACGTTATATAAATATATGACTTACCTCAACCCTGTCCCTAAACTTAACCATCACTGGGGTTAATGGCATTTATGACTGTTCCCTTACCATCCTAGTGAAAAAAAAGATATGACTTACCTCAACCCTATCCCTAAACTTAACCGTCACTGGGGTTAATGGCATTTATGAATGGACATTTGACGCGCGTGTACAGACACGCGGAATGACGCGGACGTTAATGGCGTAGACATACACGCATACACGCGGATACATGCAGATAGCTCAAAATGCGTAGAGATAACACGCCACTTGACTCGAAAGTGGCGTGTATGTTTACGCAAAAGTCGTGATGTCATGTTGCCCTGGGGGTGGTAGGGAGTAGTTCTTGATCCAGTGATACTTGATCCCACAATACTTTTGCAGTTGCCCAAACAGCTGATTCTCAAACTCTCCCCCCTGATCATGGTGTATTCTCACAGGGAACCCAAACTTGAGAGCGAAGTCATTAAAGAGTTTGTCTGCCACAGTTTTACTGGATTTCGATGTTGTTGCATATGCCTGTGCGAATCTTGTGAAATGATCGACGATGACAAGGATGTATTCATATCCTCCTCTGCATTTTTCCAAGTGAAGGAAGTCTACTGAGACGAGTTCGAATGGACAAGTCGTTGTGATTGGCTTCTGAGGTGCCCTTGTTTCACGGCACGGTTTCTTTTGCTTAATACAGGAGCAGGTCCTCAACACATAATGCTCAATGTCTCTTTGCATGTGGGGCCAAAAGAAGCGGTCTCTAATCAAACTTGTGGTCCGATCGACACCTTGGTGTCCCTTTTTGTCATGCAACTCCTCAAGCGCCATTTTCCTAAATCTTGCCGGCAATACCAGCTGAGTTCTCTGTCCTGTTTTCCTTTACAGAATACCATCCCCATCCAGCATCAACTTATCCCACCCTCTCATTAAACTTTTAGCTGCTGGGCTCGCAGACCTCCACTGCTTAGAAGAAGGCTTTACTCCTGACTCTAAGTGATGAATTACCACTTCTATGTCTTTGTCTTCCCTTTGAGCTCTTCTGATCTCTTCCTTTGACAGGGGTTCTGATGATTCTGTACTGGTCTCTGCACATATTGGTGAACTCTGGCAAGCTACAGCAAAGGACCATGGTATCTCCGATCCAGACTGAATTTCAACTGCCTGTATCATGGCTCCTATAGAATCTGATGAAAGCTCCTCTGTGAATTCAGGTACATTTTTTTCTGAGAGTGTTGTCAACCTGGATAATGCATCGACATCAATGTTTTCCTTTCCAGGCTGATACCGGATCGTAAAGTGGAAATCAGAAAGCTCCGCAACCCATCGACATCCCGTTGCGTTCAACTTGGCGGAAGTCAAAACGTAGGCGAGAGGATTGTTGTCACTGTATGCTGTAAAAGTGGGCGCATAGTAAAGATAATCTCGGAATTTTTCAGTGATAGCCCATTTGAGAGCCAAGAATTCCGATTTACCACTGTGCAAATGGTAATTCTTTTCTGCTGTTGTTAACGTCCTCGATCCATAAGCAATCATTCTCAATTTCCCCTCCTGGTGTTGATAGAGGACAGCTCCAAGTCCCTGATCCGACGCATCGGTGTGCAGTACAAACGGCTTTGTAAAGTCTGGGAACCCCAGCACAGGCGGCTTAACTAGACAATCGATCAGTTTCTCAAGCGTTTCCTGGTGTTGCTCCGTCCATTCAACCAGCTGATTTGATGGAACCACATGACTCTTAAGGTAAGTCCCTCTTTTCCCTTTACCTTTTGTCTGTACTTTGTTATTGTCGCTTTTCAACAGGCCATACAGTGGACAAGCAATCCTTGAGAAATCTTTAATGTAGGGGCGGTAGTAACTCAACGAGCCTAAGACCTTCCTCAACTCTCCAACGGTGGTGGGTCTCTTTTCCTTGAGTGCTGTCACCGCAACAGTATCTGCTGGATCCATACTACTCCCTTCCTTTGAGACTATCCTCCCCAAGTAGCGGACCTCATCTTTAAACAACTCACATTTTTTTGGCTTTAGTTTTACCCCATGTGACCGCAGCCGCTGCAAGACTTTTCTTACCGCTTCAATGTGCTCGTCGAAAGATTTAGTGAAGACAAGGATGTCGTCCAGGTAGGGTACACAAATGTCGTCTCGCAGTCCCTCCAAGCATCCTTCCATGAACTGCTGGAATGCAGCAGGTGCATTCATGAGCCCGAAGGGGATGCGGACCCATTCATATAACCCCCACGGCGTACAAAAGGCTGTCAACGGTCTTCTTTCTGGTGCCATAAAACCTTGATTGTAAGCCTTTCCTTGGTCCAGTAAAGAGAAACATCTATTTCCTCCCAAGCCATCCAGTATGTCCTGTACTCTGGGAATTGGTTGACGGTCAGCCACTGTTTTCTGGTTGAGGTCCCTGTAATCAATACACAACCTCAGACTGCCGTCTTTTTTCCTGACACACACAATTGGGGACGAATAAGGCAAATGCGATTTTTCAATCCATCCCTGTGCGATCAAATCATGGAGATAATCTTTCATTTCTTGGTACAATGGCTTCGGAACAGATGTATACATTCTCACAACAGGTGTCTGATCTGTTAAACTGATGTTCAACTGTTTGAAGTTTGACACATCCGATGTCGTTATCTGATTTTGAGAAGGAATGGCATTCTTCCTGCAGCATTCGTCTGACTTTCTGTTGCTGCTCCATAGACAAATGACTCAAGTCCACAGGTGGGTCCCATCCTCCTTCACTGTCAGTATCGCACTCACTTGTTGGCTTTGCACTTCCATTAACACAGGCTGTTGTTACACAGGATGACGCTGTTGTTGGTAACACTGACTTTATTGTTTGTACTGTCCCAAGCTCAGTCTTTCCCCCCAGAAGGATATCGTGTTCGGTCACATTCTGGACACTGATTTGGATCACAGGTCGGCTCCCCTTTTCCAAAGTCAAGAGTGTTTCAGTGGGTTCCAGTCCATCAGGGTACTGTGGATTGACAGATGGTTCAAATAACATGACACTATCCTGCTTCATACATGGCGCTTTTACTTGACACTTGACCTGCATGATAGCATGTTTTGGCACAGTCACATGGTCTTTTGTCGTCTTAACTGAATACTCACTTGATCTTTCAGCTGTCACGAGGTTAATGAATGTTTGGACTTTACTTCTCCTCAGACTCGGGAAGGCACACCTAACAGTCTTATTCAACAGTCCTTTGCTCACATCACACTGCTCACTCATTTCACTTTGTTTCACTACCTGTTCGATTACATTGTAACCAATAATTGGTTTGGACAACTGCTGGCCTTTAAGAATGAGTACAGGAATGACTAATTCTTTCATTTTGTTTGCAGGAGGAGCTAAATTGATCGTGATCTCTACCCTTTCTTCATAGGGCATGCTGGAACCATTTGCTGCAACGAGATTCAAGTTGTCTGTGGCCTCTGTCACTTCGGAGACATCCCTCACCTTTACTCCAGGTATGTACTGATCCTTCCATTGTCGATCTACAATGCACACTTGGGACCCTGTGTCCCACAATGCCTCTGTTTTGTGTCCGTTCAGATAACATGTCACTAAGCATTGCTTACCAACCAGGGAAGTCACAGGCGAATGTTTGTTGACTTGACACTTGGAAATTAAATTAAACTCGTAGGGGATGATCTCTGGCTGTGCTCCAGTATGCTGATTTGGATGCAGAGGGGACAATCTTGCTTGCTGGGTCACTCCCTGTCCCGCGGTGGCAACCCCTCCTCGTTTAACTGAACTCTACGCTGTGTTTGGGTACCTCTCGCTTTGCAACCTGCAAGGAAGTGGTCATTGCTGCCGCATCGATAACAATGGGTGCACGGGTCCATCGATCTAGCTTGCTGGCAATGAAAGCATTGTCTTGCCCTTGAGGGGCGTGGCTGTCAGTAGGACGGGAAATTTTGCGACTGTAGCGTTGTGGAGTATGGCTGTGACTCTGCATAAAACGGTTGTGGATAGAACCCTTGAGCTGCATAATGAGGTGACTGGGTTGGTTGGCCATACTGCGCTGACATTGGACTCATGTTGATGCGGTTGTGGTGTGAAATGAGAAACTCGAAAGGGGTATGGTCGTTGCTCTCCTCCATTTTGACTCTGCCTCTGTACCTGGGTCGGCGGCGCCTGATTCTCCTCTGAGATGGACTGGCAAGCTGTTCTCAAGGTTGAGATGTCACTGTTGACAGTGCAGCATTGTTGTGGCAGAGATGAATGTTGCTGCATCGATTCCTTGATCTGCTTAACTTCATCACTTAAACTTTTCAACTGGGACATTAAATCAAATTTTGGCTGCTTTTGTTTGCCTTTTGAATGCAAAGTTGGTTCACTTAACTGAGTAACATTCACAGTGGCGCTGCGTGCACTTTTTCGTTTACTCTGTCTCTCCGCCTCATGGGAGCATGCAACATTCAGCCTTTCCAACAGTGTCTCGTCCGTGACCGTGGTGTCTGTCAGGTACGGTTGGAGATCACTCTGGATACGATCGTTTTGTAGACCTGTTAACACAGTGTGAAGAAATATATTCTGCACCAGTGCTGGGTCATATTTCAAACCCGACTCGTCTTCTTGTGACGCAAAGAGAATTTTCTGCCTCAAGCCAAGCACACGGATAAGGAAACTTTGGGGTGTTTCTTTTGCACGTTGTGACTCTGCAGTAAGTTGCTTGTACAATTCAGTGGCATTTTTCTCTTGGTAATGGGAACGAAGAATTCGCCTCAACATCGGTAAGGTCAAGTCAGTCTTCCCTTCTAAGTAGCTACGTAATTGAAGACCTGGTGTAATGGCTCGAATTACTGAATCTACAATCTCTTGCTCCGGGTAGCCCTTACTCAGTCCACTTTCGATTTGGCGTGCCAGACTCGAAAAGGTTAATCTGTCTCTTTGGCCAGGCTCTCCAATAAATCCAGAAATCTTAAACTCCCTGTGCCACACAGCTGGTATCATTTGTCCCTGAGGAGGAAGCAAAGGGTTAACTGCTACACTGTCTACTGATGCTGGCCTCGGTCTCGTGCTCTGTGACGTAGTCGAATTTGTTTGCACAGAGGAAGTGAATCAGCAGTTGTACTATTGATTTCTCCAGGTTGTATGACATGTTCCCTTCCTCCTAGCACTTTCTGAACTGGATTTGGCTCATTCACATTTGCATCAATTAGCATCATTTCACTCAACTTTTCGTTTATGCTTAGTAGTTCAGCCATGCCCCCATCCTCAAGTTCCTCTAGCTCACTTCGTAGCAGATGACTACTGAGAAGACTAACTAGGGAAAGGCGTGTGACATTTGCTTCTGGCTGAATTTCGAGGAACTGGCTCAGTTCAATTAACTTTCCTCTTGGCAATGTGCACAGACGCTCACTGATTTCTTCCTGAATGCTTTGCAAGGCTTCCATCTTTGCTGCAATGTTTCACAGTCTTGTGCGTAAACTTTAACTTCTCTGACTTGACTAAACTGCTCCTAGTGGTTACTTTACCTCAAATGCACACTCCACTCAATCAGTTCCGTCTTGTCACTTCACTCAACTGATACACATCTGGGTAGTTAAGAGATGATTGTCGCTAGGCGGTTCCTGGCCGGTCAAGGTGGATATCCCGTCTGACAAACATCCCAGCGGTGCCTCAAAAATTGTAGTACTTCTGAATGAGGAGTAGAAGAAAGATTATTGATAATGAATCAATGAGAAGAGAAGAGCGCTGTAGTGATTGCTTCAACAGTGTATTAGTTCTGATGGAAAATAATAAAAGCATACATGTATAATAAATTCTCAGTGTCTGTTACATATTATTATCTATACATGTCTCACTTTTCTTACACAGTAACTGACTGACTGTAAATGAGTGACTTTTAACATCACACAATTACGTGTGGCATTTACAATTAACAGCAACACTCAAATTCTTTACAAAAGAAACACATTTACAGAATTAATATTTACCTTGACCCATTAAATGACAGTATGAAATACAATGGAGCTGAGATACATACTCATATACTCATATCTCATGTTACCAAATGTTCACAATGACATCGTGTTCTATGCACTTCATAATATAGTCACATACTGTTGTGGATTTCCTGCTGTGAGGATGTTGCGTCACAGTAAGTCGCTTCATGTAGAGATTGAGGGACTGTTTGCTCATGCGCAGTGTGTTCAGAAAAAACTTCCTGTGACAACATGACAGCATGACTTTTGCGTAAACATACACGCCACTTTCGAGTCAAGTAGCGTGTTCTCTCTACGCATTTTGAGCTATCCGCGTGTATCCGCGTGTGTGCGTGTTTGTCTACGCCATTAACGTTCGCGTCATTCCGCGTGTCCGCACACGCCGTCAAATGTCCAGTCATAAATGCCATTAACCCCAGTGACGGTTAAGTTTAGGGATGGGGTTGAGGTAAGTCATATCTTTTTTTACCTAGGATGGTAAGGGAACAGTCATAAATGCCATTAACCCCAGTGACGGTTAAGTTTAGGGATGGGGTTGAGGTAAGTCATATATTTATATAACGTTAAGTCAACGGCGTTCATAAACACGCTGAAAAGCGATTATGCGTCTTGATAGCACGCCAAAAATGGAAATAGATATTGGCGTGTCATACACACGCTACTTCATGAGATCAGTCTGCCTGTGAAGAGAATAGCTGGCCTTCCACCGACAGTCTGTGGTCTTCATTATTCCTTTGTACAACAGTGTGCGTCGGTGATGATGTAAGTTATGTGACGAGTAGATGTTGTTTATATTTGGAGGTGACGTGAGTTATTAATCTCACCGGGGTAATATGTTTATTTGTTAACTTCATACGTAGCATGTTACTAAAACCCCATGAAACAGACGGCCCGTCATGTTTAGTTAATTATCTTACGTTTATTTCCTTATTTGACTGTTTATTTTAGCTGAGTAGCTGTTGTTCATTGAAGCAGTTATTATATTGACGTTAATGTGTCAAATTACCGCTGTTAGCTGACAGGGTTTTTCCATTCTAGCTTGGTCACGTGACCTACTTGTAGCGCGAAGCTGGTGCTGTTTAGTGATCCTACCCTGACCCCTAGCGGTGATTTATAGTATTACATGTTATTAATATCTGCTGTAATTCATGTTATTTTCACCATTGATGTCATTGAACTTTAATTAGTATTAATATTGTTTTACTATTGTTGTCTTCTGCAGGCATCACAAACCACACACACATAGACATATTGCAATGCTCTGTAGAGTTGTAAGAGGCCAATAAAGTTATCACAAGGAAAGAAGTTGCTGCGTCTTCTCTGACCGGAGGATTAGGCCAGTATTCACTTAGTCAGCATATCATCACCGCATCTGTTCCGTTACAAGTGGTCCTTTGAGCCGGATCTGTGTGTATAACTGCGCCATGGCAACTTCCAACAACCAAGCAGGTGATCAACCTTCAGTTGTGTCCCGCCCAAGACGGTCTCACCAACTCCCCAGGCACCTGCGTGACTTTGTCATTGATAACCCTGGCAATTTGCATAAGTGTGATGCCACACATCAAATGATAGAAGCGCAAGAGGAAGAGCCTCTAGACCACATTCTGCATGCTGGGTCAGAAGATCTCACGCTGAAAGGGATGGAAGCCCGCATGAAAGACATAACTAGGCAGATGAAGCAACTATAGTCAGCTATGGACAGTGTTAAATGTAAAGCTTACCCTCAACAGCATTCATCCAACTTATCATATCCTCTTCGCAGCTCGAGCCTTCCTCATATTCACCACAGTGAAGACATATGGCCCAGAGTATCGTCCACCATGGATCAGATGATTTGGAAATCAGCTAATGGAGGGTATTGTCAGCTCTCAGATAACACGGAACCTTACCCACTTACAGCACAGCCCATACAGGGAGACCTCATCTCAACAACTCAGGCTACCAGATCTCCGGAGCAATGCGTCCAGTTAGTAGCACAACCATTAGACCTCAGTGAGCCCACTCACCATTCAGCTACCCTAACCAGACCAGAGCCAGAGCTTCCAATGCTGCCTGTAGTCCAGCCTGCCCAGCGAACTTATTCACCTCCTCTGCCAGTCCCGCATATAGGTCAGTACGTCCAGTCAGTGCATCAGCCAGCTCAACAGACACCTCCAACAGTGTATCTGCCAAATCAGCCAGCAGCCCTGCGGACATATTCACCTGCCCTGTATAAACCTCAGGTAGTCCAGCCTGCGCCTACCCAGCAGATGTATCCTCAACATGTCCAGCATCAGATCACTCAGCAACCTGGACCACAGCTTGGATTTCCACCTGCTTCACTCCAACAACAAGGGATAAGACCAAACCCCCATTCTATCCCTCCTTATCAGCCACCTACTGATCTAGGAACAGCCTATTCACTACCATCGACCAGATATCCCCCTGAAGTTCAATCACAGCCATACCAGTCTGGATTTCACTCGTCTGCACACAACCCACAACTTACTCAAAGGGCTGCCTCACCTACAGCACAAGGATACATATCTCCCTACAACAATCCTGCAATGCTAACTATGACAGAAATGGCTATTGCGGCTTCATATGGTATTCCAAAGCCCAAACTGCCCCTCTTCAGCTCTGGAATGGAGAGTGATTTCATCATGCTGAAAAGGGGACTGGATAGTTTACTTGGTCCACACCAACATTTGACTGAAGATTATAAATACCAAGTATTACTTGATCATCTCAAACTGCCAAGTGCCTACCAAATGGCAAAGAGATACATACACGACCCTACACCATACTCCAGTGCAATGGACGCTTTGCAGCATCGATATGGGCAGCCAAGACAGTTGGTACAGGGAGAATTAAAGAAAATATTGAATTCCCCTCCTGTGAAACCTGGCGACTGGAAGGCTTTTGAAGATTTTTCCTCAGCTGTAAACACTCTGGTGGGGATGCTAAGTCGCATGGACGGTCCTGCTCAGTCTGAACTACAGTGCGGCTCCAACGTAGACACCCTCCTTGGTAAGCTGCCTGGCAACTACAGGGATAGCTTTGCTGAATTTTGTATTAAAGGAGGCATCATCCGCAGCGGAAGTGACCAAACATACACCTTACCCGACCTAGCTGAATGGCTTGATAGGAAGGTTCAGGTACACCAGGTGTCTCGACGTGCAGCAGAATCCAACTCCGCTGATCCCAGTCGTATCACACAGAGAGAGAACAAAGCAAGTAAATCAAATGGGTCAAACCAGCCTCTGTTTACTATAGCAGTGACTCTACAACAGTCAAACGTCAGCAGACCTCTCCACAACGACAATGGACCAACTTCCAGTTGGATTCAAAGAAAAATCAGCCAGCACGCACAGGGAGGGAGCGCTTTAAGCCTTATTGTCCGTATTGTAGGACCACACAGGATCATTACCTCAACGGCTGTGCAGAGTTCGAAAGACTTACTACAGAAGAGAAAGCCACCTGGATAAAGGATAAAGGAAAATGTTGGAGATGTGGGCATGGACACTCTCCAGAGAGCTGCACCCTAAAGAAACTCTGCAACAAACAACACCTGCCAATACTGCACGAAGTTGTGGTCCAAGACCCACAGCTAAACATCCTCACTGTCAGTACCCCAACAAATGCAGTGTATCTGGATCACGCCATCCACTCAGGGCGTGTTATGTTAAAAGTGGTACCAGTGCTGCTCCGTCATGGCAAGAGAACACTGAAAACACATGCATTGTTGGATGACGGCTCAGAGCGTACTGTGATTCTGTCTGCTGCGGTCAAACACCTTGGGTTGAGCGGGGAAGTGGAGTCACTCAAATTGAAGACCATCAGACAGGATGTATTGCAGCTCCAGGGAAAGAAAGTGTCATTTGAGGTGTCGGCTGACACCCAACCACGCACTTATCACTCCATCAATCAAGCCTTCACTGCAACCGAACTCCAATTGGCTGAGCAGTCATGTCCAGGTGACAAACTAGCAAGGAACTACAACCATCTGAAAGGAATTCCCTTACACACATTCACTAAAGTACAGCTGATGCTACTGATCGGGTCTGATCACCCTCATTTAATAACTTCGATCCGCTCACCACGTGCAGGACCAATAGGAGCCCCAGTAGCAGTCTGCACCCGACTCGGCTGGGCAGTGCAAGGACCCACTAACTTTCTTCAGCATCCACCAGGTGAGAGTTCTTTCCTTCACCTGTCAGTAGACACACCTTGCTCCAACCTACACAAAGATGTTCAACGCCTGTGGCAGCTTGACATTTTGCCATATAAAAGTGAGAGGGGAGGTAACACGATCAAAGCAAGACCAAGCAGCCCTCACCATGCTTGAGGAGAAGAGCACCACTGTAATCGTGGATGGTGTCTTAAGATACGCAACACCCCTCCTTCAGAAGTGAAACTTAGCTCTGCCCTATCACCTGCTGCAGTTATGCCCCTCATTCGCTCTACAGAACGCCGTCTATCTACCAATCCTGAGTTTGCTACGATTTACAATCAGGAAATACACAAGCTAGTGGAGGCGGGATATGCTGAGCAGATCACCAGTGAGGAAGCCAGTAGCTCTAACGAATCCTGGTATATTCCACACCATTTAGTACATCATAATGGAAAGGCAAGAGTTGTATTTAACTGCTCCTTTCGGTACCAGCAGAGTGCTCTGAACGATGACCTGCTACCAGGGCCTCCTCTTGGACCGTCATTATTGGGAGTTCTGCTCAGGTTTCGAGAACATGCAGTCGCTATCAGCGGAGACATACGGGCTATGTTTCATCAGAATAGACTCCTTCCTGAGGACAGCCCACTCCTCCCCTTCCTCTGGCGAGACATGGATAGAGACAGGTCACCCGATATCTATGAGTGGCGCGTACTGCCATTTGTTACAGTATGCAGTCCGTGCTGCGCCATATACGCTGTGCAGCGTCACGTTCTTGATCATCAGAGCGGCAACGAAGACCTGCTGGAGACGGTAATTACCTCGTTCTATGTGGATAACTGCCTGAAATCGCTTCACACGACACAGCAGGCAAAGGATCTTCTCGACTGCCTGAGAGCCCTCGTAGCGAAAGGTGGATTTGATATAAGGCAGTGGGCATCCAACAGAACAGAGGTAATCTCTCACCTCCCAACGGAGGCACGATCAATAACATCTGAGCGCTGGCTTACTGCTGAAGGTGATGACCCGAAGGAATCCACTCTCGGCCTGGTTTGGCATTGCTTGACAGACACACTGGGTTATAAATGTCAGCCTGTGACGCCTAAACCGCCCACCATGAGAAATGTGTATAGGGTGCTTGCTTCACAATATGACCCGATCGGATACATAATCCCCTTCACTACACGGGCTAAAGTCCTGGTTCAGGCTTTGTGGGCAACTGAAAGACAGTGGGATGAACCTATAGCAGATACGTTACTTCCAGTGTGGCAGGCCTGGGAAAGTGAGCTCCCCCAATTGCAGAACATAGTTCTTCCCCGCTGTTATGTTCCAGAAGCTGCTGACAATGATTCATCAGTGAGGCAGATTCACATTTTTTGCGATGCCTCGGAGAAGGCGTACGGATCTGTCACCTACCTGCGAGTGGAGGAACCAGAGGGAAGCGTCGTTGTGTCATTCATTATGGCCAGGTCACGGGTTGCACCCAAACGACAGCAGACGATGCCGCGACTGGAATTATGTGCTGCACTCACTGGTGCCCAGCTGGCCAAAGTGCTCCAGAATGAACTTACCTTGCCCATCCAATCCGTAGTGCTGTGGTCAGATTCAACAACTGTACTGAGCTGGATACAGTCAGAGTCTAACCAATATAAAGTATTTGTCGGAACAAGAGTTACTGAAATACTTGATCTGACCAAGCCTGGGTCATGGAGATATGTCAACACGGACTTGAACCCTGCTGATGATATCACTCGCGGGAAGACTCTCTTTGAATTGTCCAAACCAAACCGTTGGAGTCAAGGGCCTTCATTCCTGTATCAGTCTTCAGAACATTGGCCAGTGAACCCCTCAGTGCACATAGAGGAACCAGATGAGTTGAGAGCTCAAACCTTCTGTGGCCAAATGTCTACTATTAGCAGTGATGAGCCTGATCCTGCAAAAATACGATACGTGGACTGATATGGCTACATATCAGTTCCTTCAGTTCCTTCATGGGGCGGCTGCTCCAGTCATGTCTGCAGTTGACCGTATTGAGATGGAGACTACTCTACTAAGAAGGATACAATCTGACAGTTTCCCGGAAGAATTGAAGGCACTTAAACAGGGAAAATCAGTCCATTCAGGCAGTCGTTTAAGTGCTCTAAGCCCCGAATATGACCAAGTGTTAAGCCTCATTTGGGTTGGTGGTCGACTTTGCAAGGCAGAGAGTCTGATTGAAGGCAGTCTTCACCCCATTGTGCTCAGTCCTGAACATCCGATTACACAACTGTTGGTGAAGGATTATGACAACCGTCTGTACCACGCTGGTACTGAGAGAACCTTTGCTGAGATCCGTAGGAATTACTGGATCTTACGTGGTCGACAGGTAAAATGCTGTTTGTGGCGGAGCAAACCAGTAACACCAATGATGGCCGACTTACCTGCTGCGCGGCTCCGGATCAACAAACCCCCGTTCTGGTCCACCGGGGTCGACTGTTTCGGGTCCTATACAGTGAGAATCGGAAGAAGGCATGAGAAACGGTGGGGCATTATATTTAAATGCCTTACTACGAGATGTGTCCACCTGGATCTGTTGCAACACATGGACACAGACTCATTCCTACTGGCCTTGCGTCGATTCATCTCAAGATGAGGCAAGCCATACGAGATCTTATGTGACCGAGGTACCAACTTCCGGGGGGGAGACAGAGAGCTCAAAGAATCATTGGAAGATCTCGATTCCACATTGAGGCAACAGTTGGCCGATCAAAGCATAACATTCAAATTCAATCCTCCTCTTTCACCTCATTTCAGTGGTGCGTGGGAAGTAAGGTCAGTAAAGGCCTTCCTCCAAGTTGTATTGCGGGATCAAGTTGTATCAGAAGAGGTGCTGGTGACTGTCCTCGTGGAAGTAGAGGGTATACTTAATTCAAAGCCTTTGGGATACTCCTCCTCCGACCTGGCTGACCCCGATCCTATAACGCCTAACTTGTTGTTGATGGGGCGGCACGACTCATCGCTTCCGCAGGCTGCATATGGTTCCAGTGATCTTCTAGGCCGCCGCCGTTGGAGACATAGCCAAATCCTGGCAGACCGGTTCTGGAGCAAATTTACTTGAATTTATTGACAGGATAGCCCCTTGAGATGCAACATCTCATCTCAAATTCACTCGTCAGTACCTTCCAGACCTTCAGCGCCGCCATAAGTGGAGGAACCCTACTGCTATCCTCACTGAGGACCAAGTGGTTATGGTCGTAGATTCTTAGCTTCCTAGGGCACTTTGGCCCATAGGAAAGGTTGTTAAAGTTCATCCCAGTGGAGATGGGACAGTTCGTTCAGCGGATGTCAAAATAAAGGGGGCAGTCTACACTCGTCCGGTCACCAAACTGGTACCTCTCCCCAAAATGCCAGAGGATCACTTGTACACCAGGGACCTTTAGCACAGCAGGGACTTGGACTTCTCTTACACATTCATACATGAATGTGGGGGCGGCTGTTGTGGATTTCCTGCTGTGAGGAGGTTGCGTCACAGTAAGTCGCTTCATGTAGAGATTGAGGGACTGTTTGCGCATGCGCAGTGTGTTCAGAAAAAACTTCCTGTGAAGAGAATAGCTGGCCTTCCACCGACAGTCTGTGGTCTTCATTATTCCTTTGTACAACAGTGTGTAACGGTGGCTTTACCAAACCAGTATGGGGTTTCACTTAGGCTAGGTTTGGTTTAAAATTATTCGGGCGCCAGACAAGATCAACTTGTCACAAAAAACAATATATAATATATATCTATGCTGGAAAGCTCCAACCACTGTTACATAAAAAAATAATAATAATAAATTGATGCCCACAATTCAATCTTCACAGAATTTGTATTATTTTTTTTTTTTACATGACAAAACAAATGGAACAATTTCAAGTTCACATTCAGATTTTTACTCAAAGAGAAGTCAAAGTCATTGAATCACAAGTGTCCACAATTCCTCAGTCTTTCATGTTCCACTTCATCAACAACAACAACAAAAAAATAAAATAAAATAAAAATAAAAAAATGCAATAATCAAAACAAAGAAGAAGAAAAAATTAAACAAATACAGTTATGTATTTGGTGTATGCGCGTGCGTTTTCGGAGCGTGTATGTGTGTGCGTGTGTACAATTTCCACGTGAAACAGTCTGTGCAATGGCCGGGAATCTCTGGCGGGGACAATGAGCTTTGAGTTTTTACGTGAAGTTAAAAAAATGCGGAGAAGAGTTCGAAGGCTTTGGCGTGAGGTTATAAGTGATGGACCACAAGAACAGTACCTGAAGCAGGCGAATCAAACTGGATAGTGTTGTTCCAAGCAACGCAACGGACCAGGAAGCGCGGTATTTCTCCGTCACTTTTTCCGTCACAGCCAACACCGCATACTCAGGATTTCCAGCAGATAAGAGCAGCAACCCTTCAGGTAGCGTGAGAGTCTCACTTCAATATCCCAAGGCAGGCGAACTAAACAGGATAGTGTGGCTCCGGGCAACGCAACGAACCAGGAAGAGCTCTATTTGGCAATCGCACCCAGCAGCGTACACACAGAATTTCCAGCAGATAATAGCAGCAGCCTTTCAGGTAACTTGGGTCTCACTTCCAAACTCATACACGTGTGTTTCCTTCTCTCACTTCCGTTTTTTTCTCCTTCCTCACTTCCGTTTTTAGCTCTCTTTTATTCTGCTATTTCCTCATTGGTTTCCGCCCATAAAGAAACGTGGAAAGCTGATATGGATTTTTTTTCCCATATCGCCACAAGTGTGCGTCGGTGATGATGTAAGTTATGTGACGAGTAGATGTTGTTTATATTTGGAGGTGACGTGAGTTATTAATCTCACCGGGGTAATATGTTTATTTGTTAACTTCATACGTAGCATGTTACTAAAACCCCATGAAACAGACGGCCCGTCATATTTAGTTAATTATCTTACGTTTATTTCCTTATTTGACTGTTTATTTTAGCTGAGTAGCCGTTGTTCATTGAAGCAGTTATTATATTGACGTTAATGTGTCAAATTACCGCTGTTAGCTGACAGGGTTTTTCCATTCTAGCTTGGTCACGTGACCTACTTGTAGCGCGAAGCTGGTGCTGTTTAGTGATCCTACCCTGACCCCTAGCGGTGATTTATAGTATTACGTGTTATTAATATCTGCTGTAATTCATGTTATTTTCACCATTGATGTCATTGAACTTTAATTAGTATTAATATTGTTTTACTATTGTTGTCTTCTGCAGGCATCACAAGCCACACACACAGACATATTGCAATGCTCTGTAGAGTTGTAAGAGGCCAATAAAGTTATCACAAGGAAAGAAGTTTCTGCGTCTTTGTCCAGTTCTCTACTAAGCTACCTTCTATAGCTTAATAATCTCCCCACTGGAAGGGCTTCAGGACAAATACGGTAGATACAACTCAAGTCACTTTATGAGCTTTTATTTTTCACACACACAAATCTCATCCACAAACTAGCCTGAGAGCTACAGCTACGCTAGCCTGTTAGTTGGATTAGTGACATTAATTAGGTTGTAAACCTGAAATGAAACAGAAACACCAGGAATAAACGATAAATTTACACAATTATGTGATATTAATTGTGTTTTCTCTCAATTACCAATAGCGATGCTACATTACAGTAACTCACCGGCAAGGCGTACCAGTCCTGAACATCGACTAAACGAAAATGAAACTTAAAGGTGAAACGCCTGCGCACTTGAACTAATTAAAGTTACACAGGCAAATAGGAAATATGCTAACTGGCTTGTAAGGATATGACATATTCCACTAAAAATAACATAAATATACCCCATTAGAAACATGTTAGTAAATGTACACACTTATTTTCTTAATTACACTATAACATAATATTAACATCCATCTCTATATATTTTTGTATCACTCTTTCAATATATAACCATATAAATCTATCTGGTTCCACCTACTGGAAAGTTCTACACCTCCCACTTGGTCTACTGATTTTGGAATCCAAGTAGGCCACCATAAAGAACAACACACATTGTCCTTGATGACATTACATCCTTCTTTACCGAAACACACTACCAGCCTTCAGGGGGTTGGTAGTGGGGAGAGTCTTGATCCTTCACCGAAACACACCATGGTGGGGACTTTTTTCCAACCGAAACACACCATGGTGGGGACTATTTTCCAACCGAAACACACCATGGTGGGGACTAATTTTACTGGTCCTCCACTGGAAGCAGAACCACTAACCTCCTAACGTCCCTATGGAGGATGGTGGAGGGATAGTTCTCCATACCTTGGGTTTTCTTGACCTGTCCACCAAAAACTGGACAGCTTCGACATGTTCTCACCCTCACGTCTCGTACTATACCTTTCACATTAGGACACACCTCCACGACTCGGCCCAGCCTGAACTTGGCCCCTCAGCGCGTTCTGGTCAGCTAACCACACCAGGTCCCCAGCAGCAACATTTCTAGCAGGTGCGTGCCACTTCTGACGTATGTAGAGGCTTGGACCTGCCAACTGACTCCACCGCTTCCAGAACTTGTCAACCTCGATTTGGATTGCTCTCAACCGCACAAAAGGGTAAGTAGGATACTGAAACCCTCGGGAGTCCCCAGAGGGTCCTGAGCGACCAAGCAGAAGAGAGTTAGGAGTGATGACTTCCACAGTCTCATCTTGTACCTGGGCCCTGGCACCGATTGGTCTCTCATTTGACAGGTTAGCGGCAAGGAACAGGAGGGTTTGGAACTCCAGTGCTGTCAGGTTACCTTCTTCGCCAATACTGCTTAACGCTCTCTTGAGTACACGTACAGCCGCCTCAGCTGCACCATTTCGGTGGGGAGAGTCCGCCGGGTGAAACGCCCACATCCAGTCGGTTCCAACAGCTGCCGCCTTCTTCTGGACCTGATCCTTGTCGATGCCACTTAAGAACTCATAAAGCTCCTGTAATACTGGTCTGGCGCCCACAAAGTTTGTCCCTTGATCCGACCAGAGTTTTCTTGGGTGACCCCTTAGAGCAGTGAAGCGCTGGTAAGCCTTTAAGAATCCTTCCGTCGACAAATCTTCCACAATGTCAGCATGTACTGCCCTCGAAGCCATACAACTGAATACTACACCCCAGATTTTCATCTTTGCTCTTCTTCTTACATTATCCTTAACAACATATGGTCCAAAAAGGTCCAATGTCGTATACTCGAAAGGTGCGGCTGGTTCAGTTCGTTCGAGGGGAAGCTCACTCATCACCTGTTTACACATTCTCGCTTTGGTCTTTCTACAGTGTATACAGGAGTCAATGACTTTTCTGGCAATCCTTGGTCCCATCACCACCCATGCTTTAGACCTCACCCGGAGGAGTGTGCCAGCAACACCTTCGTGGTTAACCTCATGGGCCTCTCGTGTGAGAAGGGTGCTAATCCACGCATTGTAGGGGATCAGGGGCACACCGGCATCTCCTTGGTTAATGGTTTGGACTCTACCATAGCATTTTAGGAGCCCAGAAGCTTCATCCCTGCTGACAACGAGTCTGTTTAGCATTGTCACAGGAAACGTAACTCCCTTCTGGGCGGCTAAGCACAGGTCTTGGAATGCAGCTTTGCGTTCCTTAACGGTCAATACTGCCTCCCACTTTGCTGGTATAAAGGTCCTACCTACACGGGCCAACCACTTCTTCACAGCTCTGCGGACATAACCGACAACTCCACAAAGCTTAACTAGAGAACTGCACCTTGTCGGTTCAACTTGGTCTATGAGCGTAGCTCCCCACAGCGTCTCTGCTTCTTCGGACTCAGCTAAGGTCAATTCTACATTTTCTGGAGACACTGAAACCCTGCTTATTCCATCTGTAGCTATTGGGCCTTCGCCACCAGGACTTTCGGGATTCAACTGCTTCTTGGCTTGAGCTCTGGTGAGGACTGCTGAAAAGGCCTTTCTCTGGAGCTTACTCACCACCTCCCTAGCATCAGCTGCCACTTCTGAAGCAGACTTCATGGGCCAATCCTCGACTGGACTAGACAGGAACTTGGGACCTTCCTGCCACACAGAGTTCTCGTCTAGATATTCAGGAGAGCACCCCCTCGTGACTAAATCAGCGATGTTGACTTCTCCAGGGATCCACCACCAGTCAGTTACGGGTCCTGCCTTCTGAATCTCTCCGACTCTGTTCGCAAAGAATGTTTGGAATCCGTAACTCTCTCTCTGGATAGCCCCCAGCACCGTCTGACTGTCAATGAAGTGGTACCACTTTCCCACGTTTAATCGTCCATGCTTCAATATGTATCCCTTCAGACGTGTAGCGAAGACAGCTCCGCATACCTCAGCTTTGACAGCGTCACCTTTTTGGTTGAGAGGGGTTAACTTGGCTTTCGACTCTACCAGCCGGACGACCACACCATTTGATGTCTCCCATCGCAAGTATAGTACAGCGCCAAAAGACTCACAGCTCCCGTCAGAAAACGTGATTCCCCAGGGTGTACCCCTCCAGTCAGGGGGTGTGAGGCTTCTGTGGAACTTAATTCTACTCAAACGAGTGTACTCCTTGAACGGTTCAATTGCCTTCCCCCTGAGCTCGTCAGACAAAGGTTCATCCCAGGTGTCCTTAGTAAGCTTGCCAGCTTCCTGGAAGGCTCTTCTCACAAGGATCACCCCTTTCTGCTTCACAGGCGTAACTAGACCGATCGGGTCATACAGCCCGGCGATTTGGCTCAGAAGGACGCGACGAGTCAGTGGGTTTGGTGTCTTTACTTCCACTTCTTCTTCAGTGAGGTCAATCTCAGTCCTCATCTTCTTCTTCCTTCTGGAGAAGTTGATGGAGACCATTACGAAGAGTTTGTCCTCCTGCACAAGGTAACCAACCCCCAGAGCTTTGTTATCTTCCTCTCTTAGCTGGTTGGGCAATGTCAGAGTCATTTGCTTGGACTCGGACTTTGACCGGACCGGACCCAAGGTTTGAGGTAAAAGCCTCCCGTCTTCAGTATTCTTTCCACTCCCTCTTGGATCTTGTCAAGACAGCGTGGGTCATTGTGGGACGTCAGGAGGTCGTCCACGTAGGAGTCTTCCTCGATAACTCTTCTTTCCTCCTTCATCTCAGAGAACTGGGGTAACTTTGCGGTCTCCCGCATGGCAACCTGTGCAATGCACCCCGCTGGCTTGTCTCCCATGTTCACTCTTACGACAGCATAATCCTCAATTTCATCCTCTGGTGAGTCTCTCCATAGAAATCGATGCACATGGACCTCTTGTTCCTCCAGCCAAACCGAGTTGTACATTTTGGTGATGTCTCCAATCGCGGCATGTCTTCCTTCTCGGAATCTGAGGAGCACTGCTCTGATGGGATTTAGGACGTCTGGGCCTTTGAGCAAGATGCTATTCATGCTTACCCCCTTAAACTCCTGGCTGCTGTTCCAGACGAGGCGCACCGGCGTAGTCACCGAGTGGGGATTTGGGGCGGTTAAGTGGCTCACCCACCACACTGCACCTTTCCAGCTGTCCATCATGTCATTAGTAAGCTTAACAGCAGCTCCTCTCCCCACCATCTCATGGACTTGTCTTTTGTACGCCTCTTTCCATAGGGGGTCTCTCTCAAGCCGCTTCTCAGCCCTCAGGAAAGTTGCTTCCACAGCCTTTCGGTTGTTGGGAAGAGAGGCTGGGTCTTCCTTCCAGGGGTACTTCGCATCCCAGTGTGGCTGGTCGCTGTGAGCGTCTTCCTCCCTGAAGGTTAGACCTGCCTTTATTATCTCCAGCTCTTTCTCATCAGCCAAGGACATCTCCTTTCCTCCTGGTGGGCACTTTCCACAACGACACCCTCCACAGGTAGGGTCACAAGCAGCACCGATGCTATCCCATTTTAGCCACTCAAGGATCTCTTTATTGCACACTGCTGACGTTCGAACTCCTACACTGCTTTCTTGCTCCAAGCGGCATTCTGGTCTTTCCACAAACTTAACTTTGACAGCTACAGACCTCATTGAGTGAGCAAAGTGCGTCTCTGACTGCCATGTGGTCACCGCCACTTCTTCAAAGAGGTCTGGATGCACACCACTCACGATCTTACCAAGAGGACCATCCCACAACACCAGGTCGCCGACCCTTTGCAGCCTTTGTGGAGCTAAACGACCTTCTCGAGTACTGATCAATAGATCGATCTTCTCTGGGCGGGCCAGTTCTCCCGGCTTAGCTTCCGGGAAGAACTGCTCTAATCGCTCTGCTCTGATCCCACCACTCGATCCACTTTGGCGATGTCTTCCATCCCGTAGCAGATCATCTTATGAAGTTTCAGGGTTCCTCTTGAGGTCCACACCTTTATTGTTACAAGATACCTTTTTGTATCAACCTTCACCTTCATTGTGCCGACACCATACACGACAAGGGATATTGGTTCACCCGTCAGTCCAAGCCTTTCTGCAGCTTGGTGTGTAATATAGTTTGTATCAGACGCGAGATCGACCAAGGCTCCAAGACTGTCTCCCCTCTTTGTTGTGACCGGTACGAGCATCATGAGGACTGGGTGTTGTTTCAAACCACTTTGCCCTATCAGACTCTTGTCAGAACACACTGTCGTTATTGCCTTGTTAGTACAGGCTTTACGCACAGCCTCCAACTGGGGAGGAGTCAGTCCCAACTCTGCGAACACAGCCTCTTGTTCCTCCGTCGGACCACGAGGTCCCCTCTTCTCCCCTGCTTTGTTTTCCCTCTTGGTAGCATCCTTCTCAGCTGATGCCTTAGGGCAGAGGAAATAGTGGTGGTCCACTGGAGTGTTGCTTTTCTTACACTCCTCCTTACGACAAAGGAACTTTGAAGTGCAGCCACTGTCTACCCTGTGAACATCCAAGCACTTTGCACATGCTTTTGTCTTTTCCACTAGAGATTTCTTCTCAGACAGACTGGCCTTCCTGAAAGCTTTACAGCGGAACAGTTTACTTCCATGTTCTTCATTACCACACACAGGACATGCTAACTGCTTGGAGTCTCTTTTGACTTCACTTGCCGTAGCCTTAGTGAACGACTTTTTCTCTTTCCATCTGACACTTGGTTTATCCCGGTAGCTTGGTCGCTCAGGAGCATTAGCAGGCCACGGCTTGCTGGGCAGCAGCTGCTCCAACCTCACAAGCAATGACTTTTGGTCTTCCAGAAACAGCAAGAGCCTATCAAAACGGTTTCCTGGGTGGATGACATTAACAGGGTCTCTCACACACATGAGCCACTCTCTTTTCATGACATCAGGGAGTTTGCTCTCTAAAGACCGTATCACCAGCTGATTTTGTAGCGCGTCTGCACACCCTAGGTCCATGAGGTCTAATGTTGCTCTCTCCACTGCTAGGATCAATTCTAACGTCTCTCGTGGCTGGTGGTTCTTCACGGCAGGTCGTGATTGAAGCTCCAACACAATCTCTTCTGCCGTTTGTGCTTTGTCACCATAACGGTCCTCTAATTCCCTGAAGATATCGTTTGCATCTCTGCAGCACAACAGCCTGAGCTCACTTTTCACAGACTCGTCAATACTGTCTAGCAAGTGAAGTTTCTTGCATTCCCTTGACCCTGTAGGTTCTGCCTGCATCTGGATACTCTCCCATTCAGCCTTCCAACGCCAATAGTCTCTCCTGTCCGCGGAGAACTTAGGCAAACTTATTGGTGTGAGCCTTATTTTTGGTCGGGCCCATTGAGAGCTATCATCTCCACCAGCGTACAAACCAGAGCTGTTGTATGGCATGCTACTACCTAGTCCCGTGCTGAGATAGACGGGCGGAGCAGCACAATCTCTCATCAGTTGTGGTGTGCTGGCATGTGTCGGAGGCTGGGCGAAACTGACACCAAGACCACTATCAGGCCGCCTTGACTGCAGGTTGGACTGTAACGTTGCTTGGGGGGGTCTGTTTGTGGTAGATGCTACATACTTGCTCTGAGGTGGACTAGTGGCAGTAGCAAGTTGAGCAGCCCGTGTGGAGATGCTTGCTCTGTCAGAGAGCATGGATGAAGGAGCGCCCATAACATATGTAGTTCTTTGGTAGTCAGTGGGCGGATTGATGAAAGCATGCTGGGTGTTAACAGGTGGAGTAGCAATAGCAAGACTCACTGGTTGAGAAAAGGTAATGTTATCTGCAGTTGCAAGTGTGTCGATATTTGTTGTGCCAGATCCACCAACCACATCATCGCCTCCTGCATCTTCGTCCTCTTCCTCCTCATCTCCATTTACGTCATCATTTAGATCTTTCCTGTTCCTTTTCATGTCCTCATTCTCACGTCGGCATGTCCACTCATCCATCAGTTGCTCCTTGTCCTCTTTTAATGATAAAAAGAGCATCCATTTCTCCTTTCCAAGAGGCCGATAGTCTCTCCAAGTGTACACAGCCTGTCACGGTTGGTAAATCCTATGTCTACTTCTTGTCTCGTGTTTCTGTCATGTTGTGTGTGTGCTGATTAGGGGGGGCGTGACACTCTATCAGCGCTCATCAGCAATCACTCATCACCAGCTGCAGTCTATCAATCATGTGTATATATTCTCATCAACTTCTCATCTCCTTTGTCAGATCGTTGTTTGTGGTTCCCGGTGTGTGTATCTCCTGTCTCGTTCAGTCGTGTTCTTCCCTGGTTCTGGTTCTTGTTCGCTGTCTTCTGGATTACTGTTCGTCGTTGGATTCACCACCACCATCACCACTGCACCTGACCATTGGAGCCCCTGCGTTGCTAACTTTGTGCCTGTTTGTGACTGTTGCTTGTTACATTGACCTTAATTGAATAAAGAGTTAACTGCACTTGCTTCCTCCGTTCTATCATGACAGAACGATCTGACCAAAGCATGGAAGCAGCGGAGGACTCACAGAGATCCTTGAATGAGTTTGTTTCAAGCAGTCTTCAACGTATGGACACGCAGGAGAAGAATCTCAACGAGACAGCTCGCGCTGTTCAGGCGTTAGTAACGCAGGTGTCTGGGCTCACCCAACAGATTCAACACCTTCGTATTCCCACTGCGCCATCCGCACCGCTGATTCCCCCACCACCACCAGCAGACCCATCCCAGTCAGAGCCTCGCCTTCCCCCTCCAGAGTCATATGCAGGTGAAGAAAATTTTTGTCGAGCTTTTTTGACCAGATGTACTATGCATTTCTCACTGCAACCCAGGACGTTTCGCGAGGAACGGACCAAAGTAGCGTTCGTCTTGACGCTTCTGACTGGGAGAGCGGCGCTATGGGGAGCAGCGGTGTGGGAGAACCAAGACGACTGCTGTTCCTCGTTCCAGAAGCTCTCCGAGGAGATGCGGCGAGTATTCGATCGGGCCGCATCAGGAAGAGAGGCTGCCAGGGTGTTGAAGGAACTGCGTCAGGGTGAGAGATCCGTTTCTGACTACTCCATTGAATTTCGAACCCTGGCAGCCGAGAGCAAATGGAACGAGGAGGCGCAGTGGGACATGTTCCTGCATGGGCTGGCTGACCGTGTCCAGAAGGAGATCTACGCACTGGACCTGCCCACCAAGCTGAACGATCTCATCGCACTGGCGCTAAGAGTGGATGCACGCCTATCTCGAGTGAAGAATCGAGGTCAACACGATCGTTTTCCTGGAGGAATCGAGGGGCAGCGTCCAGGGGGCGAAGGCGCGGTCAGCCCTACCCACGATCACGAGCCCATGCAGGTGGGTCGAGCCCGGCTTTCCCGGGAGGAGAAGGAGAGGCGGAGATCCCTGGGCCTTTGTCTGTACTGTGGTGGAGTGGGACACTTGGCGTTTAATTGTCCGTTAAAAGGCCCAGCCCGGCAGTAAATATGAGGCTACTGTCGGGTGGGATCTCTGCCGAGAAGACCTCACCGACATCTACCTTCCTCCCGGTAAGGCTCCGATGGTCAACTCACCTCCACGATTGTCGAGCACTACTGGACTCAGGGGCGGAAGGTAATTTCATGGACCATTCATTTGCACAAAAACTTCATATTCCCCTCAAACCCCTCTCACACCTAATCGATGTTCATGCTCTCAACGGCCAAAGACTTCCCACCATTTCATTTATCACCGAAGATATCACCCTCATCACATCCGGCAATCATTCAGAGACTATTTTTTTTTATATTCTGGACACTCCACTAGCACCCATCGTTCTTGGTCACCCATGGCTCACCCGTCACAACCCCAAAATAGACTGGCAACTCAAAACTATAGCATCATGGAGCAGTTTTTGTCATAAGTCTTGTCTTGTGTCTGCTTGTCCGTCTGTTTCTGTTCGTGTGTTACAGGAGGAAACAGTGGATTTATCAAACGTGCCCACGGAGTATCGGGATCTGAAGGAAGTGTTCAGTAAGTCTCGGGCTGATTCTCTTCCTCCGCATCGTCCCTATGACTGTGCTATAGACTTATTGCCAGGTACGTCTCCGCCTAAGGGCAAATTATATTCACTCTCTGTCCCAGAGAGAGAGGTCATGGAGAAATACATTTCTGATTCTCTGGCAACGGGATTCATCCGCCCTTCCTCTTCTCCAGCGGGGGCGGGGTTCTTTTTTGTGGGGAAGAAAGATGGATCTTTGCGACCTTGTATTGATTACCGGGGGCTGAACAACATCACGGTGAAGAATACTTATCCTTTGCCGTTGATGTCTTCAGCCTTCGAGAGGTTGCAAGGAGCATCTATTTTCACAAAACTGGATTTAAGAAATGCTTATCATTTGGTCCGCATTAGGGAGGGGGATGAATGGAAGACTGCTTTTAACACCCCTAGAGGGCACTTTGAATATTTGGTTATGCCTTTCGGTTTGTCCAATAGCCCAGCGGTCTTCCAAGCACTTGTCAATGACGTGTTGCGAGACATGGTCGATCAGTTCATATATGTCTACCTGGATGACATATTGATTTTTTCTTCGTCTCTCCAGGAACACGTGCAACACGTCCGACAAGTGCTTCAGAGGTTGTTAGAGAATGGGCTTTTTGTCAAGGCGGAGAAATGCGTTTTTCATGCACAGTCTGTTCCTTTTCTAGGTCACATCATCTCGGTTGAGGGAATGCGCATGGATCCTGACAAGGTTAAGGCTGTGGTGAATTGGCCAAGTCCAGATTCCCGTAAGGCCCTACTGAGGTTTCTGGGGTTCGCCAATTTTTACCGGCGTTTTATTCGCAATTTCAGCCGACTAGCCGCGCCTCTGACTGCCTTGACCTCCCCCAGAACAACGTTCAGGTGGTCAGACGCAGCGGAAGCTGCGTTTGCCAAACTGAAGGGTTGCTTCGTTTCAGCCCCCATCCTGATAACCCCTGATCCATCACGTCAGTTCGTGGTGGAGGTCGATGCGTCAGAGGTGGGGGTAGGTGCAGTGTTATCGCAGCGCTCTCCTTCAGACGACAAGATGCACCCTTGCGCGTTTTTTTCGCATCGTTTATCTCCCGCTGAAAGCAATTATGACATTGGCAACAGAGAGTTGTTGGCGGTCAAGCTAGCATTGGAGGAGTGGCGTCACTGGTTAGAAGGGTCGGGGGTACCTTTTATCGTCTGGACCGATCACAAGAATCTGGAATACAATCGTACTGCTAAAAGACTTAATTCCAGGCAGGCTCGGTGGGCTCTTTTTTTCGGACGTTTTGACTTTACTCTCTCGTACCGGCCGGGTTCCAAAAACATCAAACCCGATTCTTTATCGCGCATTTTTGACCGTTCCGATCGCCCGTCTACTCCCGAGTGCATTTTACCAGAGAATCTATTCATCTCTACACTCACATGGGAGGTCGAATCGAAGGTCAAGAAGGCCTTAGAAGGGGTAACGCCTCCGACTCGTTGCCCACCGAATCGTTTGTTTGTGCCGGAAAGTTTACGGTCCAGCGTCATTCAGTGGGGTCATTGTTCCAATGTGGCTTGTCATCCAGGAGTCAATCGTACCATGTTTTTGGTAAAGCAACGATTCTGGTGGCCTCTCATGGCTCGTGACGTTCGCAGTTTTGTATTGGCTTGCTCAGTTTGTGCCACGGGTAAAACTTCCAATCGACCCCCAGATGGGTTACTTCAACCGCTGCCGGTGCCTTCGAGACCCTGGTCCCACATTGCGCTAGATTTTATCACCACCCTCCCACCCTCCCAGGGTCACACGGTTGTTTTGACCGTGGTGGACCGCTTCTCGAAGGCAGCCCATTTCATTCCCTTGCCCAAATTACCTTCAGCCAAGGAGACAGCGGTGAGTGTCGTTGACCACGTCTTTCGGCTTCATGGCCTCCCGACGGACGTGGTTTCTGACAGAGGACCCCAATTTGTGTCCAAATTTTGGCGAGAGTTTTGTAAACTCCTGGGGGCGACTGTCAGTCTGTCCTCTGGGTTCCATCCCCAGAGCAATGGTCAAACTGAGCGAGCCAACCAGGATTTAGAGAGAACGTTGCGATGTTTAGAGTCCAAGAATCCTTCCTCCTGGAGCCAACAATTGTCTATGGTGGAGTACGCCCACAACACGTTGCCAGGGTCATCTATGGGCCTATCACCATTTGAGTGTAGTGTAGGTTACCAGCCACCTATCTTTCCTAGTCTGGAATCCGAAGTCGCGGTCCCCTCTGCCCACGCCTTCGTCCAGCGGTGTCACCGCACTTGGACTAGAGCCCGTGAGACTCTACTCCAAGTGGGGGCGCGCACCAAGGTCAAAGCCGATCGCCACCGGCGGAGACCTCCCGTATACGTCGTCGGTTCCAAAGTGTGGCTTTCTACCAAGGACATTCCTCTCCGTTCCATTTCGAATAAACTTGCACCTAAATTCATTGGCCCGTTTGCTGTCACCAAAATCATTAGTCCAGTGACAGTCCGCCTGAATCTTCCTCCAGTGTACAGGAGGATTCATCCCGTCTTTCACGTTTCCAAAATTAAACCCGTCTTTTATGCTCGTATTAATCCGCCAGTTCCGGTTCCCCCCCCGCCGCGTCTCGTAGACGGGGAACCCTCTTATTCGGTCAATCGTGTGCTGGACTCGAGACGGAGGGGGCGCGGATTCCAGTACTTGGTGGACTGGGAAGGTTACGGTCTGGAGGAGAGAAGTTGGGTGCCGGCTAGAGACATCCTGGATCATTCCCTTATCGATGATTACAATCGGCAGGTAAGGGAGTCTGGGAACGCCAGGAGGCGTTCCTAGGGAAGGGGGTACTGTCACGGTTGGTAAATCCTATGTCTACTTCTTGTCTCGTGTTTCTGTCATGTTGTGTGTGTGCTGATTAGGGGGGCGTGACACTCTATCAGCGCTCATCAGCAATCACTCATCACCAGCTGCAGTCTATCAATCATGTGTATATATTCTCATCAACTTCTCATCTCCTTTGTCAGATCGTTGTTTGTGGTTCCCGGTGTGTGTATCTCCTGTCTCGTTCAGTCGTGTTCTTCCCTGGTTCTGGTTCTTGTTCGCTGTCTTCTGGATTACTGTTCGTCGTTGGATTCACCACCACCATCACCACTGCACCTGACCATTGGAGCCCCTGCGTTGCTAACTTTGTGCCTGTTTGTGACTGTTGCTTGTTACATTGACCTTAATTGAATAAAGAGTTAACTGCACTTGCTTCCTCCGTTCTATCATGACACAGCCTCCTTGAGTTCATGCAGTTTCCTATCCAGCTTACCACTCTCGACCCCTTGCTGCACCCATGGCACTATATTACTTTTTCCGAGCGCCTCAGACTGATCAAGAGCAGACTTGAACTGTGTTACAAGAGCGTCTATGTCCGGCGCTGCATACTTGGACCATAGGATTTCCATGATCTTGTTTTCAGTTTCAAAGAACTTTTGCTCACTGGCATCTCTCTTCGTCAGGGCATCCTGCAACTCACTGTCATCACCCGTAGGGTCTTTTTGGGTCTGTGCATCAACATATTCATTACTGACATCAAGGAGTTTGTCATAATCATCCTTCAATTTCACTAACTCTTCTGTCAACTCAACTTCACGTAAACGGCCAGCACAAACGTTAAGACGGTTTATTCGTATTGTAAAGTTTCGTTGTGCATTTGAGCGTTTCCGCTTTAAGCTCTCCAGATCTGACTTATCGTCTGCCATTTTGTTCTTGTATTTATATTCTTATTTCTTCTTTTTATTTATTTAATCTTTTTTTTTCTTTTTTGTGAACAGAGTCCGAAAAATCACCTTTTAGCAAAATGACTCGTTCAAAAGAATCGTTCAAAGGAATTGTTCTTGAATCGTTCAAAAGAATCGTTCATCCGTGAACAACACAAACGTCTTCGTCAGCTGTTATGGCTTAAATCGGCGTTACAAAGTCACTATATTAGCCCCGCGGCTGTTATCATTATCCACACAGTCTTACTCACGGTTGTGGAAGTTATTCAGCCCTTCAACGTGACTTCAGCTCCTCCGTTGTAGTGGTTTTGTTGACAGCCTCTTCAGTATCTGATTTTCCAATCCCGGCGTCGTCATCAACAACGGCTCTCCTCCGCTCGCGTCCGTGTTCTCTCAAGCACGGCTCCGATGACGGTTTACAACTGTCCACTTCTCTACTAAGCTACCTTCTATAGCTTAATAATCTCCCCACTGGAAGGGCTTCAGGACAAATACGGCGGATACAACTCAAGTCACTTTATGAGCTTTTATTTTTCACACACACAAATCTCATCCACAAACTAGCCTGAGAGCTACAGCTACGCTAGCCTGTTAATTGGATTAGTGACATTAATTAGGTTGTAAACCTGAAATGAAACAGAAACACCAGGAATAAACGATAAATTTACACAATTATGTGATATTAAGATGTTTTCTCTCAATTACCAATAGCGATGCTAGATTACAGTAACTCACCGGCAAGGCGTACCAGTCCTGAACATCGACTAAACGAAAATGAAACTTAAAAGTTACACAGGCAAATAGGAAATATGCTAACTGCCTTGTAAGGATATGACATATTCCACTAAATATAACATAAATATACCCCATTAGAAACATGTTAGTAAATGTACACACTTATTTTCTTAATTACACTATAACATAATATTAACATCCATCTCTATATATTTTTGTATCACTCTTTCAATATATAACCATATAAATCTATCTGGTTCCACCTACTGGAAAGTTCTAGTCTTCTCTGACCGGAGGATTAGGCCAGTATACACACAGTCAGCATATCATCACCGCATCTGTTCCGTTACACATACAAAACCCTTTGAAAACGAAATGCATAACTCAATTCACATACATAGTGTTAATTACACAACTATGTAAACTTAAGATAACTCATAAAACTGAAATATTCAACAATATTGAAATCAATGACTGTCTCTCGTATATAGCAGGCTAACATGCTGACCGTGAGGATCCATGCTAACCATGTGCTCGCTCGGGCAGTCTAACTCACGACACACTATCATTAAACTAAAACAAACGACTTTCAAACTTTAAAACTCATCAGTACTGCATTAACAATGTTAATACTGAAAACCGAGATGTTTTAAATACCTGAATAAGGAGTAGAAGAAAGATTATTGATAATGAATCAATGAGAAGAGAAGAGCGCTGTAGTGATTGCTTCAACAGTGTATTAGTTCTGATGGAGCGTATCACGGGCGCGCCCCACATACCGGAGCGTGCAATGACGTCATCACGCTGATATGCCAGACGAAAATAATTGAATTAATAAATGCACATAACGCTCTTTTTTTTTGTTTACACAGCACAAATAAGCATTTAAACAGTATTATCAACATCAAGAAATTAACATTGAACAATTCTATAATGTATTAGAAGAAGTTAATAAACATAAAATTCACTCTATCACATATGGACCCTCATTATGTTTCTGTGTTAGTGTGGGGCTATTTTTAGCCTTGTTAGGGGTATTAACTAGCGATTTCTTTTTACTTATTATATGCCCCCATATACTAGTGTTATATGCTAAACAGTTTTAGAGATAAAACTCTGTACATTCAATTGACCTTTCGCCGGCCCCTCCCACAAAACGGCCATTGTCCAATCACACATCATAGCAACCGTTACTGTGCGAGCTGTTCCGTCAAACAGTAAGCGGTGCGGTGTGTGTAGTAAGCAAGATACCCCGAGAGATTGTCTGGAAAAGTTGTGTTTTTTCCCTTTCCAAAGCCCAAAACACAATGCGAGCGGTGCTGTATTAAACAGTGTAAATGCCCCAATTCCAGTTAAATGTGTCGAACATGATTAACTCGCGTGCAGCATGCGTGAGACTGAGATTAGTCAAAGAAGCATGGAGAAAGCAGATCAAAAGGATCCACAAAGGACTTAAATTTTCTAAAGGGTTGTTGTTAACATACCATGATATTCTCGGGGAAAATGAGCAGCAGTCAGCTAAGTTAGCAGTGCAGCATCATAGACTACGGTTTAAATCTTGCCCCATTGAAGTCGACAGGGTGCGAATTTTAAAAAGAGGATAACACTGTGTAGGCAACACCAATTTTTGTAATTTTTGTCTGTACTGACAGCACTCCATATGTACAAAGAAATGAGCTCAATGCTAAAATTGACCGGAGTTCTCCTTTAACATCAGTTTTTTTCTTTTGCTGCTTTAACTGTTTTTTTTTTTTGTTTTTTTTAGCAAACCACATTTGTTGTGAACCAAAAAAATATATATCAACGAATGCTGATGGTTATGTATTGATGGTGACATGATCATCGTATAATCTCTTGATTCACTGATCTCATCTTGTGTTTCCCTTGTCTAAAGTGTTATTAACAGACTGATATTTTAGTTTGGTATTTTACACTTAAAGTCCAAACCATAGCAAAAGTTTTAGGAGCAATTAGTTATAATGAAGGATTTTCTAAAACACACAAAACAAAAAATACAAACACTAAAAAATACAGAACTACAGCGTCATTTAGGCAGACACAAATATTAAAAATGAATCTTGACAATGGTGGCAATAAAAAAGACCATTCAGCTGCATTTGTTCATACTGCAGTGCATGCTGGGAGTTTTGTGCTAGATAAAATTATAATGTCTTCCAAAAGATTGTGTCTACAGGGTTTTAGTTCAAAAAGTTTCTTATAAGTGGTTTTAATCCTAAATTTATCCACATATCAATGCTTAAATTTTCTCTGCCAACATATGAAATTTTAATCGGAAACCCTAAGGTTGTTTATATGTAATACACTTAGATGATATAGTGATGAACAAGAAGTGGCTAATACCAAGTTATCGTGGATATCAGATTGTGGTTATGTTACTGTTAACCCATTTATGAAGTTTTCCTGGGGTGTTAGAAATCATTCCAGAGCAGTGTGCTGGCCCAGCGGAGTGCAGTGGACCACAGTTTCAGGACAGCTGAGGAAATGACTAACAGTCTTAAATTAGAGCTGTGCTTTCACGTCTGGCTCCACTTACTGTAGCTACTCCACACAGTCTCATTTTCTGTCCTTGAGTCAGCATGTGTTTGTGTTTGTATATCATTTGTGCTATGTCTGTTTTGCACTGGAATAGATCTCTGATATCCAGTAGTGTCTGAGTAAGTATTGTAAGTTTCTTGACCAACAATAAATAAACGTTTCTCAACATGTGTCCACATCTTGTTACAAGTGAAATATGTCTTTTTTGTTTGTCTGACCCTGTGTGTCCTCGTTCATATTCACATAACTATGTGTTTCTGCACCCTTGTTGAAGGAAGTGCTCTTACACTCATACGCTCTGTGAACCCACACATCTCTATGTAGACCCAAAAGCAGCCTTCACTGCCCTTTAGTAACATGGGCTGGCTTGAATCTCATAAGGGATGCCTCACTTTAAAGTCTTCAGATTGAATAACAGTGTTTTTTATGCTTATAAATATATTAGTTTAGTTTCATTATGATATCATATCAATATTTTAGAGCCCCCACCCAATCCTAAATTGAACGTTCTTCAACAATATAAAACCTACAATAGGCACACACACACATACACACACACACACACACACACACACACACATATATATATTTAGAGTAACAATTTTTTTTTACATTATTACATAGATATTTCTGAGCACATAACCATTTCTTAACAATGTAAAAGATGTGTCAAGTAGAATAACTAGCCTCTTTTTTTCATCACAGTAATGAGAACGGGGAAATGAAAATGTACTTAATTGTCATGAAAATGTTGCAATAAACTATGCAATAAATGACTGTTACAACAAATGAATGAATCCACAAAAATATCGGTCCCACTTTATATTAAGTGGCTTTAAGTACTATGTACTTACACTGAAAAATAAGTACAATGTACTATTGTAAAACACTTTTGCTGCTATTGAGGTGTGATCTGGGTAAGGTTAGGGGCAGGTGTGGTGGTATGGGTAGGTTTAAGGGTAGGTTAAAGTGTAAGGGATGAGTCAGCTGTGTAATTACAGATGTAATTACATTAATTAGTTATAGCTGTAATGACATGCTGGTATTTTAAAAATATAAGTACAATGTAAAAACATGTATGTACACAACAAGTCCATTGTATCAAATTATTTGTTTCAATGAAAGTACATATAAAGCCACTTAGGTCATTCCAGAACATGTTCTAAGACACCCACTCATAAGTGCACTTACGCATACATATGACAGAAAATGTTTGTGCAGACAGTTCAAAGGACAGCCTGGGAATAGAAAGGAATGTGCCATCCAGTGAGTGGGGGATTGAGTAGTAGCCCAAGAAAGGAGAAGAAAAGGACAGGAAATGGATGGAAAAATAATGAGCTAAAATAAATAAAAGCTGTCTCAGCAGTTAAAACACAAACTGAAACTTATCAGTGCAGTTTGTCAGACACAGCGAGACTAATAGAAACAGAAGAAATGTCCCTAAGTAGGGAATGAGACAATGCAGCTGGACCCTCCAGGTGTGATGATTGCCTGAAGCCTGTATAGAATCATATATTATCACCCACCGAACAGCTCATGTCCTTGGATCACATGTCCTTGGATCACAACTTTTACAACAAAAATAACGACTTTATTTGACTTTCTTCCTTTTCTTCCTTCTGGGCCTGAGACGAGAGTTCAAGAGATTTCCACGATGCATGCGCGAGAACTACGTTCTTCTTCTACTACTTCTTGTTCAGTTCTCGCGCATGCATCATGGAAATCTCTTGAACTCTCGTCTCAGGTCCAGAAGGAAGCAAAGGAATAGTCGAATAAAGTTGTTATTTTTGGGGGGGTTTTCCGCACAAAAAGTATTCTCCTCGCTTGATAAACTTATAGTTGAGCCACTGTAGTCACATGGAATATTTAAACATTTACTTCATTGACTTTCTGGGCCATCAAGTTTTAATCCCTTTGGGTGCCTATGTAGCAGTGATCCACCTTTCAAATTTAATTTAAAATATCTTCATTTGTGTTCTAAAGATGAACGAAGGTCTTACAGGGTTGGTACAGCATGGGGGTGAGTAATTAATGACTTAATTTTCATTTTTTGGGTGAACTATTCCTTTAAAGGGTCATGAAACCCCTCTCTTTCAGCTAAAGTCTAGCTCAAAATCTTTTTGAAAAATGCAACTGAAATGGGCGTGGCTAGCTGTGAGAAGAAGGGAGGGAGTGGGTGTTGTATGACAATCACTGTCACTGTCCCATGCATTTCGACTGTCACTAAAAGCAATGGTAAAACGTGAGGAAATGCTAGATTTTTATATAGCTGGCAAAGTTAAAGTCTTATGAAGTACACTGACACTTTATTATAGTCCTTTCAAAAATAACTGAATGTCCTGCTACAAATATTAGCCTACAGTAATCGTAATTCTAATTAAAACATATTAATGTAGGCTACATGTATAATTATTGTCATTATAAAATATATAGTGGTTTATATAGACACTATAAATACATTTCAGAAAAAAATTATTAATTTTCCGCTTAAAAAATCGTTCCGTGCATAGTCATACATAGACAGTAAAAGAAAGTGCATAGTCTATGCGCCCTCTGAACCCTCATAATAAATGACTTCTCATTTTACACACACACACACACACACGCACACACACACACACACACACGCACACACACACACACACACACACACCTCTGAAGGGATAGAAAGTCCTCGGGATACCTTGGATTAGTTGTCAACAAGGTGAAGTCCATCATTCTCCTCTTGTCGCAGCTCTCTCGCGAAAATGTTCGTGGCACACACTATAGTTTAGATCAGGTATAGACGTGTCCGCGTCCAGAGCCAGAGTCTAGCCCTGGCAGCATCGCGGGGAACATATTCAACCCACTTGGACTTTGCACCATGAAAACAAATAGTTTGCGTCCCATGATTGCCTCTCTCATCTAACGTTACTACGCGATATCACAGTTTGTCATGTCTGTCGTTGGAAAGATCCACGTGGTGTCATAATTAATTAAGAGGCCGTGTCTTCTCATAGGATAACACCGATGAGTCATCAACGCACTGTGCAGTGCACTGCCACGTCACCCACTACAATGAAGATTTTAAACCCGGAAGACGAAAAAAGCGGAAAAAACCTCAAATTTAACCATTTTAACCTTATTATTAAATCTAACAGATGCTAACATTGTCTTCAATGGTGTTCAACACACATACCTCTGTTATAATCTCAGAAAATTTGGTTTGGGGTTTCATGACCCTTTAAGGCTGATACGACTCCATATTTAAAATACAAAGATTTTGTGGTTCAGATAAGGTCCAGTTCTGGTTTATTTCTTTGCTCTTGGCTGACATGTGGCACTGCTATGGCCTGTTTTTGAGATCTGGGCCACCCAAAGCCATCATTCTAAGTGTGAGGTCCGTGAGATGGCAAGGTAGTATAGGGTTAGAATCTTACCTAGAAGGTGAGGCATTTTTTTATGATTGTTTTATTGAGGACAGGGGTTTTTGGAATTTATTTGATCAGTGTTCTTACCAGTGGCGGGCCGTGCATTTCACACTTAGGCCTTCTGTCCTACCTGAATTAATAACTTTCAATAGTGTATCAGCGCAAAGACTCTCTATAATTGTTGTTTTTATTTTGCACCGGCATTTATTGGATTAATGCGGTGAGTTCGGGAAAGGCCGCGAGAAACGAGCGCGTGAGTTCGGTTTGTGCATTTGTACAGTGGTTCTTGCGTTCCGAATCAGATTATAAATTCAGGAACGGAGCCTCCCTTATCTTGTCATTCAAGGGTTAATGTACAATAGTCCCTTTTCAGACGTTACAATAGTATGCATGTTTGAAAAAAAAATAATGAGTTTCGATCGTAAATTTATAAGAAAAATTAAGAAGAAAATCATATTCACCACGGGGGGGAAAGCATATTACTCACCAAGATTATTTTTACACAAAATCCATCCTTATTTCTTTCCTCAAGAAGACTGCAGGTTCTATCTGCGTTTCAGTTCCAACAATGTCGTGTCTGTCTCGTCATATTTCTAGCAGTTTTAATTCACTTTATGGCTGAGAGTGCCTGCTCGACAGAAGCACACACAGTCACCGCAAAACATGACAATGTTTACAGCTGCCCCATGCTCTCGCACAGAGTTTTGAACAAAATTAACGCGATCATCGGGACTTTTGCCTTTAGAACCATTCGTGGCATAACTTAACATTAGTCAGTTCTGTTTTTACCCGGAGAGATCGAATAGAGTTCCGTATCTGCGTTTAGCTCGGTCTGAATAAGGGATTTTTTCTGCTGAGGGTCGAGGAGGGAAAGAAACATTAATTTGTGGGTTGAAAAACTATTACATCTACAGGAATATTTAGATTAATTTAAGTAGTTCGCTACAGATGCAGATACTAGTAATAGTACGCAGATATGGCTCTAACGTTACGCGCTCTGAGCATCCAATCAAAGAACGAGAATATACAGACGTTGCTAGATGCCAGCTAGATGGCCCCGCTCCAGTCAAAGCGAAATCTGATTGGCTGATTAAATCTGACGGATTATCTGATTGGTTAAAGCAACGGCATTCATTTTAAGTTACAGACGCCCGCTCTGTCGATTCTGAAGGCCTCCAGGCAGATTTATTTACCCGGCAACGCATGATGGCTGAAATATGATTGGATACAAGCTCTAACATAAAAACACACTACTGGAAGCAGCGCAACCAAGAGAAAAGCTATGATATTAAAATAACGAACTATTGGGAATAATTTAATACTCATTCACGGAAAAAATATATTAAAGTGCAAGTCAGTGATTCTGATAATGTTTAGGCCAGCAGAGAAGGCCTTGCTGGCCCTGACGGCCCACCACTGGTTCTTACAATGAGTTTTTATTTCAGGTGTGGCCTCATATTGCTAGCTGCTGTTTCAGGTGGCTCATTGATATACTTGTAAAGCTTATGTGTAATATGTATTCTGATAGAATTCAGCTTACTGATACTCTAGTCTATATCTCCTCCCTGAACTTCCAGCTACCCTGTATCTTGGTCTCTTACCCTGTATCTTGGACGTAGGTCATTTCCAATGTAATTTTCAGTCAGAACACATTTCACACAGCAGGATTTTGAGACAGACAAGTCTAGGTATTTAGTATGCCATTTAGGATATCTCACGGGCATTGGCAACACATCATCGATTCTCTCAGATCTTTGATAATGTATACTGTGTGATTGTCACTCGCGTGAACAAGCACCGTTTTCACTCCGATTTCGGACATTTGTCGGCGATGTAACGAAATCTGTCTGCGAGTAAATTTCTGGGTGAAAATCGTGCAGTGTGAACTCTGCATTAATCAACCAAGTGTTAAGCGAATATGTGACAGTAAATTAATCTTGCTTTCTGGAATATAAAATGATTACCTGTCCAGTCAGGACATCGCGAATATCTACACAATCCTGACAAAAATCTCGGGAGATATGGAGGGAATTGCGGAGATACGTAAGACTACTGTGTCGATGGAAGCCAAACTATCCTCCTTGATTACAAGACTGGATGAGGTTGAAAAACGGGTCGAATTTTTGGAGGGGGCCGAGAAAGAATCACAGGCGAATCCACCTGCTACCAAAGCCGATCTGGAACAGTTATGGGACAAATTGGAAGACATGGAGAACCGGAACAGACGCAACAATATTCGTATCGTCGGGATCCCTGAAGGGAAAGAAGGCCAGGATATGGTGAGCTTTCTGGACAGTCTCATCACGCAACTGGTTGACTCGACGGACAGACAACTTGAGATTGAACGTGCACACAGATCTCCCGGTCAGCGCCTCAATGCGACAGATAGACCTCGGCCAGTTCTGGCGAGATTCCTACGGTCAGCCGACAGGGACTTTGTGCTGCGGGCGGCGAGAGCTAAAGGCAAGCTGCTCTGGGAGAATAACAATATTATGATATTTCCTGATTTTGCGAGATCAACTCAGCAGAAACGAGACAGATTCAAGGAATGCAAGAAGCTGCTTAACATGAAGAAGGTGAGCTTTGCACTGCTCTATCCTGCGAAATTGCGAATTGACACTGAGAATGGACACAGGACCTTTTTTTGCCCTTGACAGGCTATGGTCTTTATCGAAAAAATGGAATGATTGTGGATATCCTTCTTTTTTCTTTCTCTCTTTTTTTCTTTCTTTCTCCACCTCTGAATTATTATTATTGTTTTTTTTTTTCTGTGTGGATTTAGCTATGTTAGTTAGCTGGACTTGATTATATACAGAATCCATGCTAACAACAGTTGTATTCTTGTGTGTTCATCCGAGACTAGAGGGGAGATCACTAAAATTCATCGGTCATCTTGAGTTATGAATCGGAGTAGCGTGAGCCTCTTGAACGAGTCATGTGCTTTTGGACTTGGGGGTGGGGGTGGTCTTTTGTTAAAACGCAATTTTTTTTTGTAAAAATACTGCTTCGCAGTGTTCAATTTGAAGCACATTCTGTTTTTTTGTTTATGTGGGGGGGTGTTTTGGGGTTTATGGTCACACTTCCGTTTGAGTATGGTTTGGATGACTGGACATACCTGATTGTACATTTTATATATGTCATTCCTGGACCTAGGTAAATTATCTTTCTCCACGTGGAATGTGAATGGGTTGGGGCACCCTATTAAAAGGAAGAAGGTGGTTTCATCTCTAAGACGCATTACATCTGATATAGTATTTCTTCAAGAGACTCACCTTAGTATGCAGGAAGCTGAAAAACTAGGCAAGGTATTTGGCGGCTATGTGTTTTCCAGTGAAGGGTCAAGCAACAGTAGGGGAGTTATAATATTGATAAAAAAGCATTTGCAATTTAGATGTGTTAAAAAAATGAAAGATACATCTGGAAGAGTAATTATGGTCTGGGCCGAAATACAGGAACAAAATTTAGTATTGGCCAATATCTATGCGCCGAATCTTGACGATCAGAATTTTTTTATAGATTTGGAAGTAAAGTTACGATCTGTTGTGAACTATGAGATTGTGCTGGGTGGGGATTTTAATTTGATAATGGATCCACTTCTAGATCATAGTTCCTCAAAAATATATAACACACCTAAAGCAAGATTTATAGTACACCGGATGTGTCAATCTCTCGGCCTCATAGACATTTGGAGACTTCTAAATCCAAATGGGAGGGATTATACTTTTTTTTCTAATGCACATAACATTTTTTCCAGAATTGACTTTTTCCTTGTGTCAAAATCAATTATCCCTTTTGTCATTACATGTAAAATTGGGAATATCATCATCTCAGACCATGCTTGGGTATGTTTAGAGTTGAAACCTTCTATAGAGAGGAAGAAATCTTCTAGATGGCGCCTTAATATATCTCTCTTAAAAAACCCAACATTCCAACAAATGCTAAAAACTGAAATTAATGCTTACATAGAATTCAATTGGTCATCAGTATCATCAGTGGGGGTGGCATGGGATGCTCTTAAGGCAGTTATTAGGGGCGGTATCATTCAATTTGCTGCTCACTCTAAAAAACTTAAAGGTCAAGAACTATTAGAGCTAGGCAATAGCATTAAGAGGATTGGGACAAAAATGAAACGACATGTGACATCTAGTGGTCTTAGAGAACTAACTCAATTAAAATATAAATATAATATAATTTTGTCTCAGAAGTTTGAATTTTTGTTATTCAGGACAAGACAGATGTATTTTGAGTCAGGAGATAAGGCAGGGAAATTTCTAGCTAATTATATTAAGCACAAGGAGTTTTCCTCCATTCTTCCATCTATTAAGTCTTCCAGGGGAGATATATTAACTACTGCTGTAGATATAAATAAATCATTTAAGGAATTCTACATAGATTTGTATAAATCAGCGTCGTCATCAACTGATGAGGATATCAGTAGTTTCCTGGAACGGCTAGATCTCCCTAGGCTTTCAAATGACCAGAAGCAACTTCTGGATTCAGATATAACTTTGGAGGAAGTGATAGAGGTGATCAGAGCATTGCCCACGGGGCGTGCTCCGGGTCCGGACGGTTTTCCTGCTGAATTCTTTAGAGAAAATTTTAAAGAACTTGCTCCATTAATGTTAGAAGTCTTTATGGAGGTATTCCAGAGGGAGGAATTACCACCAACATTGTCACAAGCCTTAATTAGTCTTATACTCAAGAAGGATAAGGATTCAAGTGAGTGCAAAAATTACCGTCCGATATCGTTGATTCAATTAGATATAAAAATTTTGTCTAAAATCCAAACTAACCATCTAAACAAAGTTATATCATCTCTTATACACATAGATCAAGTAGGATTTATTCGTGGCCGCAGCTCCTCTGATAATATTCGGCGGTTTATAGACATCTGGTGGGCGGTAAGGGAGAAACAGACCCCGATTGCCGCCGTTTCATTGGATGCCGAAAAGGCTTTTGACTTGGTGGAATGGAAGTATCTTTTTAAAATTCCAGAAGTTTTTGGTTTTGGAAACACGTTTATAAGGTGGATCAAATTACTGTATAAACAACCAGTAGCAGCGGTTCAAACCAACGGCCTAATTTCAGGTTATTTCCCGCTTGGTAGAGGGACCCGACAAGGTTCTCCACTTTCTCCGTTGTTGTTCTGTCTTGCTTTGGAACCTCTTGCTGCCGCAATAAGAAAAGATGATGATTTTCCTCGGATTGAAGTGGGGGGAGTAGTACATAAGCTCATGCTTTATGCTGATGACATTCTATTATTTGTCTCTGACCCCTGTAGGTCTATTCCTTGTCTTCTTGGAACTATTGACAACTTCTCTAAGTTTTCAGGTTATAGGGTGAATTGGTCTAAATCAGAAGCTCTTGCATTGACTGCATTTTGCCCTGTCTCAGTGTTTCACCCTGGCACATTCCAATGGCCTAAGTTAGGCATTAGATATTTAGGCATTTTATTCCCCCCAGATTTGAAGGATTTAGTGAAAATTAATTTTGACCCCATAATGAAAAAGATTTCCTGCGATATGGATAGATGGGCCCCACTTCATTTGTCAATGGCTGGAAAAGTTAATGTAATTAAAATGAGCTGTATGCCAAAATTGAATTATCTATTACAGTCTCTCCCAATACAAATACCTTTCTCTTACTTTAAGCAGTTTGATAGATTATGTAAGGTCTTTATTTGGAATGGTAAGAGACCTCGAATGTATTTTAATAAGTTACAGAGACCTGTTGAGAAGGGTGGCCTAGGCCTGCCTAATATTCTGTTTTACTACTATGCCTTTAGTCTTAGACACCTGGCTCATTGGTCACTCCCTCCTGAGCGAAAACCCCCGTTCTATGGAAGGAATGGATTATGAAAGGTGTCACTATATTAAGCGACCTTTATGAAAATGGTAGTCTGAAGTCATTTGAACACATGCAACAACAGTTTGGTATATCTAGATCTCAGTTTTTCAGATACCTACAGTTACATCATTTACTTTGTGCTACTTTCGGTTCCAGTTCGCAGCTTCCTGAGTCAGCAGATCTAAACTGCATGGTAATTTCGTCATATGGGAAGGGTCATGAAGTGTAACGGGACTATCAAGACGAGAGACGTGCGGATCCATATGCAAGGCTTTATTCCAAGACATGGTCTAAATACAGGCAAGGTCAATCAGAAGCAAACAGGTATGGCAGAGGCATGGCACAGAGTAATCCTTAGGGCAAGCGTGGGTAGACGATCAGCGAACAGTATCCAACAGGGCAAAACAGAGAGAGAATCCAGGAAAACAGCAATTATCCAGATGAGGTACAAACAGAGTCCAAAGGGCTAGGCTAAGGGTTAATCAAGGAAACTGGCAAGAATCATAACAAGAACAAGGCAAGACTAAGATCAATAGGTGTGCTCAGTAGAGAAGCTAACACTAAGGGAGTGCTAAACGCAAAACAATACTCAGCAAAAAGGAGAGGAAGTCCAAGGTTTATCAAGAGTGAGAAATGGTGTGTGGATGTTATCAGATGAGAGGGTGATTAGTGGAATCAGCTGTGAGAGTGTCAATGCAATGAATGATGGGGATTGTAGTGAAATGCAAGAGTCCATGATGTGAGTGAGTGACCTCTGGTGGTGAATGTCCGGAAGTGAATGGACCAGATACGTGACATAGCCCCCCTCCAATGAGCGGCTTCCAGACGCTTCAATGACATGGGGGGTGGGGGGGGGCACAAGACCACCAGAGCAGGCTGTGCAGGCTGGCGGTGATGACTTTTTGGGCGACCACAGCGGTGAAGACCCTGGCAGAACAGGAAGTGCAGGCGAGCAGGGCGGAGCAGACTGTGCGAGCGGCCAGGGAGGAGCAGGCTGTGCAGACGGCCAGGCGGGAGCAGGATGAGGCGAAGGCCAGGGCGGAGCAGTGGGACCCTCGGGCTTCCAGGGCAAAGCAGACTGAGGGCGTGGCCAGGGCGGAGCTGTCAGACCCTCGGGTATCCAGGGCAGAGCTGTCGAACCCTCGGACATCCAGGGCGGAGCTGTGGGACCCTCGGGCGTCCATGGTGGTGAAGATCCCTCAGGCGGCAACGGCGGTGAAGACCTTTCAGGAGGCCACGGTGGTGAAGACCTTTCAGGCGGCCACAGCGGTGAAGACCCTTCAGGAGGCCACGGCAGTGAAGACCTTTCAGGCGGCCACAGCGGTGAAGACCCCTCGGGCAGCCACGGCGGTGAAGACAAGGGAGTACTAGGAACTGACATTGACTCCGGAACAGACACTGGCCCTGGAATAAACACAGACATAGGCACAGGAACAGACACTGGGACAGGGACAGACACAATCTCAGAAACAGATGCTGGCTCCGGCTCAGGAACCGCAGACACTGGCTGGACAGAAGCGGCGTAAACAGTCTCTGGCTGGGTGTGGCTGACAGCAAGAGGCTCTGGCTGGACGCGGCTGATGCGAAGAGGCTCCGGCTGGACGTGGCTGACGTGAAGAGGCTCCGGCTGGACGTAGCTGACGTGAAGAGGCTCTGGCTGGATGTAGCTGACGTGAAGAGGCTCCGGCTGGACGTGGCTGACGTGAAGAGGCTCTGGCTGGACGTGACTGACGTGGAGTGCAGGCTCGGCGGACACGACATGAACAGTCTCTGGATCGGTAACAGGACAAGACGAGGATTTACCGATAGCCTCCATCGCCATGACAAGACAGGACAAGGACTCATAAACAGTTACCTCTGACACCTCCAAAGGTTCTGCAGCAGATGCCGCCACCTCTGGTGGTTCTACAGTGGTAGCATCAAGAGTCTGGTAAAGTTCATTAACACGGCAGGTACCGTGCACATCGATGGTATTTTTGACCATGGCATGACAGGCTGAGAGAACATTGCTAGGCGCAACCACCTTACAAGTGGCTGAAGTAAACACCACCGCTACAAGAGGTTCTGCAGCACGTGCCGCCACCTCTTGATTAACTGCAGCGGGTGCCTTAGCCTGGGGCAGTACTGAGGTGGTATACGCAGCCCAAACGCAACATAGAGCGATCCCCATCATGGGAAGCGCTTCTGACAGGGTAATCGGTACAGGATCAAAGTGAGTGGGTTTGGGGATACTAGCTGCACGTGCAGACACCAGTGGTGCATCCCTCACACTGGAAATCAGACTGGGCAGTCGAAGCACTGATCTTGACAGGACGTGAGAAGTTTCTGGCTGGTCAGTGGTGACATGACGAGACTCTGGAAAATCAACTGTGACTTGGCTTGACTCGTGACGATCAACTGTGACTTGGCTTGACTTGTGACAATCGACTGTGACTTGGTTTGTCTCGTGACAATCAACTGTGACTTGGCTTGACTTGTGAAGATCAGCTGCAACGTAACAGGGCTCTGGAAGATCAGCTGCTACGTAACAGGACTCTAAAAGATCTGTTGAGACACAACAAGACTCTAGAAGATCTGTTGAGACATAACAAGACTCTGGAAGTTCTGTGGAGACGTAACAAGGTTCTGGAAGATCTGTTGGGATGCAACAAGGCTCTGGAAGATCTGTTATAGATGCAGAGTTAATGGTGCATTCCTCCGCGACCCCAACAGTAAAAGACGAGCCAATTAGCAGAAGAGCATAATCTAAAAAGTGACTGAGCGATGTACGAGGACCCTCAAGGATTACTTGAGATCTTAGGGGTTGATTTATGCCATCACAAAAAAAATCAATGAGAACGCAATCAGGCAGATCAGAAAAATGTGCCAAATCCAAAAACTCCTGAACATATGCCTCTAGAGGTCTCATACCCTGCTTTAGGGCTAGTAACCGTCTTGCAAGGTTCATACCTGGCCAGTGTTCTTCAGAAAAGCCGCTGGATCCTTGTGTGGCTGAGTATTCTGTAACGGGACTATCAAGACGAGAGACGTGCGGATCCATATGCAAGGCTTTATTCCAAGACATGGTCTAAATACAGGCAAGGTCAATCAGAAGCAAACAGGTATGGCAGAGGCATGGCACAGAGTAATCCTTAGGGCAAGCGTGGGTAGACGATCAGCGAACAGTATCCAACAGGGCAAAACAGAGAGAGAATCCAGGAAAACAGCAATTATCCAGATGAGGTACAAACAGAGTCCAAAGGGCTAGGCTAAGGGTTAATCAAGGAAACTGGCAAGAATCATAACAAGAACAAGGCAAGACTAAGATCAATAGGTGTGCTCAGTAGAGAAGCTAACACTAAGGGAGTGCTAAACGCAAAACAATACTCAGCAAAAAGGAGAGGAAGTCCAAGGTTTATCAAGAGTGAGAAATGGTGTGTGGATGTTATCAGATGAGAGGGTGATTAGTGGAATCAGCTGTGAGAGTGTCAATGCAATGAATGATGGGGATTGTAGTGAAATGCAAGAGTCCATGATGTGAGTGAGTGACCTCTGGTGGTGAATGTCCGGAAGTGAATGGACCAGATACGTGACATGAAGCATCAATGTACTATTCCTGGCTGATTCGAACTCTTGGTGATAAATCTTTACTAGCTCTTAAGAAAATTTGGGAAAGAGACCTGAATTTGATATTCAATGACAAGGAATGGGATAAGGTTTTAAAGAATGTTAAAACAACTTCTAGGGATGCAAAGATACGCCTTATACAGTTTAAGATTCTACACCGTTTTTACTGGACTCCTTCCAGGCTGTATAGACTTGGGTTGAAAGACACACCATATTGCTGGAGATGTGAAAGTGATGATGGTGATCTAATTCATGCTCTGTGGTCCTGTACAAAAATCCAGAGCTTCTGGAAAACTGTCCATGATCACATCTGTAAAATTTTGGACACTCACATTTCATTTTGCCCTCAATTGTTTATATTAGGCGTATGGACAGATTATGAGTTAAAAGACAAACACATAAGGTATTGGGTACAAACCAGTTTAATGATTGGCAGACAAATAATTCTTAGGAGCTGGAAGTCAGAGGCGGCCCCTTCCTTTCAGGAATGGATAACAGAACTAGGTAGAGTGTCTGCATTTGAGAAAATGTCTTATAACCAGTTTGATAACGCGAATTTATATTAATGGTTCAGATACTTAACCTATTTGGAAATTGGACAGTAATCATTGAGTTAGAACCATGCTCACACTTGAAAGTGAAACTACGATGCTATATGTTTGTATGCTATGACGTATTTGTTTATTTATTTATTTATATATATATATATTTTTTTTTTCTTTCTCTCAATATGGTTTTGCCGGAAGTTGTCTTAATCACACTTAATTGTATAGTGATGTTGTGACCAAGTCGGGTGGGAGTGGGTGGGAAAATTTTAGGGTAAAAAAAAAAATGTTGATTCTATACATATGTTTTGTGTGGCACCTTTGACAATACTGTGAATCAATAAAAAACAACAAGTCACACAAAAAAAAATGATTACCTTCTTCATATGCAAAAATACATTAGAATAAATTCCATAATATAAACATAGTGTATGCAATAAAAATTACCATTATCATGTGTTTTTTACATTATACTGTGGTAACTTGCATATCAATACTATTTATTTATTCACTCATTTGTCAGTGTAAGTTATAATTTGTTTAAATCTATCTGGACATGAGGGCTTAGAGTTTTAGGGGATTTCAGTACATCTCCTCAGTCATCCAAACAGTCATTTCGTTGTCTTAAACAGTTCAATAGACAATGTAAACAGATGCTCTAGAGAATATAAACACACATACACTCTCTCTCTCTCTCTCTCTCTCTCTCTCTCTCTCTGTGCGCATGTGCGAGTGAGTGGGCGGAGCGAGTGTGAGCGAGCGTTTGGCTGCTGTGAGGTACGAGTGGTCTATACTTCTCTATCTTATTTATTTATTTATTAATTTATTTGGTTAGTTAGTTGTTTATTGGGTTTTTTTTTTGTAGATTTAAGTTGTGAAGTAGGGAAATGAGTGTTGTGTCAGAAGGGGTGTCGGCTCCCACATGTTGGGAGCATGGCTACCCCAGGCAGTGGTGAAAGTTTCTTTTCTTTGACAGGCGACATGGTGTAAAAATAGATTCAGGTGCTGGTGTGGAGGGATGCAGTTTAGCGGTGGGAGAAGTGGTCGGACATGAGAATATTGTATCAGCATCCCGTATGAACAGCGCTGTTGTAGTATTTGTGAAAACAGTAGATTTAGCAAATAAGCTAGTACAAAGCGGCATAGTGATTAACGGTATTTCCACACCAGTGCTTCCCTTGTCTACACCTTCTAAAAGATTACTTTATCGAATGTGCCACCATTTATCCCAAACAAAGTATTGATCGGATTGCTTGCCCGTTATGGAAAAACAGTCTCACCTATAAAGATGATTCCGATTGGCACCAAGTCTCCTCTCTTAAAATATGTAGTGTCTTTTAGGCGTTATATTTATATGTTCCTACAAGATAACGTTGAGGAACTGGATTTGTCCTTTAATTTTCGACACGAGGATTTTAATTATGTAATTTTTGCCACCACAAACAACATGAAATGTTTTAATTGTGGCGAAATGGGGCATATGATCCGTGCGTGTCCAGGTAGACAGGATAAGAGTAATGAGACACCTTCACAGGTTTTGGAAGATGGAAGCATTGTAAATGTAGATCAGAATGTCGCTGCGATAGTCGCAGATGATGAGGTGCCTGGACCGAGTTCAGTGAAAATAGTGGCGCCGGCAACTGTCACAGCGACAGTGGATGTACAGCGGGCGGATCGTTCTGAGGAGGATGAAGAAATGGTGGTTACTGTGGGTGAAGATAAGGAGGTGGAGAATAGAGACTGTGTGGTAGACATGGTAGGCAAACCTTCTGTTAATCTTGAAAGTGAGATGGAGCCCGAGTCGGACGAGTGTGCTTTTAAAACGCCACTGAAGCGAAGGCTAGAACAGCGTCCTTCAGATCAGAAAGCAAAAAATGGATTGGCTTGCGATTTAAGCCAAACAGACACCGAAAGGTCCTCAGTCGGAAAAGGGTGGCTTGCTCACTTCACGTAGGTGGAGAAATCCTTCCTCAAGTGGAGGAGTTTAAGTATCTTGGGGTTTTGTTCACGAGTGAGGGAAGGACGGAACGGGAGATTGACAGACGGATCGGTGCAGCTTCTGCAGCAATGCGGTCGATATACCGGTCTGTTGTGGTGAAGAAGGAGCTGAGCCGTAAGGCAAAGCTCTCGATTTACCGGTCAATTTACGTTCCTACTCTCACCTATGGTCATGAGCTTTGGGTCATGACCGAAAGGACAAGATCCCGGATACAGGCGGCCGAAATGAGCTTTCTCCGCAGGGTGGCTGGGCGATCCCTTAGAGATAGGGTGAGAAGCTCGGTCACTCGGGAGGAGCTCAGAGTAGAGCCACTGCTCCTCCACATCGAGAGGGGTCAGCTGAGGTGGCTCGGGCATCTGTTCCGGATGCCTCCTGGACGCCTCCCCGGGGAGGTGTTCAGGGTACGTCCCACTGGGCGGAGGCCCCGGGGAAGACCTAGGACACGCTGGAGAGACTATGGGCCCTATCTTGCACCCGGCGCAAATGACTTTATACACAAACGCATGTCTCATTCCTATTTTGCGCGCGCGCAAAGCGGGATTTTCCCCTCCACAGACGCACGTCGGTAAACTAGGAAATGAACTTGCGCTCCCTGGGCGTATCGGCGCAAAAAGGAGGCGTGTTTCGGCGCAAACATTCCCTGGTGCTATTTTACACTTCCAGAACACAATTGCGCCACTGACCATAAAAAACCTGGTCTAAAGTCAGTGGCGCGTTGCGCGTTGTTCATAATGCTATTTTAAGCGTGCATGCTTGGCCATAATATAGCGGGTAGGCCTACACAACGCGCATATACTGATTCTCTCATCAACATAGATGCAGTAGTTTTTATTTTTGCAAATCATACATTATAACAAGGAAAAATATTAACACATGAGGGAAATCATTTTGGTTTACATGAAGATGAAAAAACTGAAATACCCATTTCTTAAGGCTATTGTAGTACTAAGGATCAGACCTGTTTTCCCAATAGTGGCAAGAAACATACGTATAGGCTATAATGTTTAACCGACGCTGATGTGCAAGAGTTTCTCCCATCCCTATACAACGTCACTTCTGTCTTTCACTGTCCTGACAAGAACGTCGGTCTCATCGGCTGTGAACGCTCCTGGCGCGCGCCTGGTAAACCCGCCGTTATAATAACAATCCATCATGCAACATGTGCACCTGTTCTTAAAGGGTATGTTGGATGGCGCTCGGATTGGTTTATTTCACGTTACGCCCAAACCACACCTATGAATAATGAAGCTACTTCAGACCAACCTCTTTTAGATTTGCGCCAGGCGCAAGAGGCATTTAACCCGCCGGGAAAATAGCAACAGCGCCGGGACCCGCCCACAAAGTTACTTGCGCCATGCGCTTTGACACTTGCGTTTCAGATCGTTAAAATAGGGCCCAATGTCTCCCGGCTGGCCTGAGAACGCCTCGGTGTCCCCCCAGAAGAGCTAGAGGAAGTGTCTAGGGAGAGGGAAATCTGGGCATCTCTGCTTAGACTGCTGCCCCCGCGACCCGGCCCCGGATGAAGCGGAAAAAGATGGATGGATGGATGGATGGATGGATGGACACCGAAAGTGAAAGTGATTTCTCGGAATGCAGTGTGGAGTGTAGTTTGCCGCTAAGTGGTTTTTCGAATAGGAGTTATAGTTCAGATGACATTAAATCTTTTTTGAAGGCAACTAAGAATGTGAGAAAAGTTCTTATCTCTTCTTCGAAGAGTTTTTTCCTGATGTACTGCAGTTCATTGATAAAGTAAGAATATAAAGGAGTGAAGGGTGTTTTAATAATCAAGAAATATATCGTCTGAAGAAAATACTTGCTAAGCTTAATGCCCAACCTGAGTCCAATAGTTGTAATGAAAAATAAATAACACATGTTTGTGGGGTTGTGTTTGTTGAGTCTAATTTGCTTTTTTCTTACCTCATTTATGGCAGAGATATGTATTGCTTCTCTGAATGTGAATGGGGCAAGAGAAGGTAAAAAGCGGTTTCGTCTTTTTGAAACAATTGGACAGAAAAAAGTGAATGTCTTATTTGCTCAAGAGACTCATAGTGATGAGATAAAAGCGAGTGATTGGGCAAGAGAGTTTGATGGATTGTCTATTTTAAGTCATTTGAGTTCCACCAGTGGAGGTGTTGCTATTTTATTTTCCAAGAGTTTTGTTCCTTGTTCATATCAAGTGGAAGAGATTTTAAAGGATAGACTGCTAAAAGTCAGAGCCCAGTTTGAGAATAGTTTTTTTTTGTATTTATTTCTGTGTATGTTCCTACCAGAGCAATCGAAAGAATGTGCTTTTTAGATACATTGAGCCATGTATTAGAAAATTGTAACACAGAGGATGTTTTAATTTTAGGGGGGGATTTTAATAGTACGGAGAACTTAACAGACAGGAATTATGTCGAGCCCCATATGCCATCACGAAAGAGACTTATTGAATTGATGAAGTCCAATGAGATTGCTGATGTGTGGAAAAATTTTCATTTTAGGCAAAGGCAGTATACTTGGACGCATGTTCAAGATAATTTGATATCTCTAGCGAGGCTGGATAGATTCTATGGATATAAACACCAACTTAATTTTCTTAGAGGTATCAGCAGTGTTGGGAGTAACGCATTACAAAAGTAATACATTACAGTAACATATTACTTTTTGCTGTAACGCAGTAGTGTAAGGCATTACTAATCAATTTTCAGTAATATTTTACTCGTTACATGTTCAGTGAGGCTTGTATTACAGTTGTATTACAGTGTATTGTCTGCTTTTACTTGTTAAAGGCAACAGACTATGTGAAAGTTTTAAAGCAGTCTTTTAGTGCCAGTTCAGAGCGGTCACGTCTGTAACATTGTTTTTCCTCATAAATGCGAACACGAAAACTAAAATAAAATGAATATTTTAAGTTCTATGGAGACTGGAGAGCCAACCCTTCCTCATCCGATTTGCGCAGTGTAATTAACAGAATTACAAAAAATATATTTTGCCTCCTATTTTTTTGTCACGCATGAATGTGTGTCTTTTCCCTAATATTAAAAATAAAACAAAGACTGATATTTGTCTAATGTCTGGAGTCCTTTAAGGAAGTAGCCTATATACGTTTCAATACATGTATTTTCTGAGAATTTTTATTTCAAGTTTTGACTGCAAATGTCATGTCCATAATGCTGGACTTCCCCAATTTTAAATAATTTATCCTCAAATAGTTTTGGGGTGTAGGTCTACGTATTTTATAATGTTAACTTCAAATAATACTAATAGCCTAATTTAAAGATAATGCAGCATTGGATCTGGACGGTAAGGAGAATAACGCTGGAGTTGGAAGAGGTGTGTCGCGATTCTGTAGGTTCGTGTGGCGAATTGCGATTTCGGTTTCTTATTGCATATCGTTACAGCCCCAAAGTTAAGTTCTACTTAGTTATTTTGGTGAAAGTAACTCAAAAGTAATACATGAGTAATGTAACGCATTACAATTCTGAGACAGTAATATTGTAAGGTAATGAATTACTTTTAAATAACAGTAACAAGTAATACCTAATGTATTACAGTTTGGAAGTAACTTGCACAACACTGGGTATCAGGCAAGGCTGTGCATTGTCTGGAATGCTGTATATACCTATAGAGCCTCTCTTAAATAAATTAAGAGCACAAGTGTCTGGATTACGTGTTCCATGCTGTACAAATGTTTTCAAGTTATCGGCATATGCTGACGACATTGTCATTCTAATTAATGGACAGAGAGATTTAAATGTGTTGTTGGAGATCTTGAAAAAATTTCAAAAAATTTTCCGGCCGGACAGCTTATATTGGTCAACTTCTCTGCGGCTGTACAGCCAATAGAGTGAATGGATTTTTTTCACTCTTTTTTCTATTCTTATTGCTAGGATTGTACTATATAACCATGACCAGCATATAAACGAGGATATTAATAATGAACAATCTTTTAAATCGTATACCCTAGCTTTAAATTAAGAATCACACTCATAATGGTAAAATTATAAATCAATATATAATTTCATCATGACGATAACCCATGGCCAATGCTTCTATGTAATGTTTTGCTAGAACAGGTGGCAACTTATTGGTCATGTTACGCTTGCCTTCCAATGCTAAAGCCAAACATTGCAGTACTTGGTCATGGCGCCAAGTAAACTGACCTTGGCTAAGAACCACCTTACATCCTGTCAAAATGTGCCTCAATGTGGTAGGTGATGAACACAAAGGACAAGAGGGATCATCTCCTACCCAGAGGTTTAGGTTCTGTGGTGAGGGGAGAACATCATATGTTGACCTGATAAGGAAACATATCCTACTCTCTAGGTCTTGCCAGCCCATCTTGCATTGTTCCAAACTCTCCCATCTCATCCACTATCCCTGCTTGGCCTGGGAAATGGCCTTTATACACCTCATCCTCTCCTGCTGCTTTCGCTCCTCGTTGACTTGCAGCTTCCTCCTTTGAGCTGGGCCTGCCATTTAGCTGGGCCTGTCATTTCCAGTCTGACCTTGGCACACTTAAACTCCTTGGTTAAACTTAAACTCCAGAGACTGGCAGCTGCAATAATCCTTTACAATAATCCTATATAATCCTTAAATAATCCTGAGGCAGCGTGAACTCCCAACCATTTCCTGATGTATGAACTTATTAAATGGGGGGTTGACTGCTTTTTTTCTTTGCACGATTGTGTTTATGGGGTGCAATATAACATGTATTCGTGGTTCCCTTTCGTAGTCACTCCGAGTTACGTCAAGGAGTGACGGAGAATGGGGGTTTCGCATAGAAAGCCAATCCTCTTCGAGTATTTAACAACGAGCCAATGGCATGAAAATGCCATGGGTCTGCGGAATTTGCATAGCGTACTCCGCCCCACCGCGTGGGTATAAAAGGAGGAAGTGAACACAACCGCAGTATGTTTTCGCTTCGGAGCCAAGAGCATTCTTCACTCCACAAGCCATTTATCACTGTTCAAGCCTCTTCGAGACGAGCGTCCTCTCCAGCGTTGGTGTGACGGCGGTACCCAGCGAGATTCTGCATTGCCTGCGATCTGTGCAGTGGTCTGCCAGACTTTGCACTTCTCCCTGGTCGCCTCAGTGCTGAAAGAGTGAATTTCCTCCTTTCCTCTGAAAGAGCTACACGTGGCACGTCTTTTTAAAGATGGTTCGCCCGTGTTCTTCTGGGTGCGGTCGATTTCTGTCGTCCTCTGATGGGCACGATCGCTGCTTTGTATGTCTGGGTCTTCGTCATGCTAAAGCAGCTTTCGTGGATGAGTCATGTTCCTTTTGTGGGAACATGACCATCTCAACACTCAGATCAAGACTCAATGATCTTACTGTGAGAGTCCCCGCCTCCGCTACCCGTTCAGCTTCCTCTACCCGGGGAAGCTCTTCGGTTCGCGGCCAGGGTGATCTGACAGTGACAGTGTGGAACAAATCCCCTACGCTAGTTCCTCGGGCCACACCCACCGCAACAGTGTTGCAGCCAGCGAGCGCTGAAACGATTCAGACGTCTGCCTCTTCGCAGGTACCGTCTATTTCGTTCAGCGCTCCAGAGGAGGGTGCCATGTCGATCGCGGCATCACAAGGCGGGCTCGATTCCTCGGGAAGTGAGGATGCAGCTACATTGCCTCCCTCGGGAGCGCCGGCGTTGCCCGTGTCTGATCCCGAGATGACGGCCATGCTCTCTCGGGCCGCCGTGAGTGTCGGGTTGGAGTGGAACCCTCCGCCCCATCCCCGATCACTCACGGATGGATGAATGGTTTTTGGGGAAAGCCGCCGCCGCAAGGCCACAGCCGACCCCAATACCATTCTTTCCCGAGTTGCATGCGGAACTGACGAAGACGTGGCAGGCCCCCTTGACCTCCCGTGTCCGCTCGTCAGCTTCCCCCGCCTTTCCTCCCCTCGATGGGGCGGCTGCCCGTGGGTATGCTGGGGTTCCTCCGGTGGAGCGCTCTGTTGCGATGCAACTGTGTCCGCAGAGCGCCTCCTCTTGGGGCCCCCCCAAGCATCCCTCCAAAGCCTGTAGGTTCTCGTCGTCGATGGCGGCGCGAGCCTATAGCGCGGCGGGACAGGCGGCCGCCGCTCTGCATGCCATGAGCACTTTGCAGGTTTTCCAAGCCAAACTGCTCAGGGATATGCATGAGGGCGGGACTGACCAGGGGTCGTTCAATGAACTTCGAGCGGCCACCGACCTCGCTCTCCGGGCGACGAAGGTGGCCGCTCGTTCCCTTGGTCAGGTGATGGCCACTAGCGTGGTCCAGGAGCGTCACCTATGGCTCAACCTGGCGGAAGTGCGGGACGCTAAGCGGACTCGTCTGCTCGACGCCCCCCTTTCCCAGGCTGGCCTTTTCGGCGGTGCGATCGAGGACTTTGCCCAGCAGTTCTCGACCGCCCAGAAGCAGACGGAGGCGATTAAACACATCCTGCCCCGACGGCCAGCTGCTGCCTCCACCCAGCCGTCGGTTCAGCCGCCTCAATCTGCTCACCGCCGAGGACGCCCCTCTGCGGCCCCCCTCCCTCCGGCGCGACCACAGCAGCAGCCTTCACCCGGGCCGCGCCATAGAGGCGGCCGCAGAGGAGCGTCACAGCCCCCTCAGGCTCCGCGCCCCGCTAAACGCCAGGCAAAGCGGCGTTCCTGAGACGGACTGCTCAGTGATGGCATCGAGTTTTTCTCAGGAGGAGGTAGCAGGCCCCCTCCTCCCCCCGGTGGAGGGCCGGGGGAGAATCTTTTGTTCTCAGCTCCCCAACCCTGAGTTGGTTAAAGAAAGACTTGACACTATCACTGAGCACACAGACCGGAATGAGTGTGCACGATGCCCCAGGGTGTCGCCCCGCTCATTCCTCTCTGTCTCTGAGGGTGCGGAGAGGAGCGTATGTCGTCCCCGGACCACACCGCTCCTCTCCCCCTCTATCGCCAGACCCCTGGCAGAACAGAACCCCGTGCAACGCTGGTCCTTCCCTGGTCTCTTCTGTCGGGGAGCGGAGCTCGACGACGCACCCGCACGTGGTACGGTACCTCCCGTGCGCATGCCAGTCGCTTCGCCTCGCTGCCCCTCCGGGGGGACGTCTGTGGTTCGCATGACCCCGCTGGTTCAGTTCCTGGGAGCTTGGCTAGAGCTCCCCGGCCTGTCCCGCTGGGTCATCAGAACCATCAGATTCGGCTATGCGATTCAGTTCGCACGGTCTCCTCCCCGTTTCAGGGGAGTTCGCTCTACTATAGTCAGTGGCAATGCCCCGATTATGAGAGCGGAGATTCCTACCCTGCTGGCGAAGAGGTGAGGTCTGGGTTTTACAGCCCCTACTTCATTGTCCCCAAGAAGACCGGTGGGTTACGGCCAATCCTGGATCTGCGCATTTTGAACCGCACTCTCCATCGAATGCCGTTCAAAATGCTCACATTCAAACGCATTTTCGAATGCATTCGGCCTCAGGATTGGTTAGCAGCGATCGACCTGAAGGACGCGTACTTTCATGTCTCCATTTTGCCTCGACACAGACAGTTTCTTCGGTTTGCTTTCAAAAGCCAGGTATATCAGTACACGGTTCTCCCGTTCGGGTTAGCTCTGTCCCCTCGCGTCTTCACGAAGATCGTCGAGGCAGCCCTTTTTCCCCTTCGCGAACACGGGGTTCGCATCCTGAACTATCTCGACGATTGGCTGATTCTGGCACACTCTCGAGAACAGGTTTGCGAACACAGAGACCTGGTGCTCCGGCACCTAGCCCGTCTGGGCCTTCGGGTCAACCGGGAGAAGAGCAAACTTTGCCCCGTGCAGAGGATCTCTTTTCTCGGCATGGAGATAGACTCGGTCGCCATGTCCGCGCAGCTCACGAACGAGCGCGCACACTCACTGCTGACTTGCCTTCAACAGTTCGAGGGCAAGAGTGCGGTTCCACTGAAACTCTTTCAGAGGCTCCTGGGGCATATGGCATCCGCAGCTGCGGCGAAGCCACTTGGATTGCTTCATATGAGACCGCTTCAGCTGTGGCTTTGCGATCGAGTCCCGAGGTGGGCATGGCATCGCGGCTCGCTGCGAGTTCCTGTGACTCCAGCGTGCCGCCGAACCTTCTTCCCGTGGTTGAACCTCAGCTTTCTACGGGCAGGTGTCCCTCTCCAGCGAGTTTCCAGGCATCTCGTTGTCTCCACGGATGCATCTACCATGGGTTGGGGTGCCATGTGCAATGGGCATGCAGCCGCGGGTTCCTGGACAGGACCCCAGCGCCTCATGCACATCAATTGCCTCGAGCTGCTGGCAGTACGCCTGGCCCTGCACCGCTTCCGAGCACTGCTCAAGGGTCAACACGTACTTGTTCGCTCAGACAATACCGCTACAGTAGCGTACATCAACCACCAGGGTGGTCTACGCTCACGTCGGATGTCGCAGCTCGCTCGCCACCTCCTACTATGGAGTCAGAAGCACCTGAGGTCCCTTCGTGCTGTGTACATTCCAGGAGTCCGGAACCTGGCGGCCGACGAGCTGTCACGGGTCCGCCCTATCTCCGGCGAATGGCGACTCCATCCCCAGGCAGTCCAGCTGATTTGGGACCAGTTCGGGGAGGCACAGATAGACCTGTTCGCCTCCCGGGACTCATCCCACTGCGCCCAGTTTTATTCCCTGTCCGACGGCACGCTCGGCACAGATGCGCTGGCGCACCGCTGGCCGCGGGGCCCATGCAAGTATGCGTTTCCCCCAGTGAGCCTCCTTGCACGGGTGTTGATCAAGATCAAGGAGGATGAGGAGCAGGTCCTGCTGGTAGCCCCTTATTGGCCCACCAAGACGTGGATCTCCGAACTCATGCTCCTCGCGACAGCACCTCCTTGGCCTATTCCTCTGAGACAAGATCTGCTCACTCAGAGACGGGGCACTCTGTGGCACCCTCGTCCCGATCTCTGGAGGCTACATGTATGGCTCCTGGACGGGACGAGGCAGGTTTGAGTTCGCTGCCACCTGCAACCATCACTTCCACTAGAGCGTCGTCCACGAGACACCTTTACGCGTTGAAGTGGAACCTCTTCGTCAGCTGGTGCTCTTCTCGCGGAGAAGACCCCCGGAGATGTTCGATGGGTGTCTTGCTTTCCTTCCTGCAGGAAGGGTTGGAGCGTAGGCTGTCGCCCTCCACCCTCAAGGTTTACGTCGCGGCCATTGCCGCGTCACATGATGCAGTTGAAGGTAAGTCCGTTGGGAAGCACAACCTGGTCATCAGGTTCCTGAGGGGAGCGAGGAGGCTAAATCCGCCTCGTCCTCCCCTCGTGCCCTCTTAGGACCTCTCAGTAGTTCTAAGTGCTCTGCAGAGGCCTCCCTTTGAGCCTTTGCAATCGGTAGAGTTAAAGTTTCTGTCCATGAAGACAGCACTCCTGGTTGCATTGGTTTCCATCAAGAGGGTAGGGGACCTGAACGCATTCTCCGTTGACGAAGCGTGCCTGGATACGTGCCCAAGGTTCCCACCACTCCTTTCCGTGATCAGGTGGTGACCCTGCAAGCGCTGCCCCTGGAGGAGGCAGACCCAGCCTTGGCACTGCTCTGTCCGGTACGTGCACTCCGCACCTACAGTACGTTGACAGAACGCAGTGTTTCAGGACCTCAGAACAGCTCTTTGTCTGTCATGGGGGGAGCCAGAAGGGAAGGGCTCTCTCAAAGCAGCGGCTGTCTCACTGGATAGTGGACGCCATTGCCTTGTCTTACCAGCAGCAAGGTCGACCGTGCCCCCTTGGTGTGACGGCCCACTCCACTCGGAGTATGGCTTCCTCTTGGGCTTTAGCGCATGGCGCCTCGCTAACAGACATTTGCAGAGCTGCAGGCTGGGCGACACCTAACACCTTCGCAACATTTTATAATCTGCAAATTGAGCCGGTGTCCTCTAACGTACTCGCTTCCGCTAGTACTGGACCCGCTTAAGTGTCTTCGCTTGCTCTCCATTCCACTCCTCGGACTGGATAAGTGCGATATTTCCTCAGTTGAGCCTTCCTTGAAGCCCTGAGTCCTCCAGCACTCATGATGCGGGCACCACTGCGCTTGCTCTGGTGCCGGTTAGGTGCCTCCGTGTGCACGGTTCCCCTATGGTAACTGTCTCATGTGTATTTCTCCACTGTAAGCCTCTCTGAGCATGTGTCTTCCCTCGGCAAGCCATCTGCCACCCTTGGAGCTAAGTTCTGCCACCTGCGGTTGGCGCTCCAGTGATCTCCATATGTAGCCCCTGTGGCCATATGTGTTCCGTATAGGGCTGCAACGATTAGTCGACATTGTCGACAACGTCGACAATAAAAAATTGTCGACAAATATCTTTGTTGTCGAGTAGTCGTTTGATCTCACGTGACCTAATGTAAGGGCGTGCAATATCGTGATTTGACCGCTACGGCGCTTTGGCGCTAGAGTGTAATGCAGCCCTTTATAAATGCAAGTGCGGTAAAAGAAAAAACAGCGCGAATTATGACAGAGTGCAAACAAATCTGAAATAGCAAGGTTTGGAAAAGTTTTACAAAACTTAAAACCAACAATGCTGTCATGTGCAATACATGCAAGGCAGAACTTGCTTTTCACGGGAGCACCACATGCATGTTGGAGCACTTAAAGAGGAAACATCCCGGCTAAAGAGGAGCCGGTGAGAACTGAGTGCTCTCGAGCTGGAGCTAACGTTAACTGTAGTGGTAACGTATCTCTTTATTAGATCATGCAAGCAATACTATTAATAGTAATAATATCATCAATAATAATATAATTACAGTAATGTGATGATTTATTTTGCATAGAATAAAGCTTGATTGAGCTTAGGAGTCAGGGCTGTTTTTTTTTTTATTGTAACACTATTTGGTATTATAGTCTTATTTGCCTGTATTTTGTTCCATAATCATGAAGACTTACATAAGGAGATGTTAGGAATAATATCATGGCAGTTACTTTTTCATTCTGTAAATTAAAAGGTGAATGAGAACATCTCTGTCAACTCAATTCTCATGTAAAAAAACTATTGTAATTTTATATCTATAATAATGGCTTACAGATTAATATTTTATCCTTTTTGTGTCCTGAAGTAATCACCCTTTTTCTGTTTCAGTTCTATGAAAAGCAGTGGGCTTATTAAACAATGCTTAGAGAGCATTTGTGTGTGATTTGAGTTAAACTTAAAGAGAATGACCTGTTTAGTTGGCTCTAAGTTCATTAAAACCACTTTCCGAAGCTGAACTGCTTTTCTTTTTTATATTATAGTAAGAATATGTATAACTCAATGTTTTAACTAATTGAAAAAGCTGAATAATAGTTACAAACTTACTGATTAGCCGGCAAAAATTTTTTTTTTAAAAAAATAGACGATTAAATATAGATAGTCGATTAATCGTTCTAATAATCGTTAGATTAATCGATTATCAAAATAATCGTTTGTTGCAGCCCTAGTTCCGTAAGTCCTCCCTTCGGTAGGCATCTGGTAGCATGTCCCCCCCCGGGATATGTTTCCCAGTGTACCTTGGTAATTCTGTGTCAAAGTAAGACCTTTTGGATATTCAGTAGTCTGAGGTCTAGACTTTCGCAGAGCACTGGAAGACAGCTGTAAGATGGCGTGATGGCATAGACCCCTATTCTCCGTCACTCCTTGACGTAACTCGGAGTGACTACGAAAGGGAACGTCTCGGTTACGGTTGTAACCCTCGTTCCCTGAGTAGGGAACGGAGACGTTACGTCTCCCTGCCACTTCTGCTGTACTGCTGGGTGATGTCTGAGTTCAGTCTTGGCTCCTCAGCGAAGACATACTGCGGTTGCGTTCACTTCCTCCTTTTATACCCACGCGGTGGGGCGGAGTACGCTATGCAAATTCCGCAGACCCATGGCATTTTCATGCCATTGGCTCGTTGTTAAATACTCGAAGAGGATTGGCTTTCTATGCGAAACCCCCATTCTCCGTCACTCCTTGACGTAACGTCTCCGTTCCCTACTCAGAGAACGAGGGTTACATCCGTAACCGAGATGTTTTTCATTTTTAAAAAGTCTTATTTTTCATAAACTTCACGTTTATTGTCAGCGGCGCTCTCCTCTGTCTTCGAACAAGCGGTTGACTTCCTGAGTCTATGAAACCACTCCCTCAGAAACACGCCGTGGGCTCAGATTGGCTAGCTTGGTCTGGTGTGTTGTGATTGGCTAAACTGTCGCTTACGTTGTCCGGAAAGTTAATGCCCATTACCTTTACGGGCACGTCATGCGCTCTGGTCCAGATGTAAATATGCGTCGAACTGCAGTATCAGTATGACCCAGAATCAGACCGAGAAAGCCGCAATGAAGCGAGTCAAATACATGAAAAATACATGAAAAATACATTTACAACATTAGCACTTATACAAAATTCATGTTTGTACACGTTTGTCGTAGACACAAAATAGCATAACTAATAGCCAAGTGGCAAGCTAGTGCTGGCATTTGAAAAAAACTAAAACACAAGGCTACGTCTGGAATTATACATGCAAATACATTTAAAATGGTTAAGTCTTAGCCTACTTACAGGTTGTGGCCAACAACTGCTGCCTCTGTTTTTAAAGTCGGAGCTGCTTCATGTTTACAGTTTCTTGTTGAATCCGGTGTTGAACTCGTGGAGATTCTGGAAGCTGTCTTCTGTAAAATGCGCAGCACAGAGAGCTAGATTATGATCGTCATTTTCAGGAACATAATCAAACATAAATTGTATCCATTGTTGACGAAGTACAGCGTCCGTGGGAAGTTCGAAGACATAAGACCTGACAGCTGCATGAACAACACACTCGACGAGCTGCTGGAGCTGCTGAAATATGGCCATGCCCTTTTCTGCTTATTCCGGAGGGAGTGGTTGATGCAAATGTGTGGGTTAGTGACAGACCATAACCCAGCTGTAGTCCCAATCCAGTCGTTTTTGTAGGCAATATACTTCCTGATTTTTAAAAGATGATATCTCTGCTTACACTGAACTTTCAGCGCTGCAACTTTGCAGATACTGTTCATGCACCAACAGCAACATTACACACTATTTAAAATGAAAAAAGTGAAATCACAGTCAACCCCCCCTTTAACTCTTCCAGCTTATCCACTGTTGTCAAAGAAACCTCATACACAGTCAGTGGCCACAGCAACCTCGGCAGTAGACCAAACTGAAAGCACCAGAGTTTTAGTTTGCCTGGTAGAGCACAGCTGTTTATGCTCTTCAACCCTTCCACTGCTTCTCCCACATCTAACTTCTCCCACTCGAACTGTGTCCTTAAGATCCCCAACGAACTCAGTTTCTTCTCAGAAACTGTATTGCCTCACCATTAATGAAGAATGTTTTATCTACTACCTTTCCTTTAACTATCGAGATGCTCTTTGATTTAGAGGGCTTAAATTGTATTCGTGCCCATTCAATATTATCGGTTAACTTCCCCAATAACTGATTAGTACAGGCTACTGTTGTAGTCATGGTTGTCATGTCATCCGTGTATGTACTAATTGGTGGTAGTCGCATTCAAGAAGCCAAGCGCTCTCCTCCTACTAACCATTTTGATGCCCTAATGATTACTTGCATTGCCATGTGTGGTGAGCAGGACGGCCGAGGGACGTGAGAAAAAGTCACGAGGCCGGTGGTGCGATTGCTAATGAGCAGCACCTGCGAAGCACACCGGTCTCGCATCTCTCACGGAGGAGCGGAGCTATAAAGGGGAGCGACGGAGTGGATGATAGAGAGAGGAACAGGTCTGCTTTTGTTTGTATTTTATTTGGTAAGCCAGCAGTCGTCCGTGAGGGGCTGCTGGCCGGTATTTATGTTTTATTTTGGGTAGCCAGCAGTCGTCCGTGAGGGGCTGCTGGCAGGTAATTTGTGTATTTTGTTTAAATAAAGTTTTATTTTTGAATTATCATCCGGTTCCTGCCTCCTTCTTCCCTGAACCTTGTTACACTGGTGCCGAAACCCGGGAAGAGGGAGGAACGCGCTGTCCGAGGGTCCTCGCCGCTGTGGGGAATCCGCGGTGCCATCGAGCATGGTGCGCGAGTCGCCGTCGCTCGCCGTGGGCCGGAGCCTGCTGCCGTCCGCCGCAGAAGGGGAGGAGCAGGGAGCGGGGGACTCGCGGCCATGGACGCTCGATGCGGGGCGCTGGGGTGCGTTGCCGGTGGGACGCCCGAGCTCGCCGCCGACCGCCTGGGAAATGGAGGGGCGGCTGCCGTCCGGGAGGGAGAGGAGGAGTCACCGCCGCTTGCCGTGGGCCGGAGCCTGCTGCCATCCGCCAGTGAAGGGGAGGAGCAGGGAGCGGGGGACTCCTGCCGTCTGCCCAAGGCACCCGAGGAGCCGTCGCCGTCCACCGGGGGCGGGGGAGCGTCGAGGCGTCCACCGAGGGCCATCCAGCGTCGCCGCCGGGCACCGCGGAGGAGATCGCCCAGTTGGTGAGGGACAAGATGGCAGCGCGTTGTGGGAGCCGGACAATTTTTTTTCCTCTCTCCCCTCTCTCGTGTCCGTCGCTCCACATGCTTCCGTCTCCGTTTCCCTCGGCTCGTCGATCCATACCCCCAGGGATCACCGCCGCCGGGGGGGGGAGTAGGCACAGTCTCGGGTGTACCCCCCGGCCTGTGAGGGGTGATGGGGGTATGTGGTGAGCAGGACGGCCGAGGGACGTGAGAGAAAGTCACGAGGCCGGTGGTGCGATTGCTAATGAGCAGCACCTGCGAAGCACACCGGTCTCGCATCTCTCACGGAGGAGCGGAGCTATAAAGGGGAGCGACGGAGTGGATGATAGAGAGAGGAACAGGTCTGCTTTTGTTTGTATTTTATTTGGTAAGCCAGCAGTCGTCCGTGAGGGGCTGCTGGCCGGTATTTATGTTTTATTTTGGGTAGCCAGCAGTCGTCCGTGAGGGGCTGCTGGCAGGTAATTTGTGTATTTTGTTTAAATAAAGTTTTATTTTTGAATTATCATCCGGTTCCTGCCTCCTTCTTCCCTGAACCTTGTTACACCATGGTAAAAGATAGAGGAGAAATGGTGCATCCTGTCATTATTTCAACCTCTAAGCATTGCCATGTAGTGCTGAATTCTGGAGTTGAGAAACTACTGCAAATCTCCAAAATAGGCTTTCACTAAATTTGTTATTGACATTGGTACTCTGAAAAAAAAACTAATAGTGCCCAAAGAAGCTTGTGTGGCACTGAACCATATGCATTAGCCAAATCCCGGAATGGCACGTGGAGCTCCTTCCTCTCCTTTTTAGCTGATTGAATTTGTTGCCAGAAATGAATGAATCTAAGGATTCCGAGAACCCAGTGTCAATGAAGTCAAGTCAAGTCACATTTATTTATATAGCGCTTTTCACAATACAGATTGTATCAAAGCAGCTTCACAGTGATAACATGAAAGTAGTACAACACAGATCGATAATATTGTTTAATATTAAATATTAAATAATCCTAAATAATCCCGACTAAGCAAGCCAAGCAAGCCAAAAGCAAGGCGACAGTGGCAAGGAACCAAAACTCCATCAGATTGGATGGAGAAAAAAACCTTGGGAGAACCCAGGCTCAGTCGGGGCCAGTTCTCCTCTGGCTTACATTCATAATGTTTATTTATAACTATTAAATATAAATATTGTTTATGTCTAAAACAGCCCCATAACATATCGCAGGCGTGATGAAGTGTCAATGAAGCCATTCTTTAATTGGTAGGTGGACAATCTCTGAGCAATAATGCTGAAATATTACCTTCAACATTTAATAGTGAAAAATGACCAAACTAACTGATGCTTGTATCTTCTTTTTCTGTAGGTATAAAGACTCCACCTGCTCTGCGCCATGCTCTACCATTGTCGCCTTGCTCCAGCCACAGACACAAGCTTGGAGTTCAATGACTTTACTAACTGCAGATCTTCAACTAGTCTTACTCTCCATACTCATATCCGTTTCCATTCCTAAGTCGTTAACCACGTTGTCCAACATGGAGTCATCTTCTGCCCCGCTCTCGCAGACTCTAGGGTTATTTGGTAACACTTTATTTGAAGGGGTGTGCATAAGACTGGCATGACACTTTCATAAACATGACTGTAACACCTGTCATGAACATGAAGGAGTCTTTATGAATGTTTCATTAAGTCATTAAGTATCATTCGGTAAATTATGACACTTTTAATGCAAAGTTGACATTGTTTAAAATGTCTTTGTTATGACAACTTGACATTAATCAAGACAAAAAATGTATCAAGCACAATTAATCAAGCACAAACTAACGGCTGTACCCCCCACTCAACTCAGCCCAGCTTACTGACCTTTACATCCCTGCAGGTTCAGTGGCAACGGTTCCATATGGCATACTACCTACCGCAAAACACAATATCTTCCCAAACACCAACCCTCATTCACGCAATATAGACCTTATGCACCAGAGAAACGTGGGCGCCGTCATCTTTAGAAGATTGTCTTTGAACTTCCGGTTCTGTATATTTCTATGGCATCGCTGTTAGCTGGTGAAGTGGATTTACTTATTGTAGAGTTAACAAAACTTATCATGAGCATTGTAATGTTTATCATAAGCATTCTAAAGCAGATGTCTCAACAAATGTCGAACGGGAATTTTTTTTACGAGCAGTTCATTCATACCTATGCAAGATCGCTGCGAAAATACAGACCGGAAGTCAAAAGACAACGAGTAAAACGCTGAAAAGGGGCGGGGCTACATAAGGTCTATACACAGGAATTTAATAACTGTAATTACTATGCAAACTATACAAATAAACCAACAGACTCTTCGAGTTTTTCAAGAGTTCTACTAAACTTTTCACAATACAGATTGTATCAAAGCAGCTTCACAGTGATATCATGAAAATAATAAAACACAGATCAATAATATTGTTGAATATTAAATGTCCCCAACTAAGCAAGGCAAAAGCCAAGGCAAACAGTGACAAGGAACCAAAACTCTGTCAGGTGACATAATGGAGAAAAAAACCTTGGGAGAAACCAGGCTCAGTCGGGGGCCAGTTCTCCTCTGGTGAACGATGGAACAGTGTGTGATTCAGGCAGCATTACATTGGATCGAAACATTAAGAGTATTTGTCCATTTCCATCTGTTTGGAAGTCGGAGTAATCACGCCGGTATGGAGATTACCGTATCAGAACCGTATTAATGTATCAGAGATTGTTTTGGCTTTATGACAGCTCTAGAATAAAGTTATTTTCCAGCTAAAGTTAGTTTTAATTGATTCACTTCCTTCGCAACGATCATTACCTTGGGCCACTAACATGATACAATTTAAGCAGAATATTCTTTAGAACTTTAAAAGTTCTCTCTACAAAATTTTAAAAACGTGAACCTGTGAGAATGCTAATAGCGTGCACATGCGTATTAAGAGTTAATTATAGGTATGCGTGTTTGAATATATGTGCGCAGGCATGCAGTCCTTCCCTAAAAAACCAACCCTCAACAAACTACTTGTCTGGCCTTAAAATTTATAATACAGAATTTTATCGCTTTGGCGTAGCCGCGAGATCCGGAATTATCCCTACAACGATTATCTTAACAGAGGTAAAGAGAAGGAGGCCTTCACAGGGTGATGCTTCAGGACTGCGTTGTGTCCAGACACAGGACCATCATCAGATCTGGATATGGCCTGGATCCGGCGGACTGCGGTAAACCTCAGAATAAACAGAAAAACTAATATTAGAGTAGATGCCATTCTACTTATGATTTAACAAGTACATTAGGATTTATGGGAATTGTTCCCAGTTCCGGCCTACCTAATCTTTGCAGCCTAATATTGAATTATAGAAGTCTCACAGCTTCTCTAAAGGAAGATGTCACTGAGGCACCAATGGACTTTTTTGGGGGAAAGAAAGAGCTGCCTATATCAAACAAAAATGTAGATATTTACCTTAAACAGTTTTTAACATTGTTTATTAATTACAATTAAACAATTAGCAGAGACAGCCAAAAGTTTTTAAATATTCCATCCTGTATTGCATATATATTTGTTTGTTTTTATTTATTTGTTGTGGGTCAGATGAGGAGCTTTAAGCTCCTAAAAGGATAGAGTTGGTAGGAACGTTCAACTTTTAATGGTTTTGTGTTCCTTTAAAAATGTTTTTTTTTCTGTCTAAAAAAAGTTCCCCCTCAAATCTCATCTTTTTTCCATCACCATGTCCCTTTAGGGGCCCTGAAGGGGTCTGACTGTTGAAAGGAATTTGAAAGTGAAATGTTTGCACCGTTTTATTGCGCTGTTTTCTTTCTCTTCAAATAAATATGTGACGCCACATTGATTATGCTGTATCGTAAACGTATACATAGACATAGAGAATTCAGAAGATTCTTGCAGGATCCTCACTGGTTGTCGTTTTAAACCACAATGATGCATGTTATACTCTCTTACTTTCAACCCATTCACAACAGATGAGGGCAGTGAAACGAGTTAGTTACTGAATCTGTTATGACAAAACTTTGGCTTATCTTTATCTTTCTGTTTCAAGTGTGCTCAACCTAACCACTCCCCCTAGAAACATGTGGTTGTAATCAATGCCCCTCACAGACCTCCTGCAGATAAAACTCCTTCAGCCCATAATTAATTCCAGACAGAGGAATAGTGATAGAGAAAGAAAGGAATTTATTAAAAGAGATTTATTGATTCCTGAGTTTCACAGAAATATTCGATTTTCTATGTTCTAAAAAATATGTAAGCAGTGCTGTCCTGTTTTAAACTCTCTGCCAAGATACTTGGGTGTTGTGGGTCATTTCCAGGGTGGCACTATGCAGTTGGTAAGGTGTCTTTTGTATGTTTTAGTGTGTTGAAGTTGCTAGGGCATTGGATACAGGTCAAGTGAAAACTCCCTCCTCTGGTTTCTGTAATATTCTTTCCCCAAGATACTACATCTGTGCCCCTTCTCTGTTTTCTTTATTGCTTTCTTATTGAGATCTTTCATTTCAGTCAGAGCTTGTTCAATGCAGCGATTTGTCATAGAGTTAATCAATAATGTATTCAGTTATCATTTAATTAACCCAATTCATTTTGAAACCCTGACTTAATTCTTACAAGGAAGGCAAAAAGGTAAATTTAAAAAATGTTGACACACAATATAAAAGCATATAGGGGTGATTTTTGGATTATATAACTGCTTTCTAATGGTGTATAACTGTAATTATAGGCTATGAACTACTTTTATGGTGGGGTTTTTCCCCAGCCCCTGGCTATAAAGGAATCTGAAGCAATTTGGAGAAAAAAAAAAAGAAAAAAAAAAAAAGCTAAAGATTTTTGTGTTCCATAGAAGAAAGTCATATACATGTAGGTTTGAAATGGTTAAACAAATTATTTATTTATTTTTATGTTTGTGAACTATTCTTTTAAGAACACTTTCATTCTATTTGTGCTACATTAAAGCGGGAGTGTGCTTTCTAACTTCACCCCACTGCTGTTGTTTATGTTCCAGAATGTCTGGCATTCGTTTTTCCATTTCTCTCTCTCTCTCCTTCTCTTGGTAGTCATGTATTTACAATTCCCTATAAGTTTGTTTAAACGTTCTCAGAACTTTAAAATCCCCATACCAGTCATCAGTCCACCCTTGAGGATGCTTCACTGTCCATCCCACGGTCGTTTCATTCCCCTGTCTGTCCACCCACTGAACTTCTCCCACTTTTTGTTTTTACCTCAGTTGGGGTAAAACGTTTTAAACATAATATTGATATTATATAAATATTACAAAACAACAATATTAATATCATTTAAACATTTAATATAGTATATATTACTGTCTGCCCTTCCCCGATCAATGTCTTATCCTCCAAAGAAAAAAGTTACAATTAAAAATGGTCTGAATGTGACTAGAATATTTTTTAAGTAAACCTTTTTTTCTATTTGCTTAAATTACAACTCAAACGTTTGAAGGTTCTGCATAACAGAATCCTGTCCACAGAGAGTGAAAGTTGATATTTGAGATTATCACACAGATTCATTCCCTAAACATGAGGAGTGAAAGTTCACACACACACACACACACACACACACACACACACACACACACACACACACACACGCACACACACACACACACACGCACACACACACATACACACTTGTACCTTCACTCTTCCTGGAGATGTTTCACAGGGCTGCTGATTCATCCTGGTGCCGGTTTCTTCACGGTGGGGTGTCCTTTGTGAGTCAGACCACCAGATGGGTTGGGAAAACATTCTCGTAATCAACTTCCTATGTCTGCACAAATGGCCATCTCAAAGATATGTTCGTGAGTTTCACACATAACTGACTGACCAAGACATTGACACTGAATCATGATATTATTCAAGTCCAGGAATGATACGTTGTCTGGGTCATAAAGAGACTATGATTATTATCAGAAAAAGAGACACACTTATGAGAGTCAGCCACTATGAATCAGTCTGTGAAATAGCAGGAGTCTGTCTTTCGTTTTACAGACTAACCCCCATAAACGTCTGTCCATCCAGTCTCATAAATGGCTGCAGGAGTTGCTGTACGCATGGATAAGCAAACATTCAGACATGATAGTGTGTGCGTCAGATTTGCTATGTTGTTCAATAATTTCCGTTTTGCATGTGAACTTTTCGACTCATTACCCTGGTCACACACTTGATCCTGTTTGCACTTCTTTTTTCGACTCATCATATTTAGCTTGGACTTTCCTTTTCCTGGACCTGTTCTCAAATCTGCTGTTTCCGCAATGCCAGAGCTGTTGTGTTTCTCTGACTCCATTAATGTGTCCTGTCTGTTCATACTCATATTTTTCCTGTCCTTTTGCAGTCCTCTCTATTTATAAATCCAGTGTGTCTGATGCCTCAGATTATACCCTTCATCTCATGCATCTCTTGACTCCTGAGCTCTGATCATTAAACCAAATTGGTAGCCCTTACGCAAATAAAATATATTTCCTTAAATATGAATGATCAATATATTAAATGATGGTATATATATTGAAAATATTCAGAATAATATAATGAATAAAAAATAAGGAATTTGCCCAGAATTATTGTCTTTATTGCCTCTGAACATGCTCAAGTCTAGCACTGCTAGATGTAGAAACAAAACATTATTTCCCACAGTCAGTTAACTTGCTTACCATTCAGCACGTCATATCTCTGGCCACCCACCCACTTACTTCTTAGAGTTTTTTTTTTGTGACTCGTCTCCATCATATCCTCTAGTCTAAACCATGTTCTATGTCAAACTTTATTCTCACCAGCACAACTTCTGTTAGTGATCTACAGTAATGACAAAATCTAAAATCTCTTAAAGTTTGTGGTTTGTGAAAATGCATATTATTGTGTCTTAAAAAAATCCTCAACATTTAGTTAGTAAGAGACACCGCAGACCTGATATATCAGCTACACAAAATATATAAAATTCAGGTAGATCGAAATTCAGGTTGATAAGTTTGATACAATTTATTTTGTTTTATGTGATGAAAACATACTCAAAACTTTTCCAACTTGATGAAAATACACTCAAAAAATAATTCATTACCCTTATTTAAATTTAGTAACTGAACATTAAATATTATCCTAAACTAACTTAAACTAACATAAACTAAAATCTTTCCTTTACTGAAAAACACTTTTGTACATGGAAACATTTTACAAAAAGGTTTATTAGTGAACATTAGATTTAATAATAAACTGCACTTATACAACATTTATTAATCTTTGTTAATATTAATTTCAACATTTACTGATACTTTATTCAAATCTTGTTAACATTAGTTAATGCACTGTGAACTAACATGTACAAACAATTTACATTAAAGATGAACAAATACAGTGTAAGACTTGAAAACTTGTTCCAATGCCCTCTGAAGACAAATGGCATTGCTTGTGAATTTACAACGACACCCTACCCCCTTTCCTCTGAACTACATCCCTCTCTCCCCCTCTTTTCAGTCAATGACACTGAAAACTCACAAGAATATGGTTCTTAATGTGAATGTGATAATCTTTTAGGAGTGTTTGGAATCATTTTGATGGTCTCAGGGTGACTGGTAATAATGTCTCATTCCCAAAGTAATAAAAGAAAAGGTAATAAGGGTTTTAAGAATATAGAAATATCTTGCACACAAAGAAGGAGGTGGCTTTGACTTCACACCTTCTGGCCTTTTGTCTGAGTGCAACTTACAACCAAACAAATGGTCTGTCCCCAATAAACATGGTAGGGGGATTCAGTAACTTTCCACTGTATCCTGGTGATTTACATATCAGGTGAGGTCTGATTATAAAGGGAGATGTAACTAGAGTTCGTGGCTGCCATTCTGTATTCAGATCAGCCCATGATGTTGTGTCTTCTCAGCTCATGTAATATGTTGGGTAAAGTTCTTTGTTCTTTGAAACATTTGATGATTTGCATTGATTATCTTGTGGAATTCTAATAATACATTTACCTGACATAATAAATTGTTACATTTGACTATTCTAACAGACTTTGACTTTATTTTCATTAGAGTTAAAAGGAATAGTCAAGCATTAACATATTAAATGATGCACAGATATCATTGATAAACCCTTTTCATTTTATGGAGTCAGATGAAACGAGTTAATACATAAGATTAAATGTGTTGCATTTAACTAAAAATACTTTGCCATGGAAAAGACGGAACACGCTTGAAGCCTTCACCACGAATCGTACCCTGCGATTTGGAACGATTTCGTGGCCCTTTTTACAACAGTAACAAATGTTACTGCATTGATTCAGTTCTTGAATAACACCAATTTAATAAATAGAGTATTGTTATGAGCTGGCAGGAATGAAGCAGAGAGTGAATCCAATCGCATGCACTTTATTGAAAAAACTCAGAACAGGAACATGAGGACAGGAATAGTAACCATAACAACATCAAGAACTCACAAGGACTAAACTAAAACACAGGGCTTAAATACAGAGGAACGGGTGAGTGAAAAAAGACACAGCTGGGCAAATTAACGAAGAACGCAGGTGGTAAACATGAACCCAAACGAGGAGCGGGAAAACTGGAACAGGACTGATACAAATATACAATAATGGGGGGAACACAAGACAGACAGGAACCCACACCATGACTGGCTCCGGCTCAGGAACAGACGCTGGCTCCGGCTCAGGAACAGACGCTGGCTCCGGCTCAGGAACAGACGCTGGCTCCGGCTCAGGAACAGACGCTGGCTCCGACTCAGGAACAGACGCTGGCTCCGGCTCAGGAACAGATGCTGGCTTCGGAATAGATGCTGGCTCCGGCTCAGGACCAGACAACACACACTTGCGCTCGGGAACAGACAACACACACACTGGCTCGGGAACAGACAACACACACACTGGCTCGGGAACAGACAACACACACTGGCTCGGGAACAGGAACAGACTCTGGATTGGCTGTCTTGCCTGTAGAAACTGGCTCGGAGGAAGTGACGTGAACAGTCTCTGGATCAGCAGAAGTAACGTGAACAGTCTCTGAATCGGCCATCTTGTCCGTAGACACTGGCTCGGAGGAAGTGACGTGAACAGACTCTGGATCAGCCATCTTGTCCGTAGACACTGGCTCGGAGGAAGTGACGTGAACAGTCTCTGGCTCGGCCATCTTGTCTGTAGACACTGGCTCTCTAGAAGTGACGTGAAGCATCTCTGGCTCGGCAGAAGTGACATGGCTCGGAGGAAGTGACGTGAACAGTTTCTGGCTCAGCCATCTTGTCTGTAGACACTGGCTCACTAGAAGTGATGTGAAGCGTCTCTGGCTCGGCAGAAGTGACGTGAAGCATCTCTGGCTCGGCAGAAGTGTCGTGAACAGTCTCTGTCTCAGCCATCTTGTCCGTAGACACTGGCTCGGAGGAAGTGACGTGAACAGTCTCTGGCTCGGCCATCTTGTCCGTAGACACTGGCTTGGAGGAAGTGACGTGAATAGTCTCTGTCTCAGCCATCTTGTCCGTAGACACTGGCTCGGAGGAAGTGACGTGAACAGACTCTGAATCGGCCATCTTGTCCATAGACACTGGCTCGAAGGAAGTGATGTGAACAGACTCTGGATCGGCAAAAGTGATGTGAACAGTCTCTGACTGGGCAGAAGTGACGTGAACAGTCTCTGGATCAGCAGACGTGACGTGAACTGTCTCTGGGTCGGCAGAAGTGACGTGAAGCTCAGGCAGGGCAGGGCTGATGTGAGGCTCATAATAATAATAATAATAATAATAATAAATAATTACATTTATATAGCGTTTTTCTCAGCACTCAAAGCGCTTTACATAGAGAGGGGAATCTCCTCAACCACCACCAGTGTGCAGCATCCACCTTGATGATGCGACGGCAGCCATAGTGCGCCAGAACGCTCACCACACACCAGCTTACTGGTAGAGAGGATACAGTGATAAAGCCAATTGGTATATATGGGGATGATTAGGAGGCCATGATGGATAGAGGCCACTGGGCAAATTTGGCCAGGATGCCGGGGTTATACCCCTACTCTTTTGAAAGACATCCTGGAATTTTTAATGACCACGGAGAGTCAGGCTCAGGCTCAGCAGGGCTGACGTGGAGCTCAGGCTCGGCAGGGCTGACGTGAAGCTCAGGCTCGGCAGGGCTGACATGGAGCTCAGGCTCGGCAGGGCTGACAAGGAGCGCAGGCTCGGCAGGGCTGACTTGGAACAAAGCCTCGGCAGGACTGACGTGGAACGAAGGTTTGGCAGGAATAAGCTCCTGCAGGTTGGTCTCGGCGGCGGCCATCTGGTCCATAGACACTGGCTCGGTGGCGGCCATCTTTGGAATAAGGATCAGGCATCGCTACTTGGCTGGAGATTCCCCTTTAGGGCTACTGGATTCATATTTGGTGAGTTCTTCTGTTACAAGCTGGCAGGAATGAAGCAGAGATTGAATCCAATTCAAAGCATTGTATGCTTTATGATTTGTTTGTTTCAATTGTTTGAAATATTTAATAAATTAGTTTTAAAAGTTGGGGGGGTTGGGGGTGTTATGTTTCCAAATGAACTAACATATATATTAAACACATAGGGTAAAGCACGTGTAAAGATCACAGCCAACATGCAGGGGTACGTTTCTTCTTCTGAATTTATTATTGAGGAACACAACTAATAATTATAAGTGGCAGTGCCACCAACAGGCACAATGGGGAATATCAGTATTACATACATAACATTTCCTCCCCTCTTAAACAAGAACAAATAAAACATAACATTCTCAGTTAAACAAAAATTATACATTTATTTTATTTTTCTACTTTCTTAGAGGTAGAGGGTAGACTGCCTCTTGCCTCGAGCCAGTTCGGGGATTATTCTGCCCCATGTCAGAACAGGCTCACTAACATAACTAAATTGCAATTCCATCCAGCAGAGGTATCACGTGGCTCTATAAGGTCAGACGGTTGGGCGGTTTAATAACTCTGGCTGGGTAACGTCTGACCTGTTCTGATGGAATGCTGAGTTTGCCATAGTCTGCCCGAGGCTCCACAGATGCGTCCTTGCTAAGATCCTGTTCCCCTGTGGGTGATGCCGAAGAAGTGTCATCTGCAGAGGTCCGTACAGGAACAGACACATCACTGATCTCAGGTGGTTGTGTCACCTGAGTTCCAGCTGTTGGCTTCGCAATGGACAAGAGTTGATCAGCATGGCGTCGCCAATCCTCAGAAGCTCCAACATCAACCGTATACGATACTGGACCACTTTGAGCCGTCACCACACCTGATGTCCATCTTTCTCTCCCTCTGTAATCACGAGCCAGCACAGCCTCACCAACTCCGAACTGTCTTGACTTTGAACGGCCAGGTCTACGGAGGACCTGAGAGGTCTGCGAAAGTCGCACGGCAGCTGTCACACTGGGTTTCAAGGCATCCAAATGTGTGCGCAGTTGTCGTCCCAAAAACAACAAGGCAGGGGACTCTCTCGTCGTTGGGTGTGGTGTGTTGCGGTACGTCAGCAAGAATGTTTCCAGTCGTCTCTGAAGAGTAAAAGAGCCCTTAGACGTCTTCAGTGCTTGTTTTAGTGACTGGACAAACCTTTCAGCCTGCCCATTGGTTGCTGGATGATATGAAGCGGAACGGATATGTTTCACATGGTTGGCCTTCAGGAAGGTTGCGAACTCTTGAGAAACAAATTGTGGTCCATTATCACTCACCAGGACTTCAGGCAGTCCATAATGGCTGAAGAGATTTCGCAAAACTTCAATTGTTCTTTCTGCAGTTGTTGATGTCATCAATTGTACCTCAGGCCACTTCGAATGAGCGTCGACCACGACTAGGTACATGTGACCTTCACATGGCCCAGTAAAATCTACATGTATGCGCTCCCATGGTTTGCTTGGCCACTCCCATGGGTGGAGGGGCGCCTGGGATGGCATTTTCTGTATTTGTTGACATGACTGACACATCTTTACACACAGTTCAATGTCAGCCTCAATACCAGGCCACCACACATAACTGCGAGCAACGGCTTTCATTCGAACAATTCCTGGATGACCAGTGTGCAATTCCTCCAAAACTCTTTTCCGCAGCTTGAGGGGAACAACAACTCTCATGCCTCGCATTAAGCACCCGTGTTGGACGGACAGCTCGCTGCGTCTGGAGATGAAAGGAGAGATTTCGTTATTACTAGTCAGGTTGACAGCTGGAGTCCCTTTTATGACCATTTCGACGACTGTAGACAAGGCTGGATCACTCATAATCTCACGTCGGATATAAGTGGCACTGACAGGGAGTTTCTCCATCTGTCCGAGGTAAAACAGCTCCACGGCATCCTTTTTCTCACTGTGCTCTACTTGCAACGGCAGACGGGAAAGGCCATCAGCATTTGCATGAAGCTCAGCTCTTTTGTACTCAATTGAATAATTGTGGGCAGACAAAAGTAATGCCTACCTTTGCATCCGTGCTGCCGCCATAGACGGAATCCCTTTTTGCGGCCCAAAGATTGTAGTAAGGGGACGGTGGTCTGTGAAAAGTGTGAATTTCCGTCCATAGAGATACTGGTGGAATTTTCTGACCCCAAACACTATGGCCAGAGCCTCACGCTCAATCTGTGCGTAATTCTGTTCTGCCTTGCTTAGTGTGCGCGATGCAAAGGCTATTGGCTTTTCTTCACCGCCGGGTAACATGTGGGAAATGACGGCACCAATGCCATAGGGTGATGCATCGCATGCAAGCCGAATGGCATTTTGAGGATCATAGTGGGTCAAGACATTTTGTGACACCAGTTGTTCTTTTGCCTTTTTGAATGCAGCATCGCACTCTGCAGACCACTGCCAACGTTTCCCTTTACACAGCAAGGCGTTCAGAGGATTCGCTATGTTTGCCAGATTTGGTATGAATCTCCCGTAATAGTTTAACAGGCCGAGAAATGATCTCAGCTGTGTGGTGTTAGATGGAATTGGCGCATTGACAATTGCACTTACTTTCTGAGGTGACTTGTGCAACCCTTCCGCATCAATTATGTGACCCAGGTATTCCAGTGAGTCCTTGAAGAAGTCACATTTCTCTTTTTCAGCATGCAAGCCGAACTGCTCCAGTCGTCCAAGGACTGCATCCAGGTTTTCCAGGTGTTCAGCTTCAGTCCGCCCGGTAACCAGAATGTCATCCAGGTAACAATGAACATTAGACAGACCTTGTAATATTTGATCCATAGCTCTCTGGAATATGGCTGGAGCTGAAGCGATCCCGAACGGAAGGCGGTTGTACTGGAATAGCCCTTTCTGTGTGGAAATTGTGAGGAACTTCCTGGACTCCTCCTCGACCCCCATTTGAAGGTAAGCATGTGACAAGTCCAATTTGCTGAAACATTGTCCTCCCGCTAATGAAGCGAACAGGTCCTCAATGCACGGTAATGGATAGTGTTCAATGTGCAAGACAGGGTTTACCGTCACCTTGAAGTCACCACAGATGCGCACATCTCCGTTTTTCTTTACGACAGGAACTATTGGAGTGGCCCATTCGCTGTACTGTACCGGTGTCAATACTCCAATTTCAGTGAGACGGTCCAGCTCCGCTTCGACTTTTGTACGAAGAGCATACGGAACGACTCTGGGCTGGCAAAACATGGGTTTGCATTCAGGTTTCAAAGCTATTTTAGCTTTGATGTTCTTCATTTCTCCCAACTGTTTAGAGAAAATAGCTACATGTTTCTGCAGCACAGCTTCTAGTGTCTTCGATTTGACTGTTTTTATTTCTTTCCAGTTCAATTTGATCTGACGCAACCACTCTCTGCCATAGAGTGGTGGGTAGTCCCCCTGCACGACATACAAAGGAAGAACAGCTGTCTGCTTGCCCATTTTCACATGCACATCAATTACACCTTCAGGACGCAAAGCTTGCCCAGTGTATGTCCGAAGAACAATGTCTGTTGAGCATAGGGGCAGGTGTTTCAATATTCGATCATAAGTCTCTGATGAAATCAATGACACTGCTGCGCCCGTGTCCAGTTCCATCTCCAGTGGCATTCCTTCAATTTCTGGTTTCACAGTGATACTGGACTTTTCTCCTGGTTGTGACAGTTTATACAGAGCTAAATCAGAGTCTGTGTCATCATCATTGGACACTGCATCAGCATCAAGGCGGTGTACATTTCTTTTTTTATTTGTCCTTTCTGTTTAAAAGATGCTTTCATTTGCCGTGCAGCTTTTGCGGTATTTCCACTCTTTGTTTTCCTGTCATCATTAACGTTACTTTTCCTCCAAACGCGACTGATATGGCCCTTTTTTCCACAAGCATTACAGTTTTTGTCTTTAAACCAACAGTCATCTTCACTATGGTTATTCTTTCCACATCGTTTGCATTTGTTTGCAGTCTTACTCTGTGATAAAGACAGCGCATTTACCGTCAGTGATCCGCTGAGCTGGTGTGCTTCACGTGACGCCGTTTCCATGGAGACCGCTAACTCTACCGCTCTCTGAAACGTCAGCGCAGACTCCGACAACAAGCGTTTTTGAGTAGCCTCGCTCTTCAGGCCACACACAAATCTATCGCGAAGTGCATCATCCAAATGTCCCCCAAATTCACAGTGTTCTGACAATCCTCTTAGCACTGCAACATACTGTGTCACCGACTCGTTCTCCTGATTCCGCCGGTGGAAACGAAAACGCTCCGCGATGACCAGGGGCTTCGGAGAGAAGTGCTACTGTAGCGTGTCAGTGATGCTTTTGAAGCTTTTCTCTCCCGGTTTGTCCGGCGCGATGAGACTTCGGAGTAGACCATAAGTTTTTCCTCCGAGCACGCTGAGTAACACGGGCACTTTCTTGTCAGCCTCAATACTGTTAGCTTCTATGAAGTGTTCAAATCGTTCAATGTAAGTGGTCCACGGTTCGACACTTTCATCAAAACATTCCATGTGGCCAATGGTAGCAGCCATTCTCTTAGCTAACTAACCTAGATCACTTTAGCTACGCAGAGAAAACAATAAAAGTTGTACTAACGATACGCCTAACTACTCACGATTCACTGTAGTAGCTTCGTAGTACTTTTAATCCACCTCGTCGCCAATTATGTTATGTTTCCAAATGAACTAACATATATATTAAACACATAGGGTAAAGCACGTGTAAAGATCACAGCCTACATGCAGGGGTACGTTTCTTCTTCTGAATTTATTATTGAGGAACACAACTAATAATTATAAGTGGCAGTGCCACCAACAGGCACAATGGGGAATATCAGTATTACATACATAACAGGGGGGGCATTACAATGCTTTGTAGGGCACAATGTCTTGTAGGCCAAATGTATAGTTTGTCGAATTTTAATTTGGCATTTGGCAAACAGTTTTACTGATTTAAAAAAAAAAATGTTTTGGGAGTAAAGTTCATAAATTATTGTTCTTTCCCATATGATTTTGTAAAACTATGTTGAGACCTCTGTCCCTCTAGGGTGGTTCGGAGGCATGCTCCCCCGCAAGAAAATTTTGTACATTTTAAGGTTAAATGCGTCAATCTGGTGCACTTTGAGAGCTCAAAATTAAGAGCTTTAACCAGCTTCAACCCATGAACTGTGACATTGAACAAAGGAAAAGCCTCGGCTTGTACCTGGACATTAAAAAGGGATCAAACATCTTTTTAGTTATGATATAAATTCTCAGTCTGTTTTAGGATGCCAAACGAATATTATAATAATGTAATAATGATTTATATAATTATTCCTATATCCTATTATGTAAAATTCATATAGGCCTAGCCTATAAATGTACTGTATAAATGAAAATGAATATTTCAAAAGTATATTTTACTTACACTATTGTATAGGAAAATTACAATAGTTTTGTCCTAATTTCTTCACTTGCAAGAAATAAACCCTTGAGCTTTTATTATGGGGAAAACACCAGATCACCATGCTGATTGCGTGAGCAAAGTGCGCTCTTTTCTTTAACCTCTTCCACTCTAAGGAATATTTTGGAATTCTGCCTAAATTTAACACACCCAAGTTTAAATAGTCACCCTAGACACACACAGTATAGGAAATTAACAAATTTAGTGTCATTGTAAAGAAAACCCTTCAAATTTACTAAATCAGATTGAAAAAAATCATAGCATTGTAAGCTCTTAAAATATTAGGATAAACTTTAAAAAATTGGCCTTTTTTAATTAATTTATTTTTTATCCTGTTTTTGAAAAATCTGTGATGCATGTACTGTTTGCTCTGGGGACCTGCTGATTATATTGCTTGACTACACAGTCACTGTATCAACCAGAAAAAAAGATTTTTTCTCTATCACAGACTGACTGAAGGGAGGCAAAGTATCATTTTTAGTGCATATAGAGCTCCGGCAGCTGACGTCACGCAATCTAAACTCCGCCATTTTTGCAGGCAAATCAGGAGAGCGCCAGAGCGGCTGCGGTTGAATGATTTAAAGTTTATTTAAAATTTTGTGGATGTCAACTTAAAATTAGTTGAACTTAAGGGTTAATATAAAGCGGGAGATTACCAGATACAGTATTTTGCTTGTGCCCTTGCTGCCCAGGGTGGGTCTTGAAGGCCACTGTATCACGTGACGTTTGTACTGACGCGCTACTGCAATCTGTCACATTTACAGTAAAAGCGCCAAAACATTCCATATCAAGAGTAAACTTCTCTGTCGAGTCTGTCGGTGTCAGTGTCATCTTTTTCCGCGATTTTTCTCTGTGTGAGAAAATGCAGTGGTCCAATCAGTAGTTAAGAGCCTGAACTTGCTTATAGTAATACAAAAAAACCCAGCACAGAAGAATGTCTAATTTAGTGTGAGTTTTCTTTGTTGAGCGTGAGGCCGTGAGATTGAGGCTGAATGCGTGAGTGTCACGCCAGATGCGTGAGAGTTGGCAACCCAGGCTGAGCACCTGAACACGGAGTGGGAAGTGGGAAGGGGGAGGAAATCTGATAAGGAAAGTGTTTCTGATCCAATTTACCAACAGATGGCAAGTTAATGCGGTTTGCCAATAAGAGGATGAACTTACAGGGTTTTTTTTTCTGAATGCTTAAACCCTAATCGAGATTCTTATAGCACAATTTCTAAAACTATTATAGTTTTTTACAATCGCTATGACCATTTTTTCAATACTTTTAACAAATTTTCTAAACTCTTAACACACCAACACACCTACAACACACAATTGGCAAAACGGTTAATTTCATGCTCAAAATCACACACTGTAAACTAAACTCCAACACTAATTTTCAAAAAACAATAATCCACTAACACAATACACTATGTCTACCAAAACACTAACACATGTTCTCTTCCAACAGGGAATTTAGTCAATCATAGCACAATGTCACAAAAAACACTAACATGAGATGGAATTACAGAAACTGCATTATTTTATATATACAGTATGTCAGGTCTGCCCTTATACTATAGACAGTATATTGGATTGTTTATACAGTAAATTGTTTTGCACAGCAGTTTATTTTGAAGTTTCTCTACAGTTTTGTTTGGGTTTAGCAAATGTGTGCATTTTGTTTCCTGTGTTGTAGAAATTCAATACAAAAAAAAACAAAAAAAAAAAAAAAACGAATGACCCTTCTCAGAATAGCAGAATAGAACGGTTTATGAAAAAAAATGAGACAGAGACAGAATTGGTGCAGTAAAGGCTTTATTTGCAACAGGACATTTCTGCAAGATAAAAAAAATGCAATACTGGCCATTTACAGCATTACTGTATGTGAAAATACTAAATATATTGACTGTAATCATCCCGGTCTTCTCCATTTGGCCACATGTTCTCATTCACATCACACACTACTCTGGCAAGGCATCAAGGCATCTTGGGAAGAATCATTTGGCATTCCTTATTTACCCCTGGCTGTGTTTAGCTGGAATGTCTTGGGATGCAGAATCCATTGCATCCAGGAGGGACATTTGGTCCTGTAGATGATAGTCAAAAAACTTTTTTGTGATCAAATTTTTATTTACAGCAATTTTCCCTTTAGAAGGTAATACATACAGGTATGTACAAGCCACATAAACAGAGTACATATATATGTAGCCTACATACAGTATATATAGACATATGTATGCACACACCTCCATATATACAAGCATTTGCATACATACCTATAGACGATGGTCAAAAATTTTCCATCTCCAGGCTAAGAAAGGGAAAGGGGACATCATCCTCTGATGGGATCAAACCAGGCCATGACTGCACTGGAATTGTGAAATGCCACATTGTCACATTGTCCCATATTTGCATTATTCAATCAGCTGTTTCTCAGTAACAATAGAATAAAATACAGGGGATTTATTTGTTTTTCACAATATAAACAGCTGTTTACCTCGACTTTAGCCTGTAAGATTAGGTTTAGAACATGGTCTGTTCTCACATACAGTGTTAAAGCAATGGTAAATTTGGCAGTAAAAATCCATTGTTTTGGTCTTGTTTGAGCTTGTGTGTAAAAGAAGTTCAAGCATTTTAAATTTGTGTTCATTGTATGCATTTTGTGTTAATGCAACAAGAAATGTGTTAATAGTATAGCTTACACAGCCAGATGTAGTGCTAACTGTGTTAAGAGTTTTGGAAAATTGTTAAAAGTATTGAAAAATCTGTCATAGCAATTGTAAAAAACTGTAATACTTAGCAAAACCACTTTGCAAAACTAAAAGCACAAACACTGCTTTGCACACAGTTTGCACTTTTGTAACACACACTTTGCAAAACTGTAGGCACAATCCACTGCACAGCACTCTTTTTGCAGAACTGTAAACACAACTCACAGCTTTAAGGCCATTGCACACTGAGTGCGAAATTCGCATCCGAAATTTTTGCAGGTAAAAAAAATTCGACCAATCACGCTTGCACACCGCCTCCGAAACTTTCGTCCGTCATAAAATTAATCGGATCGGGTTCGTTTTTCTGCGTTTTTCGCATCCAGAGCCAGCATTTTGAGAGGTCTTTTGACAATTCAGGGCCGGGGGGAGCTCGTCCTCAAATCATTGCACATATGCGCCGTGCTTTCAGTTTCGGTTTTCAATTCGATCAAGTGTTTATGTTCTCTTCTCTATATTGGATTATGAAATTAATAAACCTCCCCTTTTAATCAGATTGAAATTTAGGATCGAATAAGGTGTGATTGAGCAGCCAATTCTATAATTAATGTATTATTTGGGAACAGTATATACACAATATACACAATAACAGCCTACACAGCTGTTATGTCTGCCCAGCGCTTCCACCGGGCTGCGCGCGGGTGTTTGTGTGTGTGTCCATACCTGGTCCATACCTTAGACACACTGCCAGTCTCCGTTCAGAATCGATTTTGGTTCACGGAAATTGGTGGTCTTGTTTTTAATATGTGGCTCCAGAATCGCTAGCAAAGCATCAAACTGTCCCACTGACATTCTGAGGTAAATTTTGAATCGCTCAGGATAAATTCGCAACTCCTTGATAAGGTGATAAGAATGCTTGATAAGAACTTTCCTTCCTCTCGACGCAATTTCAGGATTGGATGGACGTAATATTTTCTCTTTCTTCTCTTTTCAATAAAAGAGAGGGCAACAAAATCATCCTCACTGCTTGACGAATCCATCTGGTATTTTTGCGTTTTTTCCCCGCAAAGGTTTAATAAATACGCAACGGACTCGGTGTGCAAGGTTTCTATGCGTGACGAATTTTTAGGCTGACGAACACGAAAATACACACACGAAAATTTCGTACTCATTGTGCAATGGCCTTTACACTCAATTTCCAAATGATCAACCCACTCCTAGAAAAACTATACACATGTATGGCTATTATTTACACTATTTTCCCAACTGTCTGGCACACTGTCACATTTGAAAACAGTTTTAGATAATAAGTTCTACCAGAAAGACTTAGGAGATATGAAGAGTTCAGATGCAAAAGCCTCTAAATGCCATTTGAAATTTTCTTCTAAAATGACAATTTTTATCAAGCTTGTATATTTAAGTTCAGTAATTTCACTTAAATGTCAATTAATAGGTAATCTTCATTGCCATTTAAGTGAAATTAATGAACTTAAATATACAAGCTTGATAAAAATGATCATTTTAGAAGAAAATTTCAAATGGCATTTAGAGGCTTTTGCATCTGAACTCTTCATATATTGATGTAACAAACATGAATTTATTGACAGCCCAGCAAGCAATTATTTATAAAGTTCTTTGGCGTAGACCCCGTCTGTAGTTCATTATCCGAGGGTAGCGGATCTGCATTTCCTGCCAGGAGCAAAGGCAGGGGCGCAGCCGACCCCCTGGGGGTATGGACGGGACCATCCTGGTGGTGGTGGGGATGGTGGAGGTAGTTGTCGCGTCGGTATTTGCGAACTCAAACATGGTGAGTACAGATCTTTTATGCAGCGAGAATAAGGACGTAATTGGATAAATGTGAGTGTAATAATGACGTAGTAATTAAGTCTTCCTGGCAGAACTTAATGCTAAAGCTTCCATTTCTACCAGAAAGAATCAGGATGTATATTGATGCAACAAACATGAATGTACTGACAACCTAGTAAGAGATTATTTATCAAGTTCTTTGGCGTAGGCCCCATCCGTAATTCGTTATCCAAGGGTAGTCGTTATCTGCATTTCCTGCCTGGACCAAAGGCAGGGGCGCAGCTGACCCCCAAAAATAGGTGGATTATGGATCCGCCAGGACAGGGCCAGCCAACGCCCAAAAATAGTTCACGTAAGGTATACCCACCGATCGTTGATCTTGTTGTATGCCATACAGGTCTCGTTAGACCGACAGAACGGTGCCACATTAGGCCATACATAAACAGGTCTTGTTAGATTCCCTTTTCTTAACACTACCCACTAGCAAGCTGTCAGGAGCCAATCAGAGTCCTCCCTAGTCACCACGCAACGATCACTTTCCCCAGAGTACTAATCACCTGCACCTGTTTCCAGTCAGCACGCCCTTCCCAGCCAGCACAAAAGCACCCAGCTCACAGTCAGTCATTGTCAAGCCTCCAACAGTAAAATACCCTAACCAGTCTCTACTTGCTTCCCTCCGAGTCATCCAACGAGCTGAAACGTAAAGTATACTCACCTGAAAAGACTAACCTCTCTGTCCTTGTTCTGATGTTCCCAGGATCCGCTCCGTGGTTCTTGTTCTCTGTGCCCTGGAATCTGCCATGAGTCTCGTTCACCTTATGGATGCTCTGTAAAGAGAAAAAGCAAGAATCACTGAACTGTGTTAGTTCCCTATCTACGGCACTGAAAAGGATCTACTCACCTGGAATCCTTCCTGCACCCGTCTGCTCGAAGACAATCTGAAAGCGAGAAAAGGAAAGTAATTGCACTGTGTCACCATTCATGTTATTCCTAAAGAAGAGGATTTACTCACCTGGATGAATTCCTGCCACGTATCCTCCTCGAAGATCACCTCTGAGCACCTGAAATCCTGAATACTTACCTTGACTTTAAATAAAGAAAAGTTTATGTTTATCACTTACCTCTGTTTCCGAGTCTGAATCCTGACAGAAGGCTTGACCTAACAACATAAAGAGGTGAAGATCATGATGAATTCCAAACAACCTGCTGTGACTCCCAGCCCCACACCAGTCGCCGCTCCCCCAGTGAGACCTGTGTTTTTCCCCATGAGTACCTCCGTGAACGCCGCTTCTTCGATCACCTGCTTTGCAAGTTCCCCGTCGCGTCCGGCGCCAATTCTCTGGTCAGGCGGAGGATTGCAACGGATTCTTGTTGCAGTGTTCACTTGCTCTGGAACAGCAAGCTCAACTCTACCCTACTGAGCGATCGAAAGTAGCGTTTATCATTCAGCAACTATCAGGAGCGGCTTTACGATGGGCTGAGGCATTATGGATGAAGGAATCAACTGTGGTCGCGTCAGTTCAAGAATTCGTGAAACATTTCAAGGAAGTTTTCGGACGACACGCGGATGATTCCTCTTTCGGAGAACAGCTCTTACAACTACGTCAAGGGAAGAAGTCACTATCTGAGTATTCTGTGGAATTTCGCATGCTAGCATCCAACAGTGGGTGGAATGAAAGAGCTCTGATTTCTGTGTTTCGCCGCGGATTAAATCCAGCTCTACGCCTCCAACTGGCCATCTATGATGACAACTTAGGAATTGAAAAATTCATTCAACAAGCCATGCGAGTACATCAAAGATCCCAGAGTTGTTACCCTGATCAGTCCTCCTATCATCCTGTTTCTCAATCGAATATCAAGAGTTCCACATTCGAGAATCAAGTCGAAGAAATGCAAGTTGACACTTTCAAGATTTCCCAGGCTGAACGTCTTCGACGGAAAGAGTTAAAACTATGTATGTACTGCGGTACCAAGGGCCATTTCAGACTTAACTGCCCAATTAGACCTGGGAAAATGATGGTAAGCTCAGTTCTGGATCACACTCTTGTTTCAGCACCTCTCACAATTCCCGTGATCTTAAGAATTCAAGAAATCTGCATCTCTGTGACAGCTATCGTCGACTCGGGGTCGGCGGGAAACTTTATCTCTGGAGACCTCTGCAAGAGACTCAAGCTGCGAGAGATCAACACACCCAAAACCTACTCCATCCATGCCGTAACGGGTGAGTTGAGTAACAAGAAGAGTGTTTCTACCCAGATTACTCCCATTCAACTATGTGTAGAAAAGACGCATCAAGAATGGTTCGAACCATTTGTGCTTCTAAATAGTCAAACAGATCTCATCCTTGGTCGACCATGGCTAATTCGTCATCATCTAAAAATCGACTGGGAGTCCGGAAAGATCTTACAATGGGGATGCCAATGCACTAGCCACAAGGGTCCATCATCTTGTCCAAGCAAAGAAACAAAAACCCAATCGATCACAGTGAATTCCACGTCCATTGAGAGTCCCACAGAAAATCTGTCAACGAATATTCCCACCTGTCATTCCATGTTCTCTGATGTTTTTAATCCTGTCACTGCTTCAAAGTTACCGCCGCACCGACCATGGGATTGTGCTATCGATCTGGTTCCTGACGCATGACTACCCAAGGGTCGAGTCTACTCCCTGTCCATTCCTGAACAAGAGTCGATGAGGAAATATATCAAGGAGGCTCTAGATCAAGGGTACATCCGACCGTCCACATCTCCCGCAGCAGCCAGTTTCTTCTTCGTGTCCAAGAAAGATGGTGGGTTGAGACCTTGTATTGATTACAGAGCTCTAAATCAAGTCACTGTGAAGTTCAGCTACCCGTTACCTCTCATTTCAGCAGCTCTCGAACAACTCAGAGAGGCAAAGATGTTTTCCAAGCTTGATTTGAGAAGTGCTTACAATTTCACCCGAATTCGAGAAGGAGATGAATGGAAAACAGCTTTCATAACCCCTGCAGGACACTATGAGTATCTTGTTATGCCTTATGGTTTGGTCAACGCCCCTTCAGTGTTCCAAAGTTTTATGGATGAGGTTCTCAGAGACTTCCTATGAAAGTTTGTCCTAGTATACATCGATGGCATCCTGATCTACTCCAAGAATCCAGCTGAGCACCAAAGACACATGTCCTTAGTCCTCCAACGACTCAGAGAGTTCACATTTCTGAAGGCTGAAAAATGCACATTCCATCAAACCACTGTCGACTTCCTGGGGTACGTTCTGAGTGATCGAGGAGTGGAGATGGATAAAAATAAGACAGAGACCATCATGTCCTGGCCAACCCCCACGTCAGTGAAGGAGCTCCAAAGATTCCTTGGCTTTGCAAATTTCTATAGACGGTTTATCAACCAGTACGGTTTGCTCACCGCTCCTTTAACCTCGTTGTTGAAAGGAAAGCCCAAGACCTTGAAATGGACCCCAGAAGCCAAGGATGCTTTTACATCACTGAAGTCTGCCTTCACAACTGCACCATTACTTCATCATCCTGATCCCGAGAGACCGTTTGTGGTCGAAGTCGATGCATCCACCACCGGGGTCGGAGGAGTTCTATCCCAGTGTTCCGATTGCTCCTCTAAGCCGTTACCTTGTGCCTTCTTCTCAAAAAAGTTCTCTCCAGCTGAAGCAAACTACGACATCGGAAATCGGGAGCTTCTAGCAGTGAAACTAGCATTAGAGGAATGGCGACACTGGTTAGAGGGAGCAAAACACCCGTTCCTAGTACTTACCGACCACAAAAATCTTCAGTATCTGAGAAATGCTAAACGTTTGAACCCACGTCAAGCCCGATGGGCGTTATTCTTCACACGATTCCATTTTAAGATTGCCTATCGCCCAGGATCAAAGAATACCCGAGCAGATGGACTATCTCGTCTTCATACCTCTGAAATCCCTGTTGAAGAGCCCGAAACTATCCTGCCAGAGAGTCTCTTCGTGAACCCCATCCAGTGGGAGATAAATGAACAACTCCAAGAGCTATCCCAGCAACAACCCAGAGTCCCCGAATGTCCTCCCGGGAAGATCTACGTGCCTGAGGAATTTCGAACCTCTTTGATTTCATCCGCTCACTCTTCAGTAGCCACTGGACACCCGGGGGTAAACACTAGCCACCCTGCAAGTCAAGTATTGGTGGTCCACCATGCGATCAGATATCACCAACTTCATTCAAGGCTGTATCCCGTGTGCAATCTCCAAGGTTCCAAGAAATCTGCCTGTGGGTAAATTGGTACCCCTTCCTGTCCCGAATAGACCTTGGTCCCACATCTGTGTAGACTCTGTCACAGATCTTCCAGTTTCTGGGAGGAATACTTGCATCTTCGTGGCCATCAATCGCTTTTCAAAAGCTTGCAAGTTAATTCCATTGAAGGGACTCCCAACAGCCTTTAACACCGCTGAATTCTTAATGGGGCATGTTATTCGAAATTTCCGTATTTCTGAGGACATTGTCTCCGATAGAGGACCCAAGTTCATTTCTCGAGTCTGGCGAGCATTCTTCACATTAATGAATGTGACAGTAAGTCTGTCTTCAGGATACCATCCGCAAACCAATGGACAGACAGAACGAAAGATTCAAGATATCGGTCGGTTCCTGCAAACATTCTGCCACTCCAATCAAAACATCTGGAGTAGGTATCTCATCTGGGCAGAATACGCACAGAATTCTCTTCGACAAGCATCCACTCAGTTAACTCCATTCCAGTGCATCCTTGGTTATCAACCTCCGTCATTCCCATGGTCCGGTGAACCCTCAGAAGTTCCTGCAGTTAACAAGTGGTTTGAAGAGAGCGAACAGGTCTGGGATCAGACGCACCACCACATTCAGCAAGCTGTCAATCGGCAACAACAGTTCGCTGATAAACGCCGCCGACCCAATCAAGAGTATCAGCCTGAGCAGCTCGTCTGGCTTTCCACTCGAGATATCAGACTTCGCCAATCATGTCGAAAGTTAAACCCCAAGTACATCGGACCATTTCCAGTCGTAAAGCAAATTAATCCAGTCACGTACCAGCTCCAGTTACCCCCAGAATACCGCATCCATCCCACGTTTCATGTTTCCCTCCTGAAGCCCTATCATCCACCGGTACCCCAGTCAGTCACAGAGGTTGAGCCAGAGGACAATCACCCTATACCACCCATTGAACCAGAGTCCATCTATCTAATTAAAGAGATCTTGGAATCTCAACGTCGAGGAGGTCAACTTGAATACCTCATTGACTGGGATGGATATGGGCCAGAGGAGAGAAGTTGGGTACCTCCGAATGATGTTCTTGATCCCAGTCTGCTCCTAGAATTCCATGCTCAGCATCCCGAGAAACCTGCACCATGACCCAGAGGCAGACCCCCATGACGTCGAGGTCCAAGGTCCGCTGGCGCGGACTCTGGGGGGGGGGGGGGGGGGTAATGTCAGGAGCCAATCAGAGTCCTCCCTAGTCACCACGCAACGATCACTTTCCCCAGAGTACTAATCACCTGCACCTGTTTCCAGTCAGCACGCCCTTCCCAGCCAGCACAAAAGCACCCAGCTCACAGTCAGTCATTGTCAAGCCTCCAACAGGAAAAGACCCTAACCAGTCTCCACTTGCTTCCCTCCGAGTCATCCAACGAGCTGAAACGTAAAGTATACTCACCTGAAAAGACTAACCTCTCTGTCCTTGTTCTGATGTTCCCAGGATCCACTCCGTGGTTCTCGTTCTCTGTGCCCTGGAATCTGCCATGAGTCTCGTTCACCTTATGGATGCTCTGTAAAGAGAAAAAGCAAAAATGTCTTCGTCTGCTCGAAGACAATCTGAAAGAGAGAAAAGGAAAGTAATTGCACTGTGTCACCGTTCATGTTATTCCTAAAGAAGAGGATTTACTCACCTGGATGAATTCCTGCCACGTATCTTCCTCGAAGATCACCTCTGAGCAACTGAAATCCTGAATACTTACCTTGACTTTAAATAAAGAAAAGTTTATGTTTATCACTTACCTCTGTTTCCGAGTCTGAATCCTGACACAAGCCATGTTAGGCCACACGGTCACGGTAGACCACATTGAACATAGAATGAAATAGCATAATACCATCACCAGTGATATTAGGAATTTACCAGGTTTATTACTGGAGAGCTTGTTGAAAGTTCCCTTAAGTTCCCTTTCAAATTAATTCACAATCTCAAACTTCGAATTAAAAAATGGAATTGTCGATGCTGCCACACCCCCATGTCACGGCCGTTCAGCTTGCCAAGCGGAAAAAACACGCTTGTTGAAGTGCTGTGAGTCTATGGTCAACCTCCTCTAACTTAACTTCAGCCATTCAAAAGATAGCATGGCAACTGCAGATGCAGAAGACCCATCGACAGAACCTCTTTCATTGAAATTGCAGGTGTGGAAAAGAGGCCTTTGCGGACAGAATAAATTAATCTTTGCAGTATAGGCAGAGTAATAGGCAGGCGTTTATCTTTTGTTTTACTAGAAGATTTAGTCAACCCTTTAAGTAATAAGCAAATAAAATTATCGGAAAAAAGATTTGGAAAATTGGGATTATGATATTTTGCATAGAATTGGATACCGGCAAGAAGTCTGCGAATGGAAGAAAATTTTTGAGTGTGATGTTCAAAATTAAAGACGAGGAACGAAACAGTCAAAATTAGAATAGGGAAAACAGAAATTTGGAAGGAGAAGCAAAACATTAGGGAAGCTGACCATGCTGATGTGTATGCTGAGGGAGCGATGCCTTTAGAAATATAATGTCTCGCTGACGTCAACGGTGGCCATCTTGTCTGGAGATCCTGGAATAAACTCAGAAACAGGAACAGACACCGGCTCAGGCAGGCACAGCCACCGGCTCAGGAACAGCAGACACTGGCTCCGCCTCTGGAACAGGCACTGGCAATGGCTCCGGCTCTGGAACAGGCACTGGCACTGGCTCCGGCTCTGGAACAGGCACTGGCAGGCCCGTCGCAACAGGACAGGCAAACCAAGCAATTGCTTGGGGCCCCTTGCTGGATGGGGGCCCCAAGACAACGACTATTTAATAATAAAATTCAACGACAAACTGTGAGCGCCCCTTTGATAGTCAATGCAGTACAATGCAATAACACTGTTATCGGAATCCCCCTCAAGGGGGCCCCCCTCAGTAGTCGCTGACAGCAGCCAGCCAACCACGCGATCTCTGCTGCAGGTAAAATACAGTCCCTCCAGAAAAACGTGATTATGCGATCGCTGAATTCAATGCAAAATCAGCCAAAGTCCGCATATTTATGCGGGGTCCGCATTTTTTCAAATACGCCGCACTTTCGCCGCATAAATTGCCGATTTCCGTGCAAAATATGCGGGGTTTGCATAATTTCATAATCCTCGCATTTTCGTTGCAAAAAAAAGTCACATGTATCTCGGCAGAAAGTTGAAAAATGTTGCGTTTGCTTCACAATAGAGCAGCCATTTCCCCCTGTTTCCATGGGAACGTTATGAAGTGACTCAATTACGCGACGGGATAGCTCACAGCTGAAGTTATTGCAGAGGCCAGACAGACTCACGGAGGCGATTGACATTTCACAAATCCAACTCGTATAACTGTCTGTCACACGTTCTACCATCACATCGTTATTTAATAAACAACATAAGATAAAAGAAGTAGCATCAAACAGAAATTACCCGCACACATGGGGTTTTCGAGGCGCATATATAACACTGCAGAGAGTTCAACAGAGAGCACGCAGCTCTTAAAGGGGCCACACCTTGTTTAAGACTCGTTACAGTCTGAAGTAAAACAAGATGAGAAATTAAATATTCCCAGCACTTTCTATGATGTAGTATTCTTGCTTATCAAAGGAAGTAATAAGAAATGACTCTTTTCATTAAGGCAGTAGCCTAGTGAGAACAGGATGTTGGGGGAATCACTTTTTTATCAAACCACAGTTTTGAGTTTCGCAAACATGACATTGCTGTAGCTTTGTAATTGGTTTAGGTTTTGATGAAAGTGGCATAGCATGCTATTCTAACTATGATCATATATTTACCAATGGGGGTTAGGAAAACCACACAATAAATTCTGTGCATCAAACATTAGCTTGGATGTTTTTAAGCATTGGTAGTGAAAGCAGTATCCCTTCCCTTCTAATATCAAAATATGTAAATGCTAACATATTTTTAAGTTTTCGGCAACACTTTATAATATAACCATCATGGTAAATTGCTTTTAATCTTTAGTTATTGTAATTTAACTGTTTGTATAAAGTCTTTTTACTTAATAAATAATTTGTAACCTTACCCATCTATAAGATGCAATATTGGCTGTTTTTGAGACTTGTGTCTGCCTCATGGGGCATGTTGTCACATTTCACTTCCATTCTGATTTACTGCGCATGCGCGTGCGACCGGTATTTGTGTTTGTAGCTCCGGAGAATTTCTTCATCAATCCTTGATTTGCTTCTTTTCCACTCATTTATAAACAAGCACCTTCGATTTTTATATCATGTGAACTTATCCTCGATACTATTCCTCATAAAAAACAATTCGATTGCTCTGATATCGCTACTTATATCCAAACTTCCGAATCTCGGCTACTAGCCTTTAGCCCGCTAGCATTTCACGCGTGGCCTCTCGCCTATCGGCCGTCTCCTTTTACACCCGTTTCACTAAGGATACTGGTTATATCCGGCATTTTGTCCTAAATTAGTAGTGATATTTGTAGTATCACTACTAATTTACTGTTCATCCGTTATAATGGCGAACGAATCAGATGCGTGTCTAACTTTACCTTTGAGTGCAGGTGAAGACACATTCGAGCTCTTCTCGGTGAAGCAGGAGCTGGAATACGTCGAGAAACAGATCCGTGGTCTGCTGGTGAAGAAAGCCGAGCTGTTGGATCGGCGCTCAACGCTTGAAGCATCACGCGCCGACGCTCACAAATCAGTGGTTAGTAATATTAACTCTTTGACCCCGACTTCCTCGACTCCGTGTGTACATCTGCCCAGAAGGACGCGATCATCTCTGGCCTCATTCACCCCGGCACCAACACAACACCATGGACCATGGATCACACAGCGGAAGACTCGAGACAGGACCAGAGCTGCCTCTCCGCCCCTCCCGGTCTTCGAGATCTCCACTCGGAACCGCTTCTCCCCTCTTCGCGAGCCGGAACGTGACGACGCCGTGATCATCGGCACGTCCATGATCCGTCATGTCCACGCTACCTCGGATAAAGGTAAGGTGTGGACTCACTGCTTTCCTGGTGCTCGTGTTCTTGATGTCGTTGCACAGGTTCCCGAGATCCTGAACGTTAAGCGCGTCGGAGCTGTTGTGCTGCACGCGGGAGCGAACGATATCAGGCTGCGGCAGACTGAGGTACTGAAGAAGGACTACATGACCCTGATCGACACGGTACGCAGCACAGCTCCTGAAGCAACGATCATCGTGTCTGGACCGCTCCCCACGTACCGACAAGGACAGGAAAAGTTCAGTAGATTATTTGCATTAAATGAATGGTTAATGTCACTGTGTAATGACCAGAAACTGCTCTTTGTAAATAATTGGAATCTGTTTTGGGAGAGACCCAGGTTGTATAGTTCAGATGGTCTCCACCCCAGCAGAATCGGAGCGGCTGTTCTGTCGGACAACATCTCCAAGATGTTACAGACCAGATGACTAAGTCAAAGTCCAAAACACACCCTTTGTTGCCCAAACTTAACTAATATGCACAGTGTGGAACATTATATAGAAACCGTGTCTATTCCTCGTTTAGTGAAGCCAAACAATAAATGTAGTGCAGGATCTAGCAAAAATCTTATTCTAATTAAACCAGAAAATCTAAATATCAGTGAACAAAAACAATCTCTAAAGTTAGGTCTTCTAAACATTAGATCGCTCACACCTAAGGCGGTTATTGTAAATGAAATGGTCACAGATAATAATTTCGATGTTCTGTGCCTTACTGAAACCTGGCTTAAACCAAATGAATATTTCGGTCTAAATGAATCTACTCCACCAGGATACTGTTATAAACATGAGCCCCGTCTGATCGGTCGTGGCGGCGGTGTTGCAACAATTTATAAAGATATTTTTAATGTTATTCAGAAAACAGGTCACAGGTTTAATTCATTTGAAGTACTTGTACTAAATGTTACGCTCTTAGATGTAAGAAGGAAATCCATATTGTCTCTAGCCTTGGCTACTGTATATAGACCTCCAGGGCCATATGCAGATTTCCTAAAAGAGTTTGCAGACTTTCTCTCAGATCTATTGGTGAATGTCGATAAAGCAGTAATTGTGGGAGATTTTAACATTCACGTAGATAATACAAATGATGCTTTAGGTGCTGCGTTTACAGACTTATTAAACTCCTTTGGGGTCAAACAAAACGTCAGTGGCCCCACTCATCGTCTAAATCATACACTAGATTTAATTATATCGTATGGAACCGATCCAACTGATATAGATATTATACCGCAAAGCGATGACGTCACTGATCATTACATGGTGACTTGCATAATACGCACTGCTGAAATATGTCATGTTGCACCACGTTATAGACCAGGCAGAACAATCCTTCCAACCACTAGAGATAGATTCTCAAATACCTTACCTGATCTATCTAAATTGCTAAGTGAACCCAAACAAATAGATGAATTAGAGGAAATGACTAGCAGTTTGAGCACCATTCTCTCTAGTACATTAGATATTGTTGCACCAATTAGATTAAAAAAGGTTAGAGAGAAAACTAAAACACCCTGGTACAACAGTGATACGCACGCTATCAAGAGAGAAACCCGTAAGTTAGAGCGTAAATGGAAACAAACTAACTTACTAGTCTTTAGAATCGCGTGGAAAGACAGTATGTCACGTTATAAAAAGGCTCTAAAAACAGCCAGGGCTGAACATCTCCGCAAACTAATCGAAAATAACCAAAATAACCCAAGGTTTTTATTTAACACCGTGGCTAGACTAACAAACAAACAGACATCACCAGAGCAAAATATACCGCTACAGTTTAGCAGTAATGACTTTATGAATTACTTCAACGAGAAAATAGAAAGCATCCGAAACACAATTATAAATGTACAATCCTCTATGGTGTCTTATGATTCAGCCGCACTTATGGCCCCTCTAGAACAACTACACCGCTTTACAACGATAGGACAGGAGGAGCTAAATAAACTTATCATTGCATCTAAACCCACAACATGTTTATTGGATCCAATACCCACTAAACTACTAAAAGAACTATTACGTGTAGTGGAAGAGCCTCTCCTCAATATTATTAACTCGTCTCTATCTCTAGGTCATGTTCCAAAAATATTCAAGCAGGCAGTAATAAAACCTCTCATTAAGAAACCACAATTAGACCCAAAAAAGTTAGCGAATTACAGACCCATTTCAAATCTTCCATTTATGTCCAAAATACTAGAAAAAGTTGTGTCTGCTCAACTATACTCTTTTTTGCAAGAAAATGATATCTATGAAAAATTCCAGTCAGGATTCAGACCGCATCATAGCACTGAAACTGCGATAGTTAAAATTGCAAATGATTTACTTTTAGCTTCTGACCAAGGCTGTATCTCAATACTAGTCCTACTTGATCTCAGCGCTGCGTTCGACACTATAGATCATAAAATACTCTTGGATCGACTACAAAACTACACTGGTGTTCAAGGACAGGCATTAAGCTGGTTCAGATCATATTTATCGGACCGTTATCATTTTGTCTGTTTAAACGGGGAAAAATCAAAGATAACGTCAGTAGACTATGGAGTACCGCAAGGATCAGTTTTAGGCCCTCTGCTATTCTCAATATATATGCTGCCACTTGGTAATATTATAAGAAAACATGGAATTAATTTCCACTGTTATGCTGACGACACTCAATTATATATTTCATCACGACCAGACGAAAACACTAACTCCTCTAAATTGACAGAGTGTCTCAAAGATGTAAAATGCTGGATGACGCGTAACTTCCTGCTATTAAATTCAGATAAAACGGAGGTATTACTTATTGGTCCAAAAAACCACTCACAAAATCTCTTACAACAAAACCTTAGTATAGACGGATGTCCTGTTACCTTGTCCACTACAGTAAAAGACCTGGGTGTTATACTAGACCGCAACTTATCTTTCGAAAATCATGTTTCATATGTTACAAGGACAGCCTTTTTCCACCTTAGAAACATTGCTAAGCTACGTAACATGCTATCTCTCTCTGATGCAGAAAAGTTAGTTCATGCATTCATGACTTCGAGACTAGATTACTGTAATGCTTTATTAGCCGGTTGTCCTGCATCCTCAATAAACAAGCTACAGTTAGTCCAAAATGCAGCTGCTAGAGTTCTTACTAGGTTAAGAAAATATGATCATATAACACCGATTTTATCATCTCTGCACTGGTTACCTATTAAGTTCCGTATCAATTACAAAGTACTACTACTGACCTATAAAGCCCTAAATGGTTTAGCTCCTATGTACTTAACAGACCTTCTCTCGCCCTACAATCCACCGCGTTCCTTAAGATCACTAAATTCAAGGCTTCTGGTCATTCCTAGGATATCTAAGTCCAGTAAAGGAGGGAGGGCGTTCTCGCATTTAGCTCCTAAACTCTGGAATAGCCTTCCCGAAACGGTCCGGGGCTCTGACTCGCTGACACAGTTTAAAACTAGACTAAAGACGCATCTCTTTAGTCAAGCATTCACATAATGCTTACCTTTCAGTCCTCTTTTATGCCATACGGAACCGTTTGCCACTGAAATTGCTTAACACACCAGTGGGGCTCGATAGCCTTTTAGACAAACGGGTCGGTCCGTATGGCTGAGTTGCGTTGCGGAGAGTTTGGGTTGCGGAGAGTTCGTGAGATAGTGGTTTTCTAACACCGACACCCGTACAATGGAAATTATTATGAACATCAGCTATGCTAATTATGAACATCAGCTATGCTAATTATGAACATCAGCTATGCTAATTATTTCCCATCTGCCTTTCTGCTGTTATCTCGGGACACTTGTCCCGAGAAAAATGGCGTTCGTCAGGTCCAGTCTTGTATCCAGCATCTCACGGGGGTTTCGGATGCCCCACCGCCTGTGATGAGAAGACCAACGCCTGTGAAGAGACGACTCAACGCCTGCGATATGTTATGGGGCTGTTTTAGACATAAACAATATTTATATTTAATAGTTATAAATAAACAATATGAATGTAAGCCAGAGGAGAACTGGCCCCGACTGAGCCTGGGTTCTCCCAAGGTTTTTTTCTCCATCCAATCTGATGGAGTTTTGGTTCCTTGCCACTGTCGCCTTGCTTTTGGCTTGCTTGGCTTGCTTAGTCGGGATTATTTGGGATTATTTAGGATTATTTAATATTTAATATTTAACAATATTATCGATCTGTGTTGTACTACTTTCATGTTATCACTGTGAAGCTGCTTTGATACAATCTGTATTGTGAAAAGCGCTATATAAATAAATGTGACTTGACTTATTGTACTGAATATTGATTAGAAGCCTTATTGAATGTCTGTATATTCACCACTTGCATACTATGAAAATACAGCGACTACAAAAGCTAAAAAGGCCACAGTAAAAAACTCTCAAAGCATGTTACAGTAAAGTACACTCAGAAGAGATGTGCAACTGCAAAATCAAGGTCAGGGAGAGAGACTGATTCTGCATCAGCATCATGTCTTCGTGTTGGTCCGGCCGGAGGAGTTTCTCCACATCTCAGACTATGTCAACTCTGAGGGAAAGTGAAAATCCCTAAAGCAGAGTCAGCATTGACAACATTCTCCACACCTTGCTCTTCCTCTTCCTCATCCTCAACCTCTTCCTGCTTGTTCACCACCTCTTACACACATACTCTTCCTTCTCTCCCTCTTATATTGTTTCCATCCATTGTTAATATCAACATTTTGAGTAAATTGTGGGACTCTGAAGTGACCTGTATAATGTACAGTTGGTTTGGTCACATCATTAGAAATAAGTGTGAAAAATTTTGAGTCGTTCTGTGTAAACGGTGACAACTAACTGTGTTGCAGTGTGCTTTCGCCTACCTGTTAAGCATTTTGAAACAAGTGCATCACAGTGCAAAATGTGACGGCAGAAGATATAGAGTACCACTGTGCAAACTAAACCGGTATAAAAATTCTTTTGTTCCTGTGTCTGTACGTATGTTGAAAAACAGTCTATCTGATTAATTTAAAATTTTTAAAAATGAACTGTCTTTCCTCTTTTTATACTTATTTTATACTTGTATATTATATATGTCTCCACATGCAGCAACCATGTAGTCCAAAGCAAGTTTCCTTTCGAGGATAATAAAGTATACTACTACTACTACTAATATGTTTTAGTGAGTGAGAATATGTTTAAAGTTTTGAAAAAAGAGTTTCTTTTACCACCTGACCTTGTTTAATGTCTTACAGAAAGAGTGATTTATTTGCCAAATTGGTTTAGACTATTGAGAATTTGGTTCAGAGAATGGGGTTTAGTGTTTTAGCAATTCAGAAAAACGTCTCGGGTTAGAACTATAACCCTGGTTCCCTGAGAAGGGAACGAGACACTGCGTCGAGAATCGACACTTTGGGGACGCTCCCTAAGCGTGCGCCTCTGAAGTATGAATGAAACTAATCCAATCCTGATTGGTGTTGCGTCGTGACGTAACATGTGACGGCATACCCGGAAGTATAAAAGTGACGCTGTCACAACACACACTAGCCTCGTGATGAAGCAAGACGCTGAACTACTGGGAAGATGGAGACTGTAAAACCTGATAAAAGTATGTGGAGTAGCCCAACCGGCCGCTTCACAGATCTCCTGCATGGTTACTCCTGAAAGAAGGGCCCTAGACGAGGCCATGCCTCTCGTTGAATGAGCCCTCAAGGCCAAAGGTGAAGGCAGCCCACGCACCTTGTAGGCCTCCGAAATCGCCTGGACGATCCAGTTACTAATAGTCGATTTAGTTGCAGGGAGCCCCTTCCTAGGTGACCCAAAACAGATTAACAGTTGCTCCGACCTTCTCCACGAAGAGGATCTCTCAAGATAAACACTTAGAGCTCTGACGGGGCAGAGCAAGTGAAGCCTCTCATCTTCTGCCGACACATGAGGTGGAGGATGGAATGCCTGAAGAACTACAGACCGAGCCGTATTGGATGGGACTTTAGGCACATAGCCCGGACTCGGGTGCAAAAAGGCTTTTACTCTACCAGGGGCAAACTCCAAGCAAGCTGGCGTTACCGCCAGGGCTTGGAGATCTCCTACCCTCTTGAGTGAGGTAATAGCTAAGAGAAAAACCATTTTCAGCGTTAAGTCCCTAGGCGAAGCCGAGTTCAAAGGTTCGAAGGGAGCCAGGGATAACCCTTCAAGAACTATTGCCAGGTCCCAGGCTGGAACCCTGGACCTGGCCGCCGGCCTCATCCTCCAAGTACCACGGAGAAACCGAATGACCAATTGATGCCTCCCCAAAGGCCCATCAACCAATGGTGCGTGGAATGCCGAGATAGCAGCCACGTACACCTTAAGTGTGGACGGGGAGAGACCCGCAGAGAAACGGTCTTGAAGAAATTCCAGAACTGAAGCCACCGAGCAGTTTACTGGATCTAAGCCATGTTCTCTACACCAAGTGACGAACACATTCCACTTGAGGCCATATAGTCTCCTGGTAGATGGAGCCCTGGAGCTGAGTATGGTTTCAACCACTCCAGCTGATAACCCAGCATTTAGGTACTGAACCCCCTCAGAGGCCAGACCCACAGTTTCCACAGCTCTGGACGAGGGTGAAAGATTGTGCCCCCCACCTGAGACAACAGATCCCTCCTCAGAGGAATCTGCCATGGTGGAGCTATGAGGAGCGACACAATGTCCGAGAACCAAACCCGTGTTGGCCACATTGGAGCAATCAGCAATAGACTGATGCTGACGTACCCTCTCCAGGACTCCCGGGAGCAGAGCGATCGGGGGAAATGAGTACAGGCGAAGCCTCGGCCAGGCCTGTACCATGGCATCCAACCCCAGTGGGGCTGGATGTGAGAGGGAGAACCAAAGTGGACAGTGGGACGTCTCTCGAGACGCAAAAAGATCCACTTCCATTGGTCCAAACCTCTCCCATATCAACTTCACCACCTCTGGATGAAGTCTCCATTCCCCGGGCCTCAGCCCCTGCCTCGACAGGACGTCTGCTCCCTGATTCTGAACCCCAGGAATATACATTGCTTTCAAAGACAGTATCTTCCCCTGGGACCAAAGGATAATCTGATGCGCCAGTTTGCACAAGGGGCGCGATCTGAGTCCCCCTTGGCGGTTCAGATAAGCCACCACCGACGTATTGTCCGTCCGTACTAATACGTGGTGACCCTTGATGTCTGAGAGGAAGCTCCTCAGAGCCCTGAACACAGTCAACATCTCCAGGCAATTTATATGCCATGAACTATGATGGTCCTGCCACAGACCCCTGGCAAAGCGGCCGTCCATGACCGCGCCCCAGCCAGTGAGGGAGGCGTCTGTCGAAACGGTTTCCCGGCGACATGACACTCCCAACACTGGCCCTTGGGAAAGGAACCAAGGTTTCTTCCATATTGTCAAAGCCTGAAGGCATCTGCGTGTGACTTTGATCATACGGAACGGGGAGAGAACCTTGGGAGAGAACCCCTTGGTTTTCAACCACCACTGAAGGGGCCTCATGTGTAGGAGGCCCAAAGGAATAATGTTGGATGCCGCTGCCATGAGGCCCAGCATTCTTTGAAATTGCTTTACAGTGATGGCGTGGCCCAGCCTTACCCTGATACCATCGCCAGAATTGATTCGATACGTGCAGGAGACATCCGTGCCTGCATTGTAACCGAATTCCACACGACTCCCAAAAAAGTCGTGCACTGGGATGGTTCTAGCACACTCTTTTTCAAATTGAGTCTCAACCCCAACTTTTGAATGTGGCCAAGAACGACATCTCGATGCCAAACCGCCATATCCCGGGACTGCGCCAGAATGAGCCAGTCGTCGAGATAATTCAAAACACGAATCCCTTGAAGTCTCAGTGGAGCAAGGGCTACGTCCACACATTTGGTGAATGTGCGGGGAGAGAGTGCTAGGCCAAACGGTAGAACCCGGTATTGGTAGGCTTCGTCCCCGAAAGCGAACCTCAGGTATCTCCTGTGACATGGAAGGATGGAAATGTGAAAATAAGCGTCTTTCAGATCTATTGTGACGAACCAGTCCTCGGACCTGATTTGCGTCACAATCGCAGGGATAGTTAACATCTTGAACCTGAATCTCCTCAAAGACTGTTTCAAACCCCTGAGATCCAAAATCGGTCTTAGCCCGCCATCCTTCTTTGGAACTATAAAGTACCGGCTGTAAAACCCGGACTCCCTGTCTAACGGGAGAACACGCTCTATGGCTCCCTTCAACAGCAAAGTCTGTACTTCCTGTTCCATTACTAGAGCCTGCTCTGGGACCACTGTAGTTTGCACCACTCCAGAAAACTTGGGGGGGCGGCGCGCAAACTGCAGTCTGTACCCAATTTTTATTGTCTGCAGGACCCATGCAGATATGTTGGGGAGATGTTGCCATGCCTCTAAAAAATCTACTAAGGGTACCAGTCTCTCGAGACTTCGACTTTTGAGAGCGTTTCCTCTGTTGCCAGGTTCCCGGAGGAGGGGCTCTGGAGGAAACGCTCTCTTTTTGTTCTGCCCGGTGAGAGGAGCTGGATGACGGCTGGGGCTGATCGCCTTGCCCCATCCTATTGGATTTAGCTTTAGCTTTTCGGGGGAGATACTGCTGGAACGCCGCAGATTGTTTCTTCGCCTCCTGAAACCTGTCGACGACCGAAGTAACGGCATCGCCAAACAGGCCAGAAGGCGAGAGCGGCGAGTCCAGCAGAACAGACCTGTCCTTCTCTTTAATTCCGAAAAGATTCAGCCACAGATGTCTCTCCATGGCCACCATGGCTGCCATAGAGCGGCCAATGGCGCGGGCCGTTGCTCTCGTGGCCCGGAGAGACAGATCTGTGGCTTTCCTCAATTCCGCCACATCCTCAGGAGTCGGTCCCTCCCCCTCATCTAAATCCTTTAGGAGGTCGGCCTGGTATGCCTGCAATACCGCCATAGTGTGCAGGCATGAACCAGCCCGACCCGCCGCCATGTAAGCCCTGCCGACCAGGGTAGATGTTTCCCGGCAGGGCTTACTAGGCAACACCGGGGTCTTCAGGGAAGACGCCGAATCAGGTGAAAGATAGCATGCTAAAGCTTCTTCCACCTCAGGCATCTTCCCATATCCCATGTCTCGAGCCCCCACAACATTACTATAATCAACCATATGGGGAGTCGAAACACTGGAAGAGTGTGGTTTTTCCCACGATCTCGCAATCTCTTCATGAAGATCGGGGAAAAACGGAAGACCCCGGCGCTTAGGCTGTGACCTACGCTGCAGGAAACGCTCATCAAGCTTGCTAGTAACCAGCGCTTCCTGCTCATTTTGTGGCCAGCTGATGTTGAGTCTGGCCACAGCGCGAGTCACAACCTCCACCAGCTCCTCATAACTTTGGCCTTGTGCTGGCGTGCCGAACTCACGGTCGTCCATTTCGATGCTGACCACATCCACTTCCTCAGAAGCAGACAGTTCCAGCATCGGGACCTGATCGCGGGCAGGAGAAACCGCTGCGCGGGCTCCCGCACCACTCTCAGAGGCTGCAGGATCCACAGGCGGAGAATGAGAAAATGCCTCGGCAGTCTCATTCTCCTCTGCGAGGTCCTGCTGCGAACCCCAAGATTTCAGTCGCCGCATCGCCTCGGCGAATGCGGGACCGGAACCCTGGGGAACGCGAGCCTGGCCGTGCTCATCAAAGCACGCTAGCCGGGAGCGCAGCACCCTAATGGGCATATTATCACAGTCTGCACAGGCAGCCCCCTCGAGAGCTGCCCGTGCATGCTGCACTCCCAAACAGTTCACACACAGAGAGTGTGTATCCCTGCCCGTGATGTAGCGAGGGCAAGGATGCACACATCTTTTAAACTGCTTTCTGGCCATATTTTTCTTTTTAGATAAATCTTTCAGACAAACAACACCAAATAGACAGACAGTTCACGTATAGCGCTTGCTGAAGAGCGAAAGCTAGTGTGTGTTGTGACAGCGTCACTTTTATACTTCCGGGTATGGCGTCACATGTTACGTCACGACGCAACACCAATCAGGATTGGATTAGTTTCATTCATACTTCAGAGGCGCACGCTTAGGGAGCATCCCCAAAGTGTCGATTCTCGACGCAGTGTTGAGTTCCCTCGATAGGGAACTGTAATGTGATGGCTTGTGTTAACTGTTTGATATGAAAATACCATTTTTATGAAGGTTTGAAGAGTTAAGCAAGGTTTATTAGCTTTTGCAAGAGAACTACAATGTTTTACTGATTTGGTGAAGTGTTTTCTTATTTGTGTGTAGAGTTTTGCAAAAAAATAGCCAAGGGTTACGAAAAATGTGCTTTAAGTCGGCATGAAACGGAAGATGAGATTGTCATTTTTTCCATGTTGTGTTTCCATATTCGAGTGAAACTTCTTCTGAAATTTCGTTGGAATTTGGATCGTTAGAATTTGGGAGTTGCAAACAAAATGGAGGCAGATTTGAATGACAGTTTACATTCAGTCTGAGAGGCGGTGCACCAACAGCCACACCCTCATCGGCTCTGGCCGCATCCTTTTCGCCATGGCACGTGACCGAAAGAGAAGTGAGGTCATTTCAAGGGGGGAGGGAAGGGTAATCTATTTGATTAAAGATTATAAGGGTACATGAATTTAAAAAAAATAATAAAGTGCACAGATAAATCATTTATAATAAACACTACAATATTACATATAAAAAGACGAATTTGATTTCATGCCGACTTTAAGCCATCAGAAAAAAAAATGTTATGCGTTTAACAACCCCTAATTACAGATTCTCATTGAAGCATTGAAGCTTTGTTTGTTCTATGGATGGGTCAGATAAACATAGACTATTGACTTCTATTATTTATTTTAATAATACAAATACCTCAATAACCCGCTGTTCGCACCACGCTGGGTCCCCCAAGAAAAACCCTCTAGGATTGTCCCATAGGCTTTTGGATTATCAACAAAAGTTTATGATACTTGCATGTTTTGTCCTTCAAGATAATTATCACAGATGAACACAACTTTTATTAAGTTTGAAGTCTAAATACAGTCGTGTGAAGTAAAAAAGCTAGGAGGGCTATAAACGAACCATGGTCCCATGACTTCAATGTCATCATGACTGAGCTTCCCACAGTTCTTTCCATTTTCATCAACATTTTCCCATAACCTTTATGAGTTAGTATAGATTGTAAGAGTAAGATTGTAAGAGCATGATTATGAGCATAATGAGGCTGCGGACTGAGTTTACCTTTTCAGTGTGTTGATGTTTAAAGGGACACTCCACCCATTTGCATTAAGATTTCCATTGCTAGAAACCCAGTTATACTATTGAATGGTCATGCAACACTCTCTCATTTTCCCCTGAGACGAGAGAAATCCACTATTTACCTTTTCCACTTCCTCCTACAATGACGCAAAATCATAATTTTACGTCATTGTAGGAAGAAGTGTAAGAGAGGGGGATTTCTTTATAGACTACAAGCACTAGATCCCACCCTTTCAAACCCGCCCATAGGGGGTTGGGCCTAATGCACTAACAGACCAATCACAGATCAGTGCCAGTGCGTTTGATTTCACCAGCAGAAACTTTTTGAAAATATAGACGAAGGTACTGAATACGCAGACAGATGCATTGTGGATAGGGTTGGGTACCGAAACGCGGTGCCAGTAGGGAACCGGTTCAGACGTAAAGGGTAATAACCAGACCGAATAAAAACTAGACTCTAGTCTTCATTGACGAGCGGTGTAGAGGGAGTGGCCTGCGGACCTGAGCACTGCAATGAACTATGGGGATTGTTGTCTACAATCCATAAGCACTAAAAAGTCATTTTCTGCCTATTATCGGCCAAGAAGAACCCAAATTAAAAATTTATGATACTATTCTACTACTTATTTGACCCACTTTCCATAAATATTCATGTCTCCACTGGTGGAATTACCCTTTAATCTCCTCAACACCCTCTGTTGTCTCATTTAACCACTTGTTAAATAACCTTGTTTCAAAACACACAACCGATTCAAAGCATCACGACTAGTGTATTATTGATGTATTTTATGTCGTAGAATAAAATGTGAAAGTGTCTTGAGCTTTTGTCCACCACAGACCTTATTTCAGTCATTGAACCAAAACCCTGTCCAAAAAACCCATGAATTCTTTCGCGACTTCGGGATGATGGAATGGGAAGGGCTAAAATGCAAGGGCTCGCATCACAAAGTAATGTCATACCCGCAACACTATATTAGCTACATTTCCAGCGCAGGAACTTCCCACAGGAACTATAGGGAAAAATGCTAAAACCAAAATGCAGGAACTTTGGTGGGTGAGACTTGTGCGCTGAACATGCTGATTGGTTAAGTTCATGCCGCATTTTGATTGACTCTACAAAGTATTTAATTTCAGCCACTATTTTTAAAACCCTGTTGTGGTGCGCGCAGTCCTACGTCACTGAACTAATTTGCCTAAGATTATCTTCACGATACTTGAAATGCAGACAGCAACAGGTCTGTTCCAGGGACAAATTGTTCAGATTTCTGTGAATATAGACACTTCTTCAATGATTTGCAGGCGAGGATGATCTCAGTGAATCTGCAATATTCATGGGTTTACACAGATAAAAAATGTTTTGATAGTTATGACATAAAAGTCTCGTATACTGAAACCATGCGACTTTGAAAAACCGTGTCAGTTTGAAACACCCTCCGAACCACTGATTCAAAACAAAGATTCATAAAGGTTTCTGCTTCATGAGTATAGCACCCGTCAAGTACAAAAATTAGAGGTAGAATCAGGTTTTGATATTGTCATTGTTTCGTTATTTTGGCCTTGCTGCCTCCCAAAGTCTGGTATGATGTGTTGTATAGTTTGTGTTGTATAAGTTTATTTAGTTATTTAGTTAGTTAGTTTGTTTATAAATACATTCCTTTAATGTCATTAAAGAGTTTCTGTGCTTGAAGTTTGGGAAGTGAAATTGGGAAGTCTAATTTTGTTGTTCCCTGTCTTTTGTTGAAGGTCTATTTTTAACCTTGACGGAAAGGTTGAAACGTTTTAAAAATCAAATGTAAGTGATGCAAATACATCATAAAATATCATAAAGCACTCAAAAACAATAGCCAAACATTGATAATACCTTATCAAACAATATACAGACCCATCAAATACCATAAAGACCCTACAGAAATTGAAAACAAATTCTGAAGAAGGAATGATTTATTTTAAGTGGTGGAAGAAGTCAGTTGTATGTTCAGTAGTATGTTCCTACACAATTCAAGTACAGATACCCTATTAAAAAATTACTCCAGTAAGAGTGTTCACTCAGAAAACAACTTTTTACAAATGGTCTAACAGTTGTCTTGAAAAAGGCATTTTTATCCTTTGGAGAAAAATAGGTTAAATTTAACACAAAGTGTTAAAGTTATATTAAAGTGTGTGTGTGTATATATATATATATATATATATATATATATATATATATATATATTAATTAAAATAAAAAGTAAATAATATGAAACAATTTGAGAAACAATAATATGAGACATGACCCACTCAAACATGTACAATAAATAAAGCTGTTGTGCCCTCTACAGGCGTAGTCAAAACATTACACACTGTCTACTATTGACACAGACCATACTGTCTATGCTATGGCACAGACAGCACATGGCTGTAACCAAACTTACCTATTCTTCGCTGAGATCAAACGAACGGTTTTTAATAAGAGGTGTATTATCCCTTTACTTAATGCATTTAATGACGCCTTGTTTTATTTTGTATTTTTATTTTGTAATTATTTTGTATTTTGATTGTTTTTATTTATTTATGGGCTCTATGCACGGCGGTATTTCCGGTGAAGGTCTAATGATGCTGGATTACTTCCGCCGATCGTAGAGTCCAATGCAATACCGAGAATATATTTTGAGTTTTGTACTACATGGTTATACTAAAGAAACGTTGGTCGCAAAGAAAAAAAAACAGACACCCATCATTTTGTTTATGCTTCTTTGTTTATTATATTAAATAAACATAACTATATAAAATTACATCTAAACGTATTACAGTTTCGTTTCAAAGACGAGAGGAGAGTAAGTTAGTTACATCTTGAAGACTGCCTTAATCCCGTTTTCCTTCGCTTTAAATCTCCCCAACCGGAAATTGAAGAGCATTCTTGCGTCAAATGTGGAATTTATGCGTGCATATAGCCTATTCATAAAATTTGGCAATAACTGCAATGAGTTCATATCAAGCTCATGTTGTTGCTCTGGAGACTGTTCTAGACGAACAGTGCTTTACGACCCTTTTGCAATTTTTGCGACAGCTCTTCGCATTCTCATGGCAGCATGACGGAATACGGCAGTGAGAAGATGGCGGAAGAGGAGCAGAATTCCAGTGCAGAGAAACTCAAGGAGAAGGCGAATAACTATTTTAAAGGTAAAAGCTCATTAGGTACCTACTGTAAACAAGAGACTGGATTCATATTGCCTAGATAGGGCTGTGTTGGTGCAGTTTGCGGTTTTATAAAGGCTGATGTGATTAATAGTAGGGAAATGTGTGAGATGAGCATGAGCAACACATGATGAATCAGGCAGACACATGAAACACTCACTCATCAGACTTAACTGTTATGTAATCATAATTATGATTTATTTAATCAACATATATTGATGACGAGGTTGAGATTAACATAGATAATAGATGCTTTCGCTGAGTCCTGCTATGAACTGTCAGGCTAGATGTTCATAATGCTGTTTCACTGTCATCTCTAAAGTGTACAGTGAAAATGCTCCTATAACAGCAAATAAATAGTATAATGAAGTGAAATTATTGCAACAGTTTGACTCCCTCGTTAGCCAATGGAGTCATCTGTCACTCATTCATTGATGTCATAGATTTGCCTGCACTCGTCATATAATATAATCCGGAAAAAACAGCATCATTTTGTTCAATAGATTTATTAAACAATCGTATACGTGTTTCCGAAGAACATTAATCTTTAGTTCAACTGTGGTTGTATCTAACATTTGAAAATGTGTTAAATTAAAACCGTGGAATATATATTCAATTTTCACACAATTTATTTTTAATTATTTTATTAGATTAATTTATTGATTAATAATTTATAACACCACTTTGTATATTTTATTATTTCCTTATTTATTCAACACTTTATTTATTTATTGCTTTAGGTGTAGATCCCTCTAGTTTTTAATACATTAACATTTCTTAATTTTTTGTTGAGGATGACTTTTCTATTTTTATATTTGGAGTCTCCCCAATAATATATGTAATAATATAGGCATATTTTCAATTTAATCTAGTGTTCAATTAAGAATATTCTAATATGTTTGTCTTAACTTGGAAATCTAAACACATAATTTATCATATTATATTCAATATATTATATATATACAGCCTGTATTTACTGCAGAAGGGTAATATTTAGGTGTTTAGAACAAACACTAACCACAATGTTAATAGGAAATGAATGTTGTAGTGCTGTAAGGAGCACTGGTTTATAAACACTATAACTATAAGTCCTATGTTGCTTGTTGTTCTGATGTTAGGAAAAGTTTAACACTGCACCAGCATGTTTTGTTCTTTTCTCAGCTGATCTCTCTCTTTCACTGTCTTTTATTTATTTTTAATCCAAATCTACAGAGCCTCTGCACAAATCACAATGGTACAGCATATTAAAAAGAAAAGGAAAAAATATCATCAACTTATTTAACATTCAATACACATGCATTAAGTGTAAAAAAGAAGGCCATAGGGTATGATAAAAACAAAACAAAACAATGGATATATATTTAGACATTCTCAAAGACTACTTTTTTTATCAAGGTTTAGAATAGGGCTGTCACTAGCGATTAGTTTGGTAATCGAGTAATCAGTTATTTATTTTGGCGATTAATCTTATAATTGACAAATTTTTGTCGTAATAAATGGACCTAAGCAAAAAATAGCATTTAAAATGATTTAAAATACATGTATAATGACAATGAGGCAATATTTTTTGGTATTTTTTTGATAATTTTCGAATTATCAAAAGCAAGAAATCATGGTTTTATTAGAAAAATCCTGTTAAAATACATAATATACATAACATAAACAAGCATCTTATGTACGTTTTGTATTATAACAAATGCCTGCAGAGGGCGCCAACATCCTGCTGATTGTTGTTGTTAATTAAAATGTTAATCTTTAATATTTGGCCACTTCTTTAGGATAGAAGTTTTATAGCCACTATTATTTCTTGAACAAGAATATGTGGACATTAAAGCATGCAAACTCAGAGCGAGGGTTTAAAACCTTTATTTTGAAGTCGCGATGAACAATTTGCATACTTAGAAACTTGTTGATGTAGTTGGCGTAGGTTTATAAATGATTTACCTTACAAATTTGATGTAATGGCACACACTGCATTCCTAGATGAACATTATTAGCAACCCAAACTCATAGCATATGGAGTTTGAGACACGCTTAACGCATGTAAATACCATCAGTTAATGTAGAGAAGTGTGCAATTAAAGCGCATATATATTTTAAACCCGCAGGGCATATATTTGTTTAATTGAATCGGTGCATTTGTCATTTAACAATAGCAAAATGCTATTGTATGGTTTATAAATGTTTTAGTACATCACACAGCCTTAGAAAATTGGTGGTTAATGGATTCTCTTCTGGTTCTTTGTTGGTTAGTTGACAATTTAATCGAGGTATTGTGACCGCCCTAATACGCTGTGTTTAATAGATCTGCATGATTAATTGTTAAAAGATTGTGATCTTGATTCAAACACCCATGTGATTCACCTATTAAACATGTCTATTCAACATTTAATTAAATCACAGCAGAATATTTACATCTGCATTGGTGCGGATGCTGACCCATAGAGAGTATTTTCAACCACACAGTATCATTATTTCTGTGTTAAAAATATTCATATCACAGGAATACTGGGATAAAAGTTAGGTTTATATTTCTGATATAAACACTACAATACCGTCTACAGTACCAATCAAAATAGAGTAAATCAATTTTTGAACGTAACATGACACTACAAATAACGATTTTATCAATTACATTACATTGTCATCAGGTGGTGACAAGTGACTTCATTTTTTTTATTTTCATTGACTTACATTCAGAGATTCATTCAAAAAATGCTCATTCATCCAGTAATGAAATGAGTCAAGTTTTTATGTGAGCATAGTAAATTATTAATTCAGATTAATTAAACATTAAGTAGACTGCGTTTCACGCAATTGAACATTCTCACACAAAAACACACACACACATTGGAGCTTCTTCTTTTAAGGGTGGTTGGCTAAACTCACTTGAAGGTTAATTTTCTGTCACCTACTAAACTGCATCACATGTTAGCGGACGTAATATAAAGGTTCGGGCTTAGGATAGCTGATATATATCAGTTAATAAAATGCTTAATCGGCTCCCATGTTGGTTCTTGAATTCGGCTCAGGACATCCCTGGCAAAAATTAACATTGTTATTGAGTTTGGCATCATGTTGTTCTCCATAAGACTTTTGTTCGTATTGTTCTAAACACAAATGCAGATATTTTTAATTAAACCTAAGATATTTCTGTACCTCCATTTAGGGCTGGACTGGGACAAAAAATTGGCCAGGGCGTTTTGGCCCAGACTGGCCTACTACAATATGATCATAAACAAAACAAACCGAACTTTGCACGCCCTTGAATATGGAAAACTCCTATTAAAACCACTAATGGCATGTAATAAGTGAAATAGGAGTGAGTAAGAGTTAACAGATGAAATAACTACTAAATTGTACTATATTCCACAGTAATCCTATAAGCTATAAGCTGCATTGGGATAGCAATACTGATTTTCCCTACCAGATTTTGGGAAATCTGTGTTGAGTGCACCTCTGTCCCTCAAGGGGGGTTTTGGGCCATGTTCCCTCTTAAAGGGATACTCCACTTTTTCCCTCTTAAAGGGATACTCCACTCTCATGTGAGATTGATGAATTTAACATTAAAATGCACAACATTTTCTTAAAGGGATACTCCACTTTTTTTGGAAATAGGCTCATTTTACCACTCCCCTAGAGTTAAACAGTTGATTTTTACCGTTTTCAAATCCATTCGGCCGATTTTCTGATATTTAGAAGAATATCAATAACCAGACAGTTTCTGGTCTCATTGACTTCCATAGTCGGAAAAAAATATATACTATGGAAGTCAATGAGACCAGAAACTTTCTAGTTACTGACATTCTTCTAAATATCAAAAAATTGGCTCAATACATTCGAAAACAGTAAAACCCAGCTGTTTAACTCTGGGGGAGTGGTAAAATGAGCCTATTTCCAAAAAAAGTCGAGTATCCCTTTAAGAAAATGTTGTGCATTTTAATGTTAAATTCATCAATCTCACATGAGAGTTCAAAGTTAAGAGCTCCAACCCATATTCAGTGTGCAAATTGAACAAAGAAAAACTCTACATTACACTACTACATAATACTAGTTATAATATTAATCCCATGGCAGTAATAGCCATATGGTTTAAAACAAATGCACTGAAAAATAAAAGCAACGTTTATAATTAATTTCGTACTCATTTCTATCCTTGAAAGAGATCGCATGATCTTTTATTTTGACGGAAACAGCATCAATCTTTTATTTTGGCGAAAAACGCCAAAATAAATAAATAAAATGCGTACTGGTCAAAAATGCAGATGTGGAAATAATGCGTAACTGGGTGGGTTTCTACATAGCCTAAGTGTTCTGAAAGTAGCCTAGTTCTGCTTACCACAGTTCTCTGCACTCACTCATCGCTCTCCTTATCCTCCTCACTATCCTCATCAGACACTTGAAGGGCCTTTGAAATTTTTTTTCACGCTATTTCTCTGCACATTCCTTGCGTTTCTTCTCCATCGCTCTGACTATTTTGACAGATACACACTGACACTGCTCGCTCTCTCAGGGCTCAAAGGGGAAGGTGTTTAAAGATGCGATGGACCTCTGATCGACGCGGGTCGTTTAAGTCAGCTAGAAAAAATAACTCCAGAGAGGAGCATTTTGCTAATACACCATATTACATATGCATTATAATCTTAATGTTCTTCAATATTTAATGCATAAATCTGGCAACTGTTTATGACCGCCACCATTTAAATGTTTATATTTCATATAAGCTTCTTATTATAAAAATAAATAAAAGTGTAATTTAAGTGTTTGTATAGCTACAAAACAGTTAATTTTTACTTTCATATTAGACTAATGAAGCCTAGTAGGCTACAAGTAGACTCCCATAGTTTACTGCATTAGTTAAGAGATTTGATTTCCATGAGAAAAATTGCCATTTATTGTAACTAATATCCAAAATAATCGATATTGAATCGAATCGTAATTGATATCGAATCGAATTGCAAGCTTGTGAATTGAAATCGAATCGAATTGTGAAATTTGTCTTAATACCCAGCCCTAGTTAACATCTAAGTAACATAGATAATCCTCAAGTCTATTGATTACCTCACATATTTTAGAGGGATCCATTCTGTGTCATAGTGGTATTAATGGTCTAATGCTCTTATTTCAGATAAGGACTATGAGAACGCCATCAAGTATTACACAGAAGCAGTGGAGCTAAACCCGACCAATGCCGTCTACTACAGTAACAGGAGTCTGGCGTACCTGCGCACAGAGTGTTATGGCTACGCCCTGGCGGATGCCACCCGAGCCCTGGAGCTGGACAAGAACTACATCAAGGGCTATTATCGGCGAGCCACCTCCAACATGGCCCTGGGCAAGTTTAAAGCAGCGCTCAAAGACTACGAAACGGTAAGACTCTTTATATTCTCGTTACCTTCTGTTTTGAGACCATCCATATTCTATAAAGCGTGACTTGACTTCTGTAAAATACAATTTCTTGTTTTACTTTTGATTTTTGGTTGGATGGGATAGCTCCTATTAGCTCTTGATTATTATGTGCTAGGTTAATGTTGGGAGGAAAACATATCTGTGCTGAATGAATGTCTCGTTGACCTGTCGTTTCATATTAGGGCTGCACGATTAATCGCACGATGTTGTTATGCGCATCTAATCAGTAAAGCCGGTTCCTTGATTAGTAGTAAATCACCTTCACCTGCTTTCAGATGGAGCGGCATTTACTGCAACGAGCCGTAGATCACTGACAAGCTGAGCCAAATCGCATTAAATATCGTTGGCGATATGTACTCGATTTTAACGCGATTTGGCTCAGCTGGTCAGGTAACTACGGCTCGTTGTAGTAAATGCCGCTCCATCTGAAAACAGGTGTAGGTGATTTACTACTTATCAAGGAACCGGCTTTACTGATTAGATGCGCATAACAACATTGTGCGATTAATCGTGCAGCCCTATTTCATATATGAAAATTATAAACTCACCGGGCACTTTATTTGGTACACCTCGCTAGTACTGGGTTGGTCCCCCATGTGCCTTCAGAACTTTCAGAATTCATAATGGGAGAGATTCGACAAAGTGCTGGAAACATTCCTCAGAGATTTTGGTTCATATTGACATGATATCATCATGCAGTTGCTGCAGATTTGTCATCTGCACATCCATGATGAGAATCTCTCGTTCCAGCACATCCCCAAGCTGCTCTATTGGATTGAGATCTGGTGACTGTGAAGGCCATTTGAGTTTAGGGAACTCGCTGTTATGTTCAAGAAACCAGTTGTTTTGAGCTTAGTAACATGCCACGTTATCCTGCTGGAAGAGGCCATCAAAAATGGTACACTGTGGTCATAAATGGATGGACATTGTCATTAACAGTACAGTGGCGTTTAAACGATGCTCAATTGGTACTAGGGGGCCAAAAGTGTGCCAATAAAATATCCTCAACACCAATACACCATGAGCACACCTGAACTGCTGATACAAGGCAGGATGGATCCATGCTTTCATGTTGTTTACATCAAATTCCGACCTGACCATCTGAATGTTGCAGCAGAAACCCAGACTGATCAGACCAGGCAACGGTTTCCAATCTTCTGTGGTCCAGTTTTGGTGAGTCCGTGGGAACTGTAGCCTCGGTTTGCTGTTGTCAGCTGACAGGGGTGTCACCGGTGTGTCTTCTGCTGCTTTAGTCCATCGGCTTCAAGGTTTGATGTGTTCTGCAGACCTTGGTGGATATTTGAGCTACTGTTGCCTTTCTATTAACAAGGCATTTTCACTCACTCAAATTTTCTCTTTTCTAGACCATTCTCTGTAAACTCTAGAGATGGTGGTTAGGGTTAGGTTAGTAGATCAGGGTTAGTAGATCAGCAGTTTCTGAAATACTCAGACTAGCCCGTCTGGCACAAACATCACTCATTGTGCTTTCACACTGGGAGTGGATGGTTCAAATAAAAAGTTTGTAATGTGAAAGCTGAATGTGGACCCGGGTGTGCACCGGGGTACCGAACCCACCTGAAGGAATTGCACTCGAACTGTAGCGTGAATGAGAAAGCAACTCGGACTCAGGTGCGCACTTCTTCAGGGAGAAATGTGACTTGCGCATGCCTTTTAGTTGATTATGATTATGAATTTAATTCAATAAAATAGACATGTTGTCGATTTACCTTGGATACGAGCGAGAGTGAGCCTGCTGTCTATTGCGAGTGCAATCAGGGCCTTTCCAAATCATCGAAGTGTCATGGCAAAGGCTGTGAATACTTATGTACATGTGATTTAAAAAAAAAAAAAAAAATTATACATTAGCAAAGATTTCAACTTCTTTCACGTTATCATGATGAGGTATTGTTTGCAGAATTTTGTGGAAAATAACAAATTGAATCCATTTTGGAAAAAGGCTGTAACAACAAAATGTGGAAAAAGTGAAGCGCTGTGAATACTTTCCGGATGCACTGTATGTACGTATTAGTGTGAAATGATACCTTTGAATAGTGCCTTGCTGGAAATTTTTTTTTTTTTTTTTTGTAAAAGTTTTTCATGCCATTGTCATTTTCAGGTAGTTAGAGTTCGTCCCAATGACAAAGATGCCAAGATGAAGTACCAGGAATGCAATAAGGTTGTCAAACAGAAGGCCTTTGAACGGGCCATCGCCAGCGACGAGCTCAAACGATCAGTAGTTGACTCCTTAGACATCGAGAACATGAGTAAGTGTTTACGGATTTATTACATTTTTTGGTATCACTTTATTTTACATTGTCCTTGTTACACATTACATGTACGAACTATAGTAATAACAGTAAATTGTGCATAATTTCAAAGAAGCAGTTTCAGCCCTATAGTACATAATTTTTGTTAATTATTATTACTCCGTACTTAAAGGGTTAGTTCACCCAAAAATGAAAATTAAGTCATTAATTACTCACCCCCATGCTGTTCCAACCCCGTAAGACCTTCATTCATCTTCGGAACACAAATAAAGATATTTTTGATTTAATCTGAGAACTGGATCACTCTTCCATAGACTGCCTAAGGGACTGGCTCTCGACGGCCAATAAAGTCATTAAAGAAAATGTTTAAATATTCCATGTGCCTACAGCGGCTCAATTATAAGTTTATCAAGCGACGAGACTACTTTTTGTGCGAAAAAACATAAATAACGACTTTATTCGACTATTCCATTACTTCCTTATGGGCGCATGCGCGAGAACTGAGACGAGGACGTTCTCCTTCGGCTACTACTTGTGACCGGCGGCTGCTCACCGCTTTATCGCCACCTACCGTATAAGATGATGTGCTGATATAGCTGGAAGTGCAAAACTTTCTGTCACAAGCAGAGGAAGATGTGCGCTGTACATACGCTGTTCAATTAGCGTAATTTCCGCACTACAAGGTGCACTTAAAAGCCTTTAATCTTCTCAAAAAACAACAGTGTGCCTTATCATCATCTTATACGGTAGGTGGCGATAATACTCCTAAGCGGTGAGCAGCCGGTAAAAACAAGTACTCGAAAGAGGACGTCCTCCTCTCAGTTCCCGCGCATGCGCCCATAAGGAAGTAATGGAATAGTCGAATATTATGTTTTTTTCGCACAAAAAGTAGTCTCGTCGCTTGATAAACTTATAATTGAGCCGCTGTAGGCACATGGAATATTTAAACCTTTTCTTTAATGACTTTATGGGCCGTCAGGAGCCAGTCCCTTAGGCAGTCTATGGAAGAGTGATCCAGTTCTCAGATTAAATCAAAAATATCTTTATTTGTGTTCCGAAGATGAACAAAGGTCTTACGGGGTTGGAACAGCATGGGGGTGAGTAAATAATGACTTAATTTTCATTTTTGGGTGAACTAACGCTTTAATTGTGTCACACAAGTGAATGGCAAAAGTGAATGTTAGTCATACAAATATATGTTCTGGAGGTGGAAATGCCTATGTTATTCTCATGGAAAAACTGATTTCATTGAGGTACATTATTTAAAAAAATTCTAATAATACTGTCAGCTATTATCTTTTTTTACCTTTTTATCTTTTTAAACCTTTTTTTATACTCTCCCACCAGCAATCGAGGATGACTATTCTGGACCTAAACTTGAAGATGGGAAAGTTACACTGAAGTTCATGAAAGAGTTAATGGACTGGTTCAAAGACCAGAAGAAACTGCACAGAAAGTTTGCTTACCAGGTGAATGATGCTCTTCAAGTGCACACATATACATACATTTTGAAATATCTATTCACCTTTTATTTATTTTGGGTAAAATTCAACATTTTGAACAGTCACATTGGGCATCCCCATATCTCTGGTATTGAACCATGTAGGGCCTTTAAAATGAAGATTCCAAAAGAGAAGTTTATTAAGAACCAAAATTTAAAAGGATAAAAATGTTTCAACATATTTTTTTAATCAGACACTCTTCTTTAAAAGAAAAAAAATATCAGCTTTATGCTGACCCACATATGATTTGACCACTTAAAATTTGTACAATTTACTTATGGAGTGACATTGAAATCCATATATCTCTGGAAATTAACAATATATGCCTTAAAGGGATACTCCACTTTTTTTGGAAATAGGCTCATTTTACCACTCCCCCAGACTTAAACAGTTGAGTTTTACCGTTTTCAAATCCATTCAGTCGATTTTCAGATATTTAGAAGAATATCAGTAACCAGACAGTTTCTGGTCTCATTGCCTTCCATAGTAGGAAAAAAATATACTATGGAAGTCAATGAGACCAGAAACTGTCTGGTTACTGATATTCTTCTAAATATCAAAAAATTGGCTGAATACATTAGAAAACGGTAAAACTCAACTTTTTAACTCAGGGGGAGTGGTAAAATGAGCCTATTTCCAAAAAAAGTGGAGAATCCCTTTAAAAATAAAGATACCAGAAGAAAAGTTTAAGGTGCTGCATGTAATTTTTTTGGACCGTACTAAAGCATATTTAAGTACCATATTATGTTTGCAGGTATTTAGGAAAAATGCTACATTCACATACTTGTTTCTCAGGAATAACAATGCTACTTTGAAATCTGTGTTCCGAGTTGAAATGTCTGTTGTTTTGTTTTGTTCTCTGTGATCCCGGCCACAGGCTTTCCGAGGAGGCGTCGTATGATCTTTTAAATGGGCATATGACTAGGTTGTGAGAATGGGAAAAATACATTTCTGGGAAAAATAAATTTCTCTGCAAACGTTGCCTGTCGATAAAATAATTGCTGTCTGTGTATATGGGCTGTGGCAATAATAATAATAATTAAAAAATGCACATAATCCTCCACCCATTTGCATTAAGATTTCCATTGTTAGAAATCCAGTCATACCATTGAATGGTTGTGCAACACTCTCTCATTTTCCCCTGAGACGAGAGAAATCCACTATTTACCTTTTTCACTTCCTCCTACAATGACGCAAAAATCGTAATTTTACATCATTGTAGGAGGAAGTGTAAAAGGGGGGATTTCTTTATAGACTACAAGCACTAGATCCCACCCTTTCAGACCCGCCCATAGAGGGTTGGGCATATTGTGCTAACAGACCAATCACAGAGCAGTGCCAGTGCGTTCGATTTCACTGGCAGAAACTTTTTGAAAATATGGACGAAGGTACTGAATACTCAGACAGATGCATTATGGATAGGGTTGGGTACCGAAACGCGGTGCCAATAGTGAACCGGTTCCGACATAAACGGTAATAACCAGACTGAATAAGAATGAAAATTTTGGTGCCTGACCCTCTGTGTCATGAGGTGCACACTCACAAAGTCTCTCACTCTCTCCCTCTCCCTCGTGCGCGCCAAGCGTGCCGCACAAGCCCTCAAAAGTGAAGCCAAAACGTCTCGATTGCCCCCTTGTGATCGGTCCTAGTATAGCTCATAACCCCCGCCTCCCCGGACGCGAGACCAACTAAACAATTAAATTACACTTCACATATCTTTTTCCAAAGATAGTTTCTGTCATTTACTGTAGTTTCTATCACGTTGATGTAATTTCAAGAGTTCGTTTTTAAATTAAGTTTGTTTTCAGTTAGTTATGTGATGATAAAAACGATGCTCTGACAACAGGATTGACAGCTGTGATTGACAGGTTCTCTGTGCGAGGTAGTCACTGAAGCACCAGTGGACTTTTTTCATAATGTTGACTATGTGGTTAGTAGTTGTAATTACCTTATTTTAACAAGGTTCTGCAATCAGCAGACATCATTTGAGAAGAACGAAGCAGACACAGAGGCCACTTAATGAAAGTGCGGGGCGTGTGCTTGCGTTTGATTCAGCGAAAATGAGGGCGCGGCCTTGATCTCGCGGCTTTACTTCCTGCGCATGACTGGTCCCGAAACACGCAACTGTGCAGGCTCAAGTTCCAAAATGTCAGCGTCATATCGAGACACTGGCGGCTTCAGTTCTCTCTGATGGAAAAGAGCGAAGGGGCGTCGTCCATCTTTTTTTACAGTCTATGGTGCGCGCACTATACGGTTTGGAGCACAGTCTAATTTGCGGGCATCAGGGAGCCGTTATCAATATGCGGGAGACTCCCGGAATGTCTGATAGCGAGGGGATTAATGAAGATGCTGAAGACAAAACACTCCAAGGTTTGGCTGCATTTCATGTGTAAAATTACGCTTCAGAGTAAGTGTGGCAACTACTAAATATAGGCGGTGGCGTAGAGTGGAGCTCAACTCTAGTCTACATTGATGGGTGGAGTAGTGGGAGTGGCCTGCAGAGCTGAGCATGGCAATGCACTGTGGGGATTGTTGTGTACAATCCACAAGCACTAAAAAGTCATTTTCTGCCTATTATCGGCCAAGAAGAACCCAAATTAGAAATTTATGATACTATTCTACTACATATATGATCCCACTTTCAATACATATTCATGTCTCCACCGGTGGAATTACCCTTTAATATTTTGGCTTCCTTCTTCATTTATGTTTGTCTTTCACCAGAAAAATATTGACAAAATTAAAAATTTGAGCCGGTGACCTCTGGTTGAGTTGACATGGAACGACCCAATAAAACTAGGGCTGTACTGTCCCAGTCGATTAATTAGTCGATATGTTCTGGTAAGACCAAGATTCTGATTGGTCCATTTTTTGCCGCATTCATTTCATCGGTTTTGCTGCGTTCATTTCATCAGTTTTGCTGCGCTGAGGCACGCTCATTTCATCAGGTGGAAAGCACTAACTGCTAATAGGGGTAACAGTTTGTCTTTAGAACACTCGCTTGTTTTCACCTTTTTTGGATTAGCCCAACCCAAGAGAGAATGATAAGTAGGCTATAGAAGGTTTGATGCTAAATATTATTGATTTAATTGTGAGAGCGTTTAATAGTCAGTCCTCAGTGTGGCAGCATTTTGTTAAAATTGATAACGGGAAAAATGCCGAATGCAAAGTTTGCAAGCAACAGTTTTCCACAGCTCAACGACAAACATGACAGATCATCTAAAAGTGGTTAGCTCACTTGTCTGCGTTAGCTTGCCCCGTCGGTTTTGAGTATGCAATATGAACATATCAGAATTAGCATATTTCAATGTTTTAGTGTGAAACCTTTTTTTTTAATTTGGCGCCTAATGAGCGCTGTGCCCACTGTTTGTGTTAGTTTCGAGCCTAAGATGCTTTAATTATATTTTTTAAGAGTAAAAGCTTTAAGTTTTTAGTCTATTTGTGTCTCAGCCGCGAAGCTGAGCTTCAGCCTCTCTCGGTGCGAGGACTTGCACACAGCTATTTTATTATTATTATTAATATATTATTATATTATTTATGATTAATTTAGGTGGACAACAAGGCTACCAAGTAATGTGCACTGTGCGCAGCTAATTCATTTAAAGTTTCTTTTTCTAACGTCATTTTTAGTCATTTTTAGTCGATCAGAAAGAGAGCGCCAGTATGTGGAGTATAACGTGGATCGTGGCGTAGACTAAAAAGCTGTGTTTTTAAGTTAGATTTAAAACTCAATATTTTCTACACATCTCACTATCCTTCTTTCTTTCGTCTATACTTCTTTCTTCAGTCAAAAAGAAAGCAAGGTTTTTGTGGGAAGCACTCTAGGATTGTTCTCCATATAGTGACTACAATGGGGTCCAACTGGTTGAAGGTCCAAATGTGAGTTTCAGTGCAGCTACAAAGTCTCTACACGATCCCAGCCGAGGAATAGGTAATTTTAGGTTATTTTATCAAATAAATAAACTTTATATACTTTTTAACCACAAATGTTTATCTTGCACTAGCTCTGTGAAGTGATGTGATTTGGGATTTTTTTTTTTTTTAAACGACCAATGTTTTTGCTTGGTAAGTCTCTTATTCCTCGGCTGGGATTGTGTAGAGACTTTGAAGCTGCGCTGAAACTCTCATCTGGACCTTCAGACTGTTGGACCCCATTGAAGTCACTATGGAAAAAAAAATCCTGGAATGTTTTCCTCAAAAACCTTCATTTCTTTTCAAAGAAAGACATGAACATCTTGGATGATGTAGGGCGGGGGTGAGTAAATTATCTATTTTAATTCTGAAGTAAAGTACTCCTTTAAAGGAGAACTCCGGTGAACAATGAACCTTTGGTCTAATAAAACATCGGTACCTAGTCAATCGTTCTCTGAGATTTGTTTTCATGATAATCGAATGTAAAGATTTTTATCTCTAAAAACTGTTTAGCGTATAATGCTAGTACTGGGGGCATTGACCAACTAAAATGAAATCGCTAGTTTATACCACTAACAAGGCTCAAAATAGCCCCGCGCTAACGCAGTAACATAACAAGACTCCATACATGCAAAACGAAGCATTGACAACTTTGTAAGTGTACGGACCGTTTAATAAGAACATAAGTCATAAAGACCGTTTACTTCGTGTATACATACAGAAGCCATCTTAGGAAACAGTCTCGATAAGTCGATCCCGGAACATCGTGCTGAGTGAGCTGAACTGTATGAAGTTCAACGAACTTCTGAACTGTATGAACGGCGTTTGGGGATAGACTTATCGAGACTATTTCCTAAGATGGCTTCTGTATGTCTACACGAAGTAAATGGAAGTAAACGGTCTTTATAACTTATGTTCTTATTAAACGGTCTGTACACTTACAAAAGTTGTCAATGCTTCGTTTTGCATGTATGGAGCCTTGTTATGTTACTGCGTTAGCGCGGGGCTATTTTGAGCCTTGTTAGTGGTATAAACTAGCGGTTTCATTTTAGTTGGTCAATGCCCCCAGTACTAGCACTATATGCTAAACAGTTTTTAGAGATAAAACTCTTTACATTCGATTATCATGAAAACAAACCTCAGAGAACGATTGACGAGGCACCAATGTTTTATTAGACCAAAGGTTCATTGTTCGCCGGAGTTCTCCTTTAAGAGGATCTGAGGAGAAGAATGGCAGAAAATCCCCAAATGTAGATGTCCATCAAAGTTGTGTGTCTGTAAAGGTGCTTCAATTAAACACTGAATATTAATGCAATGTAATTATTTCAGTTATTCTTTTTTTAATTATTTTGCAAAGTTGTCACAAATCTTCGCTTTGCCATTATGGGTTTTGAAATTTGAAAAAATGAAAACATTTTCCAAAATTGAACAAAAACGAAGGGGTATGAATGCTTCAGGGCTACTCCATTGATCTTTACTATATTGCTTTACGATTGTGCTTATGCAACTTCTGTGCTCCAATATGTTGTCTCTTTTTTTTATAGAAAAAAACAACACAATTTAGAGAATGTGTTAATTTATGTCATACAGTAAACATATTAAATCAGGAAACTGAATGAGTCAAAACAAAGTCCTTTTAGGCAAAGTCCTTTCATGCCACTCGGCCGCCATCTTTGCAGCGCCTCCGGGCAGCTATTTCGGACTAAAAAGACCAGGCTCCTATCTAAATGATTGGGCAGAGATTCAGAACTGCACTTTTACTGGTTACCAGGACATAAAAACTGCTTGTGTGTAGAAGCAGTAATAAAATAGGATAAAAATCGCTGAAAAAGTGTGATGACTTTGCCCCAAAATAAGGTTTAAAACGCCTTTTTCTTCACAGGTTATACTTTTACTGCGCATGCGCAAGGGTTCTCTCGCTCTCTTTTGTGTGTGCACTACTGCTCACTCGCTCTAGATTCCGGGAGATTTGAACTAATTTGCTGTCCTGGAACTTCTGGGAGACTTGGGATGTCTGATATCTACACAACTAACACATCAAATCTGCCTTTTCAAACAGTAACATATTTTCCGCTGTCGCAAACCTCAACTGTACACATGCGTCAGTTGGCTTAAATGTTTCCCGGCTTGACTGTTAAAAGCAGACGATTGGCTTTCCAGCGGGAGGGATGGGGCATTTGAATACAACCACCATCTTTGGGTTACAGGTTTTCCCTATATAGTTGTTTTAAGGATTGAGGAAGTGGCATGTCTCTATATAAATAGTCTGGTCAATTTGTGCATCGAGTGCAATAATTCTGATGAAATGTAAAAGTAAATTTCTCAAATGAGAAACATGATTATCAGTTGAACAAATTTCAGGCATTCCACATTCATGGAAGGTGTTTTAAAATTATTGTCTTTTATGAATTGCATTTGTATTTATGAACACATCAAATAGATCCTACAAAACAGTCACGTCATTGACCCATGATCATAATGAACCTGTCTGCGTTTTCAGATGCTGATTCAAGTTAAAGAACTGTTATCCAAACTTCCTAGTCTTGTTGAAGTTTCGTTAAAAGAGGTAAGAGAATAGGATGAGCATTCTGCTTAACAACAAGCTTGAATGCAGTCTTTATGTTTTTGTCTTCATTACAGTAATTCCCTTTGATATTGAACTGATTTTCTTCTTCTCACTGTTCACTTGTCTTGTTGTTTAGACAGAGAAAATGACTATTTGTGGGGACACGCATGGCCAGTACTATGATCTTCTAAATATATTTGAGTTGAACAGCTTACCATCTCCAACTAATCCTTATGTATCCTTTTCCTTTTGAGTTTGTAATCTTAATTGTGTGAGAGCTGTTCTTAGATATAAAAAAAACAATATTATATTAATTTGAATTAAATGAATAAGCTACACAGTACAAGCTTATCCTTTGCATTGTTTTATGATTTTATGTGTTATGCTTTTACCCAGTGTAAGGACAGGAACACGGGGCTGCGAGTGACTTGAGTCTTTTATAAAACCCTGACAGCAGCAAGATGACGAAAGGGACCAATGTTCCATAGTTTATGTTATTGTTATTAATAATAACATCAACATTTATTCCTCCAAGTAATGTTGTTTAGCCGAACTGTTTGCAATGTTTATTTTCGGCAGCATTGCACAGTAATGTTGAATTGAGCTGATGTGCTAAACACATTTCCCCCACTGAGATCCAGTAGCCTTGACTTTAGGAATTCAGCTGTTCAATGGTGACTTTGTGGACCGTGGCTCTTTCTCTGTAGAAGTCATTCTCACACTTTTTGGCTTCAAGCTGCTCTATCCAGAACACTTCCACCTTCTTCGGGGTGAGGACGCACCAAAGCTTCCTTGTATTGTAACAGCAGAATTCCCCAAAACATTTCACATGTTTGTGTGAGAGATAAACGTTATATTTTTCCTTTTGGTTTTGTGAAGGTAACCATGAGACGGACAACATGAATCAGATGTATGGGTTCGAGGGTGAGGTGAAAGCAAAGTACACTGGCCAGATGTTCCAGCTTTTCAGTGAAGTTTTCCAGTGGCTTCCTCTCGCCCAGTGCATCAATAACAAAGTGCTGGTAAGAAACAAGTCCGACGTCATATTGAGTATATATTCTGCGGTCAGTTCATGACACTTCGTATTTTTGTCTTTGTATTTGAGTACAAGTGGCATTGTGTTTCAGGTGATGCATGGCGGACTGTTTAGTGAGGATGGCGTGACCTTAGATGACATTAGAAAGATAGACAGAAACAGGCAGCCTCCAGACTCTGGTAAGACTTGTCTGATATCGCAAGATAATGTTGTTAATGCCAAAGCTTTTACGGCCCTGCACTGTTTGTGACCTCAAAGATTCCTCAAATCAGGTGGCTTGTTGCAGAGAGGTGTGCTATTATTTGTGATCAGATTTAAGATTTTATTCTGGCGGACTGTAAAACAGACAAAATAATCTCCTAGATTTACACTGAAAGAAGAATCTGAAGACTTGAAGGTGGAGTATTTTGATTCTGGCTAAAGGCCCGTTCACACCAGGAACGATAACTATATTAGCGTCCACGCTAGCAGATGACATCCTTCTGTTTATTCTAAGCGCGTGCTTGTCTGACACTTTAAATGCTCAAGCTCGTTACAGCAGGATGGATCTGGATAAAATCGTTGTGAAAGTGATTACAATGATATTGTTTCTGAGACGTTATCGTTATAGCTGTGGTGTGAACTGCTGTTCTTTTATATTGAGAATGATTTTTAGAACTATACCTTTATCGTTATCTTTATAGTTATTGTCCTTTGTGTGAAAGCGCATTAATTAGAAACCTAGCAAAGCCTTATGTTGCGTTCACACCGGACGCGAATAGCACGTCAGGCGTGAGTGATTTCAATGTTAAGTCAATGCAAAGATGCGTTTTGTGTGTAAAAAACTTCCTGCGAATGGCCCGAATTGAGCGTCTGGCGTGTTAAGCGCGAATGATTTAGTTAGTGCTATTTGTGCATTCATGCATTTGATGCGAATTCGTGCCTGCCGCCCGAGTTTAAAAATCTGAACTTTGCCGTAAATTTGCGCCACGTTAACCAATCAGGAGCCTGCTGCTTGCTCACTTGATTAAGGATCTGGATGCTTCAATAGATTATTTTGTAATATGACCAAATGCATGGTGTGGTTCTAATGCACAACAAAGCAAATATTTTATCAGTTAAAACTTTATTTCAATATACGAGACATGTTCATTTTGTATTAAATGTTATTTATTCCACATCTAACGTTAGATTATATAAAATATTATTACAATGTAAAGACAATCAACAACATACATGTGCATAAGTTTGTGTCTGGACGTGAGAGAGAAAAAAATCACAGGAAAGGTTAATAACTTTTGGAGACTGGCTCTATTTATCATCAAAACAAACATAAATGACAGATTAGGTGGATGAGGGCAAGGATGATCCTCGCTCGCTCCGATGCGGGACAATAGGTCATCAAACTGGGCGCGGGACAGGCGGAAGTACCGCTGACACCGGCTGTCATCCAGCGCAGCTCCTGGAGCGAGCAAATGGTGAAACTCTCCAAACGGTTCGCCTCTGAAGGGTCCGGTGGACACAAATACGGCGACGGACGATGATCCTCACGCCGCTGTTCTGCTCTCCAGAGCAAATACAGAGCGGTTACTCTGTCGATGAATGCTCGATCAACAGAAAAAAAGATGGCCGCCAGCGGGTTTTGATTCTGACACGCGTGATGTGCGTAAATTTCGCTTCAAACTTTTGTTTTTATACGCGTCAATTTCACTCTTGATGCGCGAATGGACTCAAAGTGTTCAAGCGAATAGACGCGGTAGGCGCGAATTTGATGCGCTATTCGCGTCTGGTGTGAAAGCACAGTTAGGCTCCACAATAATAATAATAATAATAATTCATCACATTTATATAGCGCCTTTCGGGACACTCAAAGCGCTTCACATAGAGAGGGGAATCTCCTCAACCACCACCAATGTGCAGCATCCACCTGGATGATGCGACGGCTGCCATAGTGCGCCAGAACGCTCACCACACAACAGCTACTGGTGGAGATGAGACAGTGATGAAGCCAATTGGTGTATATGGGGATGATTAGGAGGCCATGATGGACAGAGGCCACTGGGCAAATTTGGCCAGGATGCCGGGGTAACACCCCTACTCTTTCGAAAGACATCCTGGGATTTTTAATGACCACGGAGAGTCAGGACCTCGGTTTAACGTCTCATCCGAAGGTCGGTGCTCTTTGACAGTATAGTATCCCCATTACTATACTGGGGCATTAGGACCCACACAGACCACAGGGTGAGCACCCCCTGCTGGCCTCACTAACACCTCTTCCACCTCTTCCAAGGCTCCAGACTGCGACTTTTTCTGCCGGCGTGACTACATTTACTTTTAGCAGTCACACTGGTGCCACTTCAACATTACTAAATTTTTGGTAACATTTTATAATATGTATATGGTAATAAAGTGCTCACAAATATGTAGTTAATTTATAGTTTATATATTGTCGTCTCTACATTGGTAATATATTACTTGACCATATACAGTTCTTTTAGTTCTTTATTCATTATAACACAACTATTATTGTTTAATTAGCTCATAAAATAGTTAGATGATTTTTTTTTTATGCTTAGTGTACAGTATTTTTAAACCAGTAGTAAATTGATTGTTAATGGTTATTGGGAGTAAATACTTACATTTCACTCTATAGACCTTATGTATCCCCGCCCCTTTTCAGCGTTTTGCTCGTTGTCTTTTGACTTCCGGTCTGTATTTTCGCAGCGATCTTGCATAGGTATGAATGAACTGCTCGTAAAAAAATTCCCGTTCGACATTTGTTAAGACATCTGCTTTACAATGCTTATGATAAACATTACAATGCTTATGATAACTTTTGTTAACTCTACAATAAGTAAATCCACTTCACCAGCTAACAGCGATGCCATAGAAATATACAGAACTGGAAGTTCAAAGACAATTTTCTAAAGATGACGGCGCCCACGTTTCTCTGGTGCATAAGGTCTATAGACCTTATGTAGCCCCGCCCCTTTTCAGTCTTTCGTCTTCTAGTTTGTATTTTCACTGCGTTCTGACATATTTATGAATGAACTGCTCATTTTCAAATCTTCCTGGTCTACCAGCATTTTTTAAGACCTCTGCTTTTAAACATTGCAATGCTCATGATGACTTTCGTTTACTCTACAATAAGTAAATCCACTTCACCAGTTATTTACTCCTGGACAGCGATGCTATAGAGATATACAGAGCTACCGCAAAAACTGAAGTTAAAAGACAATATTCTAGTGACGGCCTATTACAGCGAGCTTCCAACAATCACCCAAAAACTTTAACAACCACATATTGATGCCCTAGCAACCATCCAGAGTACCATAGCAACCACATAATTCTGCACTTAGACCACTTAGAAGGCCTGGCCAATCACACACAACACTCAAAGTGCTATCAAGTGTTGCACGGCCAAGCATGTTTTTATTGGAAAATGTAATTTGTAACTCTCTGTTGCGCAGGTCCAATGTGTGATCTCCTGTGGTCAGATCCTCAGCCGCAGGTTAGTTCCTGTTCCCCCTTCAGCTAACCCATGGTCCCTACGTTCACCTATGTTTGACTGATGTGCATTTTCTTCCAGAGCGGACGGTCCGTCAGTAAGCGGGGTGTGAGCTGTCAGTTTGGGCCTGATGTCACAGAGCGCTTCCTGGAGCAGAACAAACTGCAGTACATAGTGCGCAGTCATGAGGTGAAAGCCGAGGGTTACGAGGTCACTCACTCAGGGAAGTGCATAACCGTGTTCTCAGCGCCAAACTACTGGTATGATCGTCTCTCTCTCCTTTTGTGCCCTTATTAGTGCATTGTGATTTTCAGTGGGGATATTAAAGGCACAATATGTAAGATTTTTTTGGATTAAGATACAATGGTATATATTTTATGGACTTGTGTACTTGCATCGTCCTAAATATTTCCAACAATGTTTAAATCTAGAGAAAACACCAATTTTAACCAGACTCACAATTGTGCCGCCTGTCAAAGACGTCATATCCTCATTACCCTGGATTTCCGGTTTGACTTATGTAGAAACCTTGGAAACACCAAAGATGATTTAATATGCGTTTTATTAGACAGGTGAGCATCTGTTTGGATACCTTTATCAACAGAAAAATAACCATTTTTATATAGTTCAACACGGTTAGTCTCATTTGAACCTGTTTTCTTGATTTACCGCGAATATCATAGTTGTACCATTGTGACTCTGTCACACATGACACATGATTTAACCATTCTATTTATATTATGATTTTAGGTATATTAGAGTTTTAATAGGTTTACATGTTGTCTTAGTCATTTTAGTCCATTTTATTCCTCTTATCTATTTTATGTGTGTATGTCTTTAAATGATTTTGAGGCTGCCTGTCATGGGAGTGATCACATGACAGGAAACAGGAAATAGCCAGCATAAAAGAAGCAGCATGGCAAACAAACAGGGTCTCTGTCAAGACGACCAAAGTGGAATTGAGGAGTTTCTTTAAAAGACTTTCCATTCCAGCAACCTCATCACTTTTCATTGGATTATCACTACAGTTGGATGGTATATACACCGGTAGACACTCACACATTGGGACTCACAGCACGCTCAGACTCCTAAGGACTGTTTTAGAGTATGGAACCAATGGACTCTATTCTTTTAACAGCCTAGGTTTTCTAGTTCTATGGTGTTGTTTTAAGTTCCTTGTGAAAGTTGGTAAATACACGTTATTTATTCACTTTATTTCTGTTGTTGTCTCATATTTTAAAACACTTAAGATAATACTCGCACAGTTTAATCTGACCCCAATATTACTAAGTAACTCTACCGATTAGGCTGATTGTTACACCATGTATCTGAGACATTACAACACTAATTCCATTTTATTTTATTTTTTTCAACGTTGCGATTATTTTTTAAGCTTTTTATCTTCTGTTTTGTTCAACAAAGATAAGCAATAAATCATTGTATATTATTGGTCATTGTATAGACCAACATACTATTAGATACATTAAACATAAACTGTGCTTTCCTGTATGCCAGGCCTGTATATTATGATGAAATTATGTGATGAAATTGATATGAATGACATATTTTTATTTAACTACTTCAGTCACAGTAGTATATTGACTGATTTGTTGAACTTCCAGCCTTGTAAACATGTAATAATTATAATGACAACATAAAGTACTGACGAATAAGCCTGGTGTGAACATTAATATGAAAGTCAGTAACAAATCACACAAACTAAAGTGCAGATTGCAGACTTTACCACACTCAGTATTTAGATTAAATTCACTGTAATAGTCAAATGTAAACAAGTGGATTGCACTTTTTAAACAGTCTGTGACCTTTACTTGTAAGTCTTTAAACACATTAATGCAAATATAAAATATATATTACTGATCTCCTGATTTTCTGCACACAAAGTGCAGAAAAATAAAGAACAAGTATCTCTTTGAAAATATTTAGGTAAATCAAAGTTAAACGTAATGGAAACGTGAATTGTACTTTTTTTTCAATCTTGAAGGAAATAGAACTAGGGTTGGCTCTTAATATTAGACTAAATGACTAGAATCACAGAATCGCTGAGCAGAATCAGCTCTTGTGAGAGAATATAGTGTTTATCACTTTCTCTGAGGATGAATGTGTTAGCAATTTCAGTTTCAGTTTTTTTTTGGGTTAAGTTTGTGCACACACCTGATAAAAAGACATAATTATCTCTGGTTGTTGGGGCTCCTAAATGTCTGTATGCTATTTTTAAACATTTGGTACGCAAACATGTCATGGTCAAGGGCCTAAAATTTACACTCGCCAAGGTGTGTAAATGTTGCATAACATATAATAAATTACACATACAATTTATCATAACAATGCTAAATTGTGAGAACATGAACGTGGACGATGCTCTGTGTAGGAAGTTTTCTGTGCGCAAACATCTGAAGGTCACTCCCAGATATCCGTGTCTCAGCGCACAGTTTAGGAGAAATTAAACGCATGTGTAACAGTATATTGGATCCGGGATGCTCTTAAAGTGACTGCAGCCTAATATTGCTACTACTCTCTGTGTTTTTAATGCTGATCACACACACAAAAAAAACAATTACTCATGGCTCTTGACTGAATAAATTTTATAACTTTAATAAAGATAAATAAGTGTTAAATGGAAGGTAAAATATATTTATGGCTGGTAAATGTTCTCAAGTCACTGCCAATTGGCAGGTGTGAAAAAGTTAGTTTTAGATCCTGTTTGAACCCGTACTACAGACTCATTTTCCATCAGTTACAAATTGTGTGTATATTTTCATAACTTTTTATTTTCTGTGTTCTTCTTTTTCTTTCAGTGACCAGATGGGAAATAAAGGAGCTTACATTCATCTCAGGGGATCAGACCTCACTCCAGAGTTCCACCAGTTTATTGCTGTGGTCAGTGGAATTGCATTTTTACACATATTTACATTCATTCATTTTGAAGACGTTTTAATACAAAGCGGCTTACAAATGAGTGACCTCTCAAGATTATTGGTAGGGATGCAACAAGATCCAAAAATGCCATACATGGCATTTATTGCAATCACTGCAAATGTATTATAATATTAATAGAATCAAAAGAATTGTTTCAGAAAAGTGTCATCTAAACGGTAACACTTTACTTGAAGGGGTGTTCATAAGACTCACATGACACCTTCAGAACCACGACATGACATATGTCTTGAATATGAATTAAGGTTTATGCATGTTTATGATAACTGTCTTTAAGTGTCTTTTGCTCAATAATGACATTTTGAATGCAAATATGACATTGTTTAAGATGTCTAACATGATATGACATCTTGACATAAACCATAACATCATAACCTGTCAATGTCTTTGTCATGACAACTTGACACAAAATTAAGTTAAACTGTCATGTGGTTTGCTTTGACATTGACTGTCATGAGGGGATTATAACTGTGTCATGAATATTTTTCGTGACCTCAACTACAGTGGTACTAATTGAATTTGTCATTAAAATGTTATAATGGATTCATGACAGCTAATATCTAGACCAATCACCTGACAGTTTAATGTTAACCAATAAAGCTAGGTGGTTTCTTAAGTTTGATAATTAATCTGTTATGCCATGTTTATGACAGGTTGTGTTGTCATAATAATGTCAAGTTGTCATGACAAAGACACTGACAGGTTATGATGTATTGTGTCAATAAGCTTTCCCAATGTCACATTTAAAAATGTCATAACTGAGCGAATGGCACTTGTGTCATGTTAGTCTAATGCACACCCCTTCAAGTAAGTGTCACCAAATGATCTTTTTTTCCAGTAGTGTCCAAAATATCTAGGGCCAGATTTACTAACAGCTTATGGCAGCACAAACCCTCTTTTGACGTTAAAAATAAACTACTGTCAGGTTTACTAAAGACTGTACATTTTTAAGTGTAAAATGAGCGCTGAAAAGACGTGGACAGGGTTATTTTTGTGGCTAATCTTATTGCAGATGCCTTGGTAGGAGTTTCCTTATCCGACCCAAAATTTATATGAGGAGAGTATTTAAATGAATCACGCAAGGTGATTTATTAAGGTTTGCGCTCTTCAATGTACTGGTGTTTACCTCCCAAAAAAGCTGATGTGAGTAGATCACGTCCCATCGGTGTGTTTTGGTTTTGCGCTCTCTCACTCTATTTTGCCTTGTTTCGGAAATCTGGCCCCTACTTTTTCCTATTGGTAGGAATTTTCCTATTGGTGCATCGAGCCTCTATATGCCTAAAATATGTGTTGCACTAAAATATGTGTTGCACTTATACATTATTTATTTTTTCCCTTTCCTCAGCCTCATCCAAACGTCAAGCCGATGGCATATGCTAACTCTCTGATGCAGATGGGTATGATGTAGAGATTTTCCATTTATCACACAGCAGCTGCTGAGGTCGGAAGTCCACACCAATCCCTCTATATCCACTCTCACATTCTTCTCATCTCTGTTTCAAACAAACAGCTTCTTCCTTGCGGACACACACACTTTTACAGTGCTCGTCATACCTGTAGTTACATGGGGAGAAATCACTGAGTCATACATTGGCGATGCCTTGACTTTCAAAAGGAAATAGGAATGTAATTTGCTCATTAATGGATGTCATTCCTTGGGATGATGCTCCCCATAAGATCATAACCCCCCCCCCCCCCCCCCCCCCCCATGCCCCCACTCCCTTGTCGTTTATGTATCAGTTCATGACATGTAGAGCCGCATAGTTTGAATTGGATGTTGCTCTGTGATAATGGAGCTGAATAGTACCAAAGAATGGGCAAATGTATACAATGCATCCCACAGTAAGAGTGCCCGGTATAAAACCTGATCTGCACTTTTACCCAAAGGTGTGTTTCTACATAGGGCCTTTATTTTAAAATTTTGCTCCCATGAATACTTCACAACCCCCCCATGTTATTTCATGTTAGTGAAGTTCTGTTGGGAGGGAGAACAGTGTGTCATTCCATTTGTGTAGCAGTTAATGTGTTGTTTGTGTCATCTATCAAAAACCATTAAAAAGCATAATAAAAAATGAACTTTTTATAATAAGCTCCATCAGGAAACCTTGCCCAGGGCATCTGTCTAATCTGTCAAATAAACATTACAAAACGAGTTTAGGTACTGTGTAACTCCAGTAGTTTTCTTCACACACTCTCTTGCAGAATGGGCAAAAGTGCAGCATTGTGAAGCTCAGTAACTGTTTGGTGTTCTCCACTATGTAGGCAGCTCCCACATGTTCTTTCTCCCAACATGCTCGACTGAAATGCACTGGAGATCTTCTTTCCCTGTGTACCTTTCACTGTTTGTCTAGCAGATCCTAAACCCTTTGTGTGGATTCAAAATAATACAGCAGAATTACCTACCTTCCTCTCTTTAAGCGCACAGCAGCCATGTCCCATGCCCTTGACTTTTTAGAGAATATTGTTAAATACACCAACATATATATATATATATATATATATATGTATATATATATATATATATATATATATATATATATATATATATATATACATTGAGATATATATATATATATATATATATATACATATACTGTATCATTGAGATTTCTGTGTATGTTTGGAAAAAAGAAGCTATTGAATAAAAACCGCCAGTCCATTAATACAGAATGTGCTCATACCTTTTTTGTGAACGATATTTGTGTTTTAGACTTGAGTTGCACCAGTAGTGACACAGGTTGGCTGCGGCTGATAAGAAAATGAGCGTTTCATTAATTTAACGGGGACAGAATGGGAAAATGTGTCGTTTTATGTTTCAATATTGCACAATAGGCAACATGTCTGGCAGTATGTTTTGAATAAAAATTGAAATACAGACAAAAAACTAGTTGTGTGACTTTTGTGACTCCTGGAGGTTTAGCTAGTCCTATCGACCCAGAGCATTGTTTATTTGGAAGCGACTGAGAAGTTCATCACTAACCCCTTATAGGACGCTAAAGTGTGTTAGATAACTACAAAATTCATGGCACAGGAGTTTCTATCACTGCTAAACATGAACTGCGTTATGCTCGAGACTTCGGAAACATTTATGCTTATCAAAGTCTTGGAGAACCCCATTTGCAATGGCAAGATGGCTCTCAGAGAGTAAAGATTGTGGCAAATGATAACAGATGTGACAATAGTTGAATATGAAGCAAACCCCATATGCACTGGCGAGGAGAAAACTTTTCCAAAGTAAGGGATCCACATTACACATAACAAACATTACAAAAGGGAATTCAGTGGACACAGATATGTATTCTCCCAGCCAAAAGGGGGAGCATGGAGACTTTTGAACATCAAACTGAGACTGAGCATGAAATTAAGTTTAGTTTTGGTGAAATTAAGCTTTTTGCATTTACTCAAAATGCAAACTGCATCTGATCACTCTGCACAATAATCTAGAAACAATGAATCAACACAACTGAAGCAGAAACCTATGAGAAACACAGTTTATTTCACTGCCAGTTCACCGTTAAGCAGTCCAGCGGGCTAATCTCTTGAGCCCTTTGTCTTGCGCTGAATGGCATTTACCTCATTTCATTCAAGGATTATGATAAAAATCCTAAAAAATATACCTTTCTCGTTTAAGGTTATTATTGTTGCAGCAATAATGAATGTAAATAGCTTAGTAAATAAATAAAAATTACATTTGTTTTGGTCCCATGCCTCGGTTACACCAGAAATATGATTAGTGGCCAAGTACAGTAACATTTGAACTGAAAACCATATCTTCCTGAGATGGACTGTTTTCATTTGTTTAAGGTACTTGTATTTTATGAAGACATATTGTAAATTAATGTTAGAATGTGAGAAATGTTAAACATCTGAGACTATTAATTATTCATGTATTATCTTGTTTTAAATAGTCCACAAATTTGAAAGCCTACATATCAATCATTTACGGTGTGAATGTAGGCTATAGTGTATAAAGTGTACTAACCTTGTGTTGTGAAGAAAGAAAGAAAGAAAGAAAGAAAGAAAGAAAGAAAGAAAGAAAGAAAGAAAGAAAGAAAGAAAAAGAAAGAAAGAAAGAAAGAACTTGTCTCATATGTTAGGGCACACCATAAAATTGCAGAAAAACAATCAAACATGAGATCACTTTGGTATTAAATTCCAGACTACTGTAGTCAGCAGTTGCATTAATCTAAAGTTCATTGACTGGGTGGAGTGAGTCCACCAGCCAGCACTCCACATGTGGCTAAATCTGCTTTAAACTTTGGTGGCAGAAGTCCCGTGCCCTTTTGGACTTCCCCTACCTCTTTAGTTAAAAAAAAAAAAAAAAAAACATTTGTAAAACTTATTTGTAAAAAGCTTATTTTAATTGATTCGTATGCAAATCCGTTTGATTTATGTGAAAGATATTTATTTGAGCATCAGATGTTTTTAATAAAATTTCTGTTTGTGAATATGTGCAATATGCTAAGTGTAGGCCTACGTACAAATAATAACCCCATAATGCTAATCTCGTTTTTTTTCTAGAATAAAATAAAATGCTAACTAAACTACTAGCCTATCTAATGTATATTTGCATGTTGTAGGCATGCGTGTGATGTTCTCAAAAATTACTTATCCTTCTATAATATTTAGAACATGCAATAGTAGATAGTATTTAATACGTTTGTTTAAAAAAAGAAGAAAAGAATATGTGACGAGTCACCTGAAACTAACACACAACAAGCCCAACCCACACACGCCGTGACACACACCAGTTCCTTTCCATCATCCGCCTTCAAGAAAACCATGAGCAGATTGGGACTCTTACACACGCATGGAGGGTTTTCACTCATAACACACTCGCCATGAGTCTGGGACAAGAGCTGTAAAAAAAATAAGTAAGATGGAAGTGGAGGAAGACTTCTACTCGTATGAGTTCAGCAACGATGCCGGCCTGCCGGTGTATAAGGACGGCGAGGAGCTGTTCGCGGCGCTTCGGCAGAAGGAGGATGAAGTTCTTCTGGCTGCTCAGGTGGGCAAAGCTCTACTCATGGAGAACAGACAACTGAAAGAAGACAGAGACGCACTCCAGGACAAGTACATGCAGCAGCTGGAGGTGAGACTCGAGACAAGTTTCCATCTCTCTGCAGCGGAATAACAGAAAGTCGTCATAATTTCCGTCTTTTTGTTTGTTTGTTTTATAGTGCCTTTTACCCGACAGATTGTTTCAAAGCAGCTTTACAGTGATAACAGAAAATAATGTAACAAAGTGTGTTTCTGATAGCCTCTCTGAGTCTGGACAAAACAATGATGTCTATAGTACTGTGTGATGTCCCTAAATGTTTTTGGACACGTTAAAAAAACATTTAAAAGCAAGTGTGATCTGATGATGTTAGAGTTTTCCTCAGAACCAGCCTTAAGCTTGGTGACATGATCATTTTTAGGGTCTGTATGAAGTCAGTTTCCCACACAGGTCTTTTTTTCATCTCTGATATTGTTCACTCTATCTTTCTTTGAACAGTTTTCTGTTCTGTTTTCCTTTAACAGTGTAGCTATTTACTGTAAGGCAAATGACACTTGCTTTGATAGTTTATCTAATCCAATCAGACATTTTTTATTTTTCAAAAAAAACTTTTGCAGGACAGTTTATGAATATATAATATATGTTTTTGTATATGTGTTGTATATGTTTTTTTAGGCAAATATTCAAAATCTCATGCAACAGTAAATGTAACGGTAACACTTTACAATAATGTTTCATTAACTACTTTAACTAACACGAACTAAGAATGAACAATACTTCTACAGCATTTTTTAATCTTAGTTAATGTTAATTTCAACATTTACTAAATCAAATGTATTTGTTAACATTAATGCACGTGAACGAACATTCAACAATAATCAACAAACAGATGAATTTTTATTAACAAACATGATTAAAAACTGTATGTATTATTAATTGTTAGTTCCTGTTAGTTAATACATTAACTAATGTTATCAAATGAAACCTTACTGTAAAGTGTTACCAATGTTACAAATTCTTCATATTTTTATAATTTAGAAATGAGATCTGAAATAAGCAGGTTCACATCAGATTTCATGTGTTTTGTCTCATTAATGACTGCAAATCAGATGCAGTTAAAGTTGTATGATAAAATATGTAACCTTTAGGTTTGTTCACCCATTATTCAAATACAGTAATCTTTTATTCACCCTTGTGTTGTTCCAAACTCATATGACTTTTTCAGCTGTGGAAATCAAAACAAGATGTTTAAAAATATATAATTTGATCCCATTTGCTTTCATTGTATGGATTAAAAGCACTGAGACGTTTTTTCAAAATATATTTCGTGTTACACAGAAGAAAGAAAACAGAAGGTTTGAAACGACATGAGGGTAAAAGTGTGGAAGACTATCATTGTAAGTTTACTACTACTAAAAATAAAGATTACACAACATACTTGTCTTTCGCTGTAGGATCCACTATTAAAGTAAAGTTAGGCCGTGTTGTTTTTATAACGTTAGTGTGATATCTCAGATTAAAATGCAGTGCAGCTGTAGTGATTGGACCTCGGGCTGCTGTGTCCTCAGGAGCTCCAGCAGTGCCGCTACGAGCTGCGGGGCAAGCTGGACATCTGTCAGGCTCAGTGGCAGAGCCAGGTGTCCGAGCTGGAGCGAGATGTGCAGGAGCTGCAGGCGCAGGTGGACACACTGACCCAGGCTCTGAGCGAGGCTGACAGCGAGAAGACCAGACTGAAGCATGAGCACAGCGAGCAGAACCAGAGACTCAGAGAACAGCTGCATATGGTCAGTGACACCTATACGCACAGCACACAGCTTTTACCCTTTTTTAAGCATCACGTTTACCAGTGCGGTTCGTGATCTTTACAAACATCAACCCCGAGTATTAATCCGTGGTGTATCATTGGAACTACTGACATGAAATGGCACATCAAGTAGTGCAGCGTTTCATACATAATAGGGCTGCCAAATGATTAATCGCGATTAATCGCATCCAAAATAAAAGTTTGTGTTTACATAATTTATGTGGGTGCATTGAATTTAAATATAAATACGATTTAAATATAAATATTTTATTATTACTATTTTTTTTCTTACATATACATGCATGTGTGTATTTATATATATATATATATATATATACAGCATAATTATACACAGTGCACCCACATATATTATGTAAACTCAAACTTTTATTTTGGATGTGATTACTCGCGATTAATCGCTTGACAGCCCTAATAACGGACGGACATTGCAAATTAGCTTTGGCTATAAATCTTGTAGTGTGGTGCATGTTGATTGTTCCCACTTGTCCCTATCAAAAATAAATAAATATATAAAAAATAATAATAATTACACAATGTCGATTCATAATCATTGTAACCTTCTCCCTAATATATGTAGTGATCATAGTGACAAGCCAGTGTTCATGATATGATCATTCAATTCTGGTGCATTTGTTGCTTTGCCAGTGAAAGAGAGAATGTGTTCTTTTTTTAAATTTATTACACACGTATTATACGCACACATATGTAGGGGTAATAAAAAAGACGATAACGATTAGAAGGCCAATTATGCAACAGATACCGTCTCTCGCTCAGAAAAGATGACGTCACACTGTTCCTTGCACAGTGTAGCAGATATGACATGGTAAAATGAGCCACTCGCACATTTTAACTGCCAAGTCTTCAATATTTGCTTTAAGTAAATCTATGTAACACTTACAATAAGGTTTTAGTGGTTAACTACACAAGTAAACATGAACAAACAATGAACAGCATTTGTTAATCTTAGTTCATGTATGTATAATCTTAGTATCTGATACTCTGTGAATTGTTTTTGTATTAACTAACATTAACAAAGATTAATAAATGCTCTAAAAATATATTTCTCGTTGTTAGTTCATGTTGAATAAAGCATTTACTAATGTTAACAAATGGGAGATTACTGTAAAGTGTTACCAATCTATAAAAAACATCAAGAAAGTGGTCTCATCTCGTGTGTCGAGTAAAGAGTGTATGATCGCAGCGTTTCTCTCTGTGATTGGGGAAGTGCTGTTTTGTTGCATTCCTGTTTTCTTTCATCATCCTTTCCATGAGCTAAAGCAGCAACATCTGACTCATTCCAAAGATAATAGTATGAAAGTCATAAAAACACATTTCAGCGCAAAATCAAAAGAGAAAAACAAGAAAACATAGTTTGCATAAAGAAAATGAAACATATTTTTGGACAATTAATATTTTTCCCCGACTATTATATTATTTTTTTAATAATAATTTAGTTCATAATGGTTGTTCTCATTACTATAATACAGTAAAATAAAGATTTTTTGAACTTGTCTCCTAGTCAAAACAAGGAAGACCTTGTCTAAAAACAACAACACAAACCAATTTACCGTGTGTATAGATATAATCTAAATTCAGATCCATCTTCTCCCGTTGACTCATTCACACACGTTGCTCTCACATCGGGCTGATATCTAATCTCACATTTTGTTATGCTCAAGGTCAAGGTTTGCACTTTTATTTTACATGATTGTGCTCTTGCCAGGAATCTCAGTTCAAACTCATGAGCTCATTTAAAAAGCTGTTTAATCACAGTTTTGCATTACAGACATGCCAAAACACCAGGGCTGTCTTCTGTTCTGGGTGTAGTCATGTGTTGTGGTCAGTTTGAGCTGGAGTAATGGCTAACTCATACTGTTCCACTGGGTGACCACTGCTCCGCTCATTCTCCACATGACAGTCGAAGACTGAGTTAGACGTCTTTGACGTTTTTTTTTTTTTCCAAGAAGTCAAGGTTCAGGAAACACTGATGTTTACTGTATGCATCCTGTCCTGCTCTGAAGGAAGAGGAAGTGTCTCTCACTCTTTCCACTGCGGCTCCCGCCGTCTATAAGCTCTTTTTTTACTGCTCTCGAACAGCGTCTAGAGTGGAGTTATTGATAAGCGACTTTAATGGTTCGGTTGGAGATATGCTTTTGTCAGTTATGGTAAACAGACCTTGACTGGTGAGTTTTAAGCTATACTTTTTGAGACTGAAGTAAACTAGTGTGTCTGTCTGTGTGGACCAGTTACAATATTAACGTAATATGCTTAATGAACATACTCAATAATGTCTTCATAAAAATGCAGAACGTTTTTTGTGAGGGTTGAGTTTAGGTTGTGTGTAAGTATTCCTTATACCTTCTGGTTTTACTGTCTTTTACATACTCTTTGTGCTTGACTGTCTGTACAGTATCAGGAGAATCCTGGGTAATTTAGAGGAAACCGGCCTCCCCTGATTGTTTACAGAGAAAGTTCAAAACAAGCATTAGTTTTTCAAGGAAAGCTGAACCTTCCTGTTGGAGAGAGTAAACCTCTCAGGATGCTTCAAACACACATCATTCAGGATTATCAGTTTGATTGTGTTGTTGTTTCTTAAATGGGTCAATAAACAAGAGTATTTGGAAGAACATAACCCCGTTTTTAACCCCGTCTGCACACTTTGAATTCACCTTTAAATAGGTGTACTGGAAGTGGAGAGTTGTTGAGGTCACATGACTCTGATTTAGCACATCAGTCAGTTTAATTGCATTTGTAAATCATTCACACTTGTGCTGTTCTCCAGTCAGCTGACCACGGTGGACCAGTCTTACGTAATGCCACACCTAGAGCTATGCTTCACGTTTACAGCAATAGTGATGCATCCCACCATACAAACACCATCAATGGAATTCAATTGGTTATATGCAATGTTCTGACTTTAGAAAATAAAGTCTCTAATAAATAAGTCTAAAGTAGGAAGCCTCCGAATTTATCAATGTACCCAAAGTTGCTTTCAGAGTTGTGCGCAACATTAAGTTGTTCCCTGATTTTCCTTTTTTGTTTTTCTTCTGATTTTTTTGTTTGCTTGAGTAGTTTCACTCTTTTATGGAAGCTTGTTTCCGCCATAGAATTAAAAATATAAAAGGTAATTGCGACTTTTTATCTCACAATTCTGACTTTTTTTTCTCACAATTGCGATTTTACATCTTGCAATTCTGACTTTATTTCTCAGAACTGCGAGATGTAAAGTCAGAATTGCGTGATATAAAGTCGCAATTGCGTGTTATAGTCAGAATTGTGAGATATAAATTTAGAATTGCTTGATATAAAGTCGCAATTGCATGATATACTAAAGTCAGAACTGCGAGATATAAAGTAAGAATTGCGTGATATAAAGTAAGAATTGCGTGATATAAAGTCAGAATTGTGAGATATAAAGTAAGAATTGCGTGATATAAAGTCAGAATTGTGAGATATAAAGTAAGAATTGCGTGATATAAAGTCATAATGGTGAGATATAAAGTAAGAATTGCGTGATATAAAGTCGCAATTGCGTGATATACTAAAGTCAGAATTACGAGATATAAAGTAAGAATTGCGTGATATAAAGTCGCAATTGCGTGTTATAAAGTCAGAATTGCGAGATATAAAGTCAGAATTGCGAGATATAAAGTCAGAATTGCGAGATATAAAGTCGCAATTGCGAGATACACTCACCGGCCACTTTATTAGGTACCCCATGCTAGTAACGGGTTGGACCCCCTTTTGCCTTCAGAACTGCCTCAATTCTTCGTGGCATAGATTCAACAAGGTACTGGAAGCATTCCTCAGGGAGTTTGGTCCATATTGACATGATGGCATCACACAGTTGCCGCAGATTTGTCGGCTGCACATCCATGATGCGAATCTCCCGTTCCACCACATCCCAAAGATGCTCTATTGGATTGATATCTGGTGACTGTGGAGGCCATTTGAGTACAGCGAACTCATTGTCATGTTCAAGAAACCAGTCTGAGATGATTCCAGCTTTATGACATGGCGCATTATCCTGCTGAAAGTAGCCATCAGAAGTTGGGTACATTGTGGTCATAAAGGGATGGACATGGTCAGCAACAATACTCAGGTACGTAGGCTGTGGCGTTGCAACGATGCTCAATTGGTACCAAGGGGCCCAAAGAGTGCCAAGAAAATATTCCCCACAACATGACACCACCACTACCAGCCTGAACCGTTGATACAAGGCAGGATGGATCCATGCTTTCATGTTGTAGACGCCAAATTCTGACCCTACCATCCGAATGTCGCAGCAGAAATCGAGACTCATCAGACCAGGCAACGTTTTTCCAATCTTCTATTGTCCAATTTCGATGAGCTTGTGCAAATTGTAGCCTCAGTTTCCTGTTCTTAGCTGAAAGGAGTGGCACCCGGTGTGGTCTTCTGCTGCTGTAGCCCATCTGCCTCAAAGTTCGACGTACTGTGCGTTCAGAGATGCTCTTCTGCCCACCTTGGTTGTAACGGGTGGTTATTTGAGTCACTGTTGCACTTCTATCAGCTCGAACCAGTCTGGCCATTCTCCTCTGACCTCTGGCATCAACAAGGCATTTCTGCCCACAGAACTGCCGCTCACTGGATGTTTTTTCTTTTTCGGACCATTCTCTGTAAACCCTAGAGATGGTTGTGCGTGAAAATCCCAGTAGATTAGCAGTTTCTGAAATACTCAGACCAGCCCTTCTGGCACCAACAATCATGCCACGTTCAAAGTCACTCAAATCACCTTTCTTCCCCATACTGATGCTCGGTTTGAACTGCAGGAGATTGTCTTGACCATGTCTACATGCCTAAATGCACTGAGTTGCCGCCATGTGATTGGCTGCTTAGAAATTAAGTGTTAACGAGCAGTTGGACAGGTGTACCTAATAAAGTGGCCGGTGAGTGTATATAGTCAGAATTGCGAGATATAAAGTCAGAATTGTGAGATAAAAAGTCAGAATTACGAGATATAAAGTTAGAATTGCGAGGTATAAAGTCAGAATCGCGTGTTATAAAGTCAGGATTGCGAGATATAAAGTCGCAATTGCGTGATACACTAAAGTCAGAATTGCGTGATATAAAGTCGCAATTGCGTGATATATTAAACTCAGAATTGCGAGATATAAAGTAAGAATTGTGTGATATAAAGTCGCAATTGCGTGTTATAAAGTCGCAATTGCGTGTTATAAAGTCAGAATTGCGTGATATACTTAAGTTAGAATTGTGTGATATAAAGTCAGAACTGCGAGATATAAAGTAAGAATTGCAAGATATAAAGTCGCAATTGTGTGTTATAAAGTCAGAATTGCGTGATATAAAGTCAGAATTGTGAGATATAAAGTCAGAATTGTGAGATTTAAACTATTCTGAGACGAAAAAAGTTAGTCTTTTTTTCCCCATTAGAATTACCCTGATAACTCGCAATTGCGAGTTTATGTCTCACAATTCTGAGAAAAGATGTCAGAATTTCGACATATAAACTCGCAATTATGTGTTAAGTCAGAATTGTGAGATGTAAACTCGTAATTGTGAGAAAAATAGTCAGAATTGTGAGATAGGAAGTTGCACTTCTGTCTTTTTTTCTCAGAATTGCGACTTTTATATCATGCAATTCTGACTTTATATCACGCAATTCTGACTTTATATCTCACAATTCTGACTTTATAAGGCGCAATTCTGACTTTATATCTTGCAATTCTGACTTAATATCTCGTAATTCTGACTTTATATCACGCAATTCTGACTTTATATTTTGCAATTCTGACTTTACATCACGCAATTCTGACTTTATAATCACGGAATTGTGAGATAAAAAATCGCAATTATTTTTTTCTTTTTTATTTTTTACTTCAGGGGCGGAAACAAGCTTCCATACTCTTTTGACCACATTTGTAAAAAAAAAAAAAAAAAAAAAAAAAAAAAAAGAGAATTTTTTTTTTAGCTCTTAGAGAGCTAGTAGTCCCTTGAAAAAAGCCTTTGATACAAAATGATTAAGAATAAATTGAGATTTATTGATCTGGGGATGCCAAAGGAGGTAGACCCTCCATGACTGTGGTCTGGCTCGGGGCATCAGCTGGCAGGACCGTTACCGAATGCTTACAGGAGCTGGACTTGTGCTGGTTAACATAATGGTACGTTAGCTTTATCTTCAGTCCTGAATAGCCTTGTCCTCAAGGGACCACTAACCTTGTGCCGGTTGGTAGTTGAGTGTCTTTGAACCACGACCTCTTGCCACCCCTCCATATGCTGCTGGGCGTGGGGTCATTCCCCACCCCCGTCACATACACACTCACAGTGGCTCTCTAGGATGATGAGGATGCCACCGCCAAGACTACGATGCCACGCTGCATCTGTCATGTGTCTCTTTGATCGGGTCCCGAGCGTGTGATGGACGCCGAGGGCTGTCCAGTTATCTGCTGATCAGGCTGGTCTCCACAGGCCTCCCAACGCCCGGTGCAGGCTTTTGTTCAGCTCTCATCAAGCGAACGTAACTCCTTTTCATTATGAAAATGGGACACATTCCTTAGTGGAAAAACACTTCTCTTTGTTACTGTTGCGTTCTCTTCTTAATTGCGACTCTCCCGAATATGAACTCATTTGATTTGTGAACACACTGCATGCATTTGAGAGTTTTGTGGTTGATAAGTGAGCTGTGTTGTGTATGTTTAGGGTATGGAAGTAGAGCGAACCATGACCAGCGAGCTTCAAAGGCTAAAACAGGAAATGAGAGAAAGGGGGCATGCCAGACCCCAGGATGAAGAAATCATCAATGCTCTTAGAGAACAGGTGAGGAACGCTTTCATACTTGCACACTCAGATATCTGTATGGCATTATATATGATCAAAAATAGTCCAGCACTAATTCTGCAGTTTTCAGCGCATGCTTGTTGATTAAATATTATATAACAGTTCATTCCGGACCTCAGATTTGCTTGGCTGAGAGACGTTTAAAGAGTGCTTTCGCTGTTTGTCTCTGTGGCTTTCTAGACTAGACCATGTGTTCAATTCTTTGGGGGGATTCATTCAAGGATTATAACAACATGCAAACTTTTAGAAAGTTGTGATAAATGTTTTTGTGTGTGTCTATGTTCAGGTAGCGCGGCTCACGCAACGGGAGCAAACACTTGAACAGCGCTTGAAGATGACTTGTCACGAGAATGAGGAACTTAAAGACAATGTGTCCTCTCTGCACAAACGCCTGGATTTACAGGAACAACAGAGTCACACACACATACAACAGGTTCGGGCACTCACACAACACACACACTCACTCACAGACAGACTATGCTCAATCAAACGAAATGCTTAAAAAAGTAGTTCACTTTTAAAAAAACCTTTGCTGATAATTTACTTACCCCCACGTCATCCAAGATGTCCACGTCTGTCTTTCTTCAGTCGAAAAGAAATTAAGGTTTTTGATGAAAACATTCCAAGTTCCAACATATTCCAACATTTTTCTCCATATAATGGACTTCATTAGGAACTAAACGGTTAAAGGTCCAAATGAGAGTTTCAGTGCAGCTTCAAACAGCTTTAAACGATTTCAGATGATGAATAATGGACTTATCTAGGACCCTTCGAGTCATGACTAGGGTTGTGTATTGTTTGAATTTGAACGATTCTGATTCCGATTCCGATTCCTTGTTTCGATTCCGGTTCCCAACGATTCTCGATTCCGATTCTTTCAAGAGGCAGGGTCAACAAAGTTTAGCTAACCTTGCTAACCAACGGTCTTTCTGAAGGAAATACTCCTTTCTAAAGGGAAATACTCATTTTTTGTCACAAATTTTGCATTTTGCCGAGATTTTGTTATTTTTAGAAAAGTCAAGCCCCACTTTGGACCGCCGACGTAAGCTACTCATGTTCGACTCGCGCGGTTATGCCAACACTTCCGGTATACGCTTCTTCATTGGTGTTGTTTAGCGGCTTCTTCTTCTGGTCGGCGGACTGTGAATATCGAAACTAGGAATCGAAATTTTAACTTTTGAACGATTCCGGGAAAAACGAAAAGTTAGTCCCGGTTCCAATCGATACTCGATTCTCGATACCCAACCCTAGTCATGACTCGAAAAAAGATTTGTTCATTTTGATGAAAAGGAGAGTCATGAACGCGCATCACATGACAGAGTAAGGCGAGCATTTGTGCTTACAAAACTTAAACTTTTTTATTTATTTTTGAAATGACCGCTCGTTTCGCTAGATAAGACCCTTATTCATCGTCTGGTGTCATTTAAAGCTCTTTGAAGCTGCAATGAAACTCTCATTTAGACCTTGAACCGTTTGGTTCCCATTGAAGTCCATTATATGGAGAAAATCCTGGAATGTTTTCATCAAAAACCTTAATTTCTTTTCGACTGAAGAAAGAAAGACATGGATATCTTGGATGAAATGGGGGTGAGTAAATTATCAGCAAAAGTTTTTTTTAAAAAATGAACTACTCCTTTAAAGGAGCATTTCACCCATTACAACATAAATCTTTATTGAAAGTGGATCATATATGTAGTCGAAATGTAAAAGAATTTTTTAATTTGGTGCCCTCTTGACCGAGAAAAGACAGAAAATAACCAAGGGGCGCCTATATATGAAAAAACTACATGTCCCAGAATGCCCCGCTTTGTACAGCTCCGCAAGCCACACCCTCTCCAGAACTACGCAAACAGACACAACACTCTTCCACAACACTCTTCCGTCTACAAGGCTAACATTAGCTATTATCAGAGTTTGAAATTCATTTCACACAAAATGTCTAGTTGGCTGTGGCGAGCAGGACGATCGAGGACGAGGCACATAAGAGGACGGCGCGCTGCGCGAGGCTGGTGGCGTGAGTGATAACAGACTAAACAGAGACTATTTGGTGATAATGAAAGACACCTGTGAGGCGAGCGCCGGTTCCGCGTCTCTCACGGAGAAGCGAAAGCATAAAACGGGGAGCGACGACGGCAGATCGAGAGAGAAGCAGGCCTGATTTTATGAAGTTTTGTTTCTGTTGTGTGTAACGTTACAGCAGTCGCCAATGAGGGGCTGCTGGCTTATACTTTCGTTTTGTATGTGTTCATTTTACTATTAAAATGCTTAAATATTCGCCGGTTCCTGCCTCCTTCTTTCCACAACAACAAACCCCGTTCACGTTACATTGGCAAACTTTAAGTGAATTACTCCTCGTTTGTATTTATTTCTGTTTGGTGAATTACTGCATGTTACCTGGATGTTTAGTCAGGCGAAACTATCACAACACACACGTCCGTGTGCTCGTCTGATTCAGAGATTAACTCCAAGAGAAATTGCCATCGTTGAAATTCTCTGCAGCAGACAGGTTGTGTCCGTAGGCCGTAGCACGCAGCGAGAGTACAGGCAACAGCAAGCCGCCCAGCGCCAGAGTCAGTGCGGGGTCCTCGACCGTGACAGGCCGCCGCCTCGGCGTCTCCTGCTCCTCCATCAGTCTCAGCTGCTCTAAACTATGCTGCGGCTCGTAAAGATAGCCACGAACATCGGATTCGAGCAGCAGAACTTCAAAATCCTCTTCTTCCATATCATGTTTAGTTTCTTCCATCATTGTCATAACTTACTATCTCCACAGCGCTTGTTAGCTTAGCTTCCAAACAAGATGGCGGATATTGATTTCAGTTTCTGTAAGTGAAGTCCCACCCACTGATCTGTAATAGGCTTGTAGGGTGAGTGGGTCCCACACCCTGGCATAATAATGAGCTAATATATGTAGTTCTAAAGATTTTAATGAAATATGACTTCCTGCTTATCGTGACGCAAAATGACGATTTTTACGTCACGATAAGCAGGAAGTAAAACACTTAAATCTTTATTTCTCCCATCTCAGGGGAAAATAAGGGAATAAACCATGACCATTCAAAAATATGACTGGGTTTCTAAAGATACAAAGCTTAATGCAAATGGGTGAAGTGACCCTTTAATGGTAAATATTAAAGCGGGAAACCGTTGCCTGTAGATTACGTGGAACAGGAATCTGGTGTTCTGCTGATTGTGATAGTCACAAGATGTCTATGTATGCACCAGAGGGAGAAATCAACCAGGGCTCAAAAATCACACCAAAAGTGGCAATATGTTTGTTTTGTTTTATAGAGAAAAAAAATATGCCTTTGTAAATGTAAAACAAATCACAAATTTCTGGGTCAAATGTTGGCTCTTTCTAGAAGATAGTGTGCACACATTTGTACATAGCCTACATGAGTACTAATAGATGTTCCCCTGTGTCTCAGCTGGCAGAGGCCTGGCGAGACGTGGACGGGGCTCGTTCATGGGCACATGAGCTGCAGTCTCGGCTAGAGGAGCTGCAGGAGGAAGTGGCCCTCCAGGAGAAAAGCCACAATGACACTTCTTTACTGTCGGAGCTGGAGAACAATCTGGACACTGCAGACTGGAGCCTGGACAAAGAACAGGTGATGCACTGAACTGTTCTCACTGTAACCTGATAATGCCACATTGTACCACACTCTACTTTCAAATAAACGTGTTACGGGAAATTTTTCTTGGGCCTGGTTAAAATTAATACACATACTAGGGACAGTGTAACAGGTCACCATTTCTATGGTCATCTTTTGACCACATTTAATGAGATTTTAATTAGCCTAACAGGATAACAACTATTCCATGTAGTCTGTATATTGTCTGCCTCTAAAGCCGCTCACACACCGGAAAAGAAGCGGTTTAGCACATTCAGATGTGGTCTGGGATGGATTCTGACCACATTTAATGAAAAATAATACTACTAATTTATTACATGGGTTGGGTGGTAGGGTGACCAGTGTTTTTCCTGAGACAGTGTCTATTTTTAGGTCACATTTACCCCCATTAATACACCGTCGAGCTCCATCATAACTCTGCCATACTGGGTGCTCACATGACATTAAACATTTATTTATTTGAGAACCTAAAACCCAGTTTCTCCCATTTGACACAGCAACACATAACCGGCGTTATCAGAAATCTCCACTTTGGCCAAAGTTTTTAGAAATAATCGTTTTCTTTGATAACATTTGGGTTTCCGTGTAAATGAGAAGCCAAACCGCAGGGAAGTATAAACAGGGCATTAGTGTCCTGACTGATTTTGAAAAAATTGTTCCTTAATTCTTCTCTCCTAAATTTTCTGTGCTAGGTGACCATAAAAGCAAGTAGTAGTCTACTGTCACGCGAGAATAGCCTAATCACAGGTCTCCAGTCTCATCTATCTACCCTTGCCTATCAGGTCTTTCGGGAGGTGCACGTCATCCTGGAGTTGCTTCAGCCCGTGGCCTACAGAACAGAGGCCGAGCAGAACTCGGATGACAGCCTGCAGGGCATGCTGGGACAATTGAAACATGCAGCACAATGGATAGCACAGAGCGAGACACTACAGGTAAAGTTGTTTTGGAGCACACAGTGACACAAGCGTAACAGAAGCTGTTTTTTGACAAGTTTTGACATCTCGTTCAGTCTCACATTTCAACAACAATAGTTCATATTCACAAGCACACAGAAGTGGCCAAAACTGATGTCCGGAGGTGATATTTGTTTTTAACGACCTTACAAGTTCGAGGTGAAAATGACATACTGTTAAATGTATTAAAAATGTTCTTGAGTATGTGTTTAGTACGATACAAATATACTTGCATTCTTAATACAGTACGTCTATTACACAATTATATGTTTTAAATATTTTAAGTACGAGGGAAGAACAAAATGCTAAACTTGCTAATGCTAAAAGTAATGCAATACAGTTCGAGAGGCTGTGCCGTATCATGAATAAGTCACAGGTGAATGGCCTTGTTAGCCTGGACGCGGACCTGACAAGCGGAATCAGCCGTGACTTATTCACGATACAGCACTAACCTCTCGTACCTTATTGCTTATAAAACGGTTATCACACAATACAAATATTAAAGCCGAAAAATATGTATCTAAGCAACTTTCATGAAGTAAAATCACTAAAAGCCTTCTTTCCGCTGGAAAAAATAGTCCCTGACCATAAACAGCAACAGAAGTTACATACATGATTTTGCCATTAGATGAAGGCAAAAACTGTCTTTATGAGTGAGTCAGTCAGTACTGAAGATTTAGGTAACGCTTCCTTTTACAGTCCAGTTACCCATGTAAATACTATGTACTTATTTTAGTAACTACAATTACTGGGTAATAACTAGTACTAACCCTGAACCTACCCTAAACCTACCCCTGTTCCATGTACTTACATCTTAGCCAGTACTTTCTTGGTAAGTACACTGTAAGTACTATACTGTAAAAGGAAGCGGTACCAAGATTTCTACATTTTCATTTATTCATTTAGTTGATGCTTTTATCTAAAGCGACTTACAATTGCTATATATGTCAGAGGTTGCACACCTCTGGAGCAACTAGGGGTTAAGTGTCTTGCTCAGGGGCATATTGGTGTCTCACAGTGGATTGGAACCCAGGTCTCTCACACCAAAGGCATGTGACATTGAAAGGACTCAAACTTGTGAAAACGGAAAAGCAAGACACAACTGACAAATGACTAGGACACAGAAAACCCCTTAACTGTTAAAAGGACAAGATATCGCAGCGGACGTTCAAACGGATTTTCTTATTATGAATATAGGAATGACCTGAAGGATGCTACGTCTACTGTAAATGCAAGTACACTCACTCATTCATTCAAGCTTCAATGAATAACATCAATGAGAATATAAATAATATAGCCTATGTTTACGTTGCTAAGATGGTTGCTAGGGGTGTTGTGTAGTGATACATAGAATCGTTGGGTGAAGTGATCATAGCCGTGTTTTATCGTGAATAAAACAGCTATTGACCAATCAAATTCAAGGATTGGAATTAACCGTTTTTAGAACTGACAATTTTGTTTTTAATAATATTTGAATAAAGGGTTAAGATTTCATATTTCCTAGAAAATCACTTTTGGCCACTACTCTATATCTTCAAGTATAGCTTCATTCAGACAATATCAGTCATCTCCTATTTGTCCTCATGGCTTATAAAAAGTTTTGTCATTGGGTGAATCTTTCGTAACTTGTCAAGAACCTTCCCGGTTCATATTCCTTTCATATTATAAGAGGGAAAAATAACAAATAATCATTTGCTTTTGAAAGTGAAGTAGTTTGAACCCTGGTGTTTTTGGATTGGGATTTTCTATCCAATGCAAAACAAAATACATATCTTTTATTAAATCTAATTTAAATTGTAATGTGAAAATATTATAATACTAAAAATGTATTACATGAATGATCTATTAATAATTTAATTCAGCATCAGTATGAAGAGAATTACTAAAAAATTAACTGAAATATTTGACTGAAAATGAACTAGTTAATGAAAATAATGCAAAACATATAATGGTAATATAAAACATGCAACACATTTCTTTCTTTCTTTTGTTTTTTTCTTTTCTTTTTAATTATTTGGAGGTAAAATGTCACCTGGAGCTGTTTTTGTTAGATTTGCCCAGTAATTGCTGAAGTGTGTGATGTTATTGATGGACTAAAGGTTTGAATATTAAACATATTGATATTGATTCATAATATAAAGCTATATTGCAGACACAGGTCCATATAACACATCATACAGTACATGTATATGTATATTGATAGTTTATGTCAGTTGACATTGGTTGAGTGTTGGCGTAAGCATTGAAGTGGGAATTGTGTCAGACTCTTTCGCTCAGGTAGGGGTGTGTCACTGTTCAGTAAGGATCAGTGAAGCAACACATATAGCCAGAGGTGGAGACTGAGAGAGAGAAGGAGGGAGAGATGGAACAGAAGGCTGTTTATGTCTGTTACATGATCCTGATGCTGAAGAGAGATACACCACCCCGCCATCAAGGCCTAACAAAGGCGACGCTTCACGAATTCTCCCAGGGTAATACCCATGCAGTGCTTAATGCTCCTGTATCATTGGTGTCTGCAGGAGATGAGGAAGTCCATTGTGGGACCGGTGAGCGATCCTTGTGAGAATGTCATCCGGACACAGGAGCTACAGGATCAGGTAACATTTATCCGTGCGTTCAAGCTTTCAGCCGCAACCAATAACAGCCCAATACCACTGTCACTGACCTCGGTTCGGTTTCTTAAAAATGGCTCCATTCTTTGGAGGGCTTGGCAAAGCCTGAGGAATGTTTTTTTTTTTTAATTTTTTTACAAAGATTCACTGCTTTTCCTGCTGGGATTCTCAGCTGAATCTCCGATAGATATGCTTTTATTAGGAAGACTGTCCTCCCTCACTGACTGTTATTTGGGCCTTTCACACTTTAATTGGCTAAAGGTGAAATGTGTAATTTCTGGAAAAAAATATATCAATTGCATAATTACACCCCATCTAAATGACATGCTTTACCTTTAAACTCACCATTTACATAATCCTAGCTTATCTTGTTCTGTGTTTTACACTGTTCATACTTTGCCCTAGGGTTAACGTCTGTCCTGGGTCAGCATTGTTCAAGTTTCGGGTTATTTATTTGCATATTTATAGTGGATTAAAATAATTATTTGAACCCCTGATGATTTTGTAAGTTTGCCCACTTACAAAGAAATGAAGGGTCTATAATTTGTAACGCACAGACAGAATATCAACCAAAAAAATCCAGAAAAAAACACATTATATAAAGGTTATAAATTGATTAGCATTTGGTTGAGTGAAATAAGTATTTGATCCCCAACCAACCAGCAAGAACTCTGCCTCCCACAGATTGGTTACGTGCCCACACAGATTAGCCCTGTCACTTTAAGAAAGTACTCCTCATGTCAGCTAGTCCACAGAATCTGTATCCTTCATTCCAACCTCTCCACCACCATGAGCAAGACCAAAGAGCTGTCAATCCTGGACGAGAACCTCCTTCCTTCAGCCACTTTGGGTTGGGTCGTGGATCAGTCTTCCAGCATGACAATGACCCAAAACACCCTTACGGAACAAAAACATATTGGAATATACTGCAAAATATAATGCGATATAAAATACATAATATGTTTTCATATATGGGAATTGGTAAACTAGTGCTTATATTTTGCAATATACTGCAATATGTGCATTGTTATATATTAATGGATATAAAATATTTACAAATGAAGACAAAAATAGCATTACATTTAATATCCACAAAGTTTTATTCTTTATTGTGTACATATATTGCACATACATGTTCCCATGTGAATGTATTTTTACATCCATCCACACACACACACAAATTCACGGAATGAGTTACAACAGATGTCTAGTTCCCAGCATGCTTTTCTTCTGACTGTGAAAGGAGAGCAAATGTTAAAACTAAGTGTTATTTAATGTGCTTTGCTCAATATTAATATTAATATAGGGGAGATCTTTTAGTGTTTAATGTTCTATTATTTGGGAATTAAAAAGGTTTTCTGGCATGTGTGAGTTGTTGGGGTCATTGTGCTTCGCTTGATGATTGGCCTAAACACATTAAGACTATATTTACTATATTTAAAAGTAATGGCCGTATACTCCTCAGCACAGTGATGTTCTTTTGGTTAAATACTTTAATACATGTGCAAGTGTGCTTGGGCTTTTGATAACTAGCTTGTCAATAATTAAAAAAATATAAGAATTTTATTACATTATGTATTTCTCTATATGTGTGTATATGCTGTATGAGTAAATATATTACACATGCGGAACCATATCTGATCACATGTATTATTCACTATATTGTAATACTTAGAAAATCAGCCGGGGATCAGATAATTATTTTTCCCACTGTATAAGGTTATCAACATTGATTGGACATGTTTTTAACAGATGCTGAAAAAAACACAATGTGTGAAAATTTCTGCAACTGAAAGCTCATCAATATTTCATGAGCACACTCATAGTTTCTGTTTCTAAACAACTCGCTGTCTAAACATGTTTTGTGTACCTGTACATCTGGACACTACCAGGATTTTTTTTAAATATTTCTCATTACTTTAAAAACATGTTGATCAGTGAGCTTAAGCTTAAATGCTGGAAATTAGTTTTCCAAGCAAGCAGAGCAAATACAGAACCGTGTATGTGTGCGTGTTCTCTGAGAGACATTAAGGTTGTTTTTAGTTGCATTAGACAGATTTTTGCAAAACATATTAACCATCATTTGTTGGCACCCTCTCCAGATTGATCGCCTGATAGCAGAAAACACTAAGCTCAAGCTGCGACTCTTGGACGAGGAGGTGGTTCAGCAGGCCATAAAGGACAGAGACCATGCCATCGCAAAGTAAATATTAAACACTTGCTTGGTACTATTGTTCCTTTAATGAGAAAGACAATATACATAATATAATTATCATTTATTGTAGAAAGGTGTAATTTTTAAGAAAGTGTTGGTTTCCTCTCACGCAGGAAGACAGCGATGGAAGCAGAGCTGCTGAGGACGAAGCATGATATGATGTGTTTAAACAACCAACTCCTGGAAGCCATTCAGCGTAAACTGGAGCTGTCACAGGAACTGGAGGCCTGGCAGGTAGAAAACCGTAGTTTGATCACAACAGTGGATTTATAAAAGGATTTGCAGTTGTTAGGATAATGTTTGTGAGGCTGTTCAGTAGTTGTGCTCTGTCTCCCCCTGCTGTTCACAGTGGAAGCATGCGGCTGTTTAAAGGAGTAGTTCACTTTTGAAAAAAACTTTTGCTGATAATTTACTCACCCCCATGTCATTCAAGATGTCCATGTCATTCTTTCTTCAGTCGAAAGAAATTAAGGTTTTTGATGAAAACATTCCAGGATTTTCTCCATATAATGGACTTCATTGGAAACCAAATGTTTCAAGGTCCAAATGATAGTTTCAGTGCAAACTGTTCAAAGGGTTTTAAACGATTCCAGGCGATGAATAAGGGTCTTATCAAGCGATACGATCGCTCATTTAATAAATAAATAACAAAGTTTAACTTTTATAAGCTCAAATGCTCGCCTTTCTGTGTTCTGTGATGCGCGTTCTTGACTCTCCTGTTCGAACTCGTTCATCAAAATTAACAAATCGTTTTTCGAGTCATTTGGTTCATTCAACGAACAAATTGACTCAGAAAAAGATTCGTTCATTTTGAAGAACGAGTTCGAACAGAAGAGTCACGAACGTGTGTCACAGAACAGAGAAAGGTGACCATTTGAGTTTATAAAACTTAAACTTTGTTTTTTATTTTTTAAATGAGTGATCGTTTCACTATATAAGACCTTTATTCATCGTCTGGAATCGTTTAAAGCCCTTTGAACAGTTTGCACTGAAAGTGTCTTTTGGACCTTGAACTGTTTGGTTCCCCGTGAAGTCCATTATATGGAGAAAAATCCTGGAATGTTTTCATCAAAAACCTTGATTTCTTTTCGACTGAAGAAAGAATGACATGGAACTCTTGGATGACACGGGGGTGAGTAAATTATCAGCAAAAGTTTTTTCAACTACTCCTTTAATGTGCCATCATGGAACTGTGTTTGAGATTAAATTAATTGATATCAACTAGCACATAGACACACATTAAAATAAGTATGTGCAAAAGAATAAAAATGATTGACGTGTACCCCTCAGGACGATATCCAGATTATCATCAATCAGCAGCTGAGAAGCCAACAGCAGACAGAACAGCAGCAAATTCACCAGAAGAGATCCACGGGGCGTCTTTCTTTCCTGCGTAAGTCCAGACGGCCCTCTTCTTCCCCCTCGGTCGTGTCCGAGATCGGCCCAGAGCAGAACCTGTCCCACTGGAGAGACTGGCTCAGACTGAGCAAATGAACCTCAGACACTTATGATCAATGCCAAAAACACATTCTAACCATGTTAGAAAACAATGAAAAACAACAACAACAACATTTTCTTGGAGATAAGTCACATGTGAAACACACACTTTGCACATGTAAAATCCATGTGATGGCATACTCATGTGGTTTTTCAGGAAGGGTTGGCTGAATCTCACAAAAATGCATTTCTCCCCAAACTCAAAAAAATAAAAAAACAAATAATATTTTGAATGAAGATAATGCATCCTTTTACAAATTTTGACAATCAAGCACATTTCCCTCTCAAAATTCTCATAAATGTAATGAGTCCAAAAGTTTAGCTTTTATTTTATTAGTTTTGTGATATGTGGCAATCCTTTTTCTCTTTCAGTAAAAATGAATGAAATATACATATTCTTAAATATTTCTTTATTTAAGAATTAAATGAAACATAAATACTGTGGTACATACGATGGTATATGAATATTTTACGATTTCAAAATCCTTGTATTTCTGCATTACAGTAATAACAATGAGATATTTTGTTGTGGTAGTGAAATGTGCTGTGGTTGTAATCTTATTGTTCCCTTTTCAATCCTTATGCAAAATAGGATTTCTTTTTTCTTTCTATTGACTTTGGAGTGAAATGCTTTGCTTTTAAAGGTTTTTGTGAGATTTAATTGTATATTATGAGTATTTATACTTACTTTACAGTCATATGATTTTGTAGAAAACATGTTTAATAATGGTACTATTAATTCACATGGTAATTTTTTGCTGCTGTCAAACCCTAGATGTAAGTGATGAGAGAATCAATACAATGACATCATGCTGGCCATGATCTTGTTGATTTGAATGGCATTTCACATAATACTATGATATAATGACATTACACAGAAAGAAACATTTACCTGAACTGCAAGTATGTGGGCATGAAAGTATGTTTTAGTAGACTATAGTGAAATACTCAAAATGGTGCTTAAGATTACAAAAACTGTAATGCAATAATGCTCTGTATCAAATGAAGAATCTCAAACTTGTGCCATTGTAATGATCTAAAGCCTGTTCACACCATGAACGATCACCATAAAGATAACTCGACTAGCATTCACACCAGCACACGCTTTAAATGCTCTTTAAAGCAGGATTGAAATATTTTATTGTTCATCAGCTGGAAATCGTTCTGAAAGGGATTCCAACGATATAATTTCTTGACCTTTAGGACCATATCTTTATTGTTAGAGTTATCATCCTTGGTGTGATCGGCCCTTAAAATGATTCGATGGTCTTTGTGCTCTGGCACAGTTCTTCTGCTAGAAGCGAGTTATCATTAATGCCATTTTTAAAGCTAGTTTTGTATGTAATTTCTGTATTTTTCAATGTGACAGATTTATACAATTAAATGTTTTTATTATGAACAGTCTTCAGAATATTTATAGAGAAATGCATTTGCACGCCAGCAATTTATGTTTGCCGTTGTAACGATCATTAGTTTTCAACTTAGGGAGCCCATCACACGGCACCGTTTTAACTGAAAACTGAAAACTGGCCGTTCATTTACACCTCAACAGCGCTTTGGTGGCCTGAGAACACAAACTTTGAAATAGTTTTTTGTGTGGCCTCTTCATCATTGGTAATACACTGTAATACATTATTATAATACAGTTTTTAAAGGAATAAAGCTATACATTGAACAAACTTTTATACACAGAGCAATGAAACAACTCCAGATAATGAATGTTCACTAATACAAGATCACCTAGATAGCCTAGTCATGTCATCACATTTCTTCAGGGAATGAGCCAAGTATATCAGAGAAAAACAAAACAAAAGAGATAAAAAAAATCACAACAAATTAGTCATTCAGTAAGACAGATTGCACTGCGCTCAAAGCAGTGTGCACAACAGGACATCTTGTTTTCCCAGGTAAAGGAGGATATTTATTGATTGATTGAAAGGGTTTTAACAGAGAAAACGTCTCGGGTTATGACTATAACCCTGGTTTCCTGAGAAGGGAACGAGACACTGCGTCGATAAATCGACTCTTTGGGGACGCTCCCTAAGCGTGCGCCTCTGAAGTATGAATGAAACTAATCCAATCCTGATTGGTGTTGCGTCGTGACGTAACATGTGACGGCATACCCGGAAGTATAAAAGTGACGCTGTCACAACACACACTAGCCTCGTGATGAAGCAAGACGCTCAAGGGTCTCTGAGGGGCGTGGCGACCCGACGCAGTGTCTCGTTCCCTTCTCAGGGAACCAGGGTTATAGTCATAACCCGAGACGTTCCCTATCGAGGGAACTCAACACTGCGTCGATAAATCGACTCTTTGGAGAACGAGTGCCCACTAGGCCACGCACCGAACAGACCCGCCCCAGAGTGAAACTGACCAGGCACTAGCAAGGGCCGAGCACGTGTGCACCGGGTGTACTGGGAAGGTTAAGGCTATAAAACCTGATGAAAGTGTGTGGGGTAGCCCAACCGGCTGCATCACAGATCTCTTGTAGAGGTACTCCCGACAGAAGGGCTCTAGAGGAAGCCATGCCTCTAGTAGAGTGAGCCCTTAAGGCTAAAGGTGAAGGCACGCCACGTACCTTGTAAGCCTCTGAAATAGTCTGGACAATCCAGTTACTTATAGTTTGTTTGGTTGCCGGGAGTCCCCTTCTCGGTGACCCAAAACACACTAACAACTGGTCCGACCTTCTCCAGGAAGCGGACTTCTGTAGGTATAAACTTAAAGCTCTCACGGGGCAGAGCAAATGAAGTTTCTCTTCTTCCGCCGACACATGAGGTGGAGGATGGAACGCCTGAAGGACTATTGAGCGAGCCATGTTGGAAGGAACCTTAGGCACGTAGCCTGGGCTTGGGTGCAGAAAAGCCTTTACTCTGCCAGGGGCAAACTCCAAGCAGGTTGGCGTTACCGCCAAGGCCTGGAGGTCTCCCACCCTCTTAATAGCTAGCAGAAATACCATTTTCAGCGTTAAGTCCTTGGGCGAAGCCGACTCTAAAGGTTCGAAGGGGGCCAGAGATAACCCTTCCAGAACTACTGCCAGGTCCCAGGCAGGAACCCTGGACCTGGTCGCCGGCCTCATCCTCCAAGCACCACGGAGAAATCGAATGACCAACTGGTGCCTCCCCAGAGGTCCACCATCAACTGGTGGAAAGCCGAAATGGCAGCCACGTACACCTTAAGAGTGGACGGGGAAAGACCCGCAGAGAAACGTTTTTGAAGAAAATCCAGAATTGAAGCCACTGGGCAATTTACTGGATCTAACTCTCGTTCTCTACACCAAGTGAGAAACACATTCCACTTGAGGCCATATAATCTCCTGGTGGACAGAGCCCTAGAGCTAAGTATGGTTTCGACTACTCCTGCTGATAACCCAGCATTCAGGTACTGAACCCCCTCAGAGGCCAGACCCATAGCTTCCACAGCTCTGGGTTCGGGTGAAAAATCGTGCCTCCCGCTTGAGACAGCAGATCCCTCCTCAGAGGAATCTGCCATGGTGGAGCTACGAGGAGTGATATTATGTCCGAGAACCATACTCGTGTCGGCCATCTTGGGGCAACCAGAAGTAGACTGATGCCCTCCTGACGGACCCTCTCCAGGACTCCCGGGATCAGAGCGATCGGGGGAAATGCGTACAAGCGAAGCCTCGGCCAAGCCTGTACCATGGCATCCAACCCCAGTGGGGCTGGATGTGAGAGGGAGAACCAAAGTGGGCAGTGGGACGTCTCTCGAGACGCAAACAGATCCACTTCCATCGGCCCGAATCTCTCCCATATTGACTTCACCACCTCTGGATGAAGTCTCCATTCCCCGGGCCTCAGCCCCTGCCTCGACAAGACGTCTGCTCCCTGATTCTGAACCCCTGGAATATACATTGCTCTTATTGACAGTATTTTCCCCTGGGACCAAAGGATAATTTGATGCGCCAATTTGCACAGAGGGCGCGATCTGAGTCCCCCTTGTCGGTTCAGATAGGCCACCACTGACGTATTGTCTGTCCGTATTAGGACGTGGCGACCTTTGAGGTGTGGGAGGAAGCTCCTCAAAGCCCTGAACACAGCCATCATCTCCAAGCAATTTATATGCCAAGTGCGATGATGGTCCTGCCACATACCCCTGGCAAAGCGGCCGTCCATGACCGCGCCCCAACCAGTAAGGGAGGCGTCTGTCGAAACGGTATCCCGGTGACATGACACCCCCAACACTGGCCCTTGGGATAGGAACCAAGGTCTCTTCCATATTTGCAGAGAATGAAGGCATCTGCGTGTTACTCTGATCATACGGAACGGATTCCCCTTGGGGGAAAACCCCTTGGTTTTCAACCACCACTGAAGGGGCCTCATGTGAAGGAGGCCCAACGGAATAATGTTGGAGGCCGCTGCCATGAGGCCCAGCATCCTCTGGAAATGCTTCACAGTGATGGCCTGGCCCAGCTTGACTCTGGATACCATCGCCAAAATTGACTCGACACGTGCAGGAGACAATTTTGCCTGCATTGTAGTTGAGTCCCATACGACCCTAAAAAAGTCGTTATTTGGGATGGTTCTAGCACACTCTTTTTGGAATTGAGTCTCAACCCCAATTTCTGAATATGGCCAAGGACGACATCTCGATGCCGAACCGCCATCTCCCGAGACTGAGCTAGAATAAGCCAGTCGTCGAGATAATTCAATATTCGAATCCCTTGAAGTCTGATTGGAGCAAGGGCTACGTCCATACACTTGGTGAATGTGCGGGGAGAGAGTGCTAGGCCGAACGGAAGAACCCGATATTGGTAAGCGTCGCCCCCGAAAGCGAACCTCAGGTATCTCCTGTGACATGGAAGAATCGAGATTTGAAAATAGGCGTCTTTTAGATCTATTGTGACAAACCAGTCCTCTGACCTGATTTGACTCACAATTGCTGGAATGGTCAGCATTTTGAACTTGAGCCTCCTCAGAGACCGGTTCAATATTCTGAGATCTAAAATTGGCCTTAACCCCCCATCCTTTTTTGGAACTATAAAGTATCGGCTGTAAAATCCGGACTCCCTGTCTACCGGGGGAACACGTTCCACGGCTCCTTTCAACAGCAGAGTCTGTACTTCTTGTTCCAGCAACTGAGCCTGCTCTGGGACCACTGCAGTGTGCACTACCCCAGAAAACTTGGCGGGGGGGCGGCGCACGAACTGCAGTCTGTACCCTACTCTTATTATTTGCAGAACCCACGCAGATATATTGGGAAGATTTTTCCACTCCTCTATATAATCTACTAAGGGAACCAGCCCCTCGGGACTGGCCTCTGGTGTTTTCACGATAACTTTTTCGACTAACTGAAGCGAAATACCGGCAGGCTGTAGTCGATCTAGTCCCTGTGACCATAAGCGATGTTTTAAAATCGTATTTTCGCTGGAAATTGACGCGGCCCGAAGCGCTACTAACGGCGGGCATGCATCTTTTCCTTGAGGGCCCCGCTGCGAGAACAACCTCGGTTGACTCACAGCGGAGGGGGCGGCCCTTTGAAGTCCTACCACTGCTAGGACTTCTTCCCCGAAGTCCTCCTAGCCTGAATCACGTCCCTGAGGTCGCCCTTCTGGCCGGAGGACTTCGGCTTCTGAGAGCGCTTCCTCTGTTGCCAAGACCCCGGTGGGGGGGCTCTAGAGGAAACGCTCTCCTTTTGTTCTGCTCTGTGGGAGGAGCTAGCTGATGGCTGGGGCTGACTTTGCCCCCCCTTACTCGATTTGGCTTTCGCTTTACGAGGGAGGTATTGCTGGAACGCCGCAGACTGTTCTTTCGTCTCCTGAAATCTGTCGACGACGGAATTAACGGCGTCACCGAACAGACCAGAAGGCAAAAGCGGCGCATCCAGCAAAAAGGACCTATCCTTATCCTTTATACCCGAAAGATTTAGCCACAGATGTCTCTCCGTGGCCACCATGGCCGCCATAGAGCGGCCAATGGCACGGGCTGTCTCTCTCGTGGCCCGGAGAGACAGATCTGCGGCTTTTCTTAATTCAGAAATATCTTCTGGCGTAGGTCCCTCTCCCTCATCCAAATCTTTCAGGAGGTCGGCCTGGTATGCCTGCAAGATTGCCATAGAGTGCAGACATGAACCAGCCCGATCTGCCGCCATGTAAGCCCTGCCCACTAAAGTTGATGTTTCTCTGCAGGGCTTACTAGGCAATACCGGGGCTTTTTAGGGAGGACGCCGATTCGGGAGAGAGATAGCTCGCTAAAGACTCCTCCACCCTCGGCATCCTTCCATATCCCATGTCCCGAGCCCCCATAACGTTACTATAATCAATTATACTGGGGCTCGAGACACGGGACGAATGCGGTTTTCCCCACGATCTCGAGATCTCTTTGTGCAGATCGGGGAAAAATGGCAAGCCCCGGCGCTGAGGCTGTGACCTGCGCTGCAGGTAACGCTCGTCAAGCTTACTTGTGACTTGCGTTTCCTGCTCATTTTATGGCCAGCTGATGTTCAATCTGGCCACAGCGCGAGTCACAACCTCCAGCAGCTCCTCATAGTTCTGGCCACTAGATGGCGTGCTAAGATCATGGTCATCCACATCGATGCTGAGCACGTCCACCTCCTCGGAAGCAGACAGCTCGAGCATCGGGACCTGATCGTGGGTGGGAGATACCACAGAACGGGCTCCCACACCACTCTCAGAGGCCACGGGATCCGCCGATGGAGAGCGAGAAAATGCCTCGGCATTCTCACTCTCCTCCGCCAGATCCCGCTGTGAACCCCAGGATCTCATTCGCCGCATCGCCTCAGCGAATGCGGGACCGGAACCCTGGGGAACACGAGCCAGACCATGCTCATCAAAGCACGCCAGCCGGGAGCGCAGCACTCTAATAGGCAGAGCCTCACAGTGTTCACAAGCAGCCCCCTCGAGAGCTGCCCGTGCGTGCTGCACTCCCAAACAATTGACACACAAAGTGTGCGTGTCCCTGCCCGTGATATAGCGTGGGCAAGGAGGCGCACACTTCCTAAATTGTTCAGTGGCCATATATCACTTCTTTCTCTTTAGATAAATGATAGACAACACCAAATAGACAGACAGTTTCAACATAGAGCACTTGCTGAAGAGCGAAAGCTAGTGTGTGTTGTGACAGCGTCACTTTTATACTTCCGGGTATGCCGTCACATGTTACGTCACGACGCAACACCAATCAGGATTGGATTAGTTTCATTCATACTTCAGAGGCGCACGCTTAGGTAGCGTCCCCAAAGAGTCGATTTATCGACGCAGTGTTGAGTTCCCTCGATAGGGAACCCTTTCAACAGAGAAAGTACTCCCATCTTCTTCACAAATGTATTCTTACAGCTAAAGTAAAAGACCTCACCTCCTCTTCAAATCCAGATTAATTATTATAAGGAAACCATTCACTTTTTTTGTATTTATTTTATATCCTGCAAACTTCCAAACTAACCTGATAATAACACAATCACACAAATAACACACAAAACATGGGATCACTCATGTAAAGTAAAATGTCTTCTGCATATAGAAACATGCAATGTTCAATACACCCTTGTGCTTGCTTGTAATGGCTTGACTGGTTTTATTGCTGTTTTCAATTGCAAAAAAGGGGGGGTACCCAGGGGGCAAAGGGGGTTTAGTAGACATGGGCTGCTGTAAAAGGTTGTCATATAAAAATGAAATCTATAATGTCAGAGGATCACAACCTGGGTGGACAACCCGGTCAACAAGCTGCTGGAAACTTGTAATTAGGGTCAAAACAATGCTACCTCAAATTCTGCTTTAACTCCCCGGAATCACCCAAACATGCTAAAAAGGTTTAATTATATTCATGAATCCTGAGCCATATCTCCCTGATACTTTATGCTAGAAACAAACTGAGCACACCGTTCAAAAGAGTGGAAGATAAGCTTTCATTTGATGCATTGACTGTACATATAATTAGAAAGTAAAAGTGAACAATGCCTCATAATTCATAGGTAGGCAAAAAAAAAAAAATTGAACATTCCATTTGTAATCGGTAGCATTCTTTACCCTTTGTTGTTAAAATAAACAAATTACCATGTGAAGGTACTGACAACTAAATGTTGAAATACTAAAACACACAGGAATCATGTGTGGAGTATTTTTAAAGTATTTAATGATTAAAACTGTTACATTAAGTAGCAATTTCACTGTAAAAAATATTTTCAAGATTTGTTATCACAACATATTTTCTTTTGTCAAATCAACTTTATAATAATTTATTTAGTTGAGATAACTTATTATTTTGAGTTTCTGATGGTTAAATTAATCTACTTCATTGTATTAACTCACTTTTTCCAGTTCAATCAACTTAAAACTTTAAGGCAACCCAGGTTACTTACTTTTTTACGTTAAACCAACAATATTTTTTTACAGTGTAGTAATCACAACATTTTTTTCTTTTGTCAAATCAACTTAAATAATTCATTTAGTTCAGATAACATAATTTTGAGTCTCTGATGGTTAAATTAATCTCCTTCATTATATTAACTCACTTTTTCTAGTTCAATGAACTTAAAATTTTAAGGCAACCAGGTTACTTACTTTTTTAAGTTAAACCATCAATATTTTTTTACAGTTGTAAATAATAATAATAATAATTAATTAAACAGACAAACAGATTACAATTCAGGGTGATAACTAATTTCTGTAATAATGTTTATACAATTTGTTTAGCTGTTTTCGGAGTCACTGCTGCTGTTGCTGCTCTCTAGTGTTTCAGCATGCTGTCTCTTACTACATTTGGTTGCCAACCCCTGGCAACGGCATCCTATGTAGCATGGAATTGCCCTCTTTACACAGGAGCAGTTCTTCTGACAACCTTTAACACAACCACATGATATTACCGTGGCCAATGACACAGGCCAGGCAGGCTGTGTAGATGGAATTGGAAATTCAACTGCTTGGCCCTCATCCAGAGACCATCCAAAATTTGCGTTTTCAGTCGGAGGAAGTAGCTTTAAGAGTGTTGATTTGTTGCTCAAGAACTTGTATGCTCTCAGTGTCCCCTTCAAAGTGATCAGCTGAGGATTTATACACATCTATGATGAGGCCTCGTGCCTGGTGAAGCAGGTCATCTCTTATGTCATCAGTTGTGTTTTGACCAAACTCTTCAAGTGCAGGTATGTCCATTCTCATGCTGCTTTTTGACCAAGACTTCTTACCAGTGAAATAAGGATAACTAGTTGTATCTCTTCCACTAAGACTGTGGCATAGCACAGCATAGTGAAAGTCCCAGTGCTGCTACCATTTCATGTATGGGCAGATAGGCATTCAGCGTTGTCACCCACAGCTCTGGAAGAGTACTGAGGTATGTTGAACCATAGTACAGGCACATGACAATGATGAGGGATGGGGGGGGGGGGGGGAAGTCACTGCAGGTTCCACACACTGTCCTGTTTATATGTTTATCAAGCATGGTGTAGCTACTGTGAATGGGTTGGTCTTGTGAATGGGAATGGTCTGCTGCAATAACCTTGTTAACCATTTCTGCATCCCTGGTGACACAACTATGGCCAGATTCATGTGTGAAAAGTGTTGAGCTTCACGATGCTTGTTCTCTTCTGAACATTGGACAGTGACTCCATGTTACATCTCCATTCATCCAGCCCACACCATGAATCTGACCATAGTCGTTATTGCAGCAGTGGAGACCAACCCATTCACAGTAGCCACACCATGCTTGATAAACATATCAACAGGACAGTGTGCGGAACCCACAGTCAAGGACAACTTAACACATGTGAAGGAATTGGGTCTACAAGCGTTGTCCGAGTCACTGTCCAATGTTCAGAAGAGAACAAGCATCGTGAAGCTCAACACTTTCCACACACAAAACAAAAAAAATAAAGACATCTGGTGGAAAATCTTCAGCATCTGGCAAGAGCCAAGAAGTTACTGTCCTTCTGCGTATGACACAGATCATTGCCAGTGGTGGAGAACTCAACATTATTGACTTTATTGGCAAATGTGAGTGCAGTGACTTCCCCCATCCCTCATCATTGTCATGTGCCTGTACTATGGTTCACCATACCTCAGTACTCTTCCAGAGCTGTGGGTGAGAACAACGCAGAATGCCTATCTGCCCATACATGAAATGGTAGCAGCACTGGGACCTTCACTATGCTGTGCTATGCCACAGTCTTAGTGGAAGAGATACAACTAGTTATCCTTATTTCACTGGTAAGAAGTCTTGGTTAAAAAGCAGCATGAGAATGGACATACCTGCACTTGAAGAGTTTGGTCAAAACACAACTGATGACATAAGAGATGACCTGCTTCACCAGGCACGAGGCCTCATCATAGATGTGTATAAATCCTCAGCTGATCACTTTGAAGGGGACACTGAGAGCATACAAGTTCTTGAACAACAAATCAACACTCTTAAAGCTACTTCCTCCGACTGAAAACGCAAATTTTGGATGGTCTCTGGATGAGGGCCAAGCAGTTGAATTTCCAATTCCATCTACACAGCCTGCCTGGCCTGTGTCATTGGCCACGGTAATATCATGTGGTTGTGTTAAAGGTTGTCAGAAGAACTGCTCCTGTACAAAGAGGGCAATTCCATGCTACATAGGATGCCGTTGCCAGGGGTTGGCAACCAAATGTAGTAGGAGACAGCATGCTAAAACGCTAGAGAGCAGCGACAGCAGCAGTGCTCCAAAAACAGCTAAACAAATCGTATAAACATTATTACAGAAATTAGTTATCACCCTGAATTGTAATCTGTTTGTCTCTTTCATTAATTATTATTATTATTTACAACTGTAAAAAAATATTGATGGTTTAACTTAAAAAAGTAAGTAACCTGGTTGCCTTAAAATTTTAAGTTCATTGAACTGGAAAAAGTGAGTTAATATAATGAAGGAGATTAATTTAACCTTATACCATGGTCTGGGTGAATACTCGATTCTGATTGGCTGCAGGGTGTCCGTTAAAAAGTGATATAGGACACCTAGTAAAGTAGTTCCGGTGAAACTGCCTGTTTACCATTCGAAATTAATAAATAAATGCGCTGCCTACAACGGCTGTGAGTAACCATAGCAACAGGCAGTCACATGCTCTATCATCTAACGTTAGATATTATAGCCTAATACAACAATGAGCGACTTCGTGCTATTTCTTTTAACATTTATGGAGAATATGGCAACTTTGACGACTGGTATGCTGCTGAAGAAAGAAAAAAAAGTAAATAAAACGGAGAAAATTACACCGCTGCTGCTCTGCTCCATTGAACTCTATTGGTAACGACGTAACTTGCGACCATAGTTTGCTAACGATGCTTTCGGGAAACGCACCCCTGAATGAGACCCTGCGGGAGTTTTACGCAGCTGTCCAGACAACCAAGGCAGGAGGAGAGTAACGTTACAGCGTTTCAAGCCTAAGGAGCCTGAGGCAAATGACCTCCGCTACGCGTCGGCCGGTTTACGCCTCGCCGCCGTCCATTAAAACCTGACAACGGACACCTCGTCGGGCATTAACCCTTACATCAGAGACTCAAAATTATATGTTATCTGAACTAAATGAATTATTTAAGTTCATTTGACAAAAGAAAAAATGTTGTGATTACTACACTGTAAAAAAATATTGTTGGTTTATCGTAAAAAAGTAAGTAACCTGGGTTGCCTTAAAGTTTTAAGTTGATTGAACTGGAAAAAGTGAGTTAATACAATGAAGTAGATTAATTTAACCATCAGAAACTCAAAATAATAAGTTATCTCAACTAAATAAATTATTATAAAGTTGATTTGACAAAAGAAAATATGTTGTGATAACAAATCTTGAAAATATTTTTTACAGTGAAATTGCTACTTAATGTAACAGTTTTAATACTTTAAAAATACTCCACACATGATTCCTGTGTGTTTTAATATTTCAACATTTAGTTGTCAGTTCCTTCACATGGTAATTTGTTTATTTTAACAACAAAGGGTAAAGAATGCTACCGATTACAAATGGAATGTTCAATGCTTTTTTCTTTTTTTTTGCCTACCTATGAATTATGAGGCATTGTTCACTTTTACTTTCTAATTATATGTACAGTCAATGCATCAAATGAAAGCTTATCTTCCACTCTTTTGAACGGTGTGCTCAGTTTGTTTCTAGCATAAAGTATCAGGGAGATATGGCTCAGGATTCATGAATATAATTAAACCTTTTTAGCATGTTTGGGTGATTCCGGGGAGTTAAAGCAGAATTTGAGGTAGCATTGTTTTGACCCTAATTACAAGTTTCCAGCAGCTTGTTGACCGGGTTGTCCACCCAGGTTGTGATCCACAGACATCATAGATTTCATGTTTATATGACAACCTTTTACAGCAGCCCATGTCTGATTTCCTAAAAAACAGGTGTTTTGCCCCCTGGGTAGGGGGGGGTGAAGCAATATCCTTGATACATATCTGTCGAGACTAAAAGGAATTTCAAACTATTTAGTGAGGAATAAAAAGCTTTGCAAATACTGTTTGTTTTAGGTTGCTTGTTTGTTTGGTCTTTATCTTTTGCAGGGAAAAGAAGCACCTTCACTTTTCAGCTGGTGAACCAAAAGTTATTTGATTTGTATTAGAGATTAAGTTTCTCCAAAGATCTACATGTGTACGGAGAAAAAAGTGTCCAGGGTGCTCAGGGAGTTCAAAAAAAAGATGTAGGAAGGTGCTCTTTGGAGACGGGAGTTCAACATCAAAAAAAGGAAATTCCAAGGCACTCTTCTTCAAACAATTAAAAAGCCTTTATTGGACTGGCTATATCATTGTAGAAAAGTTAAAAACATGTGGGAAAAGTAATGTAACCCACGCGTAGCGGCACAGACAGCCTTCTTCAGGGTATTCCTCTTTTTTTCCTTTTTTTTTTTTTTTTTTCTTTTTTTGATCTACATGTGTACATTTTAAGATTTTTGAAGGCCAAAAAAGGGAATAATAGGTTTAAAACCATGTCTGTGGGCATAAAATATGTGTAAAGCATATAACAGATTCTTAAAGATGAGAATCTGATTAAATGTTAAATTAAATGATCAACACTGGAAATACAGAAGAGTTCCCAAAGTGTATTAAAAACAGTTCAGTCAAATATACTTTTATCATTTTGGATTAAAATGATCTCAAACAGTGTATAAACATAAGCAAAATGTGTTTTATATGAGCTATTTGTTTGAACATAAAAGCTCAAATAGTTTCAGTAGCTTTCTTTCCTGAATTGACATGTTTTTAACCAATTGAACTGTTCACTTGCAGTCACAGTCACTTGTGGCCTCCTCCTGGTTGAATGATGCAATTTGCACTGAAGTCAGTCTGTTTGCAATGTTCCCAATGCTGATGGTAGTGCATTTACTGAATGTATGTACACATTCTTTATTAATCATAGCCAAATATGCTGAAAACAACTCCCCTAATGTCTCGTCACATTGACAAATATGAATTAGCTTGTCATGATTCACCTAAATTATACATTTTCAATTAAAAGGTCTAAAAAATAAACAAAAGTATATTAGTTTGCAATGATGATTACTTTGGAGTGTTTACGGTATGGTTTGTATCAACCAAAAGAGGTATAAGAAAGTTAAAAACAATGAGCATGTGAACCAGCATCAGGCATCAGTGTATTCTTTACCGCTGTAATTGTTTCGAAGTCACCAAAATGGTGATCAGTGTTCCATTAGCTTGGGCCCTCTGTATTCATATTTAAATTTCTGATCTAGCCAAGTTAGAAATGTGAAATAAAAAAAAACTCCATTCATCTTCGGAACACAGTTTAAGAAGTTTTAGGTTTAGTCCAAGAGCTTTCTGTTGCTCCATTGGAAATATATGTACGGTATACTGTCCTTGTCCAGAAAGGAAATAAAGACATCATCAAAGTAGTCCATGTGGGCTAGTTAGAATGTTTTGAAGCACTGAAAATACATTTTGGTCCAAAAATAACAAAACCTACAACTTTATTCTGCATTGTATTGTCTTCCGGTTCTGTTGTGGATACGCCTTCAGTGATGCTGCTGACGTGTTATCAGAGCGCCCGAGCTTCGCTTATAGTCTGAGGGAGACGCATGCTGCAAACAAAACAATCTTCGCAAACATGTCTAAGGATTTCAACTTGGAGGAAGACTTGCATTTTTTGCCCAGCCATATTTATTTGAACCCGAATACACGAACACACCAGATGACACGTCAGCAGCATTACTGCGGAGTCGTGAATGCGGATTGACAACAGAAACGGAAGACAATACAATGCTGAATAAAGTCGTAGTTTTTGTTATTTTTGGACCAAAATGTATTTTCGATGCTTCAAAAAATTCTAACTGATGTCACATGGACTATTTTGATGATGCCTTTATTTCCTTTCTGGACAAGGACAGTATACCGTACAGTGATAGAGCCAATCAGTATATGGGGACGATGAGGAGGCCATGATGGACAGAGGCCAATGAGCAAATGTAGCCAGGATACCGGGGTTACACCCCTACTCTTATTCCAAAGGACATCCTGGGATTTTTAATGACTACAGGACCTCGGTTTGACGTCTCATCCGAAGGACGGATTTATATGTTTTTGGTTATACATAATAATCAAGGCAGGAAATAGGAAGATAAAGGATAGGAAACAGTGGACAAGAATGAAAAAGACTGAATTTCAAAATAAAAGACATGAACTAAGAACATGAGACACAATCTAAACAGACGTGACATGATCACTAGTATTCAATTTTAACTTGGGATTGTTATTGTGCCTCAAATAAATGTAACATTCTTTTTCTTTTAGTCAATTATTTTTTATACAGACCTACCATTGACTAAAACTGCATACACTCTGTGATATAATCATCACTGTCACAGAGAAAAAAACGACAAATATGCAAAATATTAATATGTAAAATATAACCATTAAATATGGCCTTTTCCCCAATATCAGCAGAATATGAAAATGAACATTTCCTCACGTCAAACACAAGGTTTCTGTTTTTTGAGAAAGAAGCACAGATCTTGTGCTTGCGCTGATCACAAATCAGTGACTCTGGCGGCCCCTCACCTTCTCCAGTATCGGTCACGTGACCTCAGTTTCAGAGGATCACTGGTGAGTTTCCCAGTTTGAACAAAGAGAACTCTGTAAAGTACTAGATTAGGATCTATAAAGACAACACTTAAAGTCATTGGGCTTAATAATGTTATTCATTAGGAAACTGGAAAAATGAAAACCTAAAAATATTTAACAGTTTTACAAAAGGGGATTATGCATTTCATTATACTCTGTTATTATATGACACATTCCTTATAATGTACATCATAAAGTCGGTTAAATGAATAAATATAAATGTAAAATGTAATTATTAAAAGTGTTCTCACCTGCTAGTGTGCTCTGTATTGTCTTTTATGGGCTATACTTAATAAAAAAAAATTAAGTGCACTTTGAAAAAGTGTGCTTATTACAGAAATAATATACTTATGTGTATTACTTAACTGCCATTTGCAATTAAATGAAGATGCATCAAAGTTTAAAGTCCATTATAGTTGAACTTGTGAATGTGTACTTCTTTAAAGCACAACAGATTATTAAAACCACGATTTAAAATGTAAAACTTTTAATTTGGCATTATTACAAAGTGCACTTTATAATGATGCAATTAATACAATCAGGTAGTCTGAGATCTCATGTAAACAAAACACTCATTGACTTGGTAATAAGTATTTGATAAAAATAAGTATATGATATAAATATTTCGGGCTGTGAACCATTATGTGAACTATTATGTTTGTGTTATTTTGACTGTTGTGTTACTTGATAAAATGTTTTACTTTAACTGTTGCCCTTATTTTCCTAGTCATGCCATATTAAATTAATGACCAACAGTTTAGCAAACAGCTGAATGTAGTTGACCATAAAAATACACTAAGTAGATTATGCATCTCTTAAGCATATTGAAAAACCCTAATTAATGGTGTTAATATGATCAATGTCAGTAATTAAGCCTGTGTGCTGGTCTTAACTGAGCTGACACTGATCCTGTGTTTATAGAAACAGGTGTTATACCCTGGTAAAGTGATATGCTTGATCTATGCGTCATTCATATGAGTCCCTGTTCAATATTTCAAGTTACTGCAGTTAAAGGCTTTTTTTAATGATGGTCCCTCTAACACATTCTGTTGTCTATAAGTAACATTGCACCTACATGTCTACTAATTCTCATTATTAGTAGTTTTAGCAGACTGGTATACGGGTAAGGGTTAGAAAAAGTTGACATAGTTGCAAAGTTACTTATATTGTCTGTTGGAGGACCCTCACCCATTGTTTTTCTATGAATATAACTTCAGCTAGATAATTAACCTCTGACAAGTGTGGTTGTATTCTGTCTCTTACTTGCCACCATCTGCCACCTACACTTGTAAGGTGATCTGTTGATGATTTCATGGTGTGTATTTGGCTTTGTTGCTAACTGGAGGTAACATGGCCCCATGGCTCGAGTTTCAGGTTTTCTCTAGTCATCGTGATTATAAAGGAACAGATCCTGAAATGAATTCAAGCATCTATACTGCAATGTTCAAAATTCATTGTGGGTTGGTGTATTCATTTATCATTGAACTGGAACAATGTAATGTTCCTGATCAACAATACAGTAGCTTACACTGATTACTAACTTTACGGACTAAACTGACCGTGCTCAGATCCTCGGCTGTTCTTTCTGCCTCAATGCTCACTATAAAGTAGTCACACTCTCACCCAAAATAGCCCATTTCAATGATCCACTTTTTAGCTCAGTTTAGTCATTTTAATTCTTCGAATACAAATTGAAGTGGCAGCAAGTGTTTATCAAACGATGATACATGTAAAGTATGTACATGTAGAGTATGTGCTTCTCAAATTCCATTCCTACAGCTTGATGAAAAACATTGTATAAATAATAAAGAAATGCACATTACAATTTGAATCATGTAAAGTAAATACATGACAACATGGACATTTACCTGTGTCTAGTTGAGGAAAAGGGACAATGACAAGTTTAAATTCTCCAACTTAGTAAACACACAGTCAACTCTTCTGTGCCAAAAATCTTAGTGCAACTAGTCCTACAAAACTAAAAGAAATGGCCAATAAATAAAAAGTCCGCTTTAAACACCTCAGGTAACTGAAAATCATGCTTTGTTGAGAATTCGGTCGAGAGGAATTCGGTTTTCATAGCAATTAACAAAGGTAACTTTCACACGGTCATATTCTGAACAGCCAAAACCGCACTGACATAGAGATCAAAAAGCATCAAACAACTTCCTCAGACATGTTCCCCTGTGGTATATTTCCACTTTACTCCAGAAAATATGATGTCCATTTATTGAGCTGTTGGTTTCACACATAGTCTCTTCTGTCATACCCTCCTCCACCCGTCGAACGAGATGCAGGATACGGCATTCGAGACTGGCTGTATTTCTTGTCTTGTGGAGGACAGGAGCAACAGAGCAAGGAACCCCCCATGATCAAGAGCGCAGATGCTGCCCAGCCGATGTACAGCGCGGCTCCCAGCTCCCGTCTCTGGGCATCGGGCAGCAAAGGGTTGTAGAAGTCCCTGATGATACTGTTGGCAGACCAGGACACAGGAATCAGCTGCATAAGCCCAGCCACGATGAAGATCACCCCTCCGAAGATCATCACTTTAGCTTTGGACGACTCGTCCTCAATGCAGTTAGTGCACTTTGCTCCTCCGATGGACACCAACACAGCCAGGACGGTCAGTAGGATGGATATCACGGTCAGGGCTCGAGCTGCCTGGAGGTCCTGCGAGAGGGCCAGCATGGAGTCGTAGACTTTACACTGCATCTGTCCCGTGCTCTGAACCACACAGCTCATCCACAGACCATCCCAGATGATCTGAGCTGTCACGATGTTGGAGCCAATAAAGGCTGTGACCCTCCACATGGGAAGAGCACAAGCCACGATGGCCAAAAGCCAGCCCAACACACTTGATATCATACCTATGAGCTCCAGCCCTAAAGACATGACTTCTTAAAGATCTGTGACCGCTACATGCAATGCCAGAGCGTCCAGTAACCGGGCAAGCAGCTAGAGCAGATACAAGTCTAATTTAAGCCAATGCCTCAGAGCAAATGGAGCGCATCTGTGACAAAACAAGTGTCCTTTATATCCCATATCAGGTAGAGAGGAGGAGTCTGTTAGGATGAAGACATTACACAGAGGAAGGGCTTAGTCACACCAGAACTAAAACTGCTCTCCATTCTTGGAAAGTATTGGGAATTGAGAACAAAGCATCATTTATTTGGCCATCAATGGAGACTCTGCCAATGCTTGTGCACATTCATTTTAGACAAAATATACATTTGAAGGTATTCTTTTGAAAGGACTAGCATTTTTGTTTCTGTAATACCAGCAAAGAGCTTAATATTGAATAGTTTTAAAGTATATTGTCATTCGTGAAAGCTATTTTAATTTGTAATAGATGGATTTGGTAACACTTATGTCATTACTAGTGGGTTACCATGATCTTCACTATAAAATACTGATCCAAATAATCCGCAATTCGTTAACACTTTAGTGTGGAGTCTAATTAACACGAGCAAATTCAGTTACACTTTAGTTTAGAGTCTAAACAGTGTGTTGAATGTTATATTCACTGCAATTCACTGCATAACCTGGCTCCTTCATACTTATCTGACCTAATTTCAACATATACTCCCTCTCAAACTCGCCATCGTCTACATTCTCCTTAGTTCTTCCTCTGGCTTCTTACTTAATTCCACAGGATATTCACAATAGTGACTCACTCCTTCAATTTTAAAATCTCATTTGAAAACTTATCTTTTTAGACAGGTATACTGGTAATTTTGTATTTCCTATTGGTTGTAAAACTTTTTGGAAAGTTTTTGTTGTTGTTGTTGTTGTTGTTGTTGCTTTTTTGAATTTTGTATCAAAATATCCAAAAAACTCTTGCACAGTGTGAGATATTTCTTTCAATTGTGTAGGCCTACTCACATTATCCTAAATGTTTCCAGGAATTTGTAAATTCAAAGAAATTCATAATTTTATAAAGTGCCCATCCCTGTTAACTTGTCGCCTGTCAATGATATCCTCTTTATCCATGCAGTATCCGTATCCACTTTATCCGTACTGCCATCAGTGTTGGGTAAGTTACTTAAAAAAAGTAATTAGTTAGTTACTAGTTACTTCTCACAAAATGTAACTCTCTTACGAGAGGTTCTCTCGTAAGCTTACCCTACGGGAAAGATTCATCTTTTCTGAGATATTGAAGCCAAAAAATTATCCAAATTTTTGTATTTATTGTCAACGCAGTGCAGCAACTGCAGACCATGAGCGGGCTAGCTAGCGAGCTCATTGGTTGCTTTGCGGCAAACGGCTGCAGCCAATGGCCGAACTTGCGACCAATGAAAGGTGCTCGCGCCATATGATGATAGCCCGCCAGAATGAGCGTGGCCAGCATGTATAAAAGTGCGTTTCGCAGGCTGCTTCCCTGATTTTCATCTCTTCAGCGAAGCTCTTCGGATCTCTGATCAGCAGAAGCCACGTCGACATTGAGGGACATCTGTCAAGCTTGGACAGCGCCTGAAGAAGCCGGCCGTCTATGTCACCTTCAGCCATTCTGCGAGCTATGCCATCCGGCAACGTATCCTTTTTTGAGCACTAGTTCCTCTGTGAACTCACTAAAGAGCAAGCGAGCATCTTTTTCAAGATGCCTCGCATTTCCTGCGGCTCATGCCGCGCCCCTCTCAGCAACGGAGGCCGCTATCTCATTTGAGCTCACTGCTTGGGACTGGAGCATGGAGAGCTTGCTCTCGATGACGGCAGATGCAACCTCTGCAAGGAGCTTCTGATGTCGACCCTGCGGGCTCGACTTGAAGCTTTCAAAACCGAAGCCGCTGCACCACCTTTCGTCTCACCGTGCAAGAAGAAGCGCCGCTCCCAAAGGCTACCATAAATAGTAAATTTATTTTATTAGGATAAACCCCTTGAGATGCAACATAGGGGGTAAAAAATAATAACAATAATTATAAAAAATAAATAACAATAATATTAACCAAAATATGCAGTACTTTACAACCACTAAATCAAATTGGCAGAAATACATTTGAATATTTTAAATGTATATATAAGCATTTGGATCACATTGTGTCAGCATCATACATTACAAGAGCAGTCAATCACAAAGTAAGAAGACAAAGTATGCTTAAACATCCCAAATGAAGTGATGGATGTAATATCTGAAGGTAAATTATTCCAGTCTAAAGTAGCTTTAAGCATAAAAGCTCTTTTGCTAACTGTCTTCTTGGCTCAGAGGACAAAGAAATAAAGCTGAACAGAGTCCCTCAAATGATAATTTGAAGTATTAAAGGGTTAGTTCACCCAAAAATGAAAATTGTGTCAGTATTTACTCACCCTCATGTTGTTCCAAACCTCTATGTGTTTATTTGTTCTGCTGAACACAAAGGAAGATATTTGGAAGAATGTTTAATCAAACAGATCTCATTCCCCATTTGACTATCATAGTGGGAAAAAATACATACTACTGTATGGTAGTCAATGGGGATTGAGATCTGTCTGATTAAAACATTCTTCCAAATATCTTCCTTTGTGTTCAGCACAACACATAAACAAATAGAGGTTTGGAACAACATGAGGGTGAGTAAATACTGACAGAATTTTCATTTTTGGGTGAACTAACCCTTTAAGAACAAAATACTGTTTTAGATAAGAAGGGTAATTGAAATGGATACATTTGCATATTAGTTGAAGCCAATGGATTTGTCTTCTTATATTTAAAGAAGGCTAATTAAGGGCAGAATACATTGTACAATGATGCGTGAGAAATGGGCATCCAAGGACAAATCTACACAGTCTATTATAGGCTGTTTTAAGACGGGAAAGATCAGATTTATGATAAACAACATCACAATAGTCAAAAATCGGAAGTATAAGTTGAGAGGCGAGTTTCTTGCGCACATTATAAGTAAAGCAATTACGAGATCGATATAAAGCATTAATTCCATAATTAACTTTACATAAGATATGATCAATATGAAATTTGAAAGAAAGCTCAAAATCTAGCCATACACCAAGATATTTGAATTTATCAACTTGAGGCAGAGGAGTACCGTCAGAACAAGTTATTGTACAAGAGTTGGTTTCAGATTTGAGTTTTTGTCTGGTACCAAAAATCATAAGATATGTTTTAGTTTTGTTGAGCAATAATTTGCTAGAAAAAAGCCTATCTTGTAAAAATTTGAAATCATACTGAAGATACGCTTGAATTTGTGGAAGATCATGTTTAGATATATATAAGACGGTGTCATCGTTATAAAGTTGAGCACAACAGTTATTAAAGATTGATGCTAAGTATTAACTGGTAAGTAACTGGTAAGATGGTAAGTTATGAACCACCGATGGAAGCGACTGTTCGCCGGAGCCTCTCCCTCTCCGCAACACTGGCTGATTGTGAGCATAGGTGTTAAGCACAATAAAACGAGGTTATTTGCTACAGTTCGATAGCCGTTCCATCGAGCGTGGCTCGAAACCACTGTGAACACGGAAGCAGCCAGTCTGCAAACCTTTTGTGCAAAAGGGCCATAGAGAGAGTGCGCCTTCTCTGAGCAAGTCTGGGTTTTACAGCCATTATTTTCTTGTCCCCAAGAAAGATGGCGGCCTCAGACCGATTTTAGATCTCAGATTTTTGAACTGAGTGCTTGTAAAAAGACCGTTCAAAATGCTTACAGTCAAGAAACTCCTCGCGCATGTGCGTCAGAGGGACTGGTTTATTTCTCTCGATCTGAAAGATACCCATTTTCAGATTCAGATAAATCCCTGTCACAGGCCATTCTTGAGATTCGCCTTCGACAGCCAGGTTTATCAATACACCGTCCTACCGTTCGGCCTATCCTTAGCACCCCGTACGTTCACGAAGTGCATGGATGCGGCGCTCACACCCCTGCGGAGCCAGGGTTTGCGGATTTTTGGATCTGGACGACTGGCTGACTGGCACAATCACACACGGAGCTTCTGTCTCATCGGACAGTTCTCCTCAATCATCTTAACAGTTTGGGCCTTTCTGTCAATTGGACAAAGAGCTCACTACAGCCCAGTTAGGTGATTTCCTTCCAAGGAATAGAACTAGACTCAGTGGCTATGACGGCTCGCTTATCAACACAGCGAGCCGCCATGTTCAGCGACTAGCCGCTTCTTTTCAGATGAACAGCCTCACGCCTCTGAAAACTTTTCAGAGAGTATATTGGGTCAGCTGCCGCAGTTCTCCAGCTGGGGTTACTGCGCATGTGCCCACTTCAACTCTGGCTAAACAACCGTGCGACTCGGGCCACAGGCTGCTTGATGATCAGAGTGACTCAGACCTGTATCTCAGCTCTGTAGCCCTGGACAGTGGCCGGGTGGTATCAGCGGGGAGTGATTATGGGAGCTGTTTCTCGCCGAAAAAATATCTCGACAGACGCTTCCAACACGGGTTGGGACGCAGTCTGCGAGGGCTCACCGGCTTTTGGCCTATGGTCAGTTCAGGAGAAGCACCTTTACAAAAATTGTCTGGAAATGATAGCAGTCGAGTACGCGCTCTCACGCTTCCTCCCGATCATTTAGGGTGACCACATCCTGGTCCGCTCGGACAACAGGTCTGTGGTATCCTATCTAAACCGTCAGGGCAGAGTCAGATCCAGGAACCTCTTCTGTCTGACAGAACGCATACTGAGTTGGTCCCAGTGCCATCTGCGCTCACTGAGAGCGACGCATGTGCCCGGCCACCTGAATGACGGCCCAGACAGACTGTCCAGGGACAACATTCCCCCAGGGGAATGGTCCCTGCACGTTCAAACAGTCCAGAAGTTATGATGAATATTCAGCAGAGTGGAGATAGATCTCTTTGCATCAGAAGAGAACACTCACTGTCCAGTATTTTTCTGGACAGTATTTTCAGTATTTTTCTGTGTTAAACTAGGTTAAATTTGATTAAACAAAGGTAACATGATTTCCATATATCTGCCCTGCCATCTTTCTGTATCTCTGCTTTTGTGTTTTCGGCATTTAAACAGTGAAATACTTTGTGTAGGGTGTTTTTAAAGGAGAACAAGTTCATGTTTTTTCTTCTTCAAAATAAGTCTTAGAAATGTGTCTTTGGAACAAGAAAAATTAAATTCTATTGAAACTCAAATTCAAAACACACAATATTTTGGAAAGTTGCCATCATTCCTCACATTCTTGAGGCAGACCAATGCACTGTTATTGAGTCAGGTGGCCTACACTCAATGGGCACTAGGCACATCTTTCTGATACTGGGTATCAGCCTGATTTCTTTTTGTCTTCAACAAGGCACTGAAAAGATTCCTTACATTCTGGACCATCACAGTTACTGCAGATTTTATTAAATGCAAAGAAACTTTCCAAAATAACAAGAGCACAAGGAAAGTTAACAAACTATTGTAATGGGGTGAATTAGGATGAATTTCATATAGCATACACTGTGAATGTTTGTGATGTTTTTTGCTGTGTAATATGTCAATGACGATTCAGGGAGCAGAAAACTTTTTCGCATTTGTAGTGCAAAGTGTTTGGTTCAGAAGGACATGAGAGTGAGGCTATGAGACCTCACCTCACCACTGGCTCTAATATAAATATAAAGATATTAACTCATGCAGGAAAAACGCATTCACATCTACCAACTTCCTCTGATTCTACAGTTAAATGAGGCCAACAGCTGGAAATTGGCTGAAAAATCAGCCTTTTCTTCTATAACTTCAGACGTCTCTCAAGTCAAGTCAAGTATATTTATATAGCGCTTTTCACAATATAGATTGCATCAAAGCAGCTTCACACTATCAACCAAAACATAATAAAAATGTTAGTTTCTTAGTGGAAAAACATCCACGTTTGGTAAAGCTGATCAAGGGTATTACTGATTGGTTAATTAATTTGAATATCTCCTGAGCAAGCCAAAGGCAACAGTGGCAAGGAACTGAAAAACTCCATCAAGTGACCTAAAGGTGTCCTAAAACTGGTGACCCAATGGAGAAGAAAAAAACCTTGGGAGAACCCACAGGCTCAGTTGGGGGCCAGTTCTCTGGCGTTTATGAACTAGAGGCCGGATTTATGTCTGTCCAACAGACAATCAGGTTTTGTCAGCATGTTAAGCTTCCGGTAGTCAGTGCAAAAACGATAAGTATTATCGGGTTTACTCACAAGAATGCAAGGAGAGCTCCATGAGCTATAACTGGGTTCCGCCAAATTATGAGCAAGTAAGTAATCTACCTCTTTTTGAAGCAACTCCCTTTTTACAGGGTTTACTCGATATGCATGTTGTTTTACAGCTTTAGCTCCTCCAACGTCAATGTCATGTTCAATGACATGAGTTCGGGTAGGAACATCAGAAAAAAGAGAGGGGAATGAGCTTACCAATGTAATTATGTCAGTCTTCTCTGATTCCGACAAATGAGACAAATAAGAACTCAAATTGGCAAAAACTTTAGAATTGTGGAGTCGCCCTTCCACTACTCCTCTAGAAGGACCGTTAGTTTCATCCACAGCTATGGAAACCAAATTTTTCCCCAACTCCTCAGATACTTCTGAAGTGCTCTGACCAACAGTATTGACACAATATCTACAGACAGAGAAGTCACAGGTGTCGTATAAGACTTTAATAAATTTATGTGACAAACCTGCTGTTTCTTTCGGCGGTCAGGCGTGTTTAACAGATAGTTGTTGTTAGGAAAACATTTCGAAATGGTATAAGGTCCCATAAACCTAGCCTGGAAAGGATTAGTCAAAACTGGTAACAATGCCAGCACTTGGTCACCCACTTGAAATTCTCTAAATTTAATCTTGCGGTCAAACAGTTTCTGCATCTTCCCCTGAGATTTAGCCAATTTTCGTTGGGCAATAGCTCTTGCTTCATAAAGTCGGTAACGAAAACTGCTCACATAATCTAAAACATTTTCTGGCGGACCAGAAATCTTCCAATCGTCGGCCAAGACAGCAATAGGGCCCCTGACAGTGTGTCCGAACACTAACTCATTAGGACTGAAACCTATGCTCTCTTGTACGACTTCACGGATAGCTACACACTAAAAACTCCTGGGTCAAAAATAACCCATAATGGGTTATTTTTGACCCAACTTCTGGGTTAAAAAGGGACCAACTAATTTCTGGGTTATGTCAACCCAGAAAATTGGGTTATTAGTTTTGACCCAAATTCTGGGTTAAATATCTGACGCAAATTTTGGTTAAAAAAAACCCAGAATTGTAGTTAATATAACCCAACTTCTGGGTCAAAATAGCCTAACTTGGGTTACTACGCCAGTATGCCTTATTTCAGTAAATAAAACTTTGTTTTACATTATATTAAAGGGTTAGTTCACCCAAAAATGAAAATTCTGTCAGTATTTCCTCACCCTCATGTTGTTCCAAACCTCTATGTGTTTATTTTTTTCTGCTATACACAAAGGAAGATATTTGGAAGAATGTTTTAATCAAACCGATCTCATTCCCCATTGACTACCCTACTATGGTAGTCAATGGGGAATGAGATCTGTTTGATTAAAACATTCTTCCAAATATCTTCCTTTGTGTTCAACAGAACAAATAAACACATAGAGGTTTGGAACAACATGAGGGTGAGGAAATACTGACAGAATTTTCATTTTTGCATGCACTAACCCTTTAAACACTTTAAGCACTTGTACATTTTTATTGAATTAAATTAAATTTTATATAAAAAAAAAAAGACACACACTTTGACATTTATTTTCATATTTATTTTAGGCCACACTATAATTACAATATTAGAAAGAAGAAATACACACTCAAGTACAGGACCTCTTCAAGAATATTCAGGGAGCCAGGTCTCAAATAATGTAGGTGCTGCCTCACCATGCAGAACCTTGAAGTCCTGTGCAATCTAAAAAACACACGAAACAAAGGAAAATATGTGATATCCACTCCTTTGATACAAAATGTAAATAAGGTATTGCTACTATCTGTTCCAGTGGAACCTTACCATGCCCAGACTAGTAAGATGAGGGTACTCAGTAAGATTTCCAGCATGTCTTTGGAGCTATTAGCCCGGATCCAGTTGTCTCTGCATAACACTGTGTCCTTCATGTAGGACTGCACTTGGGTGAAAGCCTCCGTTTTAGCCATTCCTTCTGTTGGAGGCCCCTTTCTTCTGTAACGGTTGATTCTCTACAGAAACACAAGCAATTACAAATAAGTTTATGAGTTTTAGTCCTGTAGCACATGTTCAGACAGGGAAGCTGGACACTGCCGCTGGCAAAAAAAAAAAAACCGCCACCGGCATCCGACGAGAGAGCCAGATTCCACTTTTGGGGAACCAGAGCCCCACGTCAGGCTCCGGCTGCCAATCAGACACTCAGATCGATCAAACCTCCACAGCCTGAAATGTCTCTGAAACGGAGACTATCCAGGTGGACTCACGGACTAAACTCTGATAATCTACCTGTGTGTGTGTGTTCTGACTTTGTTTATTTCATGTACTAGCTTCTAAACCTGAGTTTGACTCGTTTTTAAAGTTTGCGTAGAGAGAACTTAAGAGTTTTATTAAGAGTTAGAACAGTGTTGTGTTAGCGGTCCCTAAATTAATAACTAATGATCGTTGCGACGGAAGTGAATCAATCAAAACTAACTTTAACTGGAAAATAAATTTATTCTAGATCTGCCGTAAAGCCAACAGAGACTAACATACAAATCTGATCCTTTCACTCCTACAAAGCTTTACATTTTCTGTCATTGATAATGTAAAAGACTTTTGGGAGCATGTGTCACCTGGTATGTATGCCCTTCGTGACTGGGTGGCTTCAGGCATTTCTTGGGTGGAACTCTTTAACGTTTCGTAGTCTTTCTTCGAGGAAGCCCATCGCTGGGTAGTGGATCCCTCCTCCATCCTTCATTACCTTCCTGGCTTTTGTGTACCATAATTCCTTTGGGGAAAAAAAGATAGAACATGTCTTATTCAAGAAGGACATTTTTAATCTTTTACAAAGTTTTGCAGTAGAGATAACACACATCAGGTTTAAACACACAAACTGTTTAAAGAAGGTACATTTTCAAAATTACAGAAAATGATACATGCACATTCAATATAGTATGTCTTGTATGACCCCTTCATCTCATTAGACACCATAGCTTATTAAGTGCAGTCACATCTTTGTAAAAAACTATTAATAAAGTTTTAAAACAGCATCAATTTTCATATGAACCAAGATAATTAAAAACTCACATAGCCACGGTCTGATCCATGTCTGCACCAATGATAGCGCCAGGGCCTCTTTTATGTTTGTGGATGTCCTGTAATGTAAAAAAAAACACGTTCAGTGAGTAAATAAACAAACCAGTGACACAAATGTACAGCCTATACATTTAAATTTCCAGATATTTTTTTATTTCCAGAAGTAAGATCATCTGAAAATATCACAGGCATTGGATTTCAAATAGTCAACCTGATACGTTACTTTTGCAAGCATCGACAGAGAACTTGAACACAAAACACGTAACGTTATGTGTTATGCTTGGTGGTTAAAAACACTTTATTCTTTAGTCAGACAAACTGAAAACGCATATTTATTTTGACTTTACACAGACTTTAAACTAGTTAGATGTGTTGTCGCGATAGCCGCGGCTAACGCGCCTTTTAGCCTAGCATGGCAAACACAGTCTCAACGTAGCAACAAAGCCATAGTAATTTTTTCAGCAAATGGTGCTAAACTAGCGGGGACATCATGGACACAGAAAAGTTTATGTTACATAAACACTGAAAATACTCGCTTACCTTGAATACACGACGAAGTTGCACCGAAGGAGTACAGCAGGCCAAAACAAATCGAGCGCGAAGTGACGGTTGTTTCAAAGCAAGCGAGCGGGCGGACGAGTGGGCGGGCGGGGGTTGCGTTCTTCCTCGACAGGGGTAGAGAGGGAGGGAGGTATTTCTTCCGTCGTCTTCTGAATTTCTGGCAGACTTATGTAAATGTAATATTTGACTTATAATATAATAAAAAATAATGACATAAAATACACCCCTCCAACAAAAATACACTGAGAGAAAGAGACAATCCTATAACCCAGAACATGGGTTACTCGTAGGAAAATAACCCAGAAACCCAAACAACCCAGAAATTGGGTCAAAATATTAGACATATAACCCAGAAAGTAGTTACTCTCCGAAATAATAACCCATAATTTTAACCCAACCCAAATAACCCAGAAAATGGGTTGAAGAAATAACCCAGGAGTTTTTAGAGTGTAATAACATCCAAGGGAGTCCTTCTTCCCAGTCACAGTCAAGCTCAACACAATACGATCTCAACAGTGATTTCAGAGTCTGATGGAATCTTTCTAGCGCCCCCTGACTCTGAGGATGATAAGCACTTGAGACGTTATGTGTGACTTTCAGTTGTCGCATGACTTTAGAAAATTGTCGGGACATAAAGTTTGACCCTCGATCAGACTGGATAGTTTTCGGAATGCCGAAAATAGACATAAAACTTGTCAACGACTTTAAAATCGATTTAGTAGTGATAGATCTCAAGGGGTAGGCTGCAGGATAACGTGTGGACTGGCACATTATAGTAAATAGATAAGCATGTCCTGCCTTAGATCGTGGTAAAGGACCCACGCAATCAATTATCAAGTGTTCAAAAGGAGTTGTGACCGCAGCAATAGGCTGTAAAGGAGCCAACGGGATTTTCTGGTTTGGTTTCCCGGTCATTTGACATGTATGACAGGAGCGTATAAAGTTAATCACGTCACGTTTAACCATAGGCCAATAAAATTCTCTCAAAATCCGGTCATAGGTCTTTCGTACACCCATGTGACCAGCAACGCCCTCATGAGACAACTGCAGGACGGCTTGTCGAAAAGTAACAGGAACGACAATTTGGATCTTAGGATCTAACAAAAGGTCGGAATGCATAGGTTGTTTCCTACAAAGCAATCCATTTATTATATTATTATATTATATGATTATATCTGTATGTACATGATATATAATACATATTCAACTTTTATAAGAATAAATATATAACAATTAACTTAATATATTATTATATTATATGATTATATCTGTATGTACATGATAAGATAATATATGTTCAACTTTTATAAGAATAAATAAAAAGTATTCATAAAAAGCATTTATACCATTATTTATCCAAATATATGAGGTCAAACAACTTGGCTACACTTAACTACTATAAAGCTGCCTTACAAACCTTCAACTTCCTGTACTGCCTTTTCTTTCTTCCTGCTGGCTCTCTCAATATTTCTTTTGTTAGCATACTGCACATAGCATTCTCTATGGTAACCAACATGAATTGGCACATCTGGAATGTGGCCTTTTGCAGTCTCATATTTTTCCACAGCTTTTTGGGCGATTAGGCTTTCTTTTGTATTTAAATTCATCCACTTTAAAGAACATTGTACAAACTTGGTCCAACTTATTGATGAAAAGGGTATGATGTTTGTTGATGTACAGTTAAAGGGTTAGTTCACCCAAAAATGAAAATTAAGTCATTATAAGATGATGTGCTGATATAGCTGCTGGAAGTGCAAAACTTTCTGTTTACAAGCAGAGGAAGATTTAATTGACATGCACATAACACTCCATATTCAAGATTTATAAATACCGCTAAAAACATCACCACTATGTCACTCAGGGCCCATTTCGGGCCCATTTCGGGGTCCTAGTCTGGCCTTCTGCGATTGGTTGGTATTTTTAATGAGTTAAAAACTACAATCCGATTGGTTCAGCTACTAGAGCTGTACCGCAATTTGCCTAAGACTATAGACAAATAAAACATAAGTTTGTGAAAATATATGATCAAACCAGAGTTGCCAACAAATTTTATTTAACCGCATATAATGGCTTAATAGCTTACATAAAAAAAGCGTATAGGCTACTCTATCGATGGAGATCGATCAACAACACGAAAAACGCGTTCGGCCCACCGCATAACAGGAATGCTCCCTCAACTCCCTCAACTTGCGCACTTCTTATAACTTACTGTGTTTACTCTTACGGTGATTTTCTGAAATAAAACTGACGCTTCATCTTTTGTGTGATGTAAAATAAACTTTATTAAACTCATCAGTATATGTTTGATCATCATTCAGACCTGGTCCGAAACAGCAGACTTGTAGGCTATTAATAAATAATGGATACATACAAGCAGATGACAAATAATACGTTATAATAACCGTAATTAAACTACTAAACCTGTTCCATCTCTATACAGCACTCTGACTCTAGGCATTATTGCCCGACTCGAAATTCATTATTGGGTATTTTGAGCTGAAACTTCACATACACATTCTGGGGACATCAGAGACTTACTTTACATTTTGTGAAAAGGGGCATAATACGTGACCTTTAAACGCCATAAGTCCAAAATTACAATTTCAAAAGGTGCAACCATCTATCTTTTCATTTTTAGACGTCACTGTAATTATTGTGCACCAGAGAGGACTCTATATGTCTAAATGCTAAATTGTTCGGTTTTGTCATGTTTTATATGATATAATAATAATTAAAATATGATAAATTAATTAATTAAACAACATAGTTGAATGATTGAATTTATTATGTTGGTATCTAGAAACATTATTTACCAAGAAGTGTAGCATATCAGTGAACATCAGACCATGAAGCACTTATAACAGCATTCAATGATTAGACAAATATGTTACCTATAGGAAAGAACTGAATCATCCACAAATTAATATTTCCTCCTATAACAATGATACATTACCTCAGTAAATTCGTCAAGAAAAAGATTTGGGAAATATCCAGTTATCAAGTAAGACCGTCAGTGTAAAATAAAGAGGCATGTATTTCTTTTAAAACTTCCCAGTCCTCTTTGCATTGGATTCAACACATCACTGCAAGTCTAGGTTGCACCCCATAAATCAGAGTGCACAAATATAGGGAATAAAACTTAACTGTTCCCTTGGAATTCGGACAGCACTACAAAATGACTGATGCCTATAGTGGTAAATAGGGAAAGAATATGGGATGCAGAACATGTCTGTTTGCTTTAATGCAGTTGCTACCCTATGATCACTCATTTAGGTGTGCCACTTAGTGTTTAACTATTGACATGTCAACAGGAAGCTCTGTATTATACTTTATGGATGGCATAATACTCAACTGTAGAATTCTTGATCTTTAAGCTGCATGGATGTTCTCAAAGATCCATCATTAAATGTAAGAAGCACAAAGAGATGTTTGTTAAATTCCATGACCCAGCCTCATCTTCATCCCTGAAACAGGCCCATTGTCTGGGAATCGCTTGAACAGTTAGATTAGGGCCCTGACAAAGACAAGATTCCTGTGCAGAGAGCAAATAGATCTTGAAAACAGGTGAATACCAAAGTAGTGACAGCCAACTCAACTCATCACCTCATTATTGAGGCTAAAGGTTCTGTTTCATACTAGACAACTCAAGAAAGATGGCACAGTCAGTTTGTTCAGTGCATTTTAGTTAGAACCAGGAAAAACATATAGATATAGATAAAATATAGGCCTATAGATAAAAATATAATATAGATAAAAATTCATTTATATTTTTAATAACTATTTTTCTGTTTTTATTGGTTAATAAAAAACACCCTGCAGCAAACAACAGAGAGTGGCACTCTTAGAAAAAAAAAGTCTTAAGAGAACATGAGCTCATACATCATGTAAACACACTGAAATGTTTGCAAAAATATAATGAAACACTGAATTATTAGTAAAAACACAATACTAATAATTACAACATCATTATCAATTTACTCGCACAGTTATGAACATATATATATATATAGATGTGCTCAGTAGTCAAAATGTAATACTTGCAATTCTTCAAAACTGGGTAACACCACCAAATTGGGAAATACATTTGAATGGCAAACCCACAGAACTCACTGCCCAGAACTCTTGTCCTGTGTCAACACATTTTCTGTTCAAAAAGAGTACGTTTGTTCACACATAATTCTGTTTGTCGAAGCCACTGGGTGGAACAGAGCGTGGAACGGAGTAAACCATCCTGCTTGGTGGACCGTACCTATTCTCCTCCTGTGGGGGGCAGCTGCAGCAGAGAAGGCCACCGCCGAGGAGCAGAAGGGCACTGGACGCCCATCCCAGGTAGAGAGACGCACCTATCTCCCTTTTCTGTGCCTCGATGATTATGGGGTTGTAGAAGGCTCTGATGATACTGTGAGCAGACCAACACACGGGGATCAAGTGCATGACCGCAGCACAGATGAAGGTGACTCCAGCGGCGATCATAACTCTGGCTTTGGCACGCTCCTCCTCTAGGCATTTAGTGCACTTGGCTCCTAAAATAGAAAGCAGGAGCGCCAGCACTCCCGTCACGATGGCAATCACACACAGTGCCCGGGCCGCCTGCAGGTCTGAGCTGAGGGCCAGCATTGAGTCATAGACTTTGCACTGCATCTGGCCAGTGCTCTGCACCACACAGCTCATCCAGATTCCTTCCCATATGGTCTGCGCCGTCACGATGTTCACCCCGATGAAAGCAGTGACCCTCCACATGGGTAAAGCGCAAGACACAATGCCCACAATCCAACCTAACACAGCCAGGGTGACCCCTAGTATCTCTAACCCCAGAGCCGCCATTCTGATCACTTAGGCTGGAAGAACGTGCTAGGATATAAACTCACAGGTTGCATTCGCTAAGGAAAGGCTCTCGGCACAATGAAGGCTTTATAACGGCAACGGTGAGGAAGGTGGAGTTATGCTGGAAAAAATGTCTCGGGGGATTGGCTAAACTGTGCTGGTTTTTGAGTAAACTTAACCTTGGCCAGGAAACGAGTTTGTTTAATGATTCAACTCTTCATCTGGTATTTCCCACTCCGAGACCAAATAGTGGATAGATAACAAAAGCCCAGCGGGGACTGGTTAAAGGATAACCGACAAGACCGCACTTTTGACGAAAAATTCCAACCGTATGAGATTATAATGCATGCTTGAAACGTGTGAGCAAGTAAACCACAAGTATAAGGTTTCATCATTTTGTTTGGATACTATGAGCAGAGATTCATTTGAAATTCAACTTAGGGAGCTGATTCTGCAGGATTCACTTGAGAAGGAGCAATAATGTCCACTGATGCATGAGAGCATGTCTGTAGCTGCTATCAGTTCCACAAGGCCACGCAATAACAGAGTCAATCTAATCTAAACAGCATCACAAATAGGCATATTCAGCTCTCTCTCACACACACACGCACATTATACACACACTCACACTCTAATCAGTCATGCATAGGTTTGTTGCATGTCTTGTGACCTTGCTTTAACCTTTTCAGTGGCTATTTATTTAGGAGCATGATACTAAGGAACAAGTGGAATGGGCATCTTTTCTGTGTGCAAAAGCACGTTCAATTCTATTGCGTTGATGTGCACTAAAATTGTAGTTTTGTTGCATGAAACAATAATTAATTCAGACACAATTGTTTTATATAATCTGTCAATATTTCAACTTAAACAGAGAGTTCACCCAAAAATGAAAATTCTGTCAGTAATTACTCACAATCATGTTGTTCCAACCCTGTAAGACTTTCGTAGTTCCAACCCCAAGTGACTATAGTTGCTCAATCGTAAGTTTATCAAGCGACCAGAATACTTTTTGTTCGCATTGAACTTTATTCAACTATTAATTTCCTTCTCTGTGGGCCTCTAGTGAGTTCACATAGTGTAGCGCTTCTGTGCAGGCTCACTATTGGCCTATGCTGGTCATGTGTGTGATCCATGTGATGTACAACACAGAAGTGCTGCTCTGTTACACTATGTGAACTCACTCGAGGCCCACAGAAAAGGAAATTAATAGTTGAATAAAGTTATTATTTTTATTAATTTATTTTTTATTTTTTTGGACACAAAAAGTATTCTCGTCACTTGATAAACTTAAGATTTAGCCACTTGGACTGTTTTTACGATGTCTTTAATAACTTTTCTGGGCTGGCAAGTTTCAATCCCTTAGTAGCCTATTGAGGAGTGATCCAGCTCTCAGATTTCATCAAAAATATCTTATTTTGTTTTCTGAAGTTGAACGAAAGTCTTACGGGATTTGAACAACATGAGGGTAATTAGTGACTAATTATTAGTAATTAGTAGAGTAGTAAACAAAATACCATTACAGTACCTCGAATTATAATATTTAATGAGCTGCAAAACAAGGTTAGCATAATAACCTCTAAAGCTTTACATGTTTTACTAATTACCAAACACTAGAGTAAATAGTAATATCTAGGCGTCCTCTAAGCAATAAGGCAGGTGCGTTTATCTTTCCGTGGTAGTCTCAGTTACGCTCTCCTGACTAAAGAATCAGGCACAAAGAGGTTTCGAGATTTACCAGAACAATCAGCGCATTGTCTCCATTCACAACTGGGAGAGTATCATTTATTTTTTTGGTAGACCTTTAAGAGTAGGATTGATTTCAAATGATGATAAAGTGCACTCTTTGCTTCACTCTAGTTTCTGAGTTTTCCAAGTACTTTGTTTCCATAGTTCCTCCATTCAACGTTATAAACTTTGATAGACTTTGAGGTGTGAAAAATAAAACAACAACAACAACAACAACAACATGTTTAGATGTTTTCCTTCAAATCATTTCATTACTTTCAGATGTATACTTTAGTTTCCACCAATATAGGCTATATGAATTTTTTTTATTTTGGACAAAATCTAGCATTTAGTGATTTCACTTAATTTTGATGGCCCCCCATTCTGTTGACTATAAGTAACGTTGCACCAACATGTCTACTAACTCTCATTAGAGTATTAGTAGACAGGTAGGGTTCGGGTTATTAGAATAAATTGACGTGCAGTACAAAGTTACTCATAGTCAGCATAATGTCTGTTGGAGCACCATCACAATAAAGTGATAGCAGTAATTCAGAAGATAGTTTACTAATACTCTAATGAGAGCTAGTTGACATGTAGTTGCAAAGTAGTTATAGTCAGCAGAATGCAAAATAAATTGTTACCTATTTAGCAAAATTGGCAAACCACTTATTAATAAACGGACTAATGTCTGTTTCAATAAAATCAAGTTCATTGATCATTTAATTAATCTTGCAGTTTGAATGGAAAGCATCTATTATAATCATTTCAGTGAGTCAAAGAGCTACTGATTATTCACCCATTAGCGACTGGGTCAAAAGACAAAATTCCAATGAATACTTTCAAATGAAAACAAAAACAAAAGCAATAATACTATTTTATATCTGCCATTTTGCTATTCAAGATTCAGCATCAATCGTTAATTTGCTGTTGACATTGAATGCTTGTCCTTTAGCAGACTTGTTGGCTTTTCTCTCAAGGAGGTCCTTCATGTGCAAAGATTCAGAGCCCTCATACATAGTCTCTCCTGTCGTATCCATTCACAGAGAGGGATTTGACCCCTGAGTAGTCCACTCTTGTCGGCACGGCATTGTTCTGTGCTTTTGAGGAGCAGGAACAAGACAAAATGGCTCCACCTAGGATCAGCAGGCAGGAGGCACCCCATCCGAAGTACAGCGAGTTCCCAAACTCCCTCTTCTGCGTCTCCTCTAGAAGCGGGTTGTGAAAATCCATGACGATTCCATTAGCTGTCCAACAGACGGCCACTAACAGCAGCAGCCCACAGGTTATGAAGGTGCCCCCAGCTGCCATCATGATGCGTGGCTTGCTGGCTGCGTCTGAGGTGCAGTTGGTGCACTTCGCCCCAGCCACTGCCAGAGCCATGCCCACCACCCCGAGCAGAGTGCTGACGACGGTGAGAGCGCGGCCAGCCTGCAGCTCGTCCGGCAGCCCGAGCATAGAGTCGTACACTCGGCAGTGCATCTGTCCTGTGCTTTGCACCACGCAGCTCATCCACAAACCTTCCCACACGATCTGTGTGATGACAATGTTCTGGCCTATGTACGCCGCTACTCTCCACATGGGCAAACAGCAGGCGACCATCACGCCGAGCCACCCCGCCACAGTCAGGATCATCCCCAGGATCTCCAGGCCGGCTGAAGCCATTGTGCTCTTCTGCTGTGTGCAGGTTTCACAGACCGTGGTGCTTGGTGTCCAGGACTAAACACTGAAAATTAGCTCTGACATTAGAGCTGTCCTCAGACTTGAAGACTTGCTTAAATGAAGAAATGGTGAAAGAGAGAAAGGGAGAGAGAGAGAGAGAGAGAGAGAGAGAGAGAGAGATAGAGTTTCTACCTTCTTTATACTGCTAAGAGAAGATGGAAGGTGGAGTTTTAGATGGCATCATGTTTTGTGTGGTACAAAAGAGAATGGGGTTTTTTTAAGCACACAACAGGATGGAATTATTCAAATGATCCTCTCAAATGCTTCATATCTGGATTGTAAAATATTTGTATTCCGGTTATGTAATTCTTTAGTCTTTAATGACAAGAAAATAGGGGAAAAATAGAAGAATACAATCTCAGAAAAAAGGTACAAAAAACATCAATTGGGCTGTACCTTTTCAAAAGGGAAAATTTTTGTCCATTGTCCAAAAATTTTTTGTCCATTGTCCATTTTGCTAATATGTACCATTAAGGTACCAATATGCACCCTTTAGGTACTTTTGAAAAGATACAGCCCCAGTGACAGCTTTTGTACCTTTCTTTCTGAGAGTGTAGCGTCATGTATCATACATGTCGTTAGTGAAAAAAAAATGCATTCAGTTAAAGGTATAAGAAGTATTGAATTAATAATATTTCAAGGTTATCAGAAACAAATTAGAAAATAGAAATACCCATAAGCCAGCAGATCACTGATAATGTTTCCATTTCTTCCCATAACGTTGGGTTTACCAGGACCACACACACACACACACACACACACACACAGCATTAAAAAGACATAACATATATTTCTTTCTTCCTTCAGCTCCAGTAATTGTATGGTTCAGATTTCTGTTCTTTCTATGCCTGCATACCTTGGCACTATATAAAAGAATACATTTTTGTCCTACATTAAAATGAAACTCCACTAGTGTCTCATGTGTCCACTTCTCCGGATAACCTTGAGATCTGCTGAATCACTGCTTGTTGCGAAGGGACAATTCATCTCTTTGTCTTCAGGGGTAAGACATAATCCAATGGGATCTCAGCAGTAATCATAGGCATTCATATTGTGCATGAGGTTCTAACACACTTCATTTAATCTCAAAATGAACATTTTCTGATAAATTTATTCACCCCAATGTCATCCAAGATGTTCATGTCTTTCTTTCTTCACTGGAAAATAAATTAAGTTTTTTGAGGAAAAAATTTCAGGATTTTTCTCCAAACAATTGACTTCAAGTGCCACCAACATGTTGGAAGTCCAAATTTCAAATGTAATGTTGCGCTTGAACTCATTAGTGTTAGTGGAGTATTAGTAGACTGGCAGGGTTAGGGTTAGATAATTTGACAAAGTTACTTATACTCAGTACAATGTCTGTTGAAGGATCATCACAATAAAGTGATAGCATATATTAAGCAGTCTGCTAATACTCTAATGTGAGCTAGTTGACATGACGTTGAAAAGTTACTTATAGCTAACAGAATGTTCAAAAGGGACCATCAAAATACCAAAGTGTTACCAAATGCTTTGTGGATGGATAAGTCAAAAATAAAACTTTTTGGTGAGAAAGAAAAACACTGCATTCCAGCATAAGATGGAACAATGAATTCTGAATTATACCAGCAATTCTAAAGAAAAATGTAATTTAGTTGCAGTTTGTGGCGAGGGGCGCGTGGTTTGGCGAGATCTGCAGCGAGAGAGCGGGGGCGGAGCCAGGCGGTGAGTAAGCGGGTCAAGTTCAAATGACGAACACCTGTCTGTGATTGCAGTAACTTTTAAAATGAAGTACAATGTGCACTTTATGCTGGTTGCTACTGTGTGCAATAGTGTAATTATTTAATTTAAGCTTAAATATTTATTTTCAGCACTGAACTTTTTTGTTATACCTCATATTTTTACTATTTATTAAATATTAATTTTTAAAGTTAATTAAATGTTACTTTTATTAAATTGAGACCTGTAACATTTGTTAACATCATGTATTTTTATGATGTAAATTGAGGGAGCAAAATGTATCGGCTCCAAATATCGGCTCAAGAAAATCGGCAGCCCGTATCGGTATCGGCTAAGGCTGATGGGAAAAAAATCGGTATCGGTATCGGCACTAAAAAATCCATATCGGTCGATCCCTAGTTAGAACCCCTCTTGTTCGCTGTACGGGAGGTCCCCCAAGCCTCCACGGGGTTTTCCCCCTTCGAGCTGCTCTATGGGCGCCAGCCCCGCGGGTTACTGGATGTCCTTAGAGAGGCTTGGGAGGACGGACCTTCGAATAGCAAAAACGAAATTCAGTATGTCCTGGACCTGAGAACAAAACTCCACACGTTGGGGCGGCTCTCTATGGAGAATTTGTTACAGGCTCAGGACAGACAAAGTCGGCTGTACAACAGGGGGGCTAAACTACGCAAATTTTAACCGGGAGATAAAGTGCTTGTATTGCTTCCCACATCCAGCTCTAAATTACTCGCCAAGTGGCAAGGACCCTTTGTGGTCACACGGCGAATTGGGGATCTCAACTATGAGGTTCTTCGATCAGACAGGGACGGGACACATCAGATTTATCACCTCAACCTCCTAAACAAATGGAGTGAGGCGGAGTCAGCGATGGTGGCGACGGTAGTGAGTGGGGAGGAGGATCTCGGGCCAGAGGCGAATGTAAAGTCTCGATCCGCCACTCTGGCCATTTGCGGAGATCACCTCTCACCGTCCCAGATCGCTGACATTCAAAATTTGCAAACAGAGTTTACTGATGTGTTCTCGCCCCTTCCTGGTCAAACGAACCTCATACAGCACCATGTTGAGACCGACCCGGATGTGATAGTGCGCAGCCGGCCATATAGATTACTTGAACATAAAAAGAAAGTGGTACAGGATGAATTGGAAGCTATGTTGGATATGGGAGTAATAGAAGAATCCAACAGTGACTGGGCGAGCCCGATAGTTTTAGTGCCTAAAACTGACGGCTCAGTTACCCCTCTTCCACCGAAAAAAGAAATGGTTCGGAACTGGTGCTGGTTCAAAGTTGGTTCGGAGCTGGTTCAACTTGCGAACCCGTTCAGAGCCGGTTTGCTTTTCCACTGACTAGAGCGCCTAGGGAACAACGTCGTTACGTCACTGTTAACGTCGCTTGCAAGTACATTGCTTTGGGAATATCTCTTACTCGTGTACCAAGAAAACTTTAAAAACAATTGAAATATGTAAGTCTTTTAATCTTTTCGTTTGATATGTAATCTTTTCTGATAAGTTATGTACCCTTGTCTTGTGTCTTTTTTCTTTCCATTAATTTGTTCTATATCGTGACTGTTTTCTTCTTTGTTTCAAAAAAAAAAAAAAAAACGCTTGCGTGTTTCTGCAGTTTCTCCTGGCTTTGCGATGGTCAGAAAATATGTTTAAAAGAACCGAGAAGAACGCATCTAAACCCGCCCCGTAAACATGACGTGCTAAAAGAACGGTTCTAGTCCAGCAAAGAGTTGGTGCCGCTTTGGAACCAGTTCTTTGGCTGTCGAAACACAAAGAACTGGTTCGTGCGCAGGCACCGGCTCCGAACCGGCTCTCAAAATGCTTTGGTGGAAAAGGGGCTAGTGCGGTTCTGTGTGGATTATCGCAAGGTGAACGCTGTATCGAAATTCGATGCATATCCAATGCCGCGGGTGGACGAATTGCTTGATCGGCTTGGCACTGCTCGCTTTTATTCGACTCTGGATTTAACGAAGGGCTATTGGCAGATCCCCTTATCTCCAATGTCTAAAGAAAAAACTGCTTTCGCGACGCCGTTCGGATTACACCAATTTGTCACCCTTTCGGTTTGTTCGGGGCACCGGCTACCTTTCAGCGTCTGATGGACAGAATCCTCCAGCCGCATGCTGCGTATGCCGCGGCGTACTTGGATGATATTATCATCTATAGTAACGACTGGCAGCGGCATATGCAGCACCTGCGAGCTGTCCTCAGAACGCTGCGAGGGGCTGGGCTCACGGCCCACCCAAAGAAGTGTGCAATTGGGCGCGTGGAAGTTAGGTATCTGGGCTTTCACTTGGGTCATGGACAGGTGCGTCCCCAAATTGACAAGACGGCAGCAATTGCGACCTGTCCGAGACCTAAGACGAAAAAGGAGGTTAGACAGTTCCTGGGGCTAGCAGGATATTACAGAAGGTTTGTACATAATTATTCGGACCTTGCTAGCCCGCTGACTGATTTAACTAAAAAGGAGGCGCCAGATACCGTTCAGTGGACGGAGCAGTGTTAGCAGGCTTTTACCCAGATAAAGGCAGCCCTGTGTGGTGGCCCGCTGTTACAGGCTCCTAACTTTTCTCTCCCTTTTTCCCTGCAGACCGACGCATCGGACAGGGGGCTGGGCGCCGTCTTGACCCAGGAGATAGAGGGTGAGGAGCGGCCGGTGCTGTACATTAGTCGCAAGCTCTCAAAGAGAGAGACAATGTACAGCACCATTGAGAAAGAGGCTCTCGCCATCATGTGGGCTGTTCTCACTCTCCGCTATTATCTCCTGGGCCGAGAGTTCACCCTCTGTTCGGACCACGCTCCCCTGCAGTGGCTCCACCGAATGAAGGATACCAACGCGCGGATCACCCGTTGGTATCTAGCTTTACAGCCTTTCAAGTTCCAGGTGGTCCACAGGCCGGGTGCACAGATGGCTGTGGCTGACTTCCTCTCCCGCAGGAGGGGGGGGGGGGGAGGCTGCAGATCGGACGGCTCCCCGGCCTGAGTCGGGCGGTGGGGGTATGTGGCGAGGGGTGCGTGGTTTGGCGAGATCTGCAGCGGGAGAGCGGGGGCAGAGCCAGGCGGTGAGTAAGCGGGTCAAGTTCAAATGACGAACACCTGTCTGTGATTGCAGTAATTGGCGTGAGGAGACCGCATATAAGTAGCCTGGGCTGACAGCGAGTGGAGAGAGACTGACCCCCAATTTCCACCAACTGCGGAACGGTTGCGGATCCGCTCAGGAACGGCGGCGGAGTCAATAGGTTTCCATTAAAGTCAATGTGTGCATTTTCACTGACTGCGGAACGGCTGCATTCCGACTCCGTCCCAGCTCCGGTGACGCACAGCCCTCCGGAGAAGATACGCAGAGTTTCTATTTTTGCCGTATGCCGGAGAGCGCCGCAGGAAATCGAGCACAGAAACTAAATAAAACATCCGGTAATTTCCAAAATAAAAATATAGTTTTGCCTTTTCCAACAAGAAAAATAGTTAGGCTACTTTATTTAAACAGCCTACTACTTTCCCATTACATTCAAAAATGAACCCATTAAGCATTTTATAAGTTGATTATATTTAATTATAATTATTGTACTAGAATCACTATAATCTCCAAAAAAGGGAGATCAGCATGTCAGCACATAATTGTTTCCCCTGTACTCCTCTGGATGGAAACAAACTGTTGCTGGTTTTGTGGTTCTGTTTATATAAACTAAATCCTGTTATATCAAACGTAAATTCGCGAGATATCGTGTGTCCTCGTGACTTCAGCTGTCAGTCATGACCGCAGCCGTTCCGCAACAAATCCGTATCTGGTAGGTATTGAAGGACGGCGAAGCACGGATCCGACACGCAGCGGAGCCGATCCGCGGCCGTTCTGCACTTGGTGGAAATCCGGGGTGAGAGCTCGTGCACGGACCGGCAAGACAAGACGCAACTTATTGAGAGTGAGCCGAACGAGAAGCTGTAGCCAGCGGGAAGAGTGTACAGAGCCGAAGCACGCGAAACTGTAGCCAGCGGGAAGAGTTCTATTGCATATTTACTTTCTGTTTGTGATTTTCTGAGTTAAGCTATTGTGAGCGCCGAGGGCGCTGTGGGGAGAGTTAAAATAAAAGTGCACGAGCCCCAGATATCGCCGACCCTGTGTCTCCTTCCATCACCCACACTTTACCCAGAACCTGAACTTCATCACACAGTTATTGCTGCACAAGGGGGTCTTGGATGAATCCTGGATGAATCATTTTTCTCAATAAATAAATGACAAAATGTTTCTTTTTTTTCTTATTTCTTTGATTGGGTTCTTTGTCTGTTTTGGGTAATATTTATCCAGAAATACAGAAAACTGTCTTTCTTATCTCTCTTATATTTTCAAACAGAAAAATATAATTTCAAATCAATCTTGGAATTCATGGCAGGCCTATTATTTGGAAATAATTTATGACAAATAAGGTCTAACAGCTGAACATGCATATCAGAGCAAAAACCAAGACATATGGTCAAAGGAACTGCATTCAGAACTCAGTGATTAAGGCACAAACTGGAGAAATAATCTTCTTTATAAAGGTTCCCAAGAGCACTGTAGTCTCCATAATTCTGAAATAAAAGAAGTTGATTACAACCCAGACTCTTCCTTAGAGCTGGCCACCACGCCAAACTGAGCAACCAGGAGTAAAGAGCCAAGTGAGAGCCAAGCTAGAACCCAAAAGCTCACTGTGGTTGAGAAAATTTTGTAGTAGGCTACATTTGAAGGTTAAATGCATCAATCTTGTGCTCTTTTAGAGATCAAAATTAAGAGCTTCAACCCATGAACTGCTCATTGAACAAAGAAAAAGCATTGATTTGTACCAGGACAACAAAGAGGGCACAGACATCTTTTTAGTTATGAGAGTCTCAGTCTGCATTACATTATCAATTGTGTTTTAGGATGCCAAACAATCATTATATTAATGTAATAATGATTTATATAATTATTCCTATGACATAAAATCAATATAGCCTATAAATGTACTATATAAATGAAAATGAATATTTCAAAAGTATACTTTAGCATACTTTTCTTTAAATCACCCAGCACAAACAGGAAGCCTATTCTTAAAGTCTTGTGTTGTTTTATAAAGGCACAAAGCCATGTCATGGATTAGATTTTAGTTCATTGGCAAAATATAACACTAAATACCTTTATGTTAGGTTATACATTTTACATCTCATACTGTATGTGTTGTGAAAAGGCAGAATTTGGCAAAAGGCGGATTTGAACTCAGGTCGAACGCATCAAAAGCTGTTTCATGCGCTTCACGCTCTACAACCTACGCCACTGTAGCTATTTCGTGATGGACGTCTTTTTGCAAATAACACAGGCACTTAGTGCAAATATATGCTCCGTTTTATCAGACCGAAAACTCGAAAAACTACCGGCCCACTGGGGAAACTCCCGACTCTCCCGCCCCTTGTGCCCAGGGCCCCTTAGATGTCGTGGGCCCCTGGGCAAGTGCCCAATTGCCCCAATGGTTAATCCGGCCCTGGGTGCTACTTTGGCTGGTGGCCAGGGTGACCTGAGGGTGCGAGCGTGGAACAAAACCGCTGACTGTTTGTTCGTGGACCACGCCCTCCTCTTCAGTGACGCAACCCGCGAGTGTTAAGGGGATTCCCCGAGTCTATTTTCGGATGTCCCGCGGTTTTCCCTTGACACTCCAGAATCGGATCTGTTGTCCATCGCAGCATCACAGAGCAGGCAAGAATCTTCAGGACGTGAAGATAAGACAATGCTGCCACTCGGTGTGTGCACATGGCATTTGTCGAGTCAGATCCTGAGATGATGGCCATGCTGATGGCCCCTGTGAGCTTCGGACTAGAGTGGAACCTTCCACCCTGTCCTGAGCACTCGCCGCTGGACGATTTTTGGGTGTGGCCTGCTGACCCCTGTCAGCGTCCAGTCCAATACCTTTTTTCCTGGATGTGCATCAGGAGATCTCGATATCCTCGAAGACCCCCGTGTCTTCCAGCGATCCCTCGTTGATCACCTCCGCCCTTCCTGCCCTCGATGGGGCTGCTGCCCATGGGTACACTGGGGTCCCTCCAGGTTGAATGCTCTGTCGTGATGCTGCTGTGTCCTCAGGGTGCTTTTTCTTGGCGCGATCCTAAGCACCCATCCGAAGCCTGTAGCTTTTCGTCTACACTTGTGGTGAAATTCTATAGTGCTACAGGACAGGCAGCCACCTCACTGCATGCCATGGCCATTCTGGTCTACCAGACCCACATGCTCACAGACATGCACGAGGGCGGGACTGACCCAGGGCACCTCAATGAGCTGAGCGCCACCACTGACCTTGCTCTCCAAGCGACGAAAGTGGCCGTACGTTCCCTGCATCAGGTGATGCTCACCATTCTGTGGCTGAACCTGTCTGATGTGCAGGATAGGCAGTAGATGGACCCTTCTGCTTGACACCCCCATATCCTAGGTGGGCCCTTTGGTGGTGTGGTTGAGCTCTTTGCCCAACAGTTCTCAACCGACCATGAGCAGACTAAGGCTTATTCTGCCCCGACGGCCCAGCCGTTCGTTTAGATCCCTCAGTCTGCCCACCGCTGAAGGCGCCCTCCTTCACCCAGGTTGGCTCTGGAGGCCGCAGGAAGACGCCACAGCCCTCTCTAAGCCCCACCCCCCGATATACGCTGGGTTAAGCGGCACTCTTGAATGGGCCGCTCAGAGATGGGATTCAGTTCTTTCCAGGAGTTGGTAGCAGGGCCACTCCTTCCCCAGAGAAGAATCCTAATTCAGAAAGAGCTGACTCTCCCACCTCTGAGCACACAGAGTTCTCAGACCACATGGTGCACCACCCCAGAGCCGAGCACCCCTCGTCCTCCTCTGTCCCAGAGCCGGATGACAGTGCGCGCCATCCCCGGACTGTGCTGCTCTCATCCTCCTCTGTCGCCAGCCCCCTGGCAGAACAGACCTCAGTGGAACGTTCATCCTTCCCTTGTCTCCTCTGTTAGGGCGCGGTCAATGACTGTGACTCCACGCAGGGCCTTCATGCCGTCCAAGTCTGGGCCAGTCATTCCGCCTTGCTGCACCACCGCTGGGAAGTCTGTGGTTTGTATGATCCCGCTGACACAGTTGTTGGGAGCTTGGCTAGAGCTTCCAGACCTGTCTTGCTGGGCCGCTCGGATGATCAGGCTCGGCTACACGAATCAGTTTGCGTGGTCTCCTCCCCGCTTCAGGGTTGTCCGCTCCACTATGGTTGGTGGCAATGCCCCTATCATGAGAGCGGAGATTGCTACCCTGGTGGCGAAGGGTGCGATCGAGACTGTCCCTCTAGCCGAAATGAGGTCTGGCTTCTACAGTCTGCCTTTATTGTCCTGAAGAAATCCGGTGGGTTACCTCCAATCCTGGCTCTGCACGTTCTGAACCACTCCCTTCACAGGCTGCTGTTCAAAATGCTAACCAACAAATGCATTTTCGAATGTGTGCGGCCCCAGCATTGGTTTGCAGTGATCAACCTGAAGGACACCTACTTCCATGTCTCTGGGTTACTCTCACGTGATCCTGAGACCCCAGACTGGATATGTGCCCAAGGTTCCTACCACTCCCTTCCGGGACCAGGTGGTGAACCTGCAAGCGCTGCCCCTGGAGGAGGCAGACCCAGCCTTGGCACTGCTCTGTCCAGTACGTGCTCTTCGAATCTATGTTGACAGAACGCAGTGTTTCAGGACCTCAGACTCTTTGTCTGTTATGGTGGGAAGCTGAAGGGAAAGGCTCTCTCCAAGCAAAGGTTGTCCCACTGGATAGTGGACGCAATTGCTTTGGCAAGGTCGACCGTGCCCCCTTGTTGTGACTGCCCACTCCACTCGGAGTGTGGCGTCCTCTTGGACTCTAGCGCATGGCTCCTCGGTAACAGACATCTGCAGAGCTGCAGACTGGGCGACACCCAACACATTCTCCAGATTCTATAATCTCCGAGTGGAGCCCGTGCCCTCTCATGTACTTGCTTCAACCAGCTATTTTGTGTAGATTTTGGAGAAATGGAGCCATAGTTTCAAAAACTGCGTGTAAGCATTTTTGAAAAACTGTAACACAATTATTACTAGTTAATTAGCTCATATGTGAAGAGTTAAATAATCCTCTGTTTAAGTCCACTTTGAAAAATTTTTTTGGTATGTTTAATGACTCGTAAATGTAAGTACACAATATATTGATGTACACATTCTTGTAACCACAGCCATGTCCAAGAGATCTGAGGGCGTAGACGCTTCAGTCTGTGTAAGCGAAAGCGCCGGAAGTGATCTCTCGTGCGGTTGCGAAGGAAATTCATCATTGTCTGTTGATATATCGAGATCGACATCTTCTGATTGATTGTGTGATTTCCTGTATATCTAAATATGTTTAGATCTTCACAGTGAAAGGTAACATTTCTGAAATCTCTGTGTAAACAATGAGTGACACGCGTGAGAGATCCCTTCCGGCGCTTTCCAGCGCTTGCACAGACCGAAGCGCCCGCACCCTCAGATCACTTGGACATGGTTGTGGTTACAAGAGGTAAAAAACAAAATAAATACTGTTCGTTTTCTCACACAAACTGCTTGTTTCGTGTCTTGGGCCATCAATGTGAACTTACATTTATGAGTAATTAAATCACGTTTAATCTGGACTTCTCTATGCATGCTCTTTGAGGTGGTGACCATAGACCTGCATTATATGACTGACAGACAAGAACGGTTTGACCTAAAAATATAAAAATTGAAACTACTTCGGAAACAAAGACATCTACACTGTACATCTTGGATGCCCTTGGGGTAAATTAAAACATATCAAAAATTCATTTCAAAGTGAACTATTTAACAATGTATTAGCTGTAAATAGTTCTCACTAGATTTGGTCAAGGAAAATGGGGAAATTATATAAATTAAGGGCTTTAAACCGACTGGACATAAGAACTAAATCGATGGAGATCAAATCAGTTCTCCCTACGCATCCATCTGTGTTTCAAAAGATTTGGTGTTGTTTTCAAGGTTAAAACACTTTTCACAAGTTAGATTGCTCAGATTCTGAGTAATATCAAACTTGATAAACATCAAATACATTTTCAAGATAATTTCAAGATACATTTTCAAGATAATTTCAAGATATATAATATATATAAGAAAATATTTTTTTATATATTATATTTATAAACTTCTTTTGTGGTCTGTGAGCGCGCCGACAGTCAACAGCACGTGTTGTGTGTTTTATTCTTGCATTCAGCTGATAGAGGGAGCTACTAGACAACAACTCATATCACTCAAACAGGTTTGGTTTTGTGAGAACAAACACGACAGCAAAGCAAACAAACTTTAGCAATGAAAAATGTCTTAAATATATATATATATATATATATATATATATATATATATATATATATATATATTAATTACTATTAAAATATAATATATTGTACAAGTGTGTACAACATTCAGGACTATGTGAGCGTTACAAGTGCAAGGATTTAAAGTGTGGTGTAAAATGTACTTTTGTTAAGCACCAACTAATATATTATTATTATTATTATTATTATTATTTTTACTGACTACAGGTTGTAATGTTTAAAATAGGTCAGCACTGCATTTCTGTGTGGGAGTGTGAACCTGTTCCACCATTTAGTTTCTCAGACAGCGCACATACTCTAGAGTCGATATTTGTTTAATCTTTTGAAAAATGTGACTCTGCCTAAATATCTGCCTGCCTGTATGCATTTCTTTGCGTTTTCCAGCTAAATCCCTTTTAATCCCTCAAATTTCCAGCTTTTAATCCCTTATATTATGATTACGGGTCTTCCTGTCATTTCCTGATACCAGACAAGTGTCTCAACATTTGGAAATCATTTTGTAAGCTAAGGTTTATACATACACTCCTGATATAACTATCAGGATATCGAAATAATGTATCTTTAATGCACAGTCTTTTGCCGGAAATGGTTGCCTGAAACTCAGTAGTTCAATGTTAAATATCTTATACAGAAAAAATATCATTTTTGTCATTTTTGATAGAAACCCCAAATAGCCTATGCTGGTATATAGGTATATAATATATAATATATATATAATATATATATATATATATATATATATATATATATATATATATATATATATATATATATATATACACACATGTGGTGTTAATGTTAATGTTTATTAATTTAACATTTAATTTAATATTCAACAATAATATTGATCTGCCTGGATTGACAATACATGAAAAGGAACTGGACTATATAAATTAAAAATAATAAATTACAACAAAAATGACACATTATTGAGCTTACTTAAGCTGGAGTGTGAAATAAAGCTCTTTATTTTCTTCTGGAAACAAACTTTGTTGCATTATTTTCCTGTTATCTCTGTAAAGCTGCACTATAATATATACTCTGTAATGCACTATATATATATATATATATATATATATATATATATATATATATATACGTATATATATATATATATATATATATATATATATATATATATGTAGCCTATTATTTATATATAAATAAAAAAAACACTAAATAAATAAATGTGACTTGACTTGACTGAATGATATTTGCTATATAATGGTTTGGTAGACAATTTGAAAATAAGTTATTTTTATGTGTGTGTGTGTGTGTGTGTGTGTGTGTTTATATATATGTATGTATTTATTTGCTTGCTTACTAACGTGAATAATAACAAACCACATCGAAACTACCAGATAGTACCAGGAATAAAGTATTTGATTTTGTTCAATTTGAAATGATTGATTTGTTGACTTTCCCTTTGGAATATATCAAATAATTTGTCAATTGTTAATTTGTCAATAATTTGTTGCTCAGTATTTCAACATCTTCAGTTCTTCTGGTCTTAATTACATCACATATAACTTCTGAAAGTGAAGACAATTAACTTTAAGGTTTATTTTCTGATGAGCTTGACCAAGATGTGTAGTCCTCTGTTCTGTGTCTGGTCAAGCATGTTACTAGAAACTCAGCAGTCTTTAATGATCTGGCTGGGTCAAGCATCGAGTGTTCCCAGTGTGGTGTGTTCTTGTTTGATCATTGGAAAGCACCGCTGAGTCATCCGTCTTTTCATTCTTCTAGATCGCTATCACAGGCTTGATCATCCATTGAAACTGTCTACGCGTCCCACGAGCCCTGGGGTGAAACTCACTGCCGTCAGACAACTCCCCCGTCATCGGGGAGGGAGAAACTATTAAAAGATTGATTAGTATTTACCCAGGTGACTGTAAACAGTGTGGAGACAAATGACTCACTGCTGAAAGTAGAAGTAAAAACATTTCCCATTGCCAGTGTGGAAATATTTGTTAAAACTTGAGATGAGATGAGATGTATTTATGTTTCCTATATCTTAATGTTTGGTAATACTTTACAATAAAGTTTCATTTGTTAACTACATTAGTCAACATAAACTAACAATGAACAACATGTCTATCATATATTACATATGTTAATCTAAACATTTACTAATACAAATACTTGTAAGTTCAAAAGTTGGACCTGTTATGCTCTGTGAACATTTGTATATTTTTACACATACTTGCCAAAGAGGATCATATTTTATGAAAATGTTCTTCTCACATTACAAAACTCATAGTATGAGCTGCTCTTGTTCATTTTCTCATCGTGTACAGTAATATTCATTTGCCTAGCTTCTAGACCAGCCAGTTCTCCACATGTGTAATATTCATTTGCCTATCATCTAGACAGCCAGTTCTCCACAGCCGTTTAGGTGTTGCTGTTTTCAAGAGCCTCGCAATGATTAGCTAATGATTCTGTTTTAGTGTAGAAACCTCTAACTTGTGTGTCCATACAGGACAAACCCAATTAAATTACTGCACTTGGATGTTTGAACAAATGAACAGTAGCCAAATGTGACTCATTGTTACCTGTTTACTAAATTACAGTCATGTGATTATGATTACATAATATTGCAAAACCAACTGAATGAATTCTGATGACTGTATTGAAATGTTTGATACCACAGCCTCAAATAGGATTTCATAGAGTTGAAAATACCCATCTGAGAAGGTAAAATTTGGCAGACCATCTCTCCTCAATTCCTTAATTGCAGACATTCCTTCCCTGTGTGGAACCGTATCCTCTTTCTCCTTTCCAAGGGGATTTTAATGAGCTGCCGTGTAAAATAAAGCCATTCTTGTCCTCCTGGCCACCAAACAGAGCCTTCTTTCATTCACGAAACAAACAGTATCTCTTACTTTGTCCCTCTTTCCCCCCCTCCATTTTCGACACAGCAAACACCTGAGATTGATTTTCATCCCTTCACCATGTGCTTCTAATGTCTGTTCCCTGCGAACCCTTGGACAGCGAACGCTTTTTCGCTCTTTTTACTATATAGCGCAGCAGTGGCATTAGGAGAGATTCCACCTTTCTCTGGACATTGGAACCCAGGTCAGCATTTTACTGCTTTTTCCCTCGTTTCTTTAGAAATTGGACTATTTAGTAAAAATATTAAATATTTAAAGAATGGAAGATTGTGGAGCTTAAAATAGTGACTGTTTTAATCTAATTCAGGGTTCCCCAAACTCGGTCCTGGAGGGCCACTGTCCGGCAGAGTTTAGCTCCAACCCTGATCAAACCCACCTACCTGTGAGTTTCTACTGATCCTGAAGACCTTGATTAGCTTGCTCAGGTGTGTTTGATCAGGGTTAGAGCTAAACTTTGCAGGGACAGTGGCCTTCCAGGACCGAGTTTGGGGAACCCTGATCTAATTTAAACAACTGCCTTTTCCATTGAATGTCTTTTTGTGAGATTAAACAAAGAATGTGTAATAGAAGCCTTGGTGAGAGGGTGTCATGAAATCCGCTTTGCTCTAGATGACTAATTTCGTTAAATCATTTGTCTAAAACATTACTAAAACTGCATATAATGGCCGGTCACATAATTATGTCTAAGTAGAAATGTGTGATATCTTTTGCTTTATGGAAAATCATCCTTCTAAGCTAAAACAGCTACAATTAGTGAGGACAAAAGACGGTGAATCAAAATGAAGAGTGTTTTGGGTGTGTGTTTCAGAGGCTGATAGATATTTTGTACAATTCGTTGTACAGTTTAAATGTTTAAACGTTTTGCCTAGAGTTAATAATGTTACTTCATCTTTCAAAACCATTCACGTGCCTTCTGTCTATTACATTTTTGTGTCTGCCTTGCTTCTTTAATCTTCATTTATGGATTACTCCTATTGTTGAAGCATGAATCATGTTGTTTTTCACAAAAACTATGAATAACTAATGATTCATAAAATGCCCTAAAGAAGTCCACCCTAATGCGAGCATGAGTTAAGACCCGCCCCGGGATTTGCTTGCTCGATGACAGCGAGGGCCAGGGGGCGAATCACGGTGACGGTGTGCCTGTGAGTGATTCCCCGCTGCCCCTCCTTGTTCCCTGTCACATAAAAGAGCCTGCTTTATTCCCATGTTCACTAAACTGGCTCTACAGAGTGAAGCATACTGTTTCTTTCACTCTTTTTGACTTCAACACGCAAGCAAAGAAGCGTCCACCATGGTATCAGCAGGGCTGCAGATGCTGGGCATTGGCTTGGCTGTCATCGGCTGGATCGGGGTGATTGTGGTTTGCATTCTCCCCATGTGGCTCGTCACGGCTTTCATCGGACAGAACATCGTCACAGCGCAGATCACCTGGGAGGGAATCTGGATGAGCTGTGTGGTGCAGAGCACTGGCCAGATGCAGTGTAAAGTTTACGACTCAATGCTGGCCCTCAGCTCAGACCTGCAGGCGGCCCGGGCACTGTGTATTATCTCCATCCTGGTGGGTGTTGTTGGGATCCTGCTAGCGGCTGCTGGAGGGAAATGCACCAACTGCATTGAAGATGAGACAGCCAAGGCCAAAGTTGGCATTATTTCAGGAGCCATGTTCATTGTCGCTGGGATTCTGTGTTTGATTCCAGTCTGCTGGACCGCCAACACAATCATAAGGGACTTCTACAACCCGTTAACCATCAGTGCACAAAAGAAAGAGTTGGGAGCTTCGCTGTTTATTGGGTGGGCTGCTTCGGCACTGCTGGTTATTGGCGGCTCACTACTTTGTGCAAATTGCCCTCCCCGGGATCAGTACACCACGAAGTACACTGCTCGACCTGGAGGAACCAAAGGGTATGTGTGAAGAGCAGCCAAAGAGCACTGCAAATAATGACATTCAAAGTACCCAATTTGTGAACCTTGGTCAGCTTTTGACCTGTGGTGTAACAATTGACCATGCATGCGAACGCTCTATCACTGACCAAATGGTTGAATTATAGCCCTCAGCTCTCCAAGATACTGTATGACAGGAATGGTGAAATGTATCAGTATGAATGTGTCTGAACAGAACTTTCCTGCAAAAGAACACTGTAAATATCTCTTCTTAACTTTGCTGACTGGCTTCACACTCTGAGGATGAGCCTAAACTGTTAAGGATTTATATCAAATGTAAATGTATTCATATTGTGTTTTAAAATTGTGACAGATTTGAGCTAGAAAACATTTCAAATATGTGCATTACAACAAATAAATTTGTTACAAACACTCAAATTAGTGTCTTGTGCCTCATTACACACAGTTAAAAGTGGATTTTTGCATTTTGCATGTCTATTATTTATTTATCTGATATTATTACGGGGTTTTTTTTAATGCTTACACACAATTGTATAACTATGGCTCCGTTTCTCAAAATTCTACACACAAAACCACAAAACACGCACACAACATGCAAACTGTCACAAATATCTTTAAAAAGCAACACTTAATTCAAAACTAGGTAACACTTTAGAATACGGTTCCTTCGTTACTGAATAACTACACAAGAACCAATGAGTAACACCTTATAAACAATCTAGTAACTATTATTAACTAACAAGAAACTCTGATTAATGAACTAGTAAGTTATAGCGCACAGATGAAAGTGGTACTTTACTATTAACTAATCAATAACTACTATTTTTTTAATACTTCACAGACAACTACTGAAAAAGTTTATTAACAATCTAGTAACTATTACTAACTAAAAAGAAACTCTGATTCTGAACTAGTAAGTAATAGCTCGCAGATGAAAATGTTACTACTTCTGTGGAAATTATTAATTATTTGGATAAGTATTATAAAGTGAAGATCTTAACTAGTAATGACTCAAGTGTTACTACATGATGTAGTCATGATTTGTGCAACCAAACACTAAAGTCATTTCGAGCATTTGAGATTTTTGCTGAACTTTAGTATACTTTTAGAAAATTTCTTTAGTAACACTTGAGTCATTACTAGTTAGTTCCCAAGGTCATCATTTTATAATACGGATCCAAATAATTAGTAATTCCCACAGAAGTATGTAGTAACACTTTCATCTGCGCACTATTACTTACTAGTTCGTTAATCAGAGTTTTTTTTTTAGTTAATAATAGTTACTAGATTGCTAATAAACTTTTTCAGTAGTTCGGAAGATTTAAAAAAAATAGTAGTTATTGATTAGTTAATAGTGAAGTACCACTTTCATCTGTACGTCATTACTTACTAGTTCGATAATCAGAGTTTCTTGTTAGTTAAAGCTGTGTGATTTTTACCCCCATCTAGCGGAGAAAAGGTATATGACCATCCAATGAATATTAGTTTCTGTTCCTCTCAATTCCTCTCCAGTTCGACCTCGTCCATGATTGTTAACTCAAACATAAAGGCGAAAGGTGAAGCTTGAATTAACAGGTATGTCGCTCTTTGGCTAATGTACTTTCAAGATGGAGGGGCAGCATGGCGACCGACATTAGAACCCCTTACCCGTATGTATTTTCAATGGCATATTATACACTCACGAGAATACTTTATTACTTGAATGAAGTAAACTATTTTTTACACACAAACATTAAATGATTAGCCACACACATGGCAAACACAGATGTGAAAATCATAAAACACCACTATATTGTGTCTTTTGCTTGTTTAGTGTGCATTGGAGTGTTCAGCAGTTTGTCATAGCATTAACTTATACATGCATATGCACGAATACACTGTATACCAGTCTATGTCAAGTCAAGTCATATTTTTATTTATAGAGTGCTTTTTACAATACAGATTTTTCAAAGCAGCTTTACAGAGAGCATCACAGTCCAGCTTAAGTTCAGTGATGTTTCATTTAATGCAAATAAAAAAGTAATTTAGTTCATTATATATATATATATATATATATATATATATATATATATATATATATATATATATATATATATATATATATATATATATACACTCTAAAAAATGCTGGGTTGTTTTAACCCAATTTTGGGTCAAATATGGACAAACCCAAATGTTGAATTAAAAATGCAATTAATAAATTTAACCCAACAGCTGGGTTTGTCCATATTTGACCCAAAATTGGGTTAAAACAACCCAGCATTTTTAGAGTGTATATACATATATAAAGGTGCTCTGGGGTAAACTGTGATGTCATTGCAGGCAGATCAATATTATTGTTAAATATTAAATTGAATGTTAAAGCAAGCCTAGTATGTACAGTACAGAATGGTTGCTCAAATGATGAATTTTACACTGAATAATGACACTATTGTCTTGTTAGAGCTGCTTTACTGCAGAATTTGAAGTTGTTTTTATTGTGAACCTGCTGTGAAATCTATATTGAAATCTATATCTGTAATGATTCACAATGCACAGAGGAATCCATTTGCAGCTTTATTTAAACAAGGTCGTACAGGCAGGGTCAAAACGAGGCAGACAGGGCAATGCAGATCAGACAACAGGATAAACAGGAGACAGGCAAAGATCAGGGCAGGCAGCAATAATCGTGGTCAGTAAACAGTCCAAGTTCAGGCCAGGCAGATATCAGTCGTAGAAGAATCAAACAGTCCAAAGTCCAAAACCAGAAAACCAGAATCAGGATACAAACGCTCAGAAATGATCACCGGGGCAAATCAAGACTTCGCACTGGTGTGGTGTGTGGACGTGGCTTTTATGTGTGTGTGTTAATGGCGTGCAGGTGTGTGACGCAATCAGTCCCAGGTAAGCGGCATGATGGGAATTTGAGTTTGAAGCCAATGATCAGTATTCTGGTGAAGGCTCCCTCTGGTGGCGAAGAGGAGACAGAGCGGGAGCCTCCACTGTAACAGAGCCCCCCCCCCCCCCTGCGAGCGGCTCCTGACGCGAGGAGGCGGTTGTCGTCGGGGTCTCCCACGGGGTCGAGGGGCCGGTTTCTCCGGGTATGTCCTATGGAACTCTTCGGTGAGAGTGGGGTCCAGGATATCCCTTGAATTGACCCAGGACTGTTCCTCCGGACCGTACCCCTCCCAATCGACCAGATATTGGAGCATGTTACCCCGACGTCTGGAATCCAGCAATTTGTGCACTCTGTAGGCCTCCTCGCCGTCAACCAGAAAGGCAGGAGGGCCCTGAGAGGCGGCCCCCTCCTCCGTCTCTCCCCTCGGACCACCAGCGGGTTTTAACAGGGAAACATGAAAAGTGGGAGAGATACGATAGTTAGCGGGCAGGTCTAAACGGAATGAAACAGGTGATATTTGTCTTATAATTTGGAAGGGACCAACATACCTGGGACTGAGTTTGCGACATGGAAGTTTGAGGCGTAAGTCTCTGGTTGATAGCCATACCCATTGACCACTCTGGTATTCTGGAGCTGGGCGACGACGACGGTTGGCCTGGTGTTCCTGACGCCTGACAGCATGCCTCAGATGAGTGTGTGCTTGGTCCCAAACCTCTTCACTTTTGTGCAACCATTCTGTGACTGATGGGAGTTCAGTGGGCTCACCGGACCATGGAAAGAGAGGAGGCTGAAAACCCAGTATACATTTGAAGGGAGTGATACCAGTAGCAGGTTTGACCAAAGAATTTTGAGCATACTCAGCCCAGAATAAATATCTGCTCCAGTCATGTTGGTGTTGCTGGCAGTATGTTCTCAGGAAGCGGATGATGTCTTGATTAAGACGTTCGGTCTGACCATTGGACTGAGGGTGATAACCGGAAGTGAGGCTGATGTTCACGTTTAAATGTTTGAAGAATGCGGACCAGACTCTGGAAGTAAACTGAGGTCCTCTGTCAGATAATATATCTTCAGGTAGTCCGTAAAATCTGAAAACTTGGTTGCATAGGAGTTCAGCTGTTTCGAAGGCAGTGGGAAGTTTAGTGAGGGGAATGAGACGGCAGGCTTTGGAGAATCGATCCACTATTGTGAGAATTGTCGTGTGTCCTTGAGAATTGGGGAGATCTGTGATGAAGTCTATGGCAATGTGTGACCATGGTCGTTGAGGTGTTGGAAGGGGACATAGAAGGCCTGCTGGTAGTTTACGGGTGGATTTGGAAGTTTGACAATTGATACAGTTCTGGACATGTTTGATGGTGTCGGATGAGAGAGTGGGCCACCAAAATCGATTCTGCAGTAGTTGAATTGTGGCAGAGATACCAGGATGACCGGAGCTAGGGGTGGAGTGGACCTGATCGATGAGGCGAGATCGTAGTGCTTCAGGGACAAAGAGGAGATTGGCTGGACAGTTGCTGGGGGTTGGAGTCTGAAGGTTGGCCTGTTGGATCTCGGTTATGATGTCCCACTGGACTGGAGCTACTAAGAGGTTCTCGTGGATGATGTTTTCGGGGTTGTCTTTGTGGACTGCTTCTTCTGTTTGGCGAGAGAGGGCATCGGCTTTGACGTTCTTGGTGCCTGGGCGGTAAGTGACAGTGAAGTTGAAACGTGTAAAAAACAGTGCCCATCTTGCTTGACGAGGATTGAGGCGTTTGGCGGATCGGAGATACTCAAGATTTTTATGGTCCGTGAGAATGATGAATGGTTCTGACGCTCCCTCCAGCCAGTGTCGCCATTCCTCTAGAGCCAGTTTCATAGCTAGCAGTTCGCGATTCCCCACATCATAATTCCGCTCGGCTGGAGAAAGCTTGCGAGAGAAGAAAGCACACGGGTACATTTTGGCTGGATTTCCCTGTCGTTGAGATAATATGGCCCCCACTCCTGTGTTCGAAGCATCTACCTCCACAATGAACTGACGCTCTGGATCGGGATGACGTAGGATGGGTGCAGTGGTGAATCGGGTTTTCAACTCCTGAAAAGCCTGCTGTGCTTCGGGATTCCAGGCAATTCGAGAGCTATGACGTTTGGTTAAAGCTGTTAGTGGAGCGGCAATGAGACTGAAGTTTCTAATAAATCGTCGATAAAAGTTAGCAAATCCCAAGAATCTCTGTAATTCTTTGACTGTCTGAGGTAATGGCCAATCCAGCACTCCTTTCACCTTCTTGTCGTCCATGGCCACTCCTTCCTGACTGATGATGTAACCCAGAAATGAAACGCTAGTTTGATAAAACTCACACTTCTCGATCTTGGCATACAACTGGAACTGAATCAAACGTTGAAGTACGGATCTGACGTGTTGAATGTGTTCCTCCAGTGAGTTTGAGTAAATCAGGATGTCATCGATGTACACGATCACCCATTTGTCCAGCATGTCACGAAACACATCGTTCATAAAAGCCTGAAAGACGGAAGGACTGTTAGATAAGCCGAAAGGCATGACCAGATATTCATAGTGCCCACTAGTGGTGGAGAAGGCTGTTTTCCATTCATCCCCCTCTCGAATGCGGATCAGGTTATATGCATTACGTAGATCGAGCTTGGTGTAATATTGCGCCTGTCTCAGCTGTTCCAGTGCGGCTGGCACCAGAGGTAAGGGGTAACGATACTTAATGGTGATATCATTTAACCCACGATAGTCAATGCAAGGCCTGAGTCCCCCATCCTTCTTCTTGACGAAGAAAAACCCCGCAGCGGCAGGTGAGGTGGAAGGTCGAATGAACCCTTTGGCTGTCTCTTCTTCAATGTACTTTTTCATGGCTTCAGACTCAGGCTTTGATAGGGGAAAGATTCTGCCTTTAGGGGGTGTGGCGCCGGGCATTAACTCAATGGCACAGTCTGTTGAACGATGTTCGGGAAGTTGAGAAGCTTTTTCCTTACTGAAAGCTTCTGTGAGGTCGGAATAAACTGCCGGTAGCTCTCCTAGCTCATGGTTTTGGGTGTCTGGTTCTGGCTTGGAACAGGTCACTCTTTTGACTTTAGACAGACAATGGTTGTTACAGGTTTCACTCCAACGAATGATTTGTCCCTCCTTCCAGGAAATGTGTGGGTTGTGAGTGTGCAACCAAGGGTGGCCGAGGATGATGAAGTGATGTGGAGCGTGAATGACATAAAATTTAATCTGCTCGGAATGAAGAGAACCAATCTGCATTTGGACCTTCTCCGTTTCAAACTGGATTTTGCCGTCTCCGATGGGATGGCCATCTAGCGCCTCCACTGAGAAGAAAGAGTGACAAGGATTAAGTTTGAGTTTGATTTGGTTGGCGAATGTTTGAGAAATGAAATTTCCGGCTGCTCCAGAGTCTATGAGGGCTGTGGCTTCAATACACTGGTCTTGTATAGTTAAACGAATGGGGAGAGTGAAACTGGAGGGAGATCTTTGATATTGGTTTACTGAACTCACCGAAAGAGTGCGAGTTGGGGGTCGGACTGGACAGGAAAGCTTCATATGGCCGGATTGACCACAGTACATGCAGAGGCGATGTTGCAGTCTGCGTTCCCGTTCTTCTGGAGTGATATGCGTGAACCCGATCTGCATTGGTTCGTGAGTGTGAGCTGCCTCGAGTGATTGACGGATAGGTGCCCGGATGATGCGTCTGGAACGCATGAGATTATCGACTTGAATGGCCAGACTTATATACTCGTTCAAGCTCTTTCCTTCGTCTCGACAGGCTAATTCGGATTGAAGTTCAACAGAGAGTCCTTTCCTGAACAGCGTCTTTAAGGTGTCTTCGACCCAGTTCGTCTGTGCAGCGAGGGTGCGAAACGTAAGGGCATACTCGGCGGTGGTACTCTTTCCCTGGGTGAGATTTAGAAGCTGTTCTCCAGCGTCCCCTTTCTCAGAAGAGTGTTCGAAGACTTGACGAAACTGTTGAAGGAATTCTTGAAATGTGTTGAATGTAGACCCCTCTGGTTTCCAGACTGCCGTAGCCCACTCCAATGCCTTGCCCGTGAGCAGGGAACAAACGAATGCAATGCGACTGGCTTGAGTGGAATATAATGCCGGTTGCTGGTCGACGAAGAGTGTGCATTGCAAAAGAAATCCCTTGCATCTGGTCGGATTACCGTCGAATTTGTCAGGAAATGCGAGTCGGGGATTTACTGCTGTACTCACGGCTTCGGTGGGAACACTCGGTGGTGGTGTTGGTGTAGCAGGTGCGCTAGGCACAATACCCACAGCAGTGCGAAGCTCCTGCATACCCTGTACGAGCTGTTCAGTGAGCGTGGTCAGGTGACTGAGCTGATGGTGATGTAAATCCAAACGAGACGCTTGGGAGGTGAGTTCAGACGTGAGTTCCATGACGGCTGCTGGATTGTTTAGTGGCGAAGTCTTCTGTAATGATTCACAATGCACAGAGGAATCCATTTGCAGCTTTATTTAAACAAGGTCGTACAGGCAGGGTCAAAACGAGGCAGACAGGGCAATGCAGATCAGACAACAGGATAAACAGGAGACAGGCAAAGATCAGGGCAGGCAGCAATAATCGTGGTCAGTAAACAGTCCAAGTTCAGGCCAGGCAGATATCAGTCGTAGAAGAATCAAACAGTCCAAAGTCCAAAACCAGAAAACCAGAATCAGGATACAAACGCTCAGAAATGATCACCGGGGCAAATCAAGACTTCGCACTGGTGTGGTGTGTGGACGTGGCTTTTATGTGTGTGTGTTAATGGCGTGCAGGTGTGTGACGCAATCAGTCCCAGGTAAGCGGCATGATGGGAATTTGAGTTTGAAGCCAATGATCAGTATTCTGGTGAAGGCTCCCTCTGGTGGCGGAGAGGAGACAGAGCGGGAGCCTCCACTGTAACAATATCTCTGTTTCTGTATTTGCTTATATATATATATATATATATATATATATATATGTGTGTGTGTGTGTGTGTGTGTGCGCACATATATTACACATGTATATATATATATATATATATATATACTGTATAGGTATACTGTATATATACATACAGTACATATATTTACACTCCAAACAGAGATGCAAGGGGGTACATATTTTCTTTATTTCTGAAAGTTTGGATTAATAAGTAAAGCTTTTAGTGTTTTCACACATGATAATTGGGCGTAGGTAATTGGGAAATGATTGCGGTGTTTTCCAAATGAAACAAAAGAGCTGTTAGCTTTGAATGAAGTGTCTAACGTAGAGAAGTATTTTTTTAAGAATGGAATCATTTTGTCTGAAAATTATGAAAAAGTGGAGAAATATAAATGTAAAATAGCAATTTGTAAGCTGCATGTCTACACAGAAAACTGACTTTAAAAAATAAACCTACCCTGAGGAGTAAATGTAGTAAGGATTGTAGCAACTAACCCCAGTGTCCTGGAAAATGGAACAGATAAAAAAAAAATTCTAAAATATTCTTTCAATATATCCAAGTAGTTATGGCATACATGGTGGGATATACACACACACAATGGGTTAGGGAATTTATGGTTGGCGTGCATTTTTGTATAATTTCTTGCAATTTTGTTTGTTGTATCATCTACCTTTTTCATAAAAATGATAAAGAAAACATGAAATATTTCGAACCATAATCGCCCATGGCCATAATTTTTCACAGTAGCTTTTAAGCAAGGTCATTTAGAAAAGTTATTGTTTGACTGACCTTGAACAGCCTCAAAGTGTTGCTGTGCTTTGTCAGTTGCTCTTGTTTTGTGTTTATAGTGTAAGCAGCCAAATGAGAAAGCATAGGGGCTCTCCAGAAATCATCAACTCAGGACAAACAAACTCCGCCTTTTCACACTTTTCCTATAAAGAGCAAACATGTCTGGTTTGCACACTTTTGGCTACTTTATCACCTGTGATTTAAAAACATGGTCTCCCAAGGACTTCAGATTATGGGCATGGTCACGGCCATGCTGGGTTGGCTGGGGGTCATTGTCGTGTGTGCTTTGCCCCAGTGGAGGGTGTCTGCGTTTATTGGAGCCAACATTGTCACAGCACAGATCATCTGGGAGGGCATGTGGATGACCTGTGTGGTGCAGAGCACTGGACAAATGCAGTGTAAAGTTTACGACTCCATGCTGGCTCTCAGTTCCGACCTTCAAGCCGGCCGGGCCATGATCATCATCTCCATTTTGACCGGACTCTTTGGAATTATCATTTCTATGGCTGGTGGGAAGTGCACCAACTGTATTGAGGACCCAGGGTCTAAAGCAAAGGCGTGCATCATTGCAGGGATTTTCTTCATTGTCTCTGGACTTCTTTGTCTGATCCCAGTTTCGTGGTCAGCAAGTACGATCATACAGAACTTCTATAATCCGTTGATGATAGAGGCCCAGCGGAGAGAGTTGGGTGCAGCTCTGTATATCGGCTGGGGATCTGCTGGGTTGCTCTTACTAGGAGGAGGAATACTTTGTTGGAGCTGCCCACCAAAGCAAGAACGCATCTACAACCCCAAGTTCTCCGCTGTGAGGTCCAGTTCAACAAGAGAATTTGTCTGAGACGCAGAATCCACATGACTGGCCTTAAAATGCACTCTTGTAACTGCAGGTCAAATTACTGTATGTCAACAATTCATCTGTGGAATCACTTGAGTATAACATTTTCAATCTCCCAAGCAATGAATATCTTCAAGAAAGAGATAATTCTGCAAAATTATGTACTTTTATATGTTGGCAAGTGCTAGAAACATCATGGCGTTGATCATCTGAGAATGTTTGAATTGCTAAAATGTATATCTTAAATGGATGGGATTATATATATAGGTTTATTTAAAATGACAATGATACCTTTTGTATTGTTTGGTAATTTGTCATGTGTATTATGTTTTTAAGGTTTTTTTTTTTTTTGTCATAATGTACTACCATTAATAAATAACATTGTATCCCAAGTCTTCAGACTGGTATTAATTAAAACATATATCCCTAGTTCATATAACTCTTGGGCAACAGCACACTTTGTGAAATATAATTTCACAATGTTTTCTCTAAAAATAAAAAATACATTTAAATCTGATGGCAAATTCTGAAACCTAATCATCAAAATGTCAGAAAATTTCTCTCTTGGCTCTTTGTAACTAGCGTATGCACTGGCTTCTTTAATAAACAATATTTTCATGTTTCACATTCATTGGAGTGTCATTGCTCTTTTAAGTGAGCAATGACTGTTTTAACTGCACATTATTAGAGTCTAATTTTAGTGATGTAAACTCAAGGCTTGTACTGAGTAATGGGTCCAAATTATAGACTCTGTTAAGATCCTTTAGAATGCACTTAAAGCAAGTCTATAACTTTGTAACCCAATATAAAGTGTAAACATTCCAAAAAGTAGTGGTTACATTGTCTGTAAAACACTGCTTTAGCTCAAGACAATTTTTTTTTTTTTTACAAATTAGTAATAGAGGGAATGCATTGACGTCACTTTCCCACCGGAACAACCCCCCTCAGCCTGACTGAGTGGCAAAAGATCTGCTGCGTGACTGGATTTAATAGGGGAAACTGCGACAATGCGGGTAAAACGAACAATTTTATCAATTTAAACTAAATGTTGGACTCAATATAGTGTTCCTTACAAATAACTAAAGATCCAGTGATCCATGGATATTGACATGCAGCCAGGAATCGTGTTGCCTGACATTTATGTTTGCCTGATTTCGACACCGGGGAAATAAAAGCAATATAGACCTAAACATAAAGCAAATTTACCTGTGAACGCTTTATATAAATACATTATATGTAGGTCTAAATCCTGGTGTCATATAGTCCAGCCCTAAAACTTTTTTTTTTGGTCAGTGTTTATTAAAAAACATCCAATAATGCAGAATATTCAATGATAAATATTTAATTGATGAATTGTTAATATATATATAACAATACAAAATATATGAGTATGGTTTTACACCTAAATTCAGCATATTAACACAAACTGATAACTGAAAATCCACCTTTTTCTGACAGGAGTCCAGTTGTTTCTGTGAATTGCAGCGATCCATTTGCTCCTCTTTCTATAGCAGTCTGTAAAAATATACCTCAGATTTTTTGTCAAATCTAGTTGAAATCAGATGTTTTGTCAAATCTACAGTCAATCGCAAAGCTCTTTCCCACTTTATATGTTGTGTTTGTTTTCCACAACATTCACGCTGAAAACAATCACTTGGCACTCCGGCCGACGGTGATGTCACGCGCCTCTATACTGTAATAATATACAGTTTTTACAGCATTTCACCTCTTTCAAATATTAATTTAATTTCAAATCTTGTGTTAAACACTATTTGTTCATTTGTAATTAATTTCCACTCATCTGAGAGAATCTTCAAATCTTTGACATATCTTTGAGAGACTGAAAAGACTGAACCGGTTTGGAAAGCAAAATGCAGATCTTCGCGGAATGGCTGCATATTTTAAGAATCTTGTTCAGCGGGTTTAAAACAAACAACTCTGCAAGACTCCTCCCAAACGTGGATCTGTGTCAAACAGGCCATCACTTCCTGCTTGTTTCTCACACACTCATGGATTACGAGCAGACCAACAGCTGATTTTGATTGTGACAACACCATGGGAAGGATTGCTAAAGAGGTTTCTGGCCAGACCCTGTGCTTCATTGGTTTTGTTGGTATATGTGTCTGTTGTGGCATCCCATTATGGCGTGTCACTTCGTACATTGGTGCCAACATCGTCTCCGGCCAGATTGTGTGGGACGGCTTGTGGATGAACTGTGTAATGCAGAGCACAGGACAGATGCAGTGTAAAATCCAAGACTCAATAATGCGGCTGACCCAGGACTTGCAAGCGGCACGTGCGCTGACCATCATCGCGATAGTGATCGGCGCCATTGGGATGTTACTGACGTTTGTGGGTGGCCAGTGCAGTAGCTGTCTGAAGAAAGAGTCCTCCATGGCTAAAGTGCTGATCCTGGGTGGCATCCTCTGCATTGTAGCCGGAGTCGCCTGTCTTATTCCGGTCTGCTGGTCATCAGCTGTAACCATCTCAGATTTCCAGAGTGTTCTCACAATCGAGACACAAAAGAGGGAGCTTGGGGCATCCATATACATTGGCTGGGGCGCCTCAGCATGTCTTCTGTTGGGAGGGATCATTCTGTGTACTTCCTGTCCACCAAGTGAAGATATGTATCCAAATTACCCCGGCATGTACCCCTACCAAGGACCTATGTATGCACCTCCAGGAGCTTACATGCCTGCTAACACATATGCACCTAGTGTAGCATATTCTGGAAATTACGCTCCTAACAAACCTTATCCACCCCCAGGTTACTCAACTGTTCCGGGACAATATCTTTAGCTAATGGAACGTTTCTTTGACTCTCATCTTCTAAAACTGTGTTCCTCAACATTTTTGAATGCAATCTGTACTTACTTTCAGTGTTTGATTGAATAAAATGTATCCAACCACAAATCTAATTAGTGACCTGTTTGGAATGTCATATTCTCTGCAAGCCTTTGAATGATGATTTGGAAGAACCTGTTTGTCCACTTCCTCCACTCATTCCAGTCCAGGGATTTTGTAATGCTAATTGGCATATGAATACATGTATGTTTCAACAAAGTGGGTAATATTTGTGAGTACCTCTGTGTTGGTCACTTTCTGTAAATCAAGCATTTTTTTTTAATGAATATAGCTTTGGATTTTAATAAATTATCTTGTCAATAAATGCATTTCTGAAACATTACAAATGGTTTTATATTGTCATTTCTACATTTATCCTTTGTTTGTTGATTAATTAAAACTTGAGCAATAAACCTTTTTTTTCGCTCAGCCTCTAAAATGCCTCTTTAATTTTTGTTAATTTTAATTTTTGAAACTAATTGAATGTGGACAGTGTAGCATTGGTTTAATTACCTAGACTGAGCTGGTTTTTCTCCATTCTGCCACCTGATGGAGTTTTGGTTGTCTTTTACCACCTTTCTTGCCACTGTCTTGGCTTGCTTAGTTGGAGACATTAAATGTAACATTTAATTTATTATTCAACAATATTATTGATCTGCCCGCATGGACACTATTATACTAGAAGTGAAATGGCTATATGCTGTATACAGTAAAATGAACTAAATTAATAACTTTTTTAAAAAACAAAAATGAAACATCACTGAACTTAAGCTGGACTGTGACACTATTTTCTTCTGAAAACAAACTTTTTTTTGCACCATTTTCCTGTTATCTCTGTAAAGCTGCTTTGAATCAATCTGTACAAAAAAAGTGCTAAATGTGACTTTACTCGACTTTAGTTTTTAACAGTATTAAGAAAAGAAAGCTAACCAAAGTGTAATGTCAAAAAGAATTGACTTCATCTGGCCATCAAAACACTTAGCTGTATTTTTAGCTTCATATTTTGTTGTTTTGAGTCTCAACAAGGCTTGCGGTTAATAACAACCCAATCCTTTCTGTTGATGACTTGCCTCATTTGTATTCATGACATGGCCATTGTTCAGTTCCTTGCCGATGTGCATCTCATCGAAACTGGCCACAGTATCAACATTCCCTTCTGAGGAATCTGGTCAGGCTTGAAAATTTACCTTAACCTAGTTTCAGGTCCATCCAACTTGGACTCCTCCCCTTCGTCTGAGAAAATCTTAAAACTCTGAAGGGAGGACCAGAAGTCATTTCTACGATAAAGAGAGGAGCGAACATTTTCAAGCCAACGAAGCCAAGCAAACAAGAGAAAAATGGTGTCTATGTGCCGACAGATACTGGGCATGTCCCTAGGAATTATTGGTTTCATCGGAGCTATTGTGATTTGTGCCCTTCCTATGTGGAAGGTGACCGCATTCATTGGAGCCAATATTGTGACCGCACAGACCATCTGGGAAGGCTTGTGGATGAACTGTGTGGTACAAAGCACAGGACAAATGCAGTGCAAAATCTACGACTCTCTCTTGGCCTTACCTCAGGACTTGCAGGCTGCTCGGGCACTTGTGATCATCGCCATCATTGTGTGCGTCTTTGGGATCATCATGGGAATTGCCGGTGGAAAATGTACCAGCTTTGTCGAGGGTGAAAGCACAAAGGTGAAGGTGGCTATTGCTAGTGGTGTAATCTTCATCATCGCTGGAGTGCTGGTTCTGGTCCCCGTCTGTTGGTCAGCTAACACCATCATCAGGGATTTCTACAACCCCTTGCTCACAGATGCTCAAAGAAGGGAGATGGGACCTTCTCTCTATATTGGATTTGGTGCAGCGGCACTGCTGATCCTGGGAGGAGGTATACTGTGCAGCTCCTGCCCACCTAAGGAGGACAACTACGGCGTCAAGTACTCTCAGCCACGGTCCGTTGCCACCAGCAAAGCCTACGTCTGAAAGAGATCAAGCACACTAAGACTTTTTACTTATAAAGACTCTCTTTTTTCCCCTGTAAAACCTCTTTATTCCCAGCTGTGGATATTTTTTTCCCCAAGGAGAAACAGTAGAAGGACAGTGTCTGAAATGACATATGGTGTATATTCTGAGGTTTTGTGCTGTTGTTATACAGATCACTGAAAGAGAAAATTGTGAATGTATAATGTGATGAGAGGAATCCAACTCAGGGAAGCAACAGAGATCTGTTTTTCATAAACAAGCCATTCTTGCAATTTATGTTTAAAATAACAACAGTAATGGTTTTATTAATCAGAAAATTAAAGATATCTAACTGTTAATAAAAAATATGTGAAAAAATATGCTAAAAACAATGGGTTTTTTCACATTGTCTTTGGTTTTATAAAATGTGTGTTAACCTTCTTATCAAGTTGTTTTAGTAATATAAATTAGCATTTTTTGCACAAAGATGTCTTGATGATTAAATTTGTCTGTTTTTTGTTATTAAAATAAATTGTTCTGTAAAACAACTTATTGATACTGACATTATTTTATAATAATACTTTGACAATATTTTCTCACGAATCAGATCATGCTGGCCTCAGATAAAACTGCTGAAAAACTCAACAGAGATGTTGGCAAAAATCTCTTGCAAAAACAGCTGAGCAATATTGCTGTAAAACAAAGGTAACACTTTGTTTCGATAGTCCAATTTAGACATTCTCCTAACTATAAGAAACTTTTCAACTACATGTCAACTAACTATCATTAGAGTATTAGTAGACTGTCTGCTTAATATCTGCTAACACTTGATTTTGTTGGTCCCCAACAGACATTCAACTTAGTAACTTGGCGATTACAAGTAAATTTATTCTCCTAAGCCAAAGCCAAACACCTAACACTCTACTGACAGTCTCCTATAATATACTAATACTCTAATGAGAGTTAGTTGACATGTAGTTGAAAAGTTACTTATAATTGGTAGAAGTGACTATCGAAATAAAGTGTAACCAAAAGGGTGGTTTCCTAAATAACATGAACTCAATAAAAAAAAATCTATTTTTATTGGGTGAATAGATACTGTATATGATATCACTTTACCTTGGTAGGGGTTCATGCCTTTGCAATTTTTGGATACATATCTTCTATCACTTTGTTGTGCACCAGGCATTTGCACCAGCAAATCAGCAAGCAGTCCTAATAAGTTGTTGGAACTGTGCATTTGAAACATTATTATTATGGCAATAATAGAGCTATGCTAACACTTTAAAACATTATTAGGGCCCAAGCACAGAAGGTGTAGGGCATAGAGGCCTGAACCAGAGGCACTAAAGCCCCATTGTTTTTAGCATATTTTTTCACTATTATTATTATAACATATCCACATAACATTCACATAACATATCCAAATTTATTTGTTGCTGTGGGTGACACAGATTTTGTTTAATATTCACAATTTTGGTAGGGTAATTATAGCCCCTTTAAAAAAAGGTTTTTGCCTTTTAATAGGATAGAACAGGGGATAGACAGGAAGTGAGGTGAGACGACGGAACTGGGAAAAGTCCACGAGCCGGGATTCGAACTCTGGTCGCCAGAAGCATAACAACGCTACATGTCGGCACACTTGCCCATGAGGCTATCGGTGCCGACTACACAAACGGTCTTTACTGGTAAATTACTGGTAAATAACCAGTAAGAGATCATGTGTGAACAGGACCTTTTCAAAAATAACGATAAATTGGTTCCAGCAATTTAACAGTAAGGGAAGTTGTTACATTACCAGTAAATTACAGGTAATGTGCTCTGTGTGACAGCAGAATGAAGATTACCGGTATGATCATGTATGAGGTCAGAGTGCACTGATTTAAGAAGTCTGCTTTGAGCCAATTGTCACCTTTGTCACCTTTATTTATATAGTGTTTTTTTTTTTGTTTTTTTTTTACAATACAGATTGTTTCAAAGCTGCTTTACTGCGATAACAGGAAAATAATGCAGATTGGATCAGAAATTGGATCAGTTATCAGTTGGATACTATTATGTACGTCTCGGGTCTTTAAGAGGAAAAATGCATTCTGTTTGACCCTTATGACTTCCACTGAGATGTCAAAAAAAGTAGTCAAATTTAACAGATAGTGAAACTAAAGCACTTCTCCTTATGCGGGTGGATGAAGACAACGGTGCAATGTTTAAAGATCACTTCCGATGACTGACATCACAGAATTTACCAGTATTTTGGAGCTTATGTGTGAATGGTCTCTTACCAATAAAAAGTCAAACACCAATGCTTGTGTGAGCAGTATATTTGTGCATTAACTGATAAAGTAATTCAGGTAATTTGATGGTAATATACCAGGATTGCTGTGTGAAAGGGGCTATTGTCCCCAACATTACAACTGACAAAGGGAGGTAGGATATTTGTAACAAATTAAATTGCCCTTTTCACTCTTTTACTAAATTGCTTCAGATGTTTTTGTAATAATGGCAAAAAAGTATAGATTTAAAATTCTAGAAATTTTTGATCTCGTTGCCAATGGCAACACATCAAACGTGTATCCTTTTTATGTTTAGTCATTTAGTCTTTTTAGGGTACTTGCCGTGCTTTAATATTCATGATCTTTTGCACACTCGTCAAAGTCATCTCCTATTACGGCTTAACAAAGGTTAATTCATGGACACATAGAGGGGGCTCTATAGCGGCACCTAGAAATGGGCATGTTCAGGGGACTCTATAGCAAATACTTTTTTTAGCTACGGTCACCGAGCTTTGCACATATATAGATCTCATCAAGCCGTACAACTTTCGCACCACGGACATTAGCTCTACCAAACAGGAAGTCTAACATTTTTTTTAATGGTATACTGTGGCGTTTCAGATACTCCTCCTGGGGGACTCTTGTGACTTCCATCAAACACAAGTAAAATCATGCCAAGACACTGAAGACTTTGATGCAAAAAAACCCCCAAAAAACAGTAAAATTATGCCAAGACATTGGAATTGGGTTTTTGATATTTTGAAAACATGATGGGAGGGGCAAGGAACGGGGGACTCCTGCCTTCTTCTTTACTCTCCCCCCCTCTCGTCTCTGTCGGTCCTCTTGCTTCCGTATCCTTTTCTCTTGCCTCGTCTATCTCAGGAGTACCCCCCGGCCTGCGAGGGTACTAATGTGGGTATGTGGCGAGCAGGATGAGGACGAGGGCCGCGAGAGAACAGCACGTCTTTACTTTCATTTTTGTATTGGTTTATTTTATTATTAAAGCTGTTAAATGTTTGTCAGTTAAATGTTTCTGCTCTTCCACCAGACTGGTTTGCATTCACGAATAACGAACTGTAGCCTGATATGAACCAGCCCCAACTTAAGAAACGAATGGAGACGTAACACTGCTATGTGTTGTTTACCTGATTATAATCAGTGTGCATCCTGTTTAAAAAGCACTGATGCCTAGCCCTCTTTTATCCAGTTGTACACTTTGCCCTGGCTATAGATTATAATACAGTGTGAGGGCCCTTCCTCCCCTGTGACAGGGGGACCCCTCACTGGTTTTGTTTTTGTGAGATTGAACTGACTGCCTTGTTTATTAAATAAGTGTAAAAACACTAGATTACAAAATCACTATAAAGGCTGGTTGATATATGTGGTTGTTAGGACATCCTCATTCATACGCATCTCACAGAAATGAACTGTGTCCCACATTCCCTACTGTGGAATCTGGTCAGGTTTAACCTGGTTTTAGGTTGATTCAACTTGGACTCCTCCCTTTGGTCACAATCATAAAGGTTGGAACATTCTGAAGGCTAGGAACAGAAGTAATTTCTAGGATTAAGAGAGGAGCGAACACTTTCGAGCCAAAGAAGCCAAGCAAACAAGAGAAAAATGGTGTCTATGTGTCGACAAACCCTGGGCATTTCCCTAGGCATGATTGGTTTCATAGGAACTATTGTGATTTGTGCCCTTCCTATGTGGAAGGTGACAGCATTCATTGGTTCTAATATTGTGACTGCACAGATTTTCTGGGAAGGCTTGTGGATGAACTGTGTGGTCCAAAGCACAGGACAAATGCAGTGCAAAATCTATGACTCCCTCTTGGCCTTACCTCAGGACTTGCAGGCTGCTCGGGCACTTGTGATCATCGCCATCATTGTGTGCGTCTTTGGGATCATCATGGGAATTGCCGGTGGAAAATGTACCAGCTTTGTCGAGGGTGAAAGCACAAAGGTGAAAGTGGCTATTGCTAGTGGTGTAATCTTCATCATCGCTGGAGTGCTGGTTCTGGTCCCCGTCTGTTGGTCAGCTAACACCATCATCAGGGATTTCTACAACCCCTTGCTCACAGATGCCCAAAGAAGGGAGATGGGACCTTCTCTCTATATTGGATTTGGCTCAGCTGCACTGCTGATCCTGGGAGGAGGTATACTGTGCAGCTCCTGCCCACCTAAGGAGGACAACTACGGCGTCAAGTACTCTCAGCCACGGTCCGTTGCCACTAGCAAAGCCTACGTCTGAAAGAGATCAAGCACACTAAGACTTGCAAAGACTCTTTTTCTCCTCGTAAAACCTCTTCATCCCCACCTATAGACTTTTTTCCAAGGAGAAACAGTAGAAGAACAGTGTCTGATATGACATATAGTTGACATACTGAGGTTTTGTGCTGTGGTTGTACAGATCACTGAAAGAAAAAAAAATGAATGTATAATGTGATTAGAGTAATCCAACTCAGGGAAGCAACAGCCATCTTTTTTCATAAACAAGCCATTCTTGCAATTTATGTTTAATATGACAACAATCATATTTTTATTAATCATAAAATGAAAAAAAAAATATATATATATATATAACTGTTAAACACAATGTCTATTGTTTTATTCAAAAAAGTTGTATTTTGGGGGGTTTCATAGATTAGCATTTTTTGCACAATGATCATTAAATGTGTCTTACTATTTTGTTATTAAAATGAACAGTTCTGTAAAACAACTTATTGTATTAAACATTTCATAATAGTTTGACAATACTGAATATTCTAACATCAAAGAAAACTTCAGATCATGCTTGAAGGTCATGGTGGCTAAACTGTTGAAAAACTCAACAGATGTTGGCAAAGATCTCCTGTAAAACAGTTTGTGCAGTTTTTTTTAACATTTTACTGTAAGAAATAATAAACAACTATAGGTATGTTCAGTCTGTTTATACTTCATTTTTTTCTTACATAACTTGAACTCAATGAAAAATAAATTAGATATTATATCGTGAATAGATATTATATGATATTCTATCACTTTGTTGTGCACCAGACATTTGGACAAGCAGATCAGCAAGGAGTCTTAATAAGCTGTTGGAAGAGTGCATTTATTAGAATTGTGTTTTGAACATGCAATAACTTTAATGGGATCATTATAATATGTGATAATATGATCATTTTGTAATATTAGTCAGTAAGCTAAAAAAAAAACCCACTAGATCACTAAATGAATTTTTATGTAGCAAAATTTGGGAGGAGCACGTTCAGGTAATCAAGAAGAAGCCGGTATGAAGCTTTTCTTCACCTGTCTCACGACAAGTATCTCAGCATCCCTCCACCCCATCACCTCACACTCGGCTGGGTCTACCCCAGTATAGGGGGGAGTAGTCTGGGTACGGGCAAAATTCTGAGCTCGGAGCCGGACAGCAAGCCAAACACGTATAAATACAATTTATTTAGCAATTAGATTTCATGTACGTGTGAACTCGTGAAATCGAGGCTTGGTTGATATCCAAAGGTTTTTCAGTTGATGAACTGGTTCATTTGCATTTATACAGTGACGTGTAGCTTGTTTACCTCTGTGGTTTACCTCGTCTATGTACTTCCTGTTTTGGTTTGCTAATTCTTCCGTGTTATCAGTATTAAGGTGGTTGTATCTCCTGTGTTCTTCTTTTCCCCCTGAAGTGTATTAGTGAAGTTCACAACATGATTTTGGGAGGAGTGAATCTAATCTTTCAATTAACTGCTGTAGCATATAAGCAGCTACTCCCCTTGCTCTTGCAACTCAATCAGTTGTTTTGGCATCCCTCCACCTCCCCAACTCCACCAACATATTTTAGGTATCTTGCTGCTATACTCATCATTCAACCATTAGTAGCCTCACTTGGGGGTATATGTAAGCTCAAAGGTGAAGCTGCTTCCTCGAGCCCCTAGCTGCACTGTGGACAGCAAGCCAAATTTGCTTAACCTTATTAATTTAAAGATTATAGGGGCAAAGGAACTCGTGAGTTTAGTTTGATAATCCCAGCTTGGAATTTGGCCCAAACATTTTTTAACAGTTTATTACTGTTAAAATACAATTTGTGGGTGTGCCATTTTAATTTGAACCTTTAACCCTTTCAACCCCACAGGAACATGCTGTAGTGTTCACACTACAAAGAGAAAAAGTAACACTGAAGCAGTGTTGCAGTGAGATAATTAAGTGAATATGTAAGAAGAATCAATGAAGGAAAAAGGAAGAAGAACAAAAAAGAGACAATAACTGCAACTGACTTCCAGAAATTGCACATTTTTACACTTATAACTAACCAGTTTGACTTTATTTCTGTTATACATCTTGAGAATCTCTTATTGAGAATTATCAGAGGTTTAGATATTAATCTTTTATTGAAAATATTTGGTTTGAATTACCATTATGGTGATCAGTGTTTACTTATTTGGGGTCTTGATCCTTGACATTTTAAAACCATTTTTTTTCTTGTGCTGCTTTAAATGTTTTTGCAAACCACATTTATGGCAAAACTTGTTAAACCCATAAACATAAAATATAAAATTAAAAGACACAAAGTGGGATCAGACAAGGTCATGGCATCATACCAACACAGCCAGAAACACCTGATCAAATTCCTCTTGGCTTTGTCTTGCCATGACAACTGTGCTTTTTAAACACACAGTTACAGCAGCCAGAAAAAAATGCAAATGTTAAAAAGTCAAGGGTCAAGAGCCCTTAATGGTGACTAAATACTTTTAGTATTTTAAATAAAACACCTAAACCATTGTTAAATCTTAACAAGAACTTCTGTACATGTATGAAATAAACTGGTTTGTGATCTGGTTTCACACTCAGTGTGCCTGGAAGTCAGTGTAGTTCTCATGTTTCTGCTTATTCTTCTCTTTTTTTCTGTTCTTGTTTCTATGTCCTTAATCTGCTTGTCAGCTGTTTATCAGTGTCTGAATGAATTCACTTATTTTAATGAAAAAAGAAGTGGACTATATTTTCCATTCTCTCAAGTGGACTATATTAGTGAATGAGATTATGAGGTTTGATTTGGGACACTTTGATGCTACTTTCTTGAAAATGACAAATAATTTCCCAGAATGCATTGTTTTCTATGGTGTAATACTGTTTTATTTGAAAATAGTATGGTACTCTCAGAATTTTGCCATTGCCGTTCAAACAGTACATTTATTTGAAGTGCAATAATAGAGTTACTTTAACACTTTAGCTTATTAGTTTTTTGTAAGATTGGATTGACTGCCAAAAATAAAATTATGCTGTTCAGTGGAGAGAGAGAACCCAGTGGTGGATGGAGATGATTTTGAAATATTAGCCAGCAAGCTTCTTTACTAAATAAAATTAGTGTAAAATCACTAGATCTATTTAATTTGTAACCATCCTTTAATACAAGTTGATTCAGCTCTTCTAGGGAAGGCAATTGTCATGTTTACATTTAGAACAATATTAAGTTATTAATTTGGTCAAATTCTGATTATGTATATAGGCCATAGTAATATAAACAGGTTGATATGGAAAACATGATTTTGATGGACCTGTTTGAGACCTCTGTGCCCAGGGCATGCTAACAATGCTAATGCATCCCTGAGATTCATGTGCACACATTTCAGTAAATTGGCTCATTTCAGGAAATGAGGTTTGGCACAGCAAAAGTTGTTTTGCTGAAGCTTTGTCTAAACTGGTTAAACAACTAGCAATGGCTGTCTGAATATTAACAACTGGATGTGGGTGACGTTAATTTTGAAAAATATCCATCCATCCATCCATCCATCTTCTAACGCTTATCTGGGGCCGGGTCGTGGGGCAGCAGTCTAAGCAGAGATGCCCAGACTTCCCTCTCCCTAGACACTTCCTCCAGCTCTTCCGGGAGCACACCGAGGTGTTACCAGGCCAGCTGGGAGACAAAGTCAATCCAGCTTGTCCTAGGTCTTCCCTGGGGTCTCCTCCCAGTGGGACGTGCCCGAAACACCCTCCCGGGAAGGCGTCCAGGAGGCATCCGGAACAGATGCCCGAGCCAACTCAGCTGACCCCTCTCGATATGGAGGAGCGGCTCTACTCTGAGCTCCTCCCGAGTGACCGAGCTTCTCACCCTATGTCTAAGGGATTGCCCAGCCACTCTGCGGAGAAAGCTCATTTCGGCCGCCTGTATCCGGGATTTTGTCCTTTCGGTCACGACCCAAAGCTCAGGTCGTAGGAACGTAGATTAGAGTAGGAATGTAGATTGACCAGTTAATCAAGAGCTTCGCCTTCACTCAGCTCCTTCTTCACCACGACAGGCCGGTACATCGACCGCATTACTGCAGAAGCTGCACCGATCCGTCTGTCAATCTCCCATTCCATCCTTCCCTCACTCGTGAACAAAACGCCCAGATACTTAAACTCCTGAGGAAGGATCTCTCCAAGCAAGCCACCCTTTTCTGACTGAGGACCATGGCCTTGAATTTGGAGGTGCTGATTCTTATCCTAACCGCTTCACACTCAGCTACAAACCGTCCCAGTGCATGCTGAAGGTCCTGGTATGAAGGGGTCAACATGACAACATCATCCGCAAAAAGCAGAGACGAAATCGTGTAGTCCCCAAACCTGACACCCTTCGGGGCCTGGCTGTGCCTAAAAATTCTGTCCATAAAAATTAAGAACAAAACCGGCGACAAAGGGCAGCCCTACCAGAGTCCAACATGCACCGGGAAGAAGCCTGACTTATTGCCGGCAATGCAAACCAAGCTCCTGCTTTGGTCATACAGGGACCGAACAGCAAAGGACCCCCGGACCCCATATTCCCCATAGTCAGATTGGATCAGAACAATCAGAATATTATCCAGTTCCATCTGGTTGAAGATCGGAGTCATCACGCGCGTATGGAGACGAGTGTGTTGAGGATCAGTGCCGTGGGCTGTCATGTCGATGAGGCCTTCACAGGGGAGAGTCTAGTTGACACAATCGCGGGTCCTTCATTTGATTTGGACGCGGCCCGGATACAGCTGACAACATCATGCTTTGTGGTTGTGTCAAGGTGCAGGTCCTTTATCTGGTCTGGATACAGCCCAGATCCAGCTGACTACATCATGCGTTGTGGTCGTGTCTAGGTGCAGGTCCTTCATCTGGTCTGGATACGGCCCAGATCCGGCTGACTACATAATGCGTTGTGGTCGTGTCTAGGTGCAGGTCCTTCATCTGGTCGGGATATGGCCCAGATCCAGCTGACTACATCATGCGTTGTGGTCGTGTCTAGACGCAGGTCCTTCATCTGGTCTGGATACGGCCCAGATCCGGCTGACTACATTTATGCGTTGTGGTCATGTCTAGGCGCAGGTCCTTCATCTGATCTGGATACGGCCCAGATCCGGCTGACTACATCATGAGTAGTTGTCGAGTCTAGGCGCTAATCCTTCATCTGATCTGGATATGGCCCAGATCCGGCTGACTACATCATGAGTAGTTGTCGAGTCTAGGCGCTAATCCTTCATCTGGTCTGTATAGGGCCCAGATCCGGCTGACTAGATCATGCGTTGTGGTCGTGTCTAGGCGCAGGTCCTTCATCTGGTCTGGATACGGCCCGGATCTGGCTGACTACAGTAAACCTCGGAATAAACCTCGGAATAAAAAGAGAGATTAATCTACTGCAATAAACCTCGGAATAAAAAGAGAGGTTAATCTACTTGCAGACGATTTTGATATTCTAGGTATTATCAACTGGCCGGAATTTTAAGATCGCTTTAGAAGTGACGGACTATAATGCGTTTATAGCTCGCTCAAGTACTGGGGAGCTAAACCATTCATACCCCTTTTCCACCAACAAGAATCAGGTGCTGGTTCAGAGCTAGAGCTAGTGTCAGTTCGGAGTTGGTTCGACTGAAGAGCTTTCAAAGAACCAGTTCGCCTTTCCACATGTGTTTTGGTGGTGGAGCTGGCGCTTTGGTGGTCGAAAAACAAAGAACCGATTTGAAACTAGGCTGTAGGTTCGGAGCGAACCAGCACCAGCTCTACCTTGGTGGAAAAGAGGTATCAGTGCTTTGTAAATAATCAGCTGAGTACCCGTCAGATGCAGTGTAAAATCTATGACTCCAGGCTGGCACTGAGCCCTGATCTGCAGGATGATAGTGTCCTGATGGTCTTTTCCATCTTGGTTGGTGTCGCTAGGATTCCCGTTACACTTGTCTCAGGGAATGTACTTCATAATTGAGGAACAAGGAAAAGTAAAAGCATCCACTGCTGCTGTGGTGGTTCTGATCATATCTTGGCTTCTCTGTCTTATCACTGTCTTATCACCTATCCTGGACCTCTGTCATTATAATAACTGACTTCTACAACCTCTTGTATGCTCAGAGTAGAGAGGTGAAAGCTTCATTAGACCACTCGGCATCTGTCAAATATAATCCTGTAATGATGGTAAAGCCATCTAGTGGTCATGATGCTTTTTCCGGCCACACAGTGCCAGTCCCATGGTCTCCATCTCCTCCCAAGACCTACACACAGTTTCATTAGAAACATATAGTTGTTTATTTTGTAGTGTATTTTGACACGACAAGTTAGTGTAGGTGAAATTCTTGGAGAACTTTTAACTGTTGAATTCTCTTGTGCAAAATCACTTGTTTTTTTTTTTACTAATTATGTGCAGTTTTATATGAAGTAAACATGTTGGCTCAATTGTTCTTGGCTTTTGTTATCATTTTGGGTTTTTTGTGCATGTAAGAGGAACATACATTACACAACACTAGGAAAACCTGCTGTTCAGGAACACCCACTAGTTTCCACTAGTCAATCGAACATACTAAGTGATCTCTAAGAACAACATGATCCATAGCTTGACAAACTGTAAAAATACAGGTTCTAAGGGATATAAATAAGTTCATAGTCTCTTTCACTGTGGGTATAGGTTACTGTCCTTTCTTAATTATGAAAAGTTGATTTGTATTTCACCTGCATTGTGTGTTTCTTCATCTTCTGAGAGACACTAAACAAAGAATTATAAATTTAAATGTCTTTTTTGACACATTTGAATTCAAGTTAATATAAACTGAGTACAGAAGTTAAAAAGAAAACCAGTTCTCCCAGTATTAACCTTTCTTACAGAGCTCATTTTACATGGTTCTCAGGCTTTCGTACACAAACATCCTGAGTTACCTTACAATGAGAGCTTTTCACAGAGTCATGGTGTTATTTCAGTTAACCACTACAGGGAAATGCCAGGTTTTCTCTTACGCAAAACCGCCACATATTCTTTTATGTACAAACACATGCACTACATTCTTAGAAATGTAAACAAGTGATGTCAAAGACATCAGATAAAAGTATGACAACCACCACTAAACAGCTCTCTGTTGAGAAATTTCTCGGTTAGTATCGGTTTCATTCAAACACAACTGTCTTGTTGAGCAAACTCACTTTAGTGCCGCCAGTGTTCACCTGTATTTTGAAATCTACTGCCCCCTAGAGAGAGAAAATCATTCATGTCACAAATGTATGTATGTGTCAAATGCATATTACAGAAACACTGATAAAAGATATAATTAAAGGTTGTCTCTGTCTGTTTTTTTTTCATCCCCAGCCCTATCCATGGCTCTGCAGGTCTTGGGAATCACTCTTTCAATGATTGGCTTTGCTGGAACCATCATCATCTGCGCTCTGCCCATGTGGAAGGTAACCGCCTTCATCGGCACAAACATTGTGGTGGCACAGGTCTTCTGGGAAGGATTGTGGATGACGTGCGTGTACGAGCGCATTGGCCAGATGCAGTGTAAACTGTACGATGCCCTGCTGGATTTGGATCCTTCCCTTCAGGCGTCGCGCGGGTTAATGGTGACCACCATGGCTTTGGCCTGCTTGGCTTTCCTCATTTTTCTGGTTGGGGCTGATTGCACCAACTGCCTAAGTAACCCACGCGCCAAAGCACGGATTGTGGTGGTATCTGGGATTACCTTTATGCTTTCTGGACTGACTACTGTGGTGCCTGTGTCCTGGACAGCCGACTCCATTATAAGAGACTTCCATAATCCCATAGTGCATGAAGCACTGAAGAGAGAGATGGGGGCAGCCCTGTATGTGGGCTGGGTGACAGCGGGCCTTCTGTTCGTTGGGGGAGCCGTTCTCTGCACCAGCTGCCCACCAGAGCGGGACAACTATTCCCCTAGATACACCTTAACAAAATCTGACACCCACAGTGGCTACGCCATAAAGAACTACGTCTGACAGCACATGTCTCAAAAGCGAACACACTGGTCAAATGCAAAAGTCATAAGTCATAATGTACAAGTGTTAAACGAAACACTTCATCAGATCCTAAAGAATTGCTAATAAAGAAAAGTGAGACTTTAAGTGATTAAACATCTCTCTCTCTTAACCTTTTTTGATTTTCATACATTTGTTCTTCTGTTACATTCAGAACATTGGATGACACACATGGGTTTTACCTACTGTATACTGTACATTATGAGGACAGTAAAAATCCAGAAAAGTGGAATAAGAGTAATACAATAGAAATCAAAGGAGACTCCCCATGTAGATACACAAACAAATGTAAAACAAATGCAAAAAAACCTCTCTGTCACACTGACCCATTGGGCTGTACATTTTCTGTCATGCTCCATTTTTGAATAATTAATGAACAATATCCTATGAATTATTCTATTGAAATAAAGTGTATCTCAATAAAGTTTTCACTGTGTAATATTTTATCGAGTAATGTTCTATTTATCACAGTGCAATTTCACACTACACTCTCTTACCATTTGTCACTTTCTGTTTTACTGCACATAATGCTTTTATTGTATTGTGTTGCATTGTATTGTGTAGTGTTGTATTAGTTTCATTGTACATGTACAGTGACAATAAAGATCTAAATCCAAATTTAAATATAAACACTACTTAAACAGAGCCAATAATCCTATGACAACCAGTAACCCTAAACACACACACACACACACACAAAGAGAGAGAGAGAGAGAGAGAGAGAGCACAATGAATTGTACATTGTTCATATTATTCTAAAATGTTTTTATTTTTTCTATTTAAGTCAAGTCATGTATAGTTTATTTATTTAGCGCTTTTCAAAATATAGATTGCATTAAAGCAGCTTCACAGTATCAATTTAGTAATTTATATATATATATAAATTATATATATATATATATATAAATTGTTTTCATTGTTGTCACACCGATAAAGCACATTTTCATTTTTAGGTAAGGAAGGAGTACAATTGTGAAGGCATGCATATTTTATCTGTGATTAAATATTTATGAGGAAGATTTACAATTTGACTTCACAACAGACCATCAACACAGCCATTCCAAAATGATATAATAGCAGGACTGGAGACAATATCCCTTCGAAACACAACTATTATTATTCCTAATGGGGGAAGGAGAGAAACAGATTTCTGAATATTTTCTGATTTCTGAAACAGAATAATCTGCATTTTAAAATATATTAAACTAGAAAACAGTTATTTTAAATTGTAATAATATTTTGCAATATCAAAGTTTTTTGTTATATTGTTTTTTATAAAATAAGTGCAGCCTTGGTAAGCAGAAGATACTTCTTTATTTATATGTTTTAACTTTATTTGTTTATCCTTTAGCCTCATCCAGATTCGAGTGAATAAAATTGGCTTTTGGTGCCACTTATTTTACCAGTAAACTTTGTCAATTTGTATCAGAAGGGAATGTTGAAGATTTAATCATAATGTAACAACATAATTTAATCATCAGTCAAGATGTCTAAACTCTTGAATGATTGCGTTTAGGGCTCTCAACTTCAGTCCTGGAGGGCCGGTGTATGAACAAACTAATCCAGATGTTCAGAATTACTGGTAAATTACAGAAGTCTGGGTAAAATCATAGGATTGGAATTCAAGTCTACAGGACACTGGCCCTCCAGGACTGGAGTTAAAGAACCCTGGTGTATATCTTAAACTGTATGATCACAATATATTTAAATGTTACCTTGTTGCAGTGTAATTACACAAGTTCTCAAGTAATATAATTATGAGTATGAGTAAGATTATTAACAACATGCACTTTCGGGTTAGTTACTTGTAATAAAGCATAATTTGAAGTTTCAACTATTAATGCATGCAACACATGTAACAAGGACATAAAATAAAATAGGGCTGTCCGATCCTCCTACAGAGGACCACAGTCCCGGAGAGTTTATTTACTCTGCTTCTGAAACAATTGTTGGAATGCTATCTAACGAACAAGTTCTTCTATTTGACCACTCAATTTTTCCCCCCTCCAACTAGAATCTGTTTTTTAGTGTGCCAAACAAAGACATCTTTCAAGACTGAAGAATAATTGTTCTCAGTCTAAATGGACTTTGCTGGAACTGAACCACTAGAGGTCCCTAGTGGATCAGTTGATGCTTATAAATATATATTGGTGATGCAGAGGGAGTAAAGAAGAGAAGTAAAAGTTTAAATTTCAGTAATAGGGGATAGTTGTAATATTTTTGACATTTATATCAGTTATTTTAAGCCAGTGCGTTCAAAATGTGATTCAAACTAGTTACAAGTGTCTGCTATTAAATGTAGCTGTTCTTTGAATCTTGCATAAAAGAATGGTTTAGTTTAAAACCTAATGAGTGAAATGTTACAATTCACCCCATAGTCCGGGTTAGTTGTAACATATCCTATGGTGAGAGATGTTACATCATGATATCCGGGTGATTATGGATTATGACAGCTTTTTAAACACACTGACTTTTCAACATAATTCATAATTTACAAAGCACTTTTAACAGTACAGATTGTTTCAAATCAGCTTTACAGTTATAGTAGAAACAGACACAGCCAGAGATGGCGTTCCTGGACCACTAGCATGGACATCGCACGACCCACTGACCACGCGGTAACCTTTGTCGCACAAAGCACAAGGTCCGTCGCGATGCGAAGTTCCTGGAGAACTTGTGGATGATGACCACCCTTGTGCAGAACTTTCAGTGCCTTGGCCTGATGGACCTGCAGCAACACCATAGCGTGAATGGAAGAGGCAGCTTCCCCACAGGCCTTGCAAGCCTCGCCAATTAGATCTGATGAGTATGTACAGGCCTGGGAAGGGAGACACAATTCTCCACGCCAAGTGGAGTTGGGGCACAGCTACATTGCAACAGCCGCTCCACTGGTGGGACACGCATGTATCCCTCAGCTGCCCCATCAAGGGTGGTGAGGGAGGAGGAGCCACCAGAACGGTTTCTTGCAGTGAAAGTTGCCGTCCACGTCCCTTTGAGCTCCTCATGCACCTCCGGGAAGAAGGGCACTGGAGTGGGTTGCTGTAAATCAGCGTGCGCCACCCCGAGATACCCACCATCAAGCCTCGAGGGCTCAGGACACGGTGGACGGTTCCACACGAGCCAGATCCTGTTGGCGGCTCGGGAAAGCATGGCCATCATCTCTGGGTCCAATTCGGGCACCACTTGCACACACGAATCTAGGCAGCGGGTCCGAGCCTTCGTCCACAGAGACTTCTGACGCTCCCTCTGATGCAGAGATCAACATCTGGTCGTCGTGGGGAGGTCCTTGAGGATGGTCCAGCGTGTTCAGTTCGTAGCTCTACTGACTGCGGAGCATGAGGGGGTGAGGGTTCCTAGGGGGTTGGATCCCTGAAGGAAGTGCACTCATGGTAATCCTCAGGTCACCCACATCACTGCCCGTAGCAACCCTCTGGGGAGGATTGGAACAAGGCAGAGGCACGGGGACTCCGCCCCTTTGCAGGAACAAGAGTCTCGACCTCAGGTCCGAGATGGTCATCTTCCCACAATGGGTACAGGACTCTACGAGCGCTGCCTGAGCGTGTTCAAGGTCCAGACACACCAGGTAGCGCGCGTGACCATCCCGTGACCCCAGGTAATGACCACATCCAGAAACACACAAATAGTAGGGCTGGGTATTGAGACAAATTTCACAATTCGATTCGATTTCGATTCACAAGCTTGCAATTCGATTCGATTACGATTCGATTCAATATTGATTATTTTGGATATCAGTTACAATAAATGGCCATTTTTCTCAAGGGAATCAAATCTCTTAACTAATGCTGTAAACTATGGGAGTCTAGTTGTAGCCTACTAGGCTTCATCACCCTAATATGAAGGTAATAATGAACTGTTTGTAGCAATACAAACAATTAAATTACACTTTTATTTATTTTTATAATAAGAAGATTATATGAAATATAAACACTTAAATGGTGGCTGTCATAAAAAACTTGCCAGATTTATTCAAATATGCATTAAATATTGAAGAACATTAAGATTATAATGCATATGTAATATATGGTGTATATATTTAACAAAATGCTCCTCTCTGGAATTATTTTTTTCTAGCTGACTAACAAGTTTATGTGGGTTTTCTGATGTAAATATGACGATACATGACGATACATGAAGTTGCAGATTTTTGCGCATGCGCGTGCGATCGGTATTTGTGTTTGTAGCTCCGGAGAATTTCTTCATCAATCCTTGATTTGCTTCTTTTCCACTCATTTATAAACAAGCACCTTCGATTTTTATATCATGTGAACTTATCCTCGATACTATTCCTCATAAAAAACAATTCGATTGCTCTGACATCGCTACTTATATCCAAACTTCCGAATCTCGGCTACTAGCCTTTAGCCCGCTAGCATTTCACGCGTGGCCTCTCGCCTATCGGCCGTCTCCTTACACACCCGTTTCACTAAGGATACTGGTTATATCCGGCATTTTGTCCTAAATTAGTAGTGATATTTGTAGTATCACTACTAATTTACTGTTCATCCGTTATAATGGCGAACGAATCAGATGCGTGTCTAACCTTACCTTTGAGTGCAGGTGAAGACACATTCGAGCTCTTCTCGGTGAAGCAGGAGCTGGAATACGTCGAGAAACAGATCCGTGGTCTGCTGGTGAAGAAAGCCGAGCTGTTGGATCGGCGCTCAACGCTTGAAGCATCACGCGCCGACGCTCACAAATCAGTGGTTAGTAATATTAACTCTTTGAACCCGACTTCCTCGACTCCGTGTGTTCATCTGCCCAGAAGGACGCGACCATCTCTGGCCTCATTCACCCCGGCACCGACACAACACCATGGACCATGGATCACACAGCGGAAGACTCGAGACAGGACCAGAGCTGCCTCTTCGCCCCTCCCGGTCTTCGAGATATCCACTCGGAACCGCTTCTCCCCTCTTCGCGAGCCGGAACGCGACGACGCCGTGATCATCGGCACGTCCATGATCCGTCATGTCCACGCTACCTCGGATAAAGGTAAGGTGTGGACTCACTGCTTTCCTGGTGCTCGTGTTCTTGATGTCGTTGCACAGGTTCCCGAGATCCTGAACGATAAGCGCGTCGGAGCTGTTGTGCTGCACGCGGGAGCGAACGATATCAGGCTGCGGCAGACTGAGGTACTGAAGAAGGACTACATGTCCTTGATCGACTCGGTACGCAGCACAGCTCCTGAAGCAACGATCATCGTGTCTGGACCGCTCCCCACGTACCGACAAGGACAGGAAAAGTTCAGTAGATTATTTGCATTAAATGAATGGTTAACGTCACTGTGTAATGACCAGAAACTGCTCTTTGTAAATAATTGGAATCTGTTTTGGGAGAGACCCAGGTTGTATAGTTCAGATGGTCTCCACCCCAGCAGAATCGGAGCGGCTGTTCTGTCGGACAACATCTCCAAGATGTTACAGACCAGATGACTAAGTCAAAGTCCAAAACACACTCTTTGTTGCCCAAACTTAACTAATTTGCACAGTGTGGAACATTATATAGAAACCGTGTCTATTCCTCGTTTAGTGAAACCAAACAATAAATGTAGTGCAGGATCTAGCAAAAATCTTATTCTAATTAAACCAGAAAATCTAAATATCAGTGAACAAAAACAATCTCTAAAGTTAGGTCTTCTAAACATTAGATCGCTCACACCTAAGGCGGTTATTGTAAATGAAATGGTCACAGATAATAATTTCGATGTTCTGTGCCTTACTGAAACCTGGCTTAAACCAAATGAATATTTCGGTCTAAATGAATCTACTCCACCAGGATACTGTTATGAGCCCCGTCTGATCGGTCGTGGCGGCGGTGTTGCAACAATTTATAAAGATATTTTTAATGTTATTCAGAAAACAGGTCACAGGTTTAATTCATTTGAAGTACTTGTGCTAAATGTTACGCTCTTAGATGTAAGAAGGAAATCCATATTATCTCTAGCCTTGGCTACTGTATATAGACCTCCAGGGCCATATGCAGATTTCCTAAAAGAGTTTGCAGACTTTCTCTCAGATCTATTGGTGAATGTCGATAAAGCAGTAATTGTTGGAGATTTTAACATTCACGTAGATAATACAAATGATGCTTTAGGTGCTGCGTTTACAGACTTATTAAACTCCTTTGGGGTCAAACAAAACGTCAGTGGCCCCACTCATCGTCTAAATCATACACTAGATTTAATTATATCGTACGGAACCGATCCAACTGACATAGATATTATACCGCAAAGCGATGACATCACTGATCATTACATGGTGACTTGCATAATACGCACTGCTGAAATATGTCATGTTGCACCACGTTATAGACCAGGCAGAACAATCCTTCCAACCACTATAGATAGATTCTCAAATACCTTACCTGATCTATCTAAATTGCTAAGTGAATCCAAACAAACAGATGAATTAGAGGAAATGACTAGCAGTTTGAGCACCATTCTCTCTAGTACATTAGATATTGTTGCACCAATTAGATTAAAAAAGGTTAGAGAGAAAACTAAAGCACCCTGGTACAACAGTGATACGCACGCTATCAAGAGAGAAACCCGTAAGTTAGAGCGTAAATGGAAACAAACTAACTTAGAGGTCTTTAGAATCGCGTGGAAAGACAGTATGTCATGTTATAAAAAGGCTCTAAAAACAGCCAGGGCTGAACATCTCCGCAAACTAATCGAAAATAACCAAAATAACCCAAGGTTTTTATTTAACACCGTGGCTAGACTAACAAACAAACAGACATCACCAGAGCAAAATATACCGTTACAGTTAAGCAGTAATGACTTTATGAATTACTTCAACGAGAAAATAGAAAGCATCCGAAACACAATTATAAATGTACAATCCTCTATGGTGTCTTATGATTCAGCCGCACTTATGGCCCCTCTAGAACAACTACACCGCTTTACAATGATAGGACAGGAGGAGCTAAATAAACTTATCACTGCATCTAAACCCACAACATGTTTATTGGATCCAATACCCACTAAACTACTAAAAGAACTATTACCTGCAGTAGAAGAGCCTCTCCTCAATATTATTAACTCGTCTATATCTCTAGGTCATGTTCCAAAAATATTCAAGCAGGCAGTAATAAAACCTCTCATTAAGAAACCACAATTAGACCCAAAAAAGTTAGCGAATTACAGACCCATTTCAAATCTTCCATTTATGTCCAAAATATTAGAAAAAGTTGTGTCCGCTCAACTATGCTCTTTTTTGCAAGAAAATGATATCTATGAAAAATTCCAGTCAGGATTCAGACCGCATCATAGCACTGAAACTGCGCTAGTTAAAATTACAAATGATTTACTTTTAGCTTCTGACCAAGGCTGTATCTCAATACTAGTCCTACTTGATCTCAGCGCTGCGTTTGACACTATAGATCATAAAATACTCTTGGATCGACTACAAAACTACACTGGTGTTCAAGGACAGGCATTAAGCTGGTTCAGATCGTATTTATCGGACCGTTATCATTTTGTCTGTTTAAACGGGGAAAAATCAAAGATAACGTCAGTAGACTATGGAGTACCGCAAGGATCAGTTTTAGGCCCTCTGCTATTCTCAATATATATGCTGCCACTTGGTAATATTATAAGAAAACATGGAATTAATTTCCACTGTTATGCTGACGACACTCAATTATATATTTCATCACGACCAGACGAAAACACTAACTCCTCTAAATTGACAGAGTGTCTCAAAGATGTAAAATGCTGGATGACGCGTAACTTCCTGCTATTAAATTCAGATAAAACGGAGGTATTACTTATTGGTCCAAAAAACCACTCACAAAATCTCTTACAACAAAACCTTAATATAGACGGATGTCCTGTTACTTTATCCACTACAGTAAAAGACCTGGGTTTTATACTAGACCCCAACTTATCTTTCGAAAATCATGTTTCATATGTTACAAGGACAGCCTTTTTCCACCTTAGAAACATTGCTAAGCTACGTAACATGCTATCTCTCTCTCTGATGCAGAAAAGTTAGTTCATGCATTCATGACCTCGAGACTAGATTACTGTAATGCTTTATTAGCCGGTTGTCCTGCATCCTCAATAAACAAGCTACAGTTAGTCCAAAATGCAGCTGCTAGAGTTCTTACTAGGTCAAGAAAATATGATCATATAACACCGATTTTATCATCTCTGCACTGGTTACCTATTAAGTTCCGTATCAACTACAAAGTACTACTACTGACCTATAAAGCCCTAAATGGTTTAGCTCCTATGTACTTAACAGACCTTCTCTCGCCCTACAATCCACCGCGTTCCTTAAGATCACTAAATTCAAGGCTTCTGGTCATTCCTAGGATATCTAAGTCCACTAAAGGAGGGAGGGCGTTCTCGCATTTAGCTCCAAAACTCTGGAATAGCCTTCCCGATACGGTCCGGGGCTCTGACTCGCTGACACAGTTTAAAACTAGACTAAAGACGCATCTCTTCAGTCAAGCATTCACATAATGCTCACCTGTCAGTCCTCTTTTATGCCATACCGAACCGTTTGCCACTGAAATTGCTTAACGCACCAGTGGGGCTCGATAGCCTTTTAGACAAACGGGTCGGTCCGTATGGCTGAGTTGCATTGCGGAGAGTTTGGGTTGCGGAGAGTTCGTGAGATAGTGGTTTTCTAACACCGACACCCGTACAATGGAAATTATTATGAACATCAGCTATGCTAATTATGAACATCAGCTATGCTAATTATTTCCCATCTGCCTTTCTGCTGTTATCTCGGGACGCTTGTCCCGAGAAAAATGGCGTTCGTCAGGTCCAGCCTTGTATCCAGCATCTCACGGGGGTTTCGGATGCCCCACCGCCTGTGATGAGAAGACCAACGCCTGTGAAGAGACGACTCAACGCCTGCGATATGTTATGGGGCTGTTTTAGACATAAATAATATTTATATTTAATAGTTATATATAAACAATATGAATGTAAGCCAGAGGAGAACTGGCCCCCGACTGAGCCTGGGTTCTCCCAAGGTTTTTTCTCCATCCAATCTGATGGAGTTTTGGTTCCTTGCCACTGTCGCCTTGCTTTTGGCTTGCTTGGCTTGCTTAGTCGGGATTATTTAGGATTATTTAATATTTAACAATATTATCGATCTGTGTTGTACTACTTTCATGTTATCACTGTGAAGCTGCTTTGATACAATCTGTATTGTGAAAAGCGCTATATAAATAAATGTGACTTGACTTGACTTGACATGACATTGATTACAAGCTGTTTAACTGACGTCTTTCCACGGTTGAAACGCTGATTAAGCGAATCAATGTGACATGATACGGATTTGGATAAGTTGTACTCTAACTTTTAACACACTTTCAGATGCTCATTCGTGTTTATTTGGCGCTGTGTCTGTAAGCCTGAAGAGAGATCAGCGCTGCTGCTTCACTGGAGCTGCGCCAGAGCGATCTCACGCCACAGCGCCAAAACGCTATTTATGTTTTTGAATTTCTAAAGAAAATGGACGTCATTTGAAAACTGAGACTTTGTTTCATATCAATAGTAACAAAGGACAAAGATTATTGCGATTATTTTTTTTTATACGCGCTGCCGCGATACAATGTCCCATTCATTCAAATGAAACAGGGCGACTAATCCATTCTTGAGATTTAAGAATCGATATCGGTTCATAAAAATGAGAATCGATTAATATCGAGAAATCGATATTTATTACCCAGCCCTAACAAATAGAACGTCATCTTAAAAAGACGCAATAAACTATCTGTGTATATGCTCTTTTAGGAACTGCTATCAAAAGTGCTGAGGCACACAGTGAAACAGCCACTGCGATCACAGAGAGGAATGTGCACCCGTCTATGCGTGCTCTCTCTCTCTCTCTCTCTCTCTCGCTGGTTACCAGCTGTGAAAACAGCTTTTACTTGCTCGGGAAGAGTGAGTGAAAAAGGCTGTTCACGGTGTTGCACCACAACACCCGCACTGCCGTGAAGAGAAGTCCTCAAAGAAGGCTTGTAGCTTAATTTAAACAGCATCGAAGTGTTGGATCTGAAGCAAAAAAACAATTAACTGCAAACCCAGCAGCTGGTCTTTTATAGTCGAGGTCGCGCAGCCGATGCAAATGATTGCACACGCCAATGTGTATTGGCTTGTTTTAGTTTCCCTCGAAGTAGATTGCCTCTTTTGCAAGATTCCAGCCCGTTCTCATCCTTTAGCATCACATAGAACGCTATATGACAAAACGGCGCTATACTACGTAGCTACATGGCACCCTTTATCGTTAATATTCACGCGAACCCAAGTCGTCATAAATCCTTTAGCGTAATATGAGACTACCCGACACCTAAACCTATCACAGCACGTGTCATATTAACGATAATGGGTGCCATGTGCGTAGTATAGTGCCGTTTTGTCATATAGTGTTCTATATGACGCTGAATGTGTTGGAGATTCCTATTGGTAAGTCATGACCTACAATTGTAGTGACTGGCCGATAAGGAACAGTGTGTCTCGAGTCAGTCATAATGGCAATAAAATTGAATTTGAACACAAAAATGTCAATGTTCAATCATTTTCAATCAATCCACATGCATGTTTTACATTGGCACTTCTATAATTTGATCATTTTCTCCAAACTTTCACCTAACATATCGCTAATCCTACTCTTTTTATATCCTACTTACCTCCCGTGGACACAGTTCATAAATGCTTCAGCTGCCCTTATCGAGCATAAGTTATTTCTCTTACCTGTCAGTGAATACCTTCTTTCCGCTGTGGAAGCTCGCTCGATTCCTTCTCTTCCAACATTTTTTTAAGAATCTCTAAAAACTAATTCAGAGGACCTTTAGTCATTACTTAAATATATATATTGTTGTGAAATAAAAAATCAAGTTCTGAGATACTGTTAGAGTTTTTACTTTTAATTGTTATCTTATTGAGCTCGGATGACACACAAATTGTGCCTATTGATTAAATATACAATCATGAGTTGTCAGAGTTTAATATTTTCAGTTAATATAAAATAATTTAAATTTAAGTTCTGTTAATGTAAAATACAATTTGATGACGTGTAAACGTCCCGCAGTTTCCCAAATGTGCGCGCATGTTCAAGGTCAGACGACGACTGCAGCTGAAACGCATTGAAGCGCGTGGTGAATGGTAAGTAATTTTATGCTTAATTATTAGTACACATATTTGCTATCGCTCAGGATTCTGTTTGTGATGATAGCCTACTGTAACCGAATTCCGAAATCTGGAAGTCCTTAAAGGCCCTTTCACACTGAATTCGCGGCTGAACTTTTTGCACGTTAAAAATACGTTATGTCTATCACACTTGCACACATTACCGCCGAAACTTTAGTCCCTCGTTAAAAAAAAAATGGATCGGGTTCGGGCTCGAAGTTTTTCGTATATGTAGATAGCAGTTTTAATGGTGTTGAGTGGTGTTTTGACAATTCAGAGCCACCGAATTATGAATCCGAAAAAACGTATAGGCTACGAAAATGTCGGACTCTGTGCAAGGGCCTGCAGGCCTACAGTATGTGTGCCTAGCTTTCTTTTACTGTCTGGTACCGAGGTATTATAGTTAGCTAGTAGCTGTAGCCTGTCACTGATTGAGTAGCTAACGTTACACTATTTGTTCAGATACTTTGCTCAAAACCAGTCGGATTTATGTAGGGCCCTAAGAATTACGTTTTATTTTTTCATATATTTCGTTTTATTTCTTTTTTCCAAATTTCTTGTTACGATTTAAAAATTTTGGAATATCATTTTTCACCCTTTTCTCGTATTTTACCACAAAAGAGTTTTTTTTTTTTTAATTTTTATGAATAAAATGTTATACAAATGAAATTGAAAATGACCAGCGTCTGTCTCCTGTTCTCTGCTGTTAGGGAGTAACTTAGCTGCTCTCTCCCCGGGTCTCAGTGCTTGTTTTTAACAGAAACTGTTGAGAATTTATGGAAGAACCATATTTCATTTATAACGGTAAGAAGTTTATATTCATGTTAAGACAGTTAATAAAATTGATGCTTTACATTGTATTAGAAAGGACAGTAATGGTAATACAGTTCATTTTAATGTTTTGAAAGGAAAATGTATTAAAAGATGAATGTTACATGTATGTTTAAAAGAGAAATATATTACAATTTAAAAATGGTGCTAAAAATATTAATAGTGATTGGAAAGCTGCTTAAAAATATTCATAATTCCTTATATAAGTCAGTTATTTCATTTGTGTTATTTAAAATGCAGATTCTGAAGTCATGATGAATAAGTGTTTTGTTTGCACTAAAATATCCAACCTCCATGAACAACCCTTAAAATTTCCCTGACATTTTCGTGTTATAATTTATCTTATTACCAGCATGACAAGGCTTGCTTTAAAATTGGCCCCCATCACAAAAAATGTCACTTTTTCCTTCCCCTGAGATGATGAACGGTCAGAGTCCATCTACAATTAGTGATGATGACACAGGTGAAACTTGTTTAGTCAATATTGCAGACTCATAAGTGAAATTGAAAATTGTGTGTCCGTGTGTGCGCAGGAGTGGCTTGCTGCCGTGATCCAGTATTCTGGTGTGGTTCAAGTTGAAACGTGATCAGCCTCCTAAAGAAAGCCGTGAAGAAGTACGAGGTGAGACAGAAACATTAACACTTTCCATTTGTAATTCAGATCTACAGTAAATAAATCAGTTGTGTTCACACACACACACCTCCTTGAATCATTTTACTTAATTTATCTCCCTACTTAGGTCTTCAGTCACTTTGCCGTGGGCCTTGCAAGGACAAACAACTTGCCTTCAACTTGCCTTCTCCTAATATCCTGGTGTCGTGGACCAAGGGGTTCAAGTTGAGACGTGGTCAGTGTAAAAAAGCATGGAGTAAGAAAGAAAAATCAAATATGGATGTCTTTGTGTCTTAGGAGAATGTAACCTACAAATGCTGCTGTTTGCACATTTAGTGCTACTGTTAATTTAAACAATCTGTATTTGTTCTTTTTGCTGTTCGGTTGCCAGGTTTTGAAAGTCCCCTCATACCTCCAAATAAACCTACTGTAGCAACCTTTCAGAAGGTGTTTGTCATCTTCTTGCTGTTTTCCCTCAGTTATACTCAAACAAACAAACACACACACCATCCTTATGTTCCTCAGATTGTGTTCATCATTTGATCAGTGTAATCATTTGATTTTAACTGCTTCTTGCTTCACAGAGACAGCAAGGCTCTGTAGCTACACCTAATTCCTGGGGGATTCCAGCTCAGCTTGGCTAAAGAAGTTTTCTCAAGGTCATGACAGAAGAGCAGACAGAGCACATGGTAAGCCTTAATATCATGTGGAAAAAAGCGATCATTAATGTTGTCTGTTTATATTTTAAAAATGTAATTCCTCTCTGAAGTCCTTATTGTCCCATAAAAAATCTCCAACTCTCTTGATCAAAGACCCAAATGTCTACAGGAGGCATTGCATTGTGATAGCCTGTGTTTCACAGGAGGCTAAGTTACTAAAAACTTCAACCTTGGTTGTGGGCTCCTCCCGCACTTGGAGTTTTGAGCTGCTTAGCCTCCTGGGAAACACGTGAAAATGTCTTTATTATAGGACAGGCCTCAACTTAACTCTTGCAAATATCAACTTAATTATTAAGTTCAGGTTACTTAGAAATGTGTTTTGTTGTATGTATGTATGTTGTGGCCTAAAATATTCTTCACCTTATTTAATCATTTTCAACATGAATGCAAGTAGGGATAGTTCACCCAAAAATGAAAATTCTTTCATCATTTACTCACCCTCAAGTTGTTCCAAACCTCTATGTGTTCATTTGTTCTGCTGTACACAAAGGAAGATATTTGGAAGAATGTTTCTGTTTGATTAAAACATTCTTCCAAATATCTTCCTTTGTGTACAGCAGAACAAATGAACACATAGAGGTTTGGAACAACTTGAGGGTGAGTAAATGATGAAAGAATTTTCATTTTTGGGTGAACTATCCCTTTAAGTTGATTCAACATAATTTTTTAAGTAAGCTGAAGAAGATTTTAAGCCACAATAAAACACATTTTTAAGTAACATGAACTTAATAATTTTCAACATGAATGCAAGTAATTAAGTTGATTCAACATAATGTTTTAAGTTCATGTTACTTAAAAATGTGTTTTATTGTTGCTTAAAAGGTAATTCACCATACTCAAAACATTGCTTTGAATTAATGTAATTCTCCTAGCAGTCTTAACTTAGAAATTCTAGTGGAAACGGTTAACATATTTTTTTTTTGTTGACCCAATGTTTTATTTTTTAGAGTGAACAAGGATACATGGCATATGCCATACAATTTTGCCACAGATCTTACAGACTCTCCCTGGTCTTTTACATTACTCTTTCTCTTCCAAGACCTAGGCATACTAAAATTCAAAGAGAAGATTTAAGTACAACAAAAAATAGCTTGGGGTAGGTTGTAACATGTTTAATTGATGTTACAACTAACCCAGAGTCTTGTAGCCATGAACAAGCTCACTTTACAGCCAACAGCCAAAACATAGCACTAGCAATTTGCATTGAAAAATGTGATATTTATTTTTATTTTTATTTATTTGTTCTGCACGGTAATCACAGGGATACAGTACACGGAGGGGAATGAAACCCACTTGGGTTTATACAGAGCTCCACTCCACTTACATAAATAAAACAAACAAACAAAAAAGAAAAAAACAAAAACAAAAAAAAGACACGCTAACAAATAAATTGAATCATAAAAGAGGGAAAAAATATTGTCAGAAACCTGATTATCCTTTCAATTGAAAGTTGATATTGAAGAGTTATGATAAAAGAAAATCAAAAGTAAAGAGCAACATATGAAATAATCTATAACCAGATGTCATAATGAAATCAAAAAGTCTTTCAACTGTTTTTTAAAGACAGACAAAGAAGAGATAGATCTTAGGGACAAGCTTAATTTACTCCATAATTGAGGACCCCTAAAGCTGAGGTCAGTTTTAAAGCATGAAGTTCTAGAAAACGGTAAGACAAGATTTACTGTATTACACTATGCCTTGTTTGATGGATCTGAAATTAAAGTAAAAAGTAAATAAATAAACTTATGAATAAATATGCACGATAAGTAAACATTGACATTTTCAATTGGTAAAATCTTATATCTAAGAAATAGTGGTGCTGAGGGAGCATATTTAGACAAGTAAGAAATCAACCGCAAGAACTTCTTTTGGATTTTAGAAATTTTTGCCAGATAAGTGGGAAAAGTAGCACCCCAGACAATGTTACAATAGTTCATAAAGGGATATAAAAAACTATAGTAAAGCGTTAGATGAGCAGATGAATGAATTGAAGGTAAAACAATTCTTAGAATATTTAACATTTTAGAGGATCTTGTACAAACTAGATCAACATGCTTTGACCACGTCAAACCTTCATCAATCAGAACCCCGAGAAATTTTGTTGAAGCCACTTGATTAACTGGAGCTCCATCAATTTCTATACAAGCATGTTCTTTCGTATATAATTTATTAATATTGTGAAATATAATAAAGTTACATTTTTTGACATTAAGCGTTAACTTGTTAGTACAAAACCAATTTGATAATATTTTTTAACTCGTCATTAACATGTTGAATCAAGGTGACAAAATCCTCGTGCATTGCAATGAGATTGGTGTCATCAGCAAATAATATGGGTAGAAAATGTTTACAACAAAGGAATAAATCATTAATGTAAATTAAAAACAATAAAGGATCCAAAATAGAACCCTGAGGAACCCCAAATGAAATTTTAGAAGTTTTAGAAAAGAAACCATTTAAATAAACAAATTGTTCTCTGTTAATAAGATAATTGCGGAACCAAACTAAGGCAGTACCCTCCACGCCATATCTATTAAGCTTAGAAATCAAAATATCATGTGAAACAGTATCAAAAGCCCTACTTAAATCGAGAAAAACACAGAGTGCAAATTTTTTATTATCAAGGGCATTGTCACAGTCCGTCGTCTGCACCAGTCTGTCTTTGTCTTCAGCACTACACTTCCCAGGATCCTCTTGTCTCTACTCCCGAACTCACTCCCTCATCAGCCACCTGTTCCTCGTCTTGTTCATCAGTATCACCTGTTTGCACATCATTATGTTTGATTCCCCTGTGTATTTAGTTCCCTCAGTTTTCCTCAGTCTTGGTCGATCGTTGAATGTGTATGTTACCCGTGTAAAGAGTGTGCTCCTGCCAGTTCCTGTTCCTGTTTATTGTTTGAAATTAAGTAAAGTAATTGAATTTGAGTCTTGACTCTCCGGTCTCCTTCATCTGCCTGCACTCCTACACCACCCCCGTGACAGGCATTAGATATATAATTTACAAGCTGTATTAATGCATGTTCTGTTGATTATTTTTTCCGAAACCCATATTGATTGATATAATGTTATTAGCAGTTAAATGTTTATTTAATCGTTCATAAACAAGTTTCTCAAATATTTTAGAAATACAAGGCAGAATAGATATGGGGTGATAGTTGCTAAATAACTTTATGTCACCTGACTTAAAAATGGGAATGACTTTTGCAATTAAGAGCTTGGGGAATAATTCCAGATTGAAATGATAAAGAAATAACATAAGTAAGAGGTTGAATAATATAATCAATGGTCTCCTTGAGGAGAATACTCTTAATACCATAGTGGCCGGGGGCTGAGTTTTTTAAAGACAAAATAATATCTCTGACCTCCTGCGTGGTTGGGAGATCAAGACTAGGAAGGGGAACGTACTGCCCTTTTATATGACTACAAGGATCATTATCAGTCTTCTGTATATTGTGAGCTAAATCAGAACCAATTTTGGTAAAAAAATTAATAAAACCGTCAGCTATATCAATGGGGTCTGATAGACACCTGTCATTGTCCCTCATCTCTGTGGGTGCAGATGCAGCTTTCCTATTACGACTCAGAACCTGATTAATAATGTTCCAGGTTGATTTAATGTCATTAGAGACACGATTAAACTGGTCAGCATAAAACTTTTTTTTAGTCATCTTAATTAATCTTTTGAACTGATTCCTATATTTTTTGTATGTTTCTAAATTATGAGGAGTTGGCTTGATGACAGACTTGCGGTACAACCTATTTTTCTTTCTAGATAATTTCCTCAGCTCACCAGTTAACCAGGGTTTCTCTCTAACTACTTTGGATTTCACAGCTATCAAAGGAAAACTGGATTCCAGAGCAGAATTAAAGAGAGTCAAAAATAAATCATAAGCTTTAATAGCATCCTGCAACAGCATGACCTCATCCCATTTGATAGAGCTGATGGCTGATTTGAATATTCCAAAATTTTTAAGGTTGAAATTTCGAAATTTTACATACACATTCTCAATGGTGTGAGCGTCAAAGACTGAATGAATAATTTGAAAGACTGGAAGATGGTCAGACATGTCACACCATAACAGCCCTGCTGACACTTTATAGTCACATGAGTTGAACAAAATATTATCTATAAGAGAGGCTGAGTGTGTAGTAACCCTGGTGGGTTTTGTAATTAAAGGGTAAAAATTTACAGAGTACAGGGTGTTAAGAAAATCATGAGTAGCAGTGAGATCGGCATGTAAGATGTTCAGATTAAAGTCACCGTGTAACAGACAAAGCTTATGTTCCTTAGAAACAATATCTAAAGTTGAATCAAGTGCATCAATGAAAGCATTTATAACTGTAGCCGGTGGTCTATAAATACAGCCAATCACAATGCTTTTCCCTTTGAATAAAAAAACATGAGGGAATTTCAATAAATAAAGATTCTACTAATGTTAGGTTGAAGTAATTACTTAAATCCTTTCTGAGAATATAATTAAATGATTCTGACACGTACAGAGAAACTCCTCCTCCTCTTTTCATTTCTCTACAAGAGTGAATAGCATTCACTCTTGATGATATCACTGGATATCATTACATTAGTGCACCACTAGATGGCACTCAAGCTTCTTGACTTAGATTTACTGTATGTGTAAAGTGAGAGGAGAGAAGAGAGAGAATGCTGTGCATGTGTGTGCATGTTGGGTGCTACTCAAACAGAAGTCCTACTCAAACACTGCATCCTACCAATGCTTTGTACCTCTTAGAATTTGAATATGTGCAAAGGATTGTGGGTGATTTAAGGCCGCAAACGTCATAAAAATAAATGAAGTAAAAAAGTTACTTTCTTACCTCAAAATGATTTTTTCCCCTCTAAAATCTGCTGGCTGCATCCGAAATTGCATACTTCGCTACTATATAGAAGGCGAAAAACAGTACGTGACAAAAGAGGTATGTCCAAATCCACAGTACTCAGAAAGATAGAAGTTGATCAGGTGAAGTGATATAGGTGGTTTGTAACTTGTTTCTGATTGGAGTAATTGGAAGTGTTCCAACTGACCCAAATTTACACCGTTCCCGTTCTCCCCATGCCATCTCTTCTGTTTTGTTTGCTACTGAACACCACAGACTTTTTCATGGACAACATTTTCCTAAACAAATTTTGACCAACACTTATAATCTGGAGTTGTTTAAACACTAGTTAACTAAATCTTGTTAGTATTGATGTGTTTTAGCATATAATCTCCAGAGCTCCATATTCACGTTTCATCGAGTGAGGAAACAGAGGGATTTGTTATGAAACCATGGCAAAAACACAAAAGATTCCCCAACCACAGTGTCTCTCCGCCCACAGCTGGTATGCAGTACAGCTGGTTTCCGTAATATGGGGAATAGTTCTGCTCCACGATCCTGAATAAACACGGACATGGATATAAAAATTGAATTTGCTAGTTTCGGGCTGGCTAGTGCAGGCTGGTTTTGCACTATCCTTACAAGATTTCTACCAATGTGGAATGTAAGAGGAATGGTGGAGAACACCACAACAACACTTCCATTGTACTGGGATGGAGTCTGGTTAAACTGGCAACACCACACAACTGGCAGACTTCACTGCACCTTCTATCAGTCTCTGCTGTCACTGACTGAACATTTCACATCTTGGAAAATCCTCGTCATCACGTCTATAGGAATTGGATCTATTGCCATGGCAGTTTACGGTATTGGGTGGATACGTTATCCTAAGAATATATGGTTTAAAGCTGCCTCCGGGCCATCGTTTGTTGTAAGCGGGCTGCCTTTACTGGTGGTGATCTCCTGGACTACACATTTAATAGATCCAAATGCCAATGTCTTATTAACACTGGAATGGGGAGCTGCGATTGTCACTGGCTGGATGGGAATAGTGTTGCTCGAGGTGGGTGGAGGAATGCTAAGCATTATTTGCTGTCGGGCAGTCCAGAAGCAGAGACAGGATGAAAGACAAGCGCAAACTTCTGAGCCAGGGGTTCAGTATCCTCTCCACACCAGTCATAGTACTTCATTTATACAAAACCCCTTACCGGAATACTGAATTAGTATACTGTGTATCTAAGAACTTATGAACACGTGTTGGTCATATTTAATGTTAGACAAAGACAGCTCTGGTTCATAATTCAGTGTTTGACAACAGATATTTTGAATTTTTCTTCTTTTTCCTCTTTAAAATCCCCCTGTGATCAGATCTACAGTACACAAAATTGGTGGATTCATTATCTCTTTCTTTCATGTAAACATTCTTCTTCTTCTTCTGACATTTGCAACAGACTAGATTCATTACAGCCGTATTGCTGCCCTCCTCAGTTCATCTGAGGAACTACGCTTAATAGGTTATATCCTTATATAAAGTCCAAGTGTATGCAAAAAACCTATAACAACTTTGGTAACACTTTATTTTGGTTCCTTTTGATGTAACTTTGCGCACCTACATGTCAACTAACTCTCATTAGATTTTTAATAGACTGTCTGCCTAATATCGGCTTCACTTTATTGTGATGGTCCTCAACAGAAACTGGCAACAGACTATAAGTAACTTTGCAACTACATGTCAACTTCTAACATGTCTTCTACTTTCTAACCCTAATGTTGCCAGTCTACTAAAACTCTACAAACACTCTAATGAGAGTTAGTAGACATGAAAGAGTTACATTACTTGTAGTCAACAGAATGTGTTAAAGGGACCATCAAAATAAAGTGAAACCACAACTTTTAGTGTCTTCCTTAGTACTAAGAATTGAATTTAATGAATAGTTTTTAACTCCAGATTCCAGTAATTCTGAATACATGAGATTTCTCTCTGTATGATGGATGACACAATCCATTTACCTCCACATATGCATCTGCCATCTGGAGGATTTCCAACCATTGTCAGCCTATTATTAAATGTACAATGCCCCAATCTTAGTCGATTATTAACCACACTAGCCATACTTCCCAATCTTATGTTTGTTGAATAGTTGTAAGATGGTTGTACGGACAGCTCTGGAGCTCACACCATCATTTAATTTTTTTCCCACGTGTGTCATTTCACTTCGGAGGTTGTTTTCCTAAAGTGTTCAAATAAACTCTGTTCATGAACTCTCTGCATTTGAAACCTCTGTTCACATATACCTTAAAAACCATAGTCTACAGCAGTGGTGGGCCGTCAGGGCCAGCAAGGCCTTCTCTGCTGGCCTAAACATTATCAGAATCACTGACTTGCACTATAATATATTTTTTCCATGAATGAGTATTAAATTATTCCCAATAGTTCGTTATTTTAATATCATAGCTTTTCTCTTGGTTGCGCTGCTTCCAGTAGTGTGTTTTTATGTTAGAGCTTGTATCCAATCATATTTAAGCCATCATGCGTTGCCGGGTAAATAAATCTGCCTGGAGGCCTTCAGAATCGACAGAGCGGGCGTCTGTAACTAAAATGAATGCAGTTGCTTTAACCAATCAGATAATCCGTCAGATTTAATCAGCCAATCAGATTTCGCTTTGACTGGAGCGGGGCCATCTAGCTGGCATTTGATAACGTCTGTATTTTCTCGTTCTTTGATTGGATGCTCAGAGCGCGTAACGTTAGAGCCATATCTGCGTACTATTACTAGTATCTGCATCTGTAGCGAACTGCTTAATCTAAATATTCCTGTAGATGTAATAGTTTTTCAACCCACAAATGAATGTTTCTTTACCTCTTCGACCCTCAGCAGAAAAAAATCCCTTATTCAGCCCGAGCTAAACGCAGATACGGAACTCTATTCGATCTCTCCGGGTAAAAACAGAACTGACTAATGTTAAGTTATACCACGAATGGTTCTAAAGGCAAAAGTCCCGCTGATCGCGTTGACTTTGTTCAAAACTCTGTGCGAGAGCATGGGGCAGCTGTAAACATCGTCATGTTTTGCGGTGACTGTGTGCTTCTGTCGAGCAGGCACTCTCAGCCATAAAGTGAATTAAAACTGCTAGAAATATGACGAGACAGACACGACATTGTTGGAATTGAAACGCAGATAGAACCTGCAGTCTTCTTGAGGAAAGAAATAAGGATGGATTTTGTGTAAAAATAATCTTGGTGAGTAATATGCTTTCCCCCCCGTGGTGAATATGATTTTCTTCTTAATTTTTCTTATAAATTTACGATCGAAACTTTTTTTTTTTTCAAACATGCATACTATTGTAACGTCTGAAAAGGGACTATTGTACATTAACCCTTGAACGACAAGATAAGGGAGGCTCCGTTTCTGAATTTATAATCTGATTCGGAATGCAAGAACTACTGTACAAATGCACCAACCAAACTCACGCGCTTGTTTCTCGCGGCCTTTCCCGAACTCACCGCATTAATCCAATAAATGCCGGTGCAAAATAAAAACAACAATTATAGAGAGTCTTTGCGCTGATACACTATTGAAAGTTATTAATTCAGGTAGGACAGAAGGCCTAAGTGTGAAATGCACGGCCCGCCACTGGTCTACAGTATGTCAATGTTAATATGGTGGAACCTTTATATATACATGTGTGCCATGTTTTTTTGGAATTTGGAAACCTGAGTTGTCAAAGGCCATTTTGGGCTGTTTACTACTACCTATATCTGATCTCATCTATTTTCTTTGCAATCCTTTTCACATCTGCTGTTTCTGAAAGGTTGAAAATTTGTATTGTCCTGTCATGTAGCCTGCTGTTTGAGCAGGGTTTAAGCTTTTTATATATGTTCATTTCAGTCTGGTGATTTACGTGCCATCCTGGTCTGTTCACGGCCAATATACAGTATATAACGTTCATTGAGGTCCATTTACAATTTTAACAAGTTTTTATTACATCAAATTATACATGTAGAATTGTTTTGAAAATGTCAACCAGCGAAATTCAGCTATACATGTTTGAGCCAGAGTCTGATCCCATATCAGAAAACAGCAAACCTAAAATACCAAGGTGGCCAATCCTGAGCATTAAAGAAGGTTAGATGCAACAAGATGAGCGCAGTGGGATTTTCTTGTCACCCCCTCGAAGATCTTCTCATCTCCCTTTCACAAGATGGCTTCTAGTCTTCTGAAAGACTACTTGCAGGAGTTCCTTACACTCTGCCATCTGGTGTCCTAGAGCGATAACACTCTAAAGACCTTTTTAGGAGTGGGCAGGATGCCCTTCTGTTTTGACTACTGTCAGTGGGAGCTACCACCTGCAAGCTGGCACAGTGTATGGAATATGCACCATGGTTTGCCATTCATGGCTGGAGACATCGAAGAACAGGCCATCGCCACTTTCCAGCCCACTGCCACAAAGGCCAAAGCCCACCAAGGACCACAAGCCCAACGCAAACCAAGAGCCAGAACCTGCCAAGTCTATCCAGGTGTGTGTCCAGCCTGAACCAGTGTTCGTTCCGGTGCCCAAACCTGTACTCACCATGAGCATAAACCACAAACCAGAGCCCACCATCCTAGTCATCCAAGTTGTTGTTGGTCAAGCCCAGCTTCAATCCCAGTTCCAAAACTTCGTTGACCAGCCCCAAGTCTCCATCATCTTGGATGGTCCCGGCCTGCCTCCCTCTCCCTCCTCCGCTGCCAGTTCAGCCCCCTTCAGCCCCTTGCCTCGTGGGTCCCTGAGCTCCACCTCTAGCCTCCGAGCCCTGAATTTCACTTCAACCCTCGGACCCATAGACTCGACCTTGGCTCAATGTTTCCTCGGCTTCACCATAGTCCGTCATGCCTCCTGCTCCACCAGGCTTCCTAGTCCCTTCGGCTCCATCACTCTTTCATCTCCTCCCTGGCTCCTCCTTCTATCCCCCCCCCCCCCCCCCCCGGACTACTGTCAGCCGTCTCCTGTCACAGTGCCGAGAACCATCGTACAGATGGGGGAGTAATGTCACAGACTGCTTTTCCCATCATCCCGCCTGGTACCTAACCACGCACATCTGGGACTCTTCTAGCCCTCATTACCAATGACTATCTTGCTATACTGCTGTAACCTGATCCAAGGCGATCTCCAGTCATCCAAGTCATCTTCCAGTCCTCACATCATCCAAGTCATCCGTTGCCTCAGCGTTGTTCCCTTGTGTGTGTGTGTGTGTGTGTGTGTGTTTGTGTGTGCTCCTATGATTCTGTAAGATGAAGACTCAAATTTAACAATAAAAAATTGATCTCATCTGCTAACAATCCCAAGTATCATCACTTAATTGTTTATGCATTGTGTCCCTGCCATATCTGGAAATAAACCTATACCTGTTTGAGTTTTACCTCAGGTTTGGTCATTTTTTCCAAGCCAGAGGATAATCCAGATCTCCAGGATCTTCAACTTGATGGAACTGGATAATGTTCTAACTGTTCCAATTCAATCTGAATTCTGTCTTCTATAATGCTGCCTGAATCATAATCATACACTGCTCGTTCATTGTCAAGAGGAGAACTGAGCGACTGAGCCTGGTTTCTTAAAAGTTTTCTTTTTTCTCCATTCTGCCACTTATGGAGTTTTGATTCCTTGCCAATGTCGCCTTTTTCCACCTTTGTTGTAAATCACTTGGCTTGCTCAGTTGGGTACACTAAATTTAAAATGAAATATTCAACAATATTATTTATCTGCTGCCCTGACACTATTATAAAATAACTGAACTGAGCGGGACGATGACATCATGGTTTTCTCCAGAGCGGCTATATATATATATATATATATATATATATATATATATATATATATATATATATAAATAAACTAAACTTTTTTACAACAAAAATTAAACATAGTTGTCATAGTTGATAGGATAACTAATGTTTTTTTGTGTAAATTAATTATGAATGAATGTACAGTAGGTCTGTGTAACTTGGGATAATTTGTTTTCTCATTCTCTGTCACAGAGTCACAAAACTGTAGAAACTGTTAATTATCACATATTCAACCCTTCTCATGAACATAAATAAACAAACCTTGCATAGTTTTTTAAAGTTGTATTTTTCTTTTTATCGCACTTTGTTCTAATCTGCCAAATGAAAACACAATAAATCAAAATTGATAAACAGGCTTGAATATTTGATCTCTACATGCTCAGGAATAAAACGCCCTTTTCCGCTGATTGGTCAACCAAAGATCAAGTCGTGCCATCATCAGTTCTTACTCAGCGCCGCGCAACATTAGAATAGTCATCTGATACAGTTGTACGAATTATTACAGAGTTTATTGTAACTATTTAATCTCTTTCTCATCAAACAGGCAGACTAATAAATGCCTCGACACAAACTGTACTGGGGCAGAGCCTAGACAGAGTCTCTCTCTCTCTCTCTCTCTCTCTCTCTCTCTCTCTCTCTCTCTCCTATATGCCATATGTTATATACAACGATGTGTTTTTATTTGTTAGGCCAGGAAGCAACCATCTAGAAACCAGAAAACCCTAAACACACTAAAACACTCAGAACACCTTATCAACCACATGGAATTGCCTTGGCAATCACATACATCAGTATATAAATAATGTAATACAATGAGACAAAATTAAATTTCACACTACATTTGGTTGGTGAAAGATTTTGTATAGGACATTTACTGTATATATTGTATTTGCAATGGTTGCCTCACAATAATCTGCTGTTGTCATCACAACCATGCCCACACATACACACTGGCACAGTTTTCAAGCCATGGATAGCCAGGCTAGTGTTTGGGTGATAAGGTTTCTCTCCCACACAGACAGCCTCATGCAAGATTCAGAATCTAGCATTCACACTAGAGAATCAGATGTCTCTTGTTAACAACACAGTGTTTTGGTATTCAATATTGTGTGTGTGAGTGAGTTTCTGGTAAATCCTACATTATCAAAATGTTCCCACAAAGATGGCAATATTCCATCTGTGTGAAAATGTTTTGGTCACCTATCAGGAAAACCACTTAAAAATTATTCTAAGTTATGTTTTTTTTTCTTGAAAATGTAAAACTGTGATGGGTAGGTTTAGGAGTAGAGTAGGGGATATAATATACAGTTTGTTAATATAAAAATCATTATATGGAAAGTCCCCATAAAACATGGAAACCCAACATAAGAGAAATACTTCTGTTGTTACATTTCTTGTTTGTCAAATGTGGTATTTTTTTTAAACTGTATGCTGTCTTTGATTAAATTGTGATCACAGTAGTGTGAAGAGGAAAACAAACATTAAAGCAGCAACAACTGCATACTGAGCTGAGCCATTTTGTGATTATGTATATTAGGGCAATTTTCTGTAATTTTCCCCATTGTATGTCCCTTTGTAACCTTTTATTTGATGTGTATTCGTTAGAACGAATTCTTTGTTAGAACTCAAACACAGTATTCTTTATTTTAAAGCTTGTGCTATAACTAAAGGGCAATATCTTTAACCTCTGTTTTATGCTGCTTTGGCAAATGCATATTCATTGGACCTCGTGATGACACTGGATAATTGTGTATGAATAACACACAATTTCTTTAAGGGTGCTAATTACAGGTAATTAGCCATGGTTGAGGTTGGTTTCTATTGATCACCTCTTCCTCTCTTTTCAGACATGTACAACATGTTTACGTCTATACTGTAACCTTCAACATCAAATGAAAGTCATCTTTTGACATGACCAGAAAAGGATCCTATATGACGACGCCAGCATGTATGGAAAGCGAGAATATTAATATTAAGGCCATCAAAATATATTTTTGTTAAATCAACATTCAAATGACAATTGTTACTTCTACTCTTCCGAAAGACGTAAAGGGGACATGTAATAAGTATATGCTTATGGGTGACTTTTCCATCCTAGATTTGTTGCTGCTTGTTGACTGACCTGATGAATTTTTTAAGCTCCTTGGGAGGCGCATCAGTTACCACTGAATCTATCGCAGATCTCCATCTCTGTCTGATGACAAATTAATTGCCTTTGTCCTCTCAGAGAAAGAAATTTAATCAGGATGTCCTTATAGCCAAGTGTTCTATGTCTATTTTGTTTATTTGTATGTGTATTTTTCCTCTATGTGCACTATTCCAGGCAGAGTCAGCAAGCGAAACTCAACACTCTGTCTGTGATTAATAAAACATTGTCCCGAGGCCCAAAAGGCCAAACACCTGAAGGCTTTCAGCTGTATAAGTGGTGAAAGGCGACATAATCTCCCCGGGACAAGATTTGGACTGAGATTGAAAGGCTCTGTGGGAGAGGTCCAATATAAGGGAGTGGAAATAGGACTCTTTATTCTGCACTCGAATGGGCAGCAGCGGCAGGTGAGACAGATAGTCTGGAAGCATGGAGAGTGGACGGAGCTTGGTGAAGGTGATCTCAGAAATGCAGAATGAGATCAGAAAGCTAGAGAACGAAAACCAAACACTCCGTGGGCAGCTCGGCCGACCAGCATCGGCTTCGGACTCAATGAAACCACGTGCATTATCTACTCAGCAGAAGGACGGGTCAAAGGAAAGCTTGACCCATGCCAACCTGAGACGGAACGTGTCTGCACCAGAACTTGAAGGACAGTTCAAAGGTAAATATCTTGTGTTACTCAAACTTAAGCATCTGAATTCTGACCCATGCAAATAAGTAGCTTGACTGTAAAAACGTACAATTGCTATTAGGTAGGTTTATCTACCGAACCTGACTTAAAAAGGCTTACTCATAGATGGTTAAATCATGCTTTTGACCAACAATAAAATACTTTTGAAATAAAACTAGTTAACTTAGATATTACCTAATTATATATATAATGCCTATATATATATATATATAATGCCATGCCGTTCAAGAAATTATTGTATTTATAATAATTTGAGGATATGGAATGTAACTCTTTAACTCTGAATAAATTGAATGGAACTTGAACATATAGAATTAAACTCTGAATATATGGAGTACAACTCTGAATACATGGAATTAAACTTGAATAAATTGAATGGAACTTGAACATATGGAATGAAACTTGAATAAATGGAATGGAACTCTGAATACATGGAATTCAATTTCATTCCATATATTCAAGTTTCATTCCAAATATTCAGAGTTGAATATACTGAACATGTTAAATTAAACTCTGAACATATGGAATGAAACTCTGAATGTATGGAATGAATGTGAATATATAGAATGAGAGAGAACCTGAATATATAGAATGAAATTTGATTATACAGTATAAAGGAATGAAAGTGTGAATATATGCAATTAAATTCTAAATATATAGAATGACATTTGTGTGTGTGTGTGTGTGTATATATATATATATATAGAGAGAGAGAGAGAGAGAGAGAGAGAGAGAGAGAGAGAGGGAAAGAGAGAGAGAGAGAATTAAAGTGTGAATTTATGGGTTAAACTCTGAATATATGGAATGAAAGTGCAAATTTGACAGTGTTTAATGAAATTAAACTATAATTTAACTATAGCTAGATATATCCTTGTTATCAGAGTGATATTGCATGACTTCTGAATTCCATGACTTTAAAAATGTCATTCCAAGAAATGTTCCAATACTTTGTTGAATTAGAAAACTTTTTGAAATAGCTGTTCATACTCCAAACAACACAGGCAGTTTGGAGCCTATCCTGTCAACGTCACTACTGCTATATTTATGAACAACATCTTGAGGATCATATTTTCGTTATTGTAACATTCATAATGATTATGGGTAATCATGTTCATCAAAATGTTGCTGAAAACATATGCATCATTATCGAAAGGAGAGCACATTCTGGATCACGTGCAGACAAGGGCTTATGGGTGCTCCTCACAGGTGCTTTCTCTGTCTATGTTTGCCTGATAAGCAGGAACATCCAGGCCCGTGAGGTTCATGGCATTCGGTCTTCTGCATTTAAATAGTGAGTGCATTTATTCATAGAACTGTACTGAATAAAGTTACCAGTATTTTCCACAGTGCATGCATTACTGTAGCTCGTCATTACTTAGGATTGCTGCAACTTTGCTAGTTTCATTCTATATATTCAATTTCATTTATTCAGAGTTTCTTTCTATATTCAGAGTTTCATTCCATGTATTCAGAATTTAATTCCATATATTCAGTTTCATTCCATATATTCAGAGTCCCATTCCATATACTGTATATACAGAGTCCAATTCCATATATTCAGAGTCCCATTTCATTTTTCAGTTTCATACTGTATATTCAGAGTTTCATTCCATATATTCAGAGTGTAATTCCATATATTTAGAGTTTCATTCCAAATATTCAGAGTTCAATTCCATATATTACGAGTTTTATTCCATATATTCAGAGTCTCATTCCACATATTCAGTTTCATTCTATATATTTAGTTTCATTCAATATATTCAGAGTCCCAATTCATATATTCAGAATTTTGGTAACACTTTACAATAAGGTTCATTAGTTAACAACATTAGTTAATTTATTTACTAACATGCACTAACCATGAGCAATACATTTGTTACTGCATTTGTTCATCTTTGTTAATGTTAGTTCATGAAAATACAGCTGTTCATTGTTTGTTCATGTTAGTTCACGGTCCATTAACTAATGTTAACAAGATTTTAATCAAGTATTAGAAAATGTTGAAAATAACATTAACAAAGATTAACAAATGCTGTATATGTGCTATTCGTTATTAGTCCATATTAACTAATGTAGTGAACTAATGTTAACTAATGAACCTTATTGTAAAGTGTTACCAGAATTTTATTCCATATAATCAGAGCCTCCATATAATCAAAGCCCCATTCCATATATTCAGAGTCCCATTCCATATATTCAGAGTTTCATTCTATATATTCAGACTTCATATTATAAATACAATCATTTCCACAATGCCATAATGTGTATATATGCATTGTGCATATGAAACCCTATGGCAGGGGTGGGCTGCTCTGGCTTAGGGTGGATCTCATTCAGCTCCCTAGCTTGTGAATCAGTATATTCTGTACAAAATGTCTGACACAGGTATGGACCCTGACTCACATTAGGACACTGATGGCTCTATTTCTGGCGACATGGCAACGTCCTCATTGTACAACGTCACTACTGCTATATTTATGAACAACTGTAGCACATTTGTTTGTAATTTAAAAGTAAATTACGATAAATACTTTGATTGTTACATATCCCTGCAACATTTCATTTGTAAATTAATTATAAATGTTATCTAGATTTTGTTCATTACCTGTCTAGCTATGTATGTTTATACTGAAACATAATTAGACAACGGTTTGTTTTTTAATTGAAGTTCTAAAAGTAGGTCCAAGAGGAAGCCCGTCATTCATCATTACGAGCGTAGGCCTACTATATAAGCAGCAGACATTGCGTCACCCCAGACAAATAGCCTACGAAGTACAGCTCTTTACTTAGGACAACAAATTTTCCTGCGATGCAGAATCATCCGGTGTCGTAGAACCGACCCCAGGATCATCCAACTGGACAAAACAAAGGGGATCGAGGTCGTCCTTATCGACATGAACTCCCCATTTAACGTTTTACCATGGAATTTCCCCACCTCCGGCTTGGCACCCACACACCTCAGCTAACTCGAATTCTCCTCCACACCAGCTCATCCGATTACATTTGGATCATCTCCAATCCCTGAAATTTCAAAATGGAATGTTAACAGACTGCGGCCGCAAACATCCGTTTTTTCCTCGAAGACAACCCAAAGCTCAGTTATATGTTCAGTAACACTTTATTTTACGACCCGCAATCAACCGGGTAAGTACAGAGAAATTACGGTGTACGTTTCTGTAATTATAGTGTACTTCCGTGTAAGTATAAGGGAACAATATGTCAAGTTTGGGGTAATAAAGGGGTAACAAGCAGATATACAACCTGCAAATAACTTCGTAAGTACACTGAAATTACGATGTATGTTTCTAGTGTACTTCCATGTAGGTAGCTATAAGGGAACAATATGTTAAGTTGGGGTAATAAGGGGGTAACAAGCAGATATACAAGCAAATTATTTAATTAGTTAAAAAATAACAGGTATCTATATTCTTTTAATATATTCCAGGCCAAAAATGTAGGTCTGTTGTTAATAAAATGTATCACATTTCTGGCTAAATATGTTCTTGTGCAATGTTACAGGGTAATTTGGACATCGGTGGGTTGAAAATTAAACATATATATAGAGTTCTTTTCCAAAACGCAAAAAAAAAAATGCAAAATGCAAAAAAAAAAAAAAAAAAATGAGTTTGTCGTGTCATTCTGCTGTGGACAGAACCCTTTCGCTGCTCCATCAACGTTTCATGCCAAATCGCTATATTTCCTTGTTTAAAATGTACTGCAATATACAGTTTCTTTCCAAAACGCGATAAGCGCCAGCCCTGTTTTTAGCCAAAACGCGATAAATCATCGAATTCGATGAGCGTTCACGCAATCCAGCACGGCGGCACTCTGAGCAGAGGTTTGTTTTTGTTCATTCATTCCTCAAAATGAGTCCTAGTTTTCTAGTCGACTAGAAGTAGATCATTTAAGCCGTTTGTCTAATCAGTAATCACATATTGATTTAATTAAATGGGAGAGAAACCATGAGCGTATTCCGCATCTCAACGCATGCAAAGTTTGCCACAAAGAACCGGCAAAAGTAGGCTAATGATTATGCATGAAACATTTGAATTATTTATTAATAAACTAGTATTTTCTGTCAGTGTCAGCAACAAAGATAAAGTTGATGATGCTTACTTATCTTGCCATCTTCGCAGTGAACGCGCATAGGCCTATAGTAACGCATACTTCGAATTAGCCTACATACGCAGAGAGTTGCCAAATTATTTTCGTTTTTAATTGTTTTGTTTCAAAGAAGACATTTAAAGCATTCTGTAGCTTAGTTCTCTGTGAGGCAAGCATCGCGGTGTTTCGGTTCATAATATGAGACGCGCTCCGGTTCACCTGCGCGCCTCTGTGTCCTGATTATATGGTCTGATATTGCTTCTAATGTTTTAATCCAGTCAATTTGTTGATGAAACATTTATTAAAATGAATATACTGGAGGGGTACCCATCCTTTTTTTTTTTGAATATATCGTTATCATTATTGATCATTTTTTAATAATTAGTTTTTTCATGCATATGTTGAAATTGGTACTATTTGTTTGAGGTTTGACACTTTACTAAAAATGAATTTACTAAGAATGAGACAAAAAATTGATGGATTTATAGCGTTTTGAAAAAAAAATTAACTTTAAAAACCAAATATATTGTAGCATCTCACTCGAGCCAGGGTTCAAATAACTTGGTTTATTTTCCAGAACACAAGCAGGCATTCAGAACACGTACAGCTTCAGAACCGAGCTCTCACTCCAAAACAAACAGGCGAACTTCCTGAACCCCCCTCCGTCAAAGTTCCTCGACCCTGAGGAACAGAAGCTACAACAATACAGCTTCAACTTAACACAAAGTCTCTCAGGTGACCCGGGGGTCTTGTCTGCCTACGGGGCCGTGCAGACACTGCAGTATCCTCCGCTGGAGAGAGTGGCCTTGGGGAGTGGGGTAAGGCGGAAATGTCTGGGTGCGGGCTGTTAGGGGGGGTCTGTGAGGGCCTGGATGGGAGCTGAGGGATAGCATCCCCATGGTAGGGGGCCAACCTGTCTCTATGTATGGCCACTCGTCTGCCACGTGGGGGTAGCTGTACTCTGTATACCACCTCCCCTAATCGCTCCAACACTCTACAAGGGCCTACCCAGTCACTGTCCAGCTTGGGGCAACGGCCTTTTTTTCTCTGCGGGCTGTGGACCCATACCAGCTCTCCCGGTTCCAGGTGGCGGCCCTTGCAGTGTAGGTCATAGTTCCGACGTTGTCTCGCCCCTGCGCTTTGTAGCTGCACCCGTGCAAAGTTGTGAGCTGTCTCTAGGCGGTCCTGTAGTCTCCTGGCATACTCTCGTCCCGGGGGCGCCTCCAGGGTGTCCGGGGGGAGGCCAAAGGCCATTGCTGGCGGGGTGCGGAGTTCTCTACCCAGCATGAGCAGAGCTGGCGTGCAGGCCGTAGATTCTTGTACAGCAGACCGACAGGCCATCAGCACAAACGGAAGGTGCTTGTCCCAGTCGCGTTGGTGTTTGGCGGTGGTAATGGCCAGCTGCTGGATCAGGGTCTTGTTGAAGCGTTCAACTAAGCCATCGCTCTGCGGGTGTAGGGGGGTGGTGCGAGTTTTGTTTATGCCCAGTCGGTGACAGAGGTCGGCAAATACTCGTGATTCAAAGTTCCGCCCCTGGTCACTGTGTATGGTTTGGGGCGTCCCAAAGCGGCAGACCATGCCCTCCAGAAGGGCTTCAGCTACTGTCTCCGCCTCCTGGTCGGGGAGGGCATAAGCCTCGGGCCACTTGGTGAAGTAGTCCATGACTGACAGCACATACCGGTTCCCGCTGTCTGTGACCGGGAGTGGGCCGACTATGTCCACCCCAACCCTTTCCATGGGTGCACCGACAGGGAACTGTTGGAGTTGGGCGTGTGACTGTTCAGAGGGGCCCTTCTTTGCTGTGCAGCTATCACACCGCCTGCAGAAGTCCTCTACGTCCCTCCTGAACTGCCCCCAGTAGAAGCTCTGTCGTAGGCGACGGAGAGTTTTGGTGACCCCGAAGTGACCGACCCCCGTGGCCCCATGTACTGCCTTCAGCACTGTCGGTCTCTCTGCCCTGGGGACCACCAACTGCCACCTCAACTCTCCCGTCGCAGGATCCTTCCAGGCCCGCTGTAAAACCCCATCTGCGAGCCGCAGGCTCTGGAACTTTGACCACAGTCCTTTTGTTGCTGTGGAGAGCAGTGCCACCTCCTCCCATGATGGCCGTGTCTGCCTGTCCACCCACTGGAGCACTGGCTGAATGTCCATATCGGCCTCCTGCTGTTGTCTCCACTGTGTTGCTGAAATTTCCGTGAGTTCACAGCACACTGCTGCCGCGGCCCGGCTGACGATGGCTGCCTCCTGAGCCTGTAACTCCCCGTCTCTTGTCTCCTTCCGATCGCAGTGGCGGCATCCTCCCTCTGCACAGGTTCTGCGGGACAGGGCATCAGCGTTGGAGTGGCGGACTCCCGCTCTATGCACCACTTTAAAGTCAAAGGACTGTAGCTCCTCCATCCAGCGTGCTACCTGGCCCTCCGGCTCTTTGAAGGACATGAGCCACTGGAGGGCAGAGTGGTCCGTCCTGACGGTGAATGGTAGCCCGCAGAGATAGTATTTGAAATGTCGGATGGACGACACCACAGCAAGGAGTTCTCTGCGTGTGACGCAGTAGCGGCGTTCGTGCTTGTTAAAAGTCTTACTGTAATACGCCACCACTCTCTCACCCTCTGAACTTAGCTGTGCTAGCACCCCACCCACACCCTGGCCGCTCGCATCACAGTCCAAGATAAATGGGAGGGAGGGGTCGGCCGGAGCCAACACAGGGGCCTCCCCCAGCGCCTTCTGTAGCGAGGTGAACGCTGTTTGACACTCACTGGACCACACAAAGTCTTGGTCTTTTTGTAGTAGCCTGAACAGCGGAGCCGCCACAGAGGAGAACCCCCTTACAAACCTCCGGTAATAAGAGGCTAAGCCCAGGAAGCTTTTCAGCTGCTGCGGGTCTGATGGTGTGGGCCAGTCCTTGACCGCTCGTACCTTTTCCTCTATTGTGCCGATGCCGTCTCTGCCCAGCCTGTGCCCAAGAAATGACACCTCTCTCTGCATAAAGTGGCACTTTTCCGGATGGAGTTTGAGACCTGCTGCTGCTATACGCTCAAAAACACGCCTCAGGGACTGGAGAGCTGTCTGGAAAGTGGGGCCATGGACCAGAATATCATCCAGGTACACTACGCACTCACGCCGAGGCACTCCGGACAGCACTTTGTCCATCAGTCTTTCAAATGAAGCTGGTGAGTTGCACAGGCCAAATGGGAGAACTTTGAACTGCCAGAGTCCCCGGCTTGTGCAGAACGCTGTCTTTGGTTTGGCAGCGGGGGAGAGAGGCACCTGCCAGTATCCGGACCTCAGGTCCAGCGATGTGAACCAGGCCGACCCCGCTACCTGGTCCAGGGTTTCGTCAATCCGTGGCAGGGGGTAGGAGTCCTTCTTTGTCACCCCATTGAGCCGTCTATAGTCCACGCAGAACCTCCACTGACCGTTTCTCTTTGGGACCATGACCACGGGGGCAGCCCACGGGCTGTCGGATGGCTCCACAATGTCCGCCTGCTGCATCTCCCACAACACTTTGTCTGCTGCTTCCTGGCGTGCCAATGGGAGACGACGTGGGCGTAACTTGATAGGCGGGCTGTCACCTGTATCTATGTCATGTTCTATTAAGTGTGTGCACCCCACGTCACCTTCTTTGAATGCAAATATGTCCTTGAACTGAAACAATAATTGCCACAACTCTTCACTCTGTTGGGGGTCTAGGTGAGAACAGTTCAGTCGCCATATGCCCCGTACCGCCGCCACAACACCTCCCTCCTCCGTTTGAGGGAGCGGCCCGGCTAATGGGTCAGAGGCCCGGCTCTTAGGAATCTGAGTAGTGTAGGCTGGCTGTGGCGCAGGTGGGGCGGCTAGACTGGGTGAGGGGGGTAGCGGGGGTTGGCGGGTTCAGGGGTCTTGAGTGGTGGGCCTCCCAGCCCCTACAGCACTGTTGGGTTCAGTGGCGTTTGCTGACACAGTGGTAACCTGGGGTGTCGTGAGATCGAGGCCCGGGGGGTGTGGAGTCATATTGACCGGGCGTTCCCCTGGAAAGCACATGGTGGCCTCCGCCAGGTCCAGCCGATAGCCCGTGTACTTAAAAAAGTCCAGCCCAAGGATGCAGGGGTCCTGAACGGACGCCACCCACACCGGGTGGCGCACTGTCTTACCGCCCACCACAAATGTCAGTGTTCCTTTGCCCTTCATGGGTGACAATTCCCCCGTCACCGTCCGTAGGTGGACTGCTGTTGGCTCCAGCACGGTTTGCTTGGGGAGCACATCGGGCCGCACTAATGTCACCGTAGAGCCAGTGTCGACCAGCGCCACACACGATACTCCCTCCACAGTGACTGGAATGTGGCAGAGGCCCCCAATTGAAGTCCGGCCCACTACCGCCACCGCCATCGGGCCAGCAATGCCTGAGAGTGTTTGTGGGGGGCTGTGGTTCGTGGTCCGCGTATCCCCCCTATGCGGACCCGAGGTCGTTTCCCTGGTGTCTGGTGGCTTTCGGACATGAGCGTACCAAGTGACCGGGTTCCCCGCAGCCCCAGCACAGTCTAGTAGTGCGGTCAGGGCGCCGTGGAGTGCCCAGGGAAGCTGCCCGCACCAGCTCTGTCAGCTCCACTGCCCATGCTGGTGTTTGCTGAGCCGCTGCTGCTCTGACATGGGGACTGTTGTGTTCCTGTGTGGGCATTGTCACGTAAGCGCGGGCCATCTCTCTCTCCGACGCCCTTTCCAATGCCTCCTGCAGGGATTGTGGATGTGTCAGCTGTACCTCCACCCGCAGTTCAGGCGGTGAGAGGGCTTGCATGAACCGGTCGCGGGCTAATTCACTTTGAACCATCGTGGGCATGCTGCTATATGCTCTGCGGGTAAGGCTTTCAATGTCATTGGCTAGTTGCCGTAGCGGTTCGCCATGTCTTCTGTACCTGTTATTCAGTTCATTGCGGAGGAGCTCCGCTCCTTTAAAATTCCCAAACCGTCGCTGGAGAGCCCCCACCAGTGCGACATAGTTCTCTCTGTCCTGTACATCCAAGAGTAGCAAGCATGCTAAAGCCTCATCCGTAAGGCACATCGCCAATTGTAAAGCTTTGGTCTCTTGCGACCAGTTCTGTGATTTAGCAAGCAGTTCGAATTGTGCATGAAAAGCTTCCCAGCTCACCTTCCCGTTGTACTTTGGGGTTTTCACGGGGCTAGCCGTCACTGCTGTTATTGTGGACTGGGCGCCGCCATTGTTGTTTACTTCCGAGCTTCCCGCGCCGGGGGTGACGTAGGTGCCTGCACCCCCCTCCGTCTTAGGTTTACCGGTAGTGAAGCCTGCGCGTGCTCGTTTGTCAAAGCCAGCCTCAGAAGCCATCGCTTCCATCGTGCCCCTAAGGTGGCCTCTGCTGTCCTCTAGCCGTTGCAGCTCCCTTTGTAGGTCTCCAAATGTCCATTCCGCGGCTCGGGCTCCTTCTCCGTCACTCATCTCCCCACGCACACAGTGACGACGCGGTCTCGCTAGCGCTAACTTAGCTAATTAAACTGTTCCCTAACTAATAGTGCAGGACGCACCCTCGATCTACTTTAATCACTTTTCCGATAGTTTATTTCTTCACTTCTGACACCAGTGTAGCATCTCACTCGAGCCAGGGTTCAAATAACTTGGTTTATTTTCCAGAACACAAGCAGGCATTCAGAACACGTACAGCTTCAGAACCGAGCTCTCACTCCAAAACAAACAGGCGAACTTCCTGAACCCCCCTCCCCTCTCCGCAGGCGGCCAACCAACAGCGCGCCCGGGGTTCACGACCATTGACAGTCGCTACAATATGATAAAAACCAAATTTATTGTCTTTTCTTACTAGATTACTTAATGTTAAATCAAAATAATTATTTTCTGTTATGATTTTAATTTAGACTGTACCTTGTGGTAATTAGTACTTACCTTATCCCATTGAATTGCAATGACACTTAAATGTCAGGGCAAATATACTGTGGAATTGATAACAGTACCATTCTCTGTAATTACAGCGCAAATAGTGTTGTTTCGTATTGCTACATAGTAAGTAGTGTTTGTTACCCCCTTGTTCTGTGTATTTACAGGGTAAGTGTAACCATTGCGGGCTGTAAATTAAAGTGGTGCTTTGTTACCCCCTTGTTCTGTGTAGTTACAGGGTAAGTGTAACTCTGCGGGCTGTAAATTAAAGTGGTGCTTGTTACCCCCCATTTACCCCAAACTTACATATTGTTCCCTTATACCTACACGGAAGTACACTATATTTACAGAAACGTTCATCGTAATTTCAGTGTACTTACGAAGTAATTTGCAGGTTGTATATCTGCTTGTTACCCCTTTATTACCCCAAACTTAACATATTGTTCCCTTATACTTACACGGAAGTACACTATAATTACAGAAACGTACACCGTAATTATTGTGTACTTACCCAGTTGTTTGCCGGTCGTAAAATAAAGTGTTACCATATGTTCTTTACCTGAGTTCACAAACAGGCCAGACTCCAACCGATGCTCCGACCAAAAGGGCTGGCAGTCGCCCATCGAAGACAGCTTGGCACACTCCTTCCAACCAAGAAGCTATCTGTTGTCTGCCTCAAGCTCCGTCGACATCTCCCTCAATGCCCTCTGCACATGCACCGTCTGCCACCAAGGCTTCCTTCTAAGCCCCATACTTACACAAACAAACTTAGCTCAACAAATCCACACCTTCTTAGCACCCTCCAGCTACCTCTGTTTACAACACTGCTCTCCCCAAACAGCCCCACCTACCACCCACCTCAGATTTGCTCAGCCTCGCCCATAACTGGCCATTCCATGTTCCTTCCAGTTTCCCTCCTGCTTCCTTTACAACCATCCCCGGAATGGTCTCCAGCGTGAAGTTGCCTTCGTAAATAGGAACCGCTCTGTCAAGTCAAGTCAAGCCAAGTCATCTTCATTTATATAGCGCTTTTAACAATTTTAGAGTGTTCCAAAGTGGCTTTACAGTGATAATAGGGAATTAAAGTAACAGATTGTTTTGGCTTTATGATAGCTCTAGAGTCTAGAATAAAGTAATTTTCCAGTTAAAGTTAGTTTGATTGATTCACTTCCTTCGCAACGATCATTAGTTATTAACTTAGGGTCTGCTGACACAACATCGTTTTAACAGAAAACTCTCAAGTTCTCTCTACGCAAACTTTAAAAACTCAAACCTGTGAGAACGCTAATAGCGTGCACATGTGTATTAAGAGTTAATTCTATAGGTATGCGCGTTTGAATATATGTGCGCAGGCATGCAGTCCTTCCCTAAAAAAACAACCCTCAACAAACTACTTGTCTGGCCTTAAAATTTACAATACAGAATTGTATCACTTTGGAGTAGCCATGTGAACCGAAATTATCCCAACAACGATTATCTTGACAGCGGTAAATGGAAGGAGGCCTTCACAGGGAGAGACTAGTGACACTTCAGGACTGCGATGTCCTTGTGTCCAGGCGCAGGTCCATCAACAGATCTGGATATGGCCTATGTAACCCCTCCACCAGGGTCCTACTCGGCCCGCTCCGAGCGGGCCTCGAACCTGGGTCTGCGGCATGAAAATCGGGCACTCTAACAAGGAGGCTAAAGAATGCAGCCTCTAGTGTCTGTAGCTAGAGCACCTATTGAGATCAGAGGAGTGAGGTTTACTTGCACAGTAACTACTAGCTGGCCTCCATTACACCTGGATCCGGCGTACTGCGGTAAATCTCTTGATAAACAAAGAGACTAATATAAGCATAGATGCCAATCTTTTTATGATGTAATGAGTCCTTCAGGATTTATGGGAAGTGTTCACGGTTCCCCCTGACCTAATCTATGCAGCCTAATATTGAATTATATAAGTTTATAATGTGTTATGTTTATGCTAGGTCAAAGAGATGTGTCTAGCTTTGAACTGACAGAGTGTGTCTGCTTCCCAGACAATGTTAGGTAGACTGTTCCTAAAGTTTTGGTGCTAAATAGGAAAAGGATCTACCGCCAGCGGTCGATTTTGATATTTTAGGTATTATCAACTGGCCGGAGTTTTGAGATCGCAATAGATGTGAAGGACTGTAATGCGTTAAGAGCTCGCTCAAGTACTGGAGCTAAACCATTTAGTGTAATCAGCAATATAAAAAAAATACATATTAAATCACCTTCTCATTTTCACCTTCTCATTCCACAAAAAAGATTTCCGTCACTCACTGTTATTCTCAGAGATTCACAATCTAATTCAAATCTAATTCATCTCCTTGTACTAGCTTTCACAAAATATTCCACGGTAATAGAATACCCCGGAATATACCTAAAATACCACTTTTCAGTCTTTAAAAACAGACGAAAGGAACTGAACAATTTCCTATCCATCATCGCTGACTTATTATCATTCGGTGGCAGTCATTTTTAAACTTATCTACCACAAATTATTTTCTGCAAAATGTGCAATGAGAGTCACACATTGGAATCAATGCCCATACTGGTAGCCCTGGACTAATGCACGCACGGACACCCAGTATTATTTTTTTTTAAATCTTTTTAGCCTTACCAGTCTATTTCTCTATTTTTAGCTCAATTCTAAAAAGATCAGGCATCCCAGAATACTAATACTCCAGTGTTTCTTTCTAAAAAACGGTTTCCCCAAAGTAAAACTTTATAGGCTGATGGTCTTCAAACACTTTTCAATCATATATCAGAACAAACCTTTCCCACATTAGAAAAGCCCCTTAACTACATGTTCAATAATCTAGTCTTTGCGTATCTTTTTGATATTAATTAACAAACTCTACCGCCCACCTAAAACTCATCTTTTAGCATTTGTCGTCCGCAGCATTGATCTCAGCCACCGCTCTATCAGTTTAATTAAATTAAAAATATATTATTTCTCAATTATGCAGCAGGGAATTGGCCAGCACCTTCACAAAAGCCTCCAAATTAAAACTTTATCCCACTGCTGCAGCAGTGATTTCAGCCACCGCTCTCGCATCAGCCTCCTCCAAGGACAGCAAGCCAAGTTAGTTTACTATTAACCTTTTACTATTAACTCTTTAATAATCTAACCATGCCTGAAACTCCCCCAAACACAATCTTCACCGTTCTGTGTCCATCAACCGTTATTTCCACCACTTTAATCAAACCACTGTTCTTTAAAACATTATGATGTGATTTTATTTCAAATGTCTTTTTTTTCTCGTTGCCTCTTGTACAGTACTGACCTATTTTGTCCACACGACTCACTGCCAATCACACGCGCTCACATCATTCTCTTTCTATGAAAGCTGTTAACCACATTCACCAGTTTTCACTCTATAGCGGTTGACCAGAGCACTGAAATTATTTCTCACTAAAACTACAATCAAATGGATTTCCACACATTTTGCGTCGGTCCTCTGCGTGGCATTTTACTATTTTCTGTGTTTCTGTTTACTATTTTCTTGTTCTGAGGTAAATGTCCCATGGATTATTCCTCGCAGCCTCCGAAGACTCCGCAGTACATTAATCTGAGTATCTGACTAAATATCATGTGTTTACCGAGTTTATGTGGGCGTTTACAGCTGACATCTCTATCTTTTTATATAGGTTACATAAACAGAGAATATTTATTTTAGATTTTAATAAGATAATTTAAAAGTACAAATTTTAATGATTATAAACATATACTGCTCATTCCTGAGTGAATAGTATTTGCGGAGTTTTGTTTAAGTTTAGAGACGTGCTCTAGAAAAATATTTCACGGAGACGGAGAGGCAGAACGCACACCATGTTTATTTTCTTTATTTTACAAAAGCACACTATTTTATTTCGATTGTTGGTTGGCACATAAAAAAGTTGACATTTAACAGTTTATTTTTTACATATTTCTTATGACCAGAAATGATGGAGTACTTTAAAGCCGCGTTTCCACCGCAATTGCCAAGAGCTATTTGTCCCAGGAACTTTTTTCATAGGAACCAGACTAAAGTACCGGTCCGGGGCGGAAAGATTATGTTGTGACGTTGAACTGCGCGTGACTGCTCTTCCCATCCCAGCCTGCGCGTTTGTTTTGAGTTTTGGATGGAGGAGATTCAAGCTGTGCTGCTTTCGTGTGTGATTGGTTTACTAACGAGGTAATTATCAAAACGGCAGAAAAGAGACGAGCAGCCAAAGCGTATTCAGAAAGCTCGTAATGCTATTTAAAAGTAGACGTATGTTATCAGCGGACATTGACTGTGAGATGGATGGGACGAACGTGCGCCATCGGGCAGAAAGAACAAGTGGTAAGAACCAATCAGCATGTTCAGTCCATGAACTAGTTCCAGCGGTGTAAACACACCGAGTACCACCCCAAAGTTCCTAGTTCCTGGGGAAAGTTCTTGCGGTGGAAACGCGGCTTGTGCATGTTTCTGCTATGTGAAAAAAAAATCTGCCAAAATGCGCCGGCGCGTTTGCTGATCTCTAGGGGTTAAGCTGAAGTTCCAACATAGGTTTGGGAGGAGCCTAAAACATTCAGTCTTGTCAATTATAATTACAAGTGCACTATATAAGCAGCAGACACCACGTGATTCCATTGACAAATTGTTCCACCAGCCCTCCTCCTTCTCCCTCTCCTCCTCCCCCTTCTCCTCACTAATTTATTGATGAAAATGATACAGAGAATGACACAGAAGTTAATAGATTATCTCTTTCCAAACAAGTAATGCATTTTTAGTCAATTATTGGTTATAATTGATCAAAAAGATATTATGTAGCCTATATGTTTTTCTTATTTCTTTCTATAGAAAACATTATTATGACCGTGCGGAGATACTCCATATCCTCAAATTTCATGAACGGCTCCCGAAAGAAGGAGATTTTGGACAAGCCAAGACTATATGAGACATTACATGATGGCTCACTCGGGCTTCCTTCTATTGCCTATTCAAAACCAGACATAGAGAAATTGACCAACAGGCATTCCCTTCAGGAGTTTGTCAACAAAAACAGGTGAGTTAGGCTTTAGTGAGCTGTGCTTGAAATATTGATTTACTAATTTGTATGTTAATCATTTTATTTAACATTTTAGAGCCAAAGTCAAGACGGTAACTTTCTTGTTGCCTGTGGATGATATTTATACCAGTCGACCTGTACTGGCCGAGCACCTGCCTGAAAGGAGCACCTGTGAACTCAAAACTATAGCTGAAACTGACTCGTGAGGTCCAAACTAGTATCAGGAAACAGAAACACCTGTGAAAGGAATGTTTGTGAATCTGACAAATAGGAGGTTCAGTAATGTGGTCAAACTCTGTCCTAATTCATTTAAGACGTTGCAGGTGAGTCCTGTGGTGAATTAATACCTACACCTGACCTCAACACTTTGACTCCTGTTACAGATTTGGTTTCTCAAAATAATCCAGCTGAAGAAACTTAAGTCATCTCGTGGTCTCGTCTGAAGACCTGGCAATCTCGCTGTGGCGTATGGATCAGGTGTCTGTACACACATTCTGATCGTGTGAAGTGCCACTGGAGACATGCACTTCCTGCCCACTTCTACGAGTTTGCTGAAATTGTTAGTACAGAGCGCTTTGAATGACATACTTTAGTTGTTTGAGTCATTTTGTTTTTATTTCTCCCTGAAATCTTAGCTTGCCTAATTACAACTTAACATAGTTGACTTCAAAACACGTTTAACTAAAAACTAAGTGCATGCAATCTTCATACTATTAAAGCTGTGACTCATTTGCTACATGAAAGAGAATGAAGCCAAAGGAAGGTTTACACTTTATTATTATTATTATTATTAGTGAGTTATTTGGGCTATATGTGAGAATGTTCATGTGTTAATAGCTTTTTTGTTGCCAATGTGTGAACTGCTACTTAAAAAAAAATAGATTGTCTATGAAAGCCTGTAGAGGTGCCAGGACGTTTTTGCTGGGAAAATCAAAAGGTTGTTCTGCCGAGAGCCACATAAAATGAATGCTTATATAATGTTCTGGATAATACAGAAAGAGCTTTCTGTACTGTAATGTCAATGTGTCATGCAAAAAACAAAAACAAAAAAAAAACTGATTAATTCAAACTATAGTCTCGCATAGCCAGATCTTAGTCTCGGTAACACTTTACAATAAGCTTCATTAGTTAACATAAGTTAGTTATTAGCATGAACTAAGAATTAACAATACTTCCAAAAAATGTATTAATCTTAGATTATATTAATTCAACATTTACTAATACACTATTAAAATCAAAGGTTGTATTTGTTAGCATTAGTTAATGCACTGTGAAATAACATGCATAAAAATGAACAGCTGTATTTTTATTAACTAACATTAACAATGATTAATAAATATTATAATGTATTGCTTATTGTTTGTTCAAGTTAGTCAAAGGTATTCCCTTTTCTTTTTAATTCTAAGCAAAGAATGAAAAACAATTTCGTCAAAGTGAGTATGTCGGGCTGTGGGGCACTGAACGTCCTTCAGTTTCTTTTGCGCTGTGTGTGCACGAGTGCGAGCATGAGCAGTTGCCGGCAGCTGCAGTTCACTTAATGGCCACCGGTGTCACTAATAACAAGTGTTTCTGAATTCTGCATATAGCCCCTTTAAGATCTGCCCCTTTAAATCTGCATAAGATATCAGTGCCATTGACAGTCCAGAGGCTTTGAGGTCGTAGTCCCGAAAATCTTTTTGGGGTCACGCTCCTGATATCAAGTATTGCCCAGGGGGCCCTCATTTGAGAAAATAGAAAAAAGGGAAAAATATCTGAAAAAAGTTGAAATGATTGGATGAAGTGTAGACAATACTACACATAATTTAGTACATGACAATTAGCTTGTCTCAGACAGCCATTTTCCATATTACCATTACATTAAACGCATACAGAGTTACAGTATAACATATTGGATACATCTGGGCTCATGAAACAGATCAGAATAACAAACAGAACCTAGTGTGAACATGTTTGCTCCGTTTATCAATTGAAGGTTTCTTATTTTCAGTCTTGTTGGGTGTGCTCTCTTTTGTGAGCTCGTCCAATGAGCTTTTCTCACTGTAAAGACTCCCATAACTCTCAGAATCTCGTGGTTTACCTGTTAGTGAACATAGCAGTCAATATAAGCAATGCCAGTGCAGCCATTTGTTATAAATAAATGTAAAAATGTAAAAAAATGTGAAGTGGACATCCATTTATCTCTCAAAATTACATTTATCAGACTTCCCCATTTATTATAATTTTATTTTCTGCTGTACTGCATGGTGGTGATACCTGTTATATTGCTTTTCTGAGGTTCAATAGACTGTGCGGGAGGTTTGCTCTCTGTTGGACTATCTCCATATTTCATTGGTACCAATGGACAACTGTCTCCTTTCTGCATTCTCTGGGTAGCTTTAAGAGAGGAGTAGATAGAAAGGAAGAAAACAATGACATATAGAAAACAGTGACATAATTTATGTTTTCTGTACATTACTTAATTCAGAATTATTAATAAAACTATAATTTTATATGGAATGGACCAATAAAATCTGTTTCTCTTTTTTATTGCAAGCATATACAGCATATATTCACTGTAGGGTACAAAATAGTTAATAAAATGCACCAATTTGTTTTTGTTTTTTGTTTCAGTGAAAAAGAATCCAATAAAAAAAATATATCTGCTGTTTAATTTTATGATTATTTTATATTCACTATCATTTTGCAACTGATACAACTGATTTGGGGACAGGTGAATACAGGTTAAATCCGGATGTACAGAGGTGTGTTCCAAATTGGATAATAATATATAAGTAATATACAACATCATATTTAATACAATATAAAACAGTTCATCTAACTTAGTTCTCCCGACAAAGAATTGTATTTTTGGCCTGATTAAGAATATATACACCAATCCATTTGCCATGCAACTGGTAACCCAATAATGAACACATATTCAACAGACCTTTTGACTCTGCCCTATAGTGTGAAGCGCAGTCTCTTCCAGAATGAGTCATCTTCCTGACTGAGTCAGGGTTGTGCACCAAAAGCCCCATAATCTCACTCTCTGTGACTTTTAGGTTCCTCTGTAGGAAGTAGGTTTGCATTCTTCCTTTACCTTTTACCTCTATCTCTCCACGCTCCTCCATCTGATAGCCTTTATTTCTTAGAGCACTGTTAACAAGAAATCAGCCAAATAAGTATTAATCTACGTTAAGGTTTATATATATAGCCTACTGTATATTTACACCGCCAAACAGAGGTTATTTGAAGTAAGTAAGACAGATAGAGGACATATTTTCATGCTTCTCACTGATAAACACTGGGACTAATGTGGATTTTGTCGGGCAGGCCATGACTCTCCATTCGGGATGCCGTGTTAACTGTATCTCCAAATAAACAGTAGCGAGGCATCTTCTCACCAACCACCCCTGCCAATACCGGTCCACTGTTCAAGCCCACCCGAATCTGGGACACAAAACACCACTTTAATAGAAATGTAAAAACAGAGAGTGTATAATAAGATACGAATAAGATACAATTATATTTTTTTGGCAAAAATCAATCCAAACTCTTTCCTAAACCCACTTTCCTAAACCCACCCAAACTTCTGAAGATTTATAATGCTTCTCATGGAAAAGTGCAGGTATGGCTTGACATTACAGACTGAAACACTGAATCTCAAGTCTAAAGTATTAATCATAGATAACCCCATCACCTGAATAGGGCAACCAGTCACAGGGTTAGTAACTTCTTTTGCAGCTATGATCATGCCTAGGGCGAAGTTGGCAACGCGTTCAGTGTGACTTGACATCAGGATTGGCACACCACCGACAACCATGTAAGCATCTCCAATTGTCTCAACCTGACGAACACATGTTGTAACACATATCATTCAAATCAAAATGATTTCAATTTAGTCTTACATTTAAGAAAAATCATCATGACTAAGGCTCACCTTGTAAACATTGTGTACAGAGGTAAGACGGTCAAACTTCATGTACATGGAATTGAGCATGGAAACAATCTGGATGGGTTCACACTCAGAGCAGATATCTGTGAAGGTCACCACGTCACTGAAGAGGATGGTGCACTCTTCAAACTCACCTAAAAGAAAAGCAATGTACACTCTTAGAAAAAAGGGTCCTATATATGTAGCATAGGGTTCTTTACTCAACTCCAAAGGACATTTTATGCTAAAAAAGGTTTTATAATGACAAGAAAGAAAACTTTTGGCACAAAGGTTCTTTATAGGCTATTATTCATTCATATTTTACATTATTCTGCAACATTTTGTAGTTGTAATTAAATTATTGTTTATTAAACTGTTGTAGTACTTAATATCACATTTTAATCATGCAGATTTTTGGAGGATAAAAACTGAAATGGCACTCTTCGTGTGATATCGATTAATTAAATTTTTTAACCACCATATCTTGAATTTTGTGATCATTCACATGCATTGCATTTTAGGGGTTCCAAATACGTAGCACTTTAGAACCTTTTAAGGTTCTATATAGAACCTTTTCTTCTAAGAGTGTAGAGTCAAGATTTGAGTAGCAAAAACGTCTCAGGTTACGACTGTAACCTATGTTCCCTGAGAACAGGGAACGAGACAATACGTCGAATGACGCAATGGGCAATGAGACGTATTGTTGAGTTCCCTTCGAAAGGGAACGTAAATTATAATGAAGTGACGTAAGCTGCGTTCACGCTACAAGTGACTTGTAGGGGATCGCAAAATAGCAAGAAACACTATCTTTCTACAAGACAAGACAACTGGATTGGGGAGCTCTGGAATCATGTTTTTTTGGATGAGTGTTTAATAAAAAACATTTGTTTGCTTTTGGGATCTGAGAGCATTTGTCATAAAGACCAATTGGATCCAGATTATTGCTTAATCCTATGCATTATGTGAGAGTTTTAATTGTAAAAAAGATCACAATACACAAGTACTCTTATTTTGAATTGTGAAAAGAAGAAGCCCCAACATGGATCTGGGAATCTGCATCTAAATGTCATACAAAGATATTTGAAGTTCTCGTGATCCATTCTGTCCAACGTGGGCTGAATTAGTTCTAGTAAATACATATAGTAGAACCAATCCTGATCCAAATATGTTCTAGAGCAGTGAATGCCACCCAGGGGTGAGATTACCATAGGGGTAGTTAAATAAATACATGAGTTGTCATATACAAGAAGCTCCACCACCTCCGGGTGAAGTCTAAAGTCTAAAGAACACCCGGCGGGAGCGGAGTGTCCTCGCGGAATGCTTCTCGCAATGCTCACAGTCAGCTCCCTCAAGAACTGACTGCTTGCATGCTCCACTCCCAAACAGCAACATAATAGACGAATCCGACGAGCGTTCTTGTGTAGGTTGCCATCTTGTGGCGACGCCATTACTGAGCTGTTACACCGGCATAGACATATGCACCGGTATGTAAACAAACTTCGGAGATAGGTGATAACGCACCCTCGATGACAGCTACAGCCAGGCAGACTTGTTGGGTTGATGATGTTGGACATTGGCCTCCAGTCACAGATGAAAGTACAAACGATCTTACAGATTATTTATGAAAATAGCTTGGCAAGCTAGCTAGGCTAACGTTTGCTACCGAATAAACTAAAAAAAGATCTGTCCATTTGGCAACAATAAATAAATAAATGAAATCAAATAAACAAATTCATGTTTTTCATTTGTGTTCATTATTTATCTCATTTTACATTGCAACGGGCATGGGTAAGGTAACGTTACAGCTAGAAAGTATACACAATATCGACCAACTAGTGTTTTTAAACCATGGAAAGAGGTCAATATAACAGCAGGAGAACAATTATGTCACATAACGTTACATTTAGCTCAGGAAAGCCATTTAATGACCATAGCATGTTAATTAAATAGAAAAAATAGCAAGAGAGGAGATTTTGCTGATCACTATATCACACATTTATTATATTTTTTTACTTATGTCATTAAATAATTGTTATTATACGCGAATGTCCGCGTCTTGTACTCGCCCAGGAAATCTGTGTAAACCGTACGGCACCTGACAGGGGCAGTCGACCCGGGGTATTCACAATGTTTTCTCTTCAAAATTGAAATTTTACTGCCACCATTGAAACAATTTATAACGGAAACTGTTTACCCACTCGACATTATACAAGGGCTAACGTTGTAACGTTAGTGACAGTCGTAAAACGCGGGCTGTTTATTCCTGTGGACGCAAGTTGCAACTAAAACAATAGAAGGCAATGGAGCAACGCTACCCAGCAACAGCTCAGTAATGGCGCCCGCTTACTTCCGGTAGTTTCGCCGGATTCGTCTATAGCTGATGTGTGTCCCCACCCGTGAAGTAACAAGGGCAGGGAACAAAACAACGTCTATAATCTTGCTTGCTAGCCATAAAGATAGATAGTGATATATATTGGGCTTTGACAAACAACAATAAATAGACAAGGACAGATTTCACAGAGAGCGCTTACTGAAGGTACAGAAGCTGGCGCGGTCTGACTTCAGGGGTGCTTTATAGTTTCCTGGTCTATGACGTTACCCGCCTTGACGTTTCGGGCTTCCATTGGACTGATTTTACATATGCTTCACGACGTAATCACGCAGAGCGTTCCCACCACGTTCTAACGCAGCTCGAGGTTCCCTTGAAAGGGGACTTAGGTGTTTTTTTCCATCTATCTCCATATTGAACTGTTTTATGTGTTTACTGTATCCACTTATGATTGTATCATCATGGAAACACGTTCATGAACAATACAAGTTATTACTTTGTATAGGATCCGTTTGAGCCCTAGAGCAGACCGAAGATCTCTCCATTTGTTGAAAGCCTTCTCGATGTTGACTCTCGTCTTATTCCGACGCCTGGCACTAGACAGAAGTTTTATTTTCTTTGTCTTACGTGGAGTTTGCATTGGGGTTCGGAATGAACTATAAGCCGGTCTCTTTGAATCCATCTTCTACTTTTGTCGAAAGTTGACAAGTTTTTTCGCTCGAGTTGTCTTCGCTGATACGGAGAATGGCGGCAAATACAAAAACCTGCCAGACATCGCCAGGTGAGCATGCATGAAAGCGCATGGCGTCACACCCAGTCTCAAACTTTGTCCCAAATCCCTCTTATTTATTTCACTGTACAAGATTATAGAGGCAATTGCAGTGATCAGAGAAGGGCTCATTGAGCCCATCAGGCAATTGTTTAAGCATGTATGGTTTAGAAAAACAGCTATTTTTAACATAAATGTTGCGCAATGCACCTTTAAGTATTCTGCTTTTTACTGGTAAAACAAAACTAATTAGAAATCTGCAATAATGAAATGTTATAACAATATTACCCAAATTTTACAAACTTATTCTATCATATATATAATAAAATCTCAATGAACAATAAGTCCATCATATGCCACAGCAGCGCAACAAGTCACAGTTTGAGATCCTTGATCCTGTTCCACTTTCAGACACAGATGTTGAAACTCACTGTGCATTTGTACTTTTTATTCTGACAGTCTATGCAGAGAGTTAATTTTGGGCAATTTGAGAGATGGTTGTTACTGAATGGAATTTGAATTACTGAATGATAAATTAATGAATCAAATGAGAACCTAGCACCTTACAACTGATTATTTAAATGGAATGACTGCCTAGCTTTAGTTGAAAATACCTGAGAGGTACATTGTGGGACGCACTTCTATTGTCCAACCCCTTCTACTGAAACCTTACTCATTGCATTCTCTGCTTGCCTAACCATCCATCCCTCCATTTGATTCACCTGCCTCCACTCTCTTGCCCTCTTTCAGCTGGTTGGCAACATGTTTAGGCAGCATGGCATAGAGTAGATTTTCTGTTTTCTGTCTTTCTTCCTCAAGGTGTTTTGAGAGATGATGCAGCTCTTCTTTTTTCCGTTCTAGCTGGTTGGAGAGCTCCATCTCCGCTAGACGCTGCTGGTTAAGCAGGATCAGATCACGTGTAGCGTCATGTGGAGCAATATCAGAGAGGTGCATGCAGTGCTCCTCCAGCTCCTGCAAGCTGCGAAGTAAGGGCGAAGCTAGGTACAGCATGCAACGCAACAGAGGCATCCATATCATTTGTCCTGGGAGAAGGAAGTTAGAAAACTATTAGGAAAGAGTTATAGAGGCAAATGCATTAAAGGATGCAGATAATGTTAAAAATGGGGCTAGTTACAGATGAGACACCACATTTTAGTGTGATTAAGTTACTAAACCACAGTCATTAGAGAGGTTAATTTGATATTCCTTAAAGGTACAAAAGGGTGTGAGATGGGGAAAATCTGAATTAATGAATTCAGATTTCTCCCTCCCATCAGAAATTCCCCCCCCCCTCCCTTTAATGGGTCACTCCCACTTTCCCCTTCACCATCCCTTGAATGCATATGCATGACATCAAAAGCACATTTTGCCATTTTCAGTTCTCGCAACAGGCAGTTTGCGTTTTCATCTCGGTGATGATGTCCCATTCGTACATACCTCGTCATGGTTTTATGCTCACTTTGAGAAACAAATACACCTGAAGTGGGTGCAAAGCGTTATCTGGCCCACAGTGTTCACCACACCACTTTCATTTCAATTAATATACATACAGCTCATATTACATATAATTATTATTTTTTTTATTTTTGACAGAACAGCAGAAACAATCAGATATAAATGGCTGAGATTTCTCACCTCTCAGTTCTAGCATGGGTCTCTCTTTCCAAGCCATAGGCATTATTTCTCTTTTTGTCCGCAAAATAAAATGGCTATTAATGAACTTGAGGATGCTGCAGATGTTGAAAGTCACCTTTGGATTCTGGATGGTGAAACATTGATCCAGCTGGCCACACCTGGTCTGTAACTCTGGCACAATTCTCTGAATAGTCACCCCTGCCTGTCTAACCTGTAGCTGAATGGATGCATTAAGTAGAAGAAAACATTAATGACTTCATTTAACAAATATTAGGCACTGAGCAATGCAGAACATGTTAATCAGAATGCTTTCAAACTATAGCTCTCTCAGTCACTTTATCAACACATCTGTAACATGGCAACTTTCCACATTTAAAAGGGGGGGTTTACTGCTTTTTTTCTTTGCATGATTCTGTTAATGGGGTGCAATATAACATGTATTTGTGGTTTTTAATTTTTAAAATGTCTTATTTTTCATAAACTTCACCTTTATTGTAAGCCGCGCTCTCCTCTGTCCTCTGAACGACCGGTTGACTTCCTGAGTCTATGAAAACACTCCCTCAGAAACAGGCAGTGGGCTCAGATTGGTTAGTTTGGCCCGGTGTGTTGTGATTGGCTAAACTGTCGCTCACGTTGTCCGGAAGATTAACGCCCATTACCTTTAAGGGCGAAACGTGCCTGCGCTCCGGTCCAGATGTAAATAATGGTGTCGAACTGCAGTATCAGTGAGCCAGAATCAGTCAGACCGAGAAAGCCGCGATGAAGAGAGACAAGCAGAACCTCACCACACACGGCTCTTACTAAACGTTTCTGAATGATAATTTGCTACATTTTTTAACTTTATACACGTTTGTTTAACACAATAGCATCTGACTGGCAACAATAGCAACTGACTGGCAACTAATGTTATACTCAAACAGCGTTGGCATTAGTTTACGTTCTTGATCAAATCGAAAATAACGCCATAAAGCAAATACGTTTAAAACATTAGTACTTAACAAAATTCAGGTCCATAATGTTTGTACGCGTTTGTTGTATACACAAAATAGCATAGCTAGTAGCCTAGTGGCTATAAAGCCAGCGCTGGCATTTGATAAAACTAAAACGCAAGGCTAGGTCTGGAATTATACATGCAAATACATTTAAAATGATTAAGTCTTAGCCTACTTACAGGTTGTGGCCCAACAACTGCTGCTCCTGATTTTTAAAAGACGATATCTCTGCTTACACTGAACTTTCAGTGCTGCAACTTACATCAATCATACACCAACAGCAACATTACACACTATTTAAAATGAAAAAAGAGAAATCGCAATCAACCCAGATTGGTTAGTTTGCAATAACAATAACCGTCACGTGGGTTTAGGCAATTCGTACGAATTTGTACGAGTGAGGTCGTATGAATTAGTACGAATTAGCCACTTTTGAATCACTCGTATGAATTCGTACGAATTGGTCGTGAGATAGGGTAGTATTTTTCCACATCTTATATTATGCCACTGTTATGTGCTGGTGGCATTCTGTGGCATGTTCAGTTGTGCATGGCCTTTGTGTCCTTATATCGGCTTTACAGTGTTGACATTTAACAGATTGGCTTATAAATATTATTGCGATTTTACCAGGATATTTGCACATCCCTCAACGAATGCTTTCGATGGGTAAAAACCAATACACAACCATAAACAAACTTCCTATAATAATAATATACTGTATATATACATGTTTCCCACTACTGTTCTGCAGTTTATTTCTGTTTTAGCTTATGTACTAATCTGATACACGTTCCTTATTTGTAAGTTGCTTCAGATAAACTTGTTTATTAGATAAATAAATGTAAATCCTGAACCATCACTTACTTCTTCATCAAACACAATGTGGAAAGGGAAGGCATTGCAAAATGTCTTTAGATCGATGCAGAGATTATCTGGGTACACAGGCTCAAATCCCCTTAAAGTTTTATCTGATGTGGAAAGAAAATCTAATTAATACAATTACCCATAAACACAAAGTTCATTTTTGTTTAGAAAATTTGTAATATAAGAATGTTGCTGATTACAAATATTTACCATCATTTTGTGATTGACTAAAATTAATAATTGTCAATTTTTGCATCTCATACATCATGGTCTTCCTAGAACAAATAATTGTATTTAATCTTTACCCTTCTCTGGATGTATCAAGCTTCTGACTGTGCCCCAGTGGTTTTTCTGCACAGGATTTTGAGACGTCTTCAGGAGGGACCTTTTAGAAAAGTCCTGGAAAGAAAACAGTGAAGGTGTATTTTACTGTATGCCCTAAACCTCCTCAATAGTTCAGTAATACACAATGTTAAATATAACTGTGAAATAATCCAATTATTATTAATATATGTTACAACATACACCAAAAATAAATTGTGTAGAGTTGGTGAGAAAGCATTTTCAGTGCATACTTTGTCTAAGAACACTGGTGTGATGAGGAACACAATATGCTCCTTTTTTCCCATCCTCTCGACTTCCTCTATCTGGTTCACTATTTCCATCTTTATTGTGCTGTTGAAGAAGTCTTTGGCCACAGCTCCAATGATACCTACATCATCATTCAGAATGACCAGTCAACCAGAAGATTTCATCACTTCCTTAAATGAGTAGTTCACTTTTTTAAAAAAAAACAATTGCTGATAATTTACTCACCCCCATGTCATCCAAGATGTCCACGTCTTTCTTTCTTCAGTCGAAAAGAAATTAAGGTTTTTGATGTAAACATTCCAGGATTTTCTCCATATAATGGACTTCAATGGGAACCAAATGGTTCAAGGTCCAAGTGAGAGTTTCAGTGCAGCTTCAAAGGACTTTAAACGACACCAGACGATGAATAAGGGTCTTATCAAGGACCCTTTGAGTCATGACTCGAAAAAAGATTTGTTCATTTTGATTTACGAGTCCGAACAGGAGAGTCACGAATGCTCATCACAGAACAGAGCAAGGCGAGCATTTGTGCTTATAAAAGTTAAACTTTTTTATTTATTTTTGAAATGACCAATCGTCTAGTGTCGTTTAAAGCTCTTTGAAGCTGCACTGAAACTCTCATTTGGACCTTGAACCGTTTGGTTCCCATTGAAGTCCATTATATGGAGAAAATCCTGGAATGTTTTAATCAAAAACCTTAATTTCTTTTTGACTGAAGAAAGAAAGACATGGACATCTTGGATGACATGGGGGTGAGTAAATTATCAGTAAAAGTTATTTTTTTAAAAGTGAACTCCTTTAATGGATGGATGGATGGAAGGATGGATGGATGGATGGATGGATTGCTTACCAGGGACAATATGACAAAGACCTCGTCGGTCTGAGTAGTAGTGTAACTGCAAGGTGCCGTCATTGTTTTTTTCTACACGGAACGATGGTGCGTTCATTTCCTACAATGAAATAAAGACAACACAAATTTGCAATAGAAATTTTGCCTGCATGCATATGAAACACCATACGTTTTTGTAGTTCTTATCACAAGAATAAATATTTATAAATGATTCTGAATGCATGAATGAATAAATCACTAACTCGGAAAAAGTAATATTGAGTGAGAATGAAAGGTCCTGTTTTGGCACATCAAAAGTGGGTTATTAATTCTAGATTAACAAATAAATTATGAAACAGTGTCTTTGATCGAAATTCTCCTCAAGATGTTTATGAGAATAATAATGTCCTGCTCACTTTACCTTGTAGGAAAGAGAGAGATAGCTGTGCAGTGAATCCAGATTCTCCATAAACTCAAAGAGATTTCCTCCAAGGGTGCGCAACATATGATCATATCCAGACCTTTTGCAGAACTCAAAGAAGTATTCTCCAAACTGCCTCAGCAACACACTTTGTTCAAGGTCTTTGGAAAAACACAGAAAGTGTACATTAACTTTGATTTAGGTGATAAAGAACAAGCACGCTCTTTCTAATAAATACACCTGGGTGCTCTGAAACTCAAACACGGTCTAAAGAAAGAAGTGAAAGTGCTTCACCAAGCATCTTGCAGGCCTCTGTCACTAACTGCATGGTGATGTCATCTGTGTACACTTCATAAGTCATGAATGTGTCTTGAACCCTTGCCTCATCCCTGCAAAAATGCAATTAAAACCAGCATTTTTCTGTGTAAAATCAAGTCATAGGAGTGTTATGGATGCTCACCTTAGTTTATCCCATGTCTCTTCTCCAAATCTGTCAATCACTAGAGACTTCAAACAGGTGTTGATGAATCCATACTGGACATGAGAGTTAAACATACAGCCATTTGACATGTTTTGTTGAAACAATACTGAAGATTAAATTCACATTGCAAGAATTAATGTTTGTAATGATAAAGTTGTCCCAAGGGCTATATCAGTTACTATTACTAAACGTATTTACGTCAAACATTATATTGCACAATGCTTGCAAAAAAAAAAAAAAAAAAAAACTCTCCTAAATTAGAATAATTCATCCTGCAAAACTAGTCATATTCAGGCAAGGGTAAACTAATGAAGGTAGACTCAGGCGTGGCAAGTATTTTATCTCTATATGCAGTTAGTTTGCTTATACCCTTGGCAGATTCTGCAATATGTTTATCATTTTATAAATAATATGGATCATACAAAAGAGTATTTTGCTTTGTTATTTAGTTATGTCCTGATTAGGCTATTTCACATTATACTTACTGCTCCACATTACAAAATAACAACTGTATTTACAAATGATCATGTTCAAAACAGATCCCAGCTATGCTTATGCTATACGTGTTGTGATAGTCCCTGTTTCGTCCTGAGTGAAACTGCCCACCATTTTAAGAAAAATCCCACCGCACAACTTTTCCAGCATTTTGAGCTCGTCTCCATAATAGACCTTGAGATCATGCATTTAACATTTCTAAAATGGATGTAAACTCTTGTAGACAGCACCCTAAAAAAGGGGGTTTCCTTCATATTTAAAAGCGTAATATTTTGAATAACGCTTGAATTCATATTTATTGTGTTATTGTTTTAGGGTTAAAGGAAATGTCCGTAAACTTAACAGAAAATGTCCTGGCAGACAATTACCAGTACCTTTTTGTATTTTACAGTGAGGATGATATTGTTATTCTTTAATATATATATATATATTTCATATAGCCCTACATTATGCAGTAATTCTGCAGAGCAATTAAACAATTAGATATCATATCTCTTATATTTGTATAAATTCTGCAAGAGATTTATAAACTGAGAGGTATTCATGCACTCACCTGCAAATACTGTACGCACATCAATAAAAATGCAATAAAGTAAAATGTATAGCATATACAGAACATTTGCTTCAAGTAAAAGAAAATTGCAATATCCTTACCATTTCTCTATCAGGTTGTTTTCCTTGGGCAGATGAAAGCTTACATTTGAATTACTCAGTTTCTTTTATATTCATGGATCAAACATCCACCTCCATGTCCATCGTGATTAAACGAATGATACCAGACTACAGTTCAATTCCAACAAGTACAGTTTTTCTTCATCAACTATTTACAAAATGATTTATCCCAAACATGCACGACCCGAAATGTCCGCAGCAGGAGATACAGCACGAGCCCACATGACAACATGAATGAGAACGCATGACCCTAATGAGAGATGGAAGACCCTCTGATGTCTTGCCAGTTGCACCTCCAGGAAAGGTTTAATGGGGCGGCCAGAGGGGGACAGTTAAGACACTAAAGCCTACACTGGAAGAAAATCTTACCTTCATTTGTAATTTCAAGATCTATTCCTATTTTATCTAACCCACAAAAAAACTACTTCATCTAAACCACAAAATTAAATGAATTTATTGGATGTAATTTGTCAAGTTGTTATTTTGAAACCTGTTAGTTTAGATGTTCTTACATAAAGCACATATATTCACTGTCTCTTGCAATTGTAATTCCTGTGTAAATATATTTATACTATTGCATCAGAGGGAAAATACAGGATGCACTCTGTCAAAAACCAAAACCTACAAGGAAATTAACGTTTATTTAATAATTAATTCATCAAATGTATTTTATAATCAACACTCAAATAATACACAGTTGTACAAACATTTAAATTACACATAGGGCAGTTTTTATATCAACCTTTTAGCAATAGAATTATGCTTCTACTCCAATTTGTTGGTGAAATAACCTGCGGTATATGCTCATCTGGCCATTGAAGCAGAACAGCGAGGATGGAGATTTCAGGTTTATCCAGTGGAATTGGGTTGTCGAGGTTTTGCGGCACACTCTACAACCTGGTTCCTCAGAGACGTCGAATTCAGTGGCCAAGAGTTGCGTCGCACAGTAAAGAACTTATCTGAAGTAGCAGAAAGGAGCAGCAACTGGCTGTGGTTGAGACGGAAAGATTCTGGCTGTGTACAGGGCGTCACACTATGGTTTCGTAGAATTCTTGAAAAACCTTGAAGATTCTGTTGGTTTATTTGTATTGGTTGCATAGTAATTACAGTCATTACGTTCCTGTTAATATTGCGTGAATGACGGGTGGTTGGGCAGATATTGTGTTTTGTGGTAGGTGTTATGCCATACGGAACCATTGCCACTGAAACTGCTTTAAAGGACAAGTTCGGGATTTTACAATTAAAGCCCTGTTTTAAGATCGTCCCTGATGAAATAGAATAGTTAAGATTGTTTTTGAGACAAATGCTCCTGTCACGAGAATTTTTGGATTGTGTGTTAGTACCCCCCCCCACCTTTATAATGAAAGCATAGGTGCACTCGAACAATCATTCATCAAAACGCATAAACTTTAGTTTACAAAGACGTGAAACTCACCGAGTGGTCTAGGGTGTTCACTGATATGCTCACACAAAAATCGCTGCAAAAATGCTTTCCAACAGGTTTTATCATAGTTTTTGTCCAAGTCCATGTTTCTTCCTGTTTTCGTTTGAAGTGCACAGTAGTCAATTGTCGAGTTTGCGTGCGCGATCCTTAGTTATCTAGTTACCAATGATCGCGCAAGTGAACTCAACAATTGACTACTGTGGACTTCAAACGAAAACAGGAAGAAACATGGACTTGGACAAAACTATGATAAAACCTGTTGGAAAGCATCTTTTGCAGCGATTTTTGTGTGAGCATATCAGTGAACACCCTAGACCACTCGGTGAGTTTCACATCTTTGTAAACTAAAGTTTTATGCGTTTTGATGAATGATTGTTCAAGTGCACCTATGCTTTTATTATAAAGGTGGGGGGGTACTATCACACAATCCAAAAATTCTCGTGACAGGAGCATTTGTCTCAAAAACAATCTTAACTATTCTATTTCATCAGGGACAATCTTAAAACAGGGCTTTAATTGTAAAATACCGAACTTGTCCTTTAACGCACCAGTGGGGCTCCACAACCTTAGTCAAGCTGGTTGGCGTGTATGGTGGGGTTGCGGAGAGATTGTCCATTCCTCTCCATCTATTCCAGCGACCTCTCCATTCCTCTCCATCAACTCCAGCGATCTCTCCATTCCTCTCCATCGACTCCAGCGACCTCTCCATTCCTCTCCATCAACTCCAGCGACCTCTCCATTCCTCTCCTTTGACTCAAGCAATCTCTCCATTCCTCTCCATCTATTCCAGCGACCTCTCCATTCCTCTCCATCGACTCAAGCGATCTCTCCATTCCTCTCCATCTATTCCAGCGACCTCTCCATTCCTCTCCATCGACTCAAGCGATCTCTCCATTCCTCTCCATCTATTCCAGCGACCTCTCCATTCCTCTCCATCGACTCCAGCGACCTCTCCATTCCTCTCCATCTATTCCAGCGACCTCTCCATTCCTCTCCATCGACTCCAACGATCTCTCCATTCCTCTCCATCTATTCCAGCGACCTCTCCATTCCTCTCCATCTATTCCAGCGACCTCTCCATTCCTCTCCATCAACTCCAGCGATCTCTCCATTCCTCTCCATCAACTCCAGCGACCTCTCCATTCCTCTCCATCAACTCCAGCGATCTCTCCATTCCTCTCCATCAACTCCAGCAACCTCTCCATTCCTCTCCATTGACTCCAGCGACCTCTCCATTCCTCTCCATCGACTCCAGTGACCTCTCATTCCTCTCCATTCCTCTCCATTCCTCTCCATTCCTCTCCATCGACTCCAACGATCTCTCCATTCCTCTCCATCTATTCCAGCGACCTCTCCATTCCTCTCCATCAACTCCAGCGATCTCTCCATTCCTCTCCATCAACTCCAGCGACCTCTCCATTCCTCTCCATCAACTCCAGCGACCTCTCCATTCCTCTCCATCGACTCCAGCGATCTCTCCATTCCTCTCCATCAACTCCAGCAACCTCTCCATTCCTCTCCATCGACTCCAGCGACCTCTCCATTCCTCTCCATCGACTCCAGTGACCTCTCATTCCTCTCCATTCCTCTCCATCGACTCCAGCAACCTCTCCATTCCTCTCCATCGACTCAAGCGATCTCTCCATTCCTCTCCATCGACTCCAGTGACCTCTCATTCCTCTCCATTCCTCTCCATCGACTCCAGCGACCTCTCCATTCCTCTCCATCAACTCCAGTGACCTCTCCATTCCTCTCCATCGACTCCAGCGACCTCTCCATTCCTCTCCATCGACTCCAGTGACCTCTCATTCCTCTCCATTCCTCTCCATCAACTCCAGCGACCTCTCCATTCCTCTCCATCGACTCCAGCAATCTCTCCATTCCTCTCCATCGACTTCAGCGGCCTCTCCATTCCTCTCCATCGACTCCAGCGACCTCTCCATTCCTCTCCATCGACTCAAGCGCTCTCTCCATTCCTCTCCATCAACTTCAGCGGCCTCTCCATTCCTCTCCATCCACTCCAGCGATCTCTCCATTCCTCTCCATCGACTCCAGTGACGTCTCATTCCTCTCCATCGACTCAAACGATCTCTCCATTCCTCTCCATCGACTCCAGCGACCTATCTATTCCTCTCCATCGACTCCAGCGACCTCTCCATTCCTCTCCATCGACTCCAGTGACCTCTCATTCCTCTCCATTCCTCTCCATCGACTCAAGCGATCTCTCCATTCCTCTCCATCGACTTCAGCGATCTCTCCATTCCTCTCCATCGACTCCAGCGACCTCTCCATTCCTCTCCATCGACTCAAGCGATCTCTCCATTCCTCTCCATCGACTTCAGCGATCTCTCCATTCCTCTCCATCGACTTCAGCGGCCTCTCCATTCCTCTCCATCGACTCCAGCGACCTCTCCATTCCTCTCCATCGACTCAAGCGATCTCTCCATTCCTCTCCATCGACTTCAGCGATCTCTCCATTCCTCTCCATCGACTTCAGCGGCCTCTCCATTCCTCTCCATCGACTTCAGCGGCCTCTCCATTCCTCTCCATCCACTCCAGCGATCTCTCCATTCCTCTCCATCGACTCCAGCGACCTCTCCATTCCTCTCCATCGACTCCAGTGGCCTCTCATTCCTCTCCAGCGACTCCAGCGACCTCTCCATTCCTCTCCATCGACTCAAGCGATCTCTCCATTCCTCTCCATCGACTTCAGCGACGTCTCCATTCCTCTCCATTCCTCTCCATCTATTCCAGCAATCTCTCCATTCCTCTCAATCGACTCCAGCGACCTCTCCAACGACCTCTCCATTCCTCTCCATCGACCTCTCCATTTCTCTCCATCGACTCCAGTGATCTCGCCATTCAACTCCATCGACTCCAGCGACCTTTAACATTCCTCTCCAGCGACCTCTCCATTCCTCTCCATCGACCTCTCCATTCCTCTCCATCGAATCCAGCGACCTGTCCATTCCTCTCCATCGACTCCAGTCCAGTTACCTCTCCATTCCTCTCTATCTATTCCAGCGACCTCTCCATTCCTCTCTATCGACTCCAGCGACCTCTCTATTTCTCTCCAGCCACCTCTCGATTCCTCTCAGTTGACTCCAAAGATTTCTCCATTCCTCTCCATCGACTCCAGTAAACTCTCCATTCCTCTCCATCAACACCAGTGATCTCTACATCTATTCCAGCGATCTCTCCATTCCTCTCCATCGACTCCAGCGATCTCGAATTCCTCTCAATCGACTCCAGCGATCTCTCCATTCCTCTCTATCCCCATCTCATCTACCATTATCAATTACTATTCAGCTGTTTAAATAAAAAAAAATTCATCATCACCTTCAGTCTTGATTCTCTGTTCTATAACCGTGACTGCTTAAGACTTCTATCAACTTACCTCTCCATTTGTTGATGTTCACACCATAGGATTTCCCATTAACACACCACATCCTTCATACTCTTCTCTATTCGGGATGCTGCCTCATTGCTCCCCCAGACCTTGTAATGGTCCCCCCAGTAAATATTTTTTTTCCCTTAATTGTTTTCATTATTCATATTCACAGACTCCAGCGATCTCGCCATTCCTCTCAATCGACTGCAATGATCTCTCCATTCCTCTCCATCTATTCCAGCGATCACTCCATTCCTCTCCATTGACTCCAGCGATCTCTCCATTCCTCTCCATCGACTACAGCGACCTCTCCATTCCTCTCCATCGACTCCAACGATCTCTCCATTCATCTCCATCTATTCCAGCGACCTCTCCATTCCTCTCCATCTATTCCAGCGACCTCTCCATTCCTCTCCATCAACTCCAGCGATCTCTCCATTCCTCTCCATCAACTCCAGCGACCTCTCCATTCCTCTCCATCAACTCCAGCGATCTCTCCATTCCTCTCCATCAACTCCAGCAACCTCTCCATTCCTCTCCATTGACTCCAGCGACCTCTCCATTCCTCTCCATCGACTCCAGTGACCTCTCATTCCTCTCCATTCCTCTCCATTCCTCTCCATCGACTCCAACGATCTCTCCATTCCTCTCCATCTATTCCAGCGACCTCTCCATTCCTCTCCATCAACTCCAGCGATCTCTCCATTCCTCTCCATCAACTCCAGCGACCTCTCCATTCAAGTCAAGTCAAGTCACATTTATTTATATAGCGCTTTTCACAATACAGATTGTATCAAAGCAGCTTCACAGTGATAACATGAAAGTAGTACAACACAGATCGATAATATTGTTAAATATTAAATAATTCTAAATAATCCCGACTAAGCAAGCCAAGCAAGCCAAAAGCAAGGCGACAGTGGCAAGGAACCAAAACTCCATCAGATTGGATGGAGAAAAAACCTTGGGAGAACCCAGGCTCAGTCGGGGCCAGTTCTCCTCTGGCTTACATTCATATTGTTTATTTATAACTATTAAATATAAATATTGTTTATGTCTAAAACAGTCCCATAACATATCGCAGGCGTTGAGTCGTCTCTTCACAGGCGTTGGTCTTCTCATCACAGGCGGTGGGGCATCCGAAACCCCCGTGAGATGCTGGATACAAGGCTGGACCTGACGAACGCCATTTTTCTCGGGACAAGCGTCCCGAGATAACAGCAGAAAGGCAGATGGGAAATAATTAGCATAGCTGATGTTCATAATTAGCATAGCTGATGTTCATAATAATTTCCATTGTACGGGTGTCGGTTTTAGAAAACCACTATCTCACGAACTCTCCGCAACCCAAACTCTCCGCAATGCAACTCAGCCATACGGACCGACCCGTTTGTCTAAAAGGCTATCGAGCCCCACTGGTGCGTTAAGCAATTTCAGTGGCAAACGGTTCCGTATGGCATAAAAGAGGACTGAAAGGTAGGCATTATGTGAATGCTTGACTAAAGAGATGCGTCTTTAGTCTAGTTTTAAACTGTGTCAGCGAGTCAGAGCCCCGTACCGTATCGGGAAGGCTATTCCAGAGTTTTGGAGCTAGATGCGAGAACGCCCTCCCTCCTTTACTGGACTTAGATATCCTAGGAATGACCAGAAGCCTTGAATTTAGTGATCTTAAGGAACGCGGTGGATTGTAGGGCGAGAGAAGGTCTGTTAAGTACATAGGAGCTAAACCATTTAGGGCTTTATAGGTCAGTAGTAGTACTTTGTAGTTGATACGGAACTTAATAGGTAACCAGTGCAGAGATGATAAAATCGGTGTTATATGATCATATTTTCTTGACCTAGTAAGAACTCTAGCAGCTGCATTTTGGACTAACTGTAGCTTGTTTATTGAGGATGCAGGACAACCGGCTAATAAAGCATTACAGTAATCTAGTCTCGAGGTCATGAATGCATGAACTAACTTTTCTGCATCAGAGAGAGATAGCATGTTACGTAGCTTAGCAATGTTTCTAAGGTGGAAAAAGGCTGTCCTTGTAACATATGAAACATGATTTTCGAAAGATAAGTTGAGGTCTAGTATAACACCCAGGTCTTTTACTGTAGTGGATAAAGTAACAGGACATCCGTCTATATTAAGGTTTTGTTGTAAGAGATTTTGTGAGTGGTTTTTTGGACCAATAAGTAATACCTCCGTTTTATCTGAATTTAATAGCAGGAAGTTACGCGTCATCCAGCATTTTACATCTTTGAGACACTCTGTCAATTTAGAGGAGTTAGTGTTTTCGTCTGGTCGTGATGAAATATATAATTGAGTGTCGTCAGCATAACAGTGGAAATTAATTCCATGTTTTCTTATAATATTACCAAGTGGCAGCATATATATTGAGAATAGCAGAGGGCCTAAAACTGATCCTTGCGGTACTCCATAGTCTACTGACGTTATCTTTGATTTTTCCCCGTTTAAACAGACAAAATGATAACGGTCCGATAAATACGATCTGAACCAGCTTAATGCCTGTCCTTGAACACCAGTGTAGTTTTGTAGTCGATCCAAGAGTATTTTATGATCTATAGTGTCGAACGCAGCGCTGAGATCAAGTAGGACTAGTATTGAGATACAGCCTTGGTCAGAAGCTAAAAGTAAATCATTTGTAATTTTAACTAGCGCAGTTTCAGTGCTATGATGCGGTCTGAATCCTGACTGGAATTTTTCATAGATATCATTTTCTTGCAAAAAAGAGCATAGTTGAGCAGACACAACTTTTTCTAATATTTTGGACATAAATGGAAGATTTGAAATGGGTCTGTAATTCGCTAACTTTTTTGGGTCTAATTGTGGTTTCTTAATGAGAGGTTTTATTACTGCCTGCTTGAATATTTGTGGAACATGACCTAGAGATAGAGACGAGTTAATAATATTGAGGAGAGGCTCTTCTACTGCAGGTAATATTTCTTTTAGTAGTTTAGTGGGTATTCCTCTCCATCAACTCCAGCGACCTCTCCATTCCTCTCCATCGACTCCAGCGATCTCTCCATTCCTCTCCATCAACTCCAGCAACCTCTCCATTCCTCTCCATCGACTCCAGCGACCTCTCCATTCCTCTCCATCGACTCCAGTGACCTCTCATTCCTCTCCATTCCTCTCCATCGACTCCAGCAACCTCTCCATTCCTCTCCATCGACTCAAGCGATCTCTCCATTCCTCTCCATCGACTCCAGTGACCTCTCATTCCTCTCCATTCCTCTAAATCGACTCCAGCGACCTCTCCATTCCTCTCCATCAACTCCAGCGACCTCTCCATTCCTCTCCATCGACTCCAGCGACCTCTCCATTCCTCTCCATCGACTCCAGTGACCTCTCATTCCTCTCCATTCCTCTCCATCAACTCCAGCGACCTCTCCATTCCTCTCCATCGACTCCAGCAATCTCTCCATTCCTCTCCATCGACTTCAGCGGCCTCTCCATTCCTCTCCATCGACTCCAGCGACCTCTCCATTCCTCTCCATCGACTCAAGCGCTCTCTCCATTCCTCTCCATCAACTTCAGCGGCCTCTCCATTCCTCTCCATCCACTCCAGCGATCTCTCCATTCCTCTCCATCGACTCCAGTGACGTCTCATTCCTCTCCATCGACTCAAACGATCTCTCCATTCCTCTCCATCGACTCCAGCGACCTATCTATTCCTCTCCATCGACTCCAGCGACCTCTCCATTCCTCTCCATCGACTCCAGTGACCTCTCATTCCTCTCCATTCCTCTCCATCGACTCAAGCGATCTCTCCATTCCTCTCCATCGACTTCAGCGATCTCTCCATTCCTCTCCATCGACTCCAGCGACCTCTCCATTCCTCTCCATCGACTCAAGCGATCTCTCCATTCCTCTCCATCGACTTCAGCGATCTCTCCATTCCTCTCCATCGACTTCAGCGGCCTCTCCATTCCTCTCCATCGACTCCAGCGACCTCTCCATTCCTCTCCATCGACTCAAGCGATCTCTCCATTCCTCTCCATCGACTTCAGCGATCTCTCCATTCCTCTCCATCGACTTCAGCGGCCTCTCCATTCCTCTCCATCGACTTCAGCGGCCTCTCCATTCCTCTCCATCCACTCCAGCGATCTCTCCATTCCTCTCCATCGACTCCAGCGACCTCTCCATTCCTCTCCATCGACTCCAGTGGCCTCTCATTCCTCTCCAGCGACTCCAGCGACCTCTCCATTCCTCTCCATCGACTCAAGCGATCTCTCCATTCCTCTCCATCGACTTCAGCGACGTCTCCATTCCTCTCCATTCCTCTCCATCTATTCCAGCAATCTCTCCATTCCTCTCAATCGACTCCAGCGACCTCTCCAACGACCTCTCCATTCCTCTCCATCGACCTCTCCATTTCTCTCCATCGACTCCAGTGATCTCGCCATTCAACTCCATCGACTCCAGCGACCTTTAACATTCCTCTCCAGCGACCTCTCCATTCCTCTCCATCGACCTCTCCATTCCTCTCCATCGAATCCAGCGACCTGTCCATTCCTCTCCATCGACTCCAGTCCAGTTACCTCTCCATTCCTCTCTATCTATTCCAGCGACCTCTCCATTCCTCTCTATCGACTCCAGCGACCTCTCTATTTCTCTCCAGCCACCTCTCGATTCCTCTCAGTTGACTCCAAAGATTTCTCCATTCCTCTCCATCGACTCCAGTAAACTCTCCATTCCTCTCCATCAACACCAGTGATCTCTACATCTATTCCAGCGATCTCTCCATTCCTCTCCATCGACTCCAGCGATCTCGAATTCCTCTCAATCGACTCCAGCGATCTCTCCATTCCTCTCTATCCCCATCTCATCTACCATTATCAATTACTATTCAGCTGTTTAAATAAAAAAAAATTCATCATCACCTTCAGTCTTGATTCTCTGTTCTATAACCGTGACTGCTTAAGACTTCTATCAACTTACCTCTCCATTTGTTGATGTTCACACCATAGGATTTCCCATTAACACACCACATCCTTCATACTCTTCTCTATTCGGGATGCTGCCTCATTGCTCCCCCAGACCTTGTAATGGTCCCCCCAGTAAATATTTTTTTCCCTTAATTGTTTTCATTATTCATATTCACAGACTCCAGCGATCTCGCCATTCCTCTCAATCGACTGCAATGATCTCTCCATTCCTCTCCATCTATTCCAGCGATCACTCCATTCCTCTCCATTGACTCCAGCGATCTCTCCATTCCTCTCCATCGACTACAGCGACCTCTCCATTCCTCTCCAGCGACCTCTCCATTCCTCTCCATCTATTCCAGCGATCTCTCCATTTCTCTCCATCGACTCCAGCAACCTCTCCATTCCTCTCCATTGACTCCTGTGACCTCTCTATTCCTCTCCATCTTTTCCAGCGATCTCTCCATTCCTCTCCAGCCACCTCTTGATTCCTCTCAGTCGACTCCAAATATTTTTCAATTCCTCTCAATCGACTCCAGCAAACTCTCCATTCCTCTCCATCGACACCAGCGATCTCTCCATTCCTCTCCATCTATTCCAGCGATCTCTCCATTCCTCTCTATCGACTCCAGCAATCTCTCCATTCCTCTCCATCAACTCCAGTGATCTCGCATTCCTCTCAATAGACTCCAGCGATCTCTCCATTCCTCTCTATCCCCATCTCATCTACTGTTATCAATTACTATTCATCTGGGCTGCGTTCAGCCCGGACAAAACGTTGCACAACGTTTTTTTAAACAGAAACGGTGATGCGTTGAACACCCCATTCTGATGATGACGCAAGAGTTAAGGCCATTCTCTGTGTTCTTTGTGAAGAATTTTCGGAGCCTGATGAAGTCGGTATCAATATGTGTTTAATATTACAAAATATACCCGATGTTACAGTAACTGCACTTGCTGCCCAGAACACAAGAGAACATCCCAATCAAGTGAAGGGATTTGTGGAAACTGAAAGCACACATCTTACCTTTATTTGTATTTCATAATGTTTTAATAACCTATTTTCAGGAAAAGCACTACCATTTTTTTATTTCCATACCAAATGTCATACACTTACAATGAAGCTAAAAAATATAATACACTACATCATGTTGATATCCTATATTTTTACAATAAACGACAAACATATTTTCTAATATCCTCAGTTGTTGCATATAGCGATCTGAACACATTTGTAAATTATTTTCCTAAACCCATTGTTGCGAGTTCACTTTAATACCGCGTGCTTTATATACATGTTGCTGCTGATAAAGGATTGGATTGCAGTTCTGACACACCCACTAAACGAGAGAAAACATAACTCAAACCCCGTTGCACACCGGTTCCTGGAAACATGACGTTCAACTAGGAAACCGTAGCAAAACGTTGCGCACCGTTTTGAACTTGAACGTGCATCTGTTTAAATAAATATTTTTTTTCATCATCACCTTCAGTCTTGAGTCTCTGTTCCATATCCGTGACTGCTTAAGACTTCTATCAACTTACCTTCCCATTTGTTTATGTTAGGCAGGATTTCCCGTTAACACACCATAGGATTTCCCGTTAACACACCACTGCTTTCATACTCTTCTCAATCCGGGATGCTGCCTCATTGCTCCCCCAGACCTTGTAATGGTCCCCCGGTAAATATTATTTTTTTCCTTTAATTTTTTTTTCTTTATTCATATTCACAGACTTGTAATTTGTACCCCAATTTTTGATATTTGATTAATAAAATTCAATCTCTTTGGATTTTCCTGGTTTACGCATAGGCCTATGCCTTTCTATCACATTCCTTGGTTCCTAAGGCATAACATCATAGACCCATATCTAAACTTTGTATTCTCTCTAAACTTTTGGAAAAAATAGTTAGTGAGCAATTGACACGGTATTTATATATTCATAATATTTTGTCTATAATCCAATCCGGATTCCGTAAAGGGTACAGTAAGTAGCCTTCAGCTGTTTTAAAAGTCTTGGACGACATAGTGTAGTCCTTAGATGAGAAGAAACACTGATTATGACATCTTTTCATCGATTTATCAAAGGCCTTTGACACTGTGGATCATCGTATGTTATTAAAAAGGCTTCGATCAGTAGGACTATCAGAAAATGTAATTTTATGGTTCACTGCTTATTTAAAGGGAAGAAGCCAATGTGTACAGGTGGAAGGTATTCAGTCAGATCCACTGGAGGTTGTTAAGGGAGTCCCTCAGGGATATGTGTTGGGGCTGTTATTATTCAGCATACTGTATATATAAATTGTCTGGATTTTAATATTGATAACACAAGGTTTCATTTTTACACAGATGATACAATTATGTATTTTTCTGCTTCGATTTAAAATTGTATTAAGTAATCTTCAGAGTAAATAATTCAGAGTTTTTAACCAGTTGCATGTTTTATGTTTATGTAATCAGGGTTTTTTGTTGTTGTTGTTGTTGTTGTTGTTGTTGTTGTTTTGTATCTCGTATCTTTGATGTATAACTGTATATGCAAACTCAGCTGCCTATCCTGGTTTTAATCTCAGTTAGTCTTTAGACCAGGTTAGGTAAAGGTTCTAAAAGTATTATTTGAACTATGCAAATGCTATTCCACTTATTCCAACATAATTGTCTATTCAAGAGAATGTTGTGTTCGATATCCAATGCAGAACTAAGAACTAATAGAGAGTTTGGGTTATAAGAGCAAAACATTTGTAACTCAGCAAGCAGTCTAAGTACTATGATATGTATACCATTAACCATATACAATTTCTTTCTAAAAAGTAACATAGTTGTGACTGTGAGTATACTGCCTAATTCTCTCAAGGATTAATAACAGAGGAACAATTCCAGAAAACTCAGAAAACACATGGATAATTTGGTCAATTAAAATTTTAATTTAACATAATTTATCAACTAGGTTGACTGCTGTGGTTGTTTTAATTCACATCCTTTCTAAAAATATAAAAGTTTTTGGTTTAATATATTCTTAATATATAAGACTGTCAATGACCTAATGCATTGTTGTTGTATATTTTATTTGTTCATTGTTTATTTTGTTGGATTTTAGTTGGACTTGGTCAGAACTAGAAATAGTTATCTGCATGTCTGCTACCTTTGGGCTCAGTGATATTGAATTCAAATGATTTTAAATTTAAATGTAAAATAAAGATATGTTTTTGGAAGAGACTAAAGAACAAAGTATTTTTATCAGCTGAAATGCAGAATACAAATGTTTTATCAAGTTAAATAGACATTATATAACAGTTTCGGGTTATGTTTTGTTGGTATTATAACATGTCTCACATTGTCCCACACAAACTTAGTATCGTCTCACGTTTGGTTTGTTTGATGGTGGTCAGGTCCCCCTACCTGGTACTCGACCCGCTGTGAGGCGACAGCGCCATCCATTGGATCGTTTGAAAGAAGCCTTTAAATTCGTGAGCAGAAGTTGTGTTGAAACGCCATGAATTTCAGTTGTGTGTTGTTGATTACTTGAATTGTTTCGAGTAAATTATCGTTGCTGAAGACAGCGTTGTCACGTGATACTTGTTACATTTCCCAGTGCCTGTCAAAATGGACCAATTGTTTGTGTTTAATGGATAAATGAAGACAATGTTATTTATAGCAATTGTTAGGAAAGATTTTAATTTGTATAGCAGCTACTAATCTTTGGAAATATTAGCCTAGATGTGCAACAACTCCTCTAATTAGACAAAACGACATGAGGATGACTCAAAAAGGCCAAAGGCGCATTTCTGGGCGGTCAAGCGCCTGAGGAATCCAACTTTGTTACTTCAGGGGAAAGCATTCTTGTACAGTAGATGCCATGGACCCCCAAATATGTTCATCCCTGTTTGAGGGAGACCTCCACCCTAAAATTTATAAGGCATCTGGTTTTTATAAACAACAAGTTTTTATACAAATAAATAAAAAATAATTTAAAAAAAGTTATTTTGTGATTATTTAATATTAATACAATTTGTATTTATTTATATTAATATATTTTTGATTTTATTTATTTTGCGTGAGTGACAGGAGTATAACAAACAAGTAAGAACACGCCACGAAATGAATGTGCTTAAGTTAAATAAAACTTAATTTTAAAAAAAGTTATTTTTTGATTATTTATTATTAATACAATTTGTATTTATTTATATTAATATATTTTTTATTTTATTTATTTTGATCTAATTTGATCTATTTAATGGATACACAACTGACACATTTTTTATTTATGTATTTATTTATTTATTTTTTTATGTATTTATTTCGATCTAATTTATCGATTTACTCATTTATTATTATTATTATTATTATTATTATTTTATTTTTTATTTTTTGTAAATGTTCTTTTTTTTTTTTTTTTTCAAATGTTTTTCCTCTAGCCTTGTCACTCCCTTGCCGTCCCCTGGGGGTCAGCAGACCCCAATTTGAAACTTGTTGGGCACAGTCTTTAGCCAATAACATTTACATAATCGGAAATACAGTTATTAATTAAGTACAAATTTCTAAAATATTGAGGGCCACGGTACCTAAATGTAATGGGCTATGTCATATAAAGAATCAACAAATTGTGCAGTATAAGATCTCGCGTGAGTTCACCTCAGTGTTGAGAATCTGCGAGATTTGCGCGTCCGCCATCACTTGAGCCCGAAAGTAACTGAACGCGAAGCGGTTGTCAACAAGTCCGAAGAGTGAGACTCGTAAAGAAGGTCAAGTGGGGGCTCAGCGCTGCCTCAGTATACGTGTTCCCCGTCTTTTGTCAGAGAAGACTTTCATGTGAAAGGAGACAACGGCGGGGAATAAGCCAGACATGTCAAATCTCAGCAAAGGGGGCACTAAAAAAGACACCAAGATGAGGATACGAGCCTTTCCTGTGAGTATGAGCGTTCAGAGCCGGCGGAACATTCACTCGAGCTCCGGGATCCAAGCTGACAGGCCTATGTGGACAAATCCCTTCACACTGCCTCGATGTTTTCCCATATCCCGCAAATAATCAAATAACCATCATGAGAGGAGTGCCAGGTTGATCTAGATTTAGGATCTCATGCGTTGTTTTTTTTTTGTTTTTGGTCATAATGACATAACGCAACGAGCCTGTTGTTAGCTGGCTAATCTGTTTAATAGCAGTAAGTTGGAGATAATCATAAATAAATGCACGATTTCCCAAATACAATGATTTCACTGTAGAGGTTCCCTCAGTGAGAATATGCAATCACCGGTAAATTTGAGTTAAACACAAATCAATCAGATTTGCTATAGTAATGTTGTTTATGGCTGGTTGATTTGTCTATGATAACTTTCCCCATGATGTATCGTTGTCTTGTATATGTCACACATGGCCAGGCAAATGCACCTGTGTGATGTGACACGCTTCTAGTGAGCGTTTAGTTCTTTCCAGCGAAGAAACAAGTTCACTAGCACTAATGCTGCAAGAGTGTGTGTGATGTTTACAGTTGGCCTGGTCTAAATACTCAATACTGTAAAACCAAACCGAGGCTGACGAGCAGTTTTGTTGTGAATCACATCTATTGATCTGAACTGTTTGATATTGCAGTTTGATTTTAAGCAAATATAGACTACTCCAGAACACACCTGTTTTAAGATACTCAAACTTTGAGACAGCTCCCTGTCCTGTTGGCCAAGGCTTCTGCATTGCCTCAGTACAGTAGAGTAGACTATGGATATGGTAAGCTACAATGTACGAGTGTCATGAAACATTGAAGTAACTTTTGTCTAATGTTCCCTAAGCCGTCGCCTAAAGTTCACACAGGTGTCCCAGTAGAGTAACCATTACATTGGTGTAGTCTATAGTGTTGTATCGTATTAACCATGGACGTTTTCCATAACAACCAGAAAATGGCACAGTAATTGTGTCTTTTCGTGAGATGTTATGCTTGTCAAGGTTGTTTGTGTTATCTTTCTTTATGAAAAATGCAAAATGCGTTTGTGGTTGTTTAATGTAATGCAATCATATTCCCACATTTGCTTACGTTGTGTATTAATTTAATATCTAATTTAGGTTAGAATTTGGTAATCTGTTACCAATTCAGGGTAATGCTGACTCATAGCAAGAGGAAGGTACTGCTTCTGTAAGCCTTATGAACTGATGATGCTTTATATTTTGAATCGGGCAAACTTCATTATCACATTTTTATCAAAAGTTTTGAGCAACTGTATCACCGTTTCTCTCTTAATGATTTCCCCACTTAATTGATCTCCACCTCATTACAGATGACCATGGATGAGAAATATGTCAACAACATCTGGGATCTCCTGAAAAATGCCATTCAGGAGATCCAGAGGAAAAACAACAGTGGGCTGAGCTTCGAGGAGCTCTACAGGAATGCCTACACCATGGTCCTTCACAAACACGGAGAGAAGCTCTACACAGGCTTGAGGGAGGTGGTCACAGAACATCTCATCAACAAAGTAAGAGCCATATGTCTCTGTCATACTTCTTTTCCACCCTGAGGGTGCTGGTGTCTGATCTGGAACCATTCTGTGCATTTCCACAGTTCTCAGATCCCCTGGCCGAGTACTGGATCTGACACAAGAACTGATGCGTTTATGCATTTGACAGATGCTTTTGTCCAAAGTTCATGCATTTACTGAGAATGATATCCTATGACCTTGGTGTTGCTAATGTGATTCTGTGCTGTTTAAGCTACAGGAAGATCCAGCACCAGTTCAGTGGAAGAGGGATATCAGGGGGTAGAAAGTAGCGCTGCACGATTGACGATGTCAAGCCTTTGCGATTATATGACGAAAAATGCTGCGATTTTATATGAAATAAACAAATTAGGGCTGTTTAACGCAGCATCTCTTATTTTTTTGCCATCCTTTGGTTAGTGTTCCTAACCCGCTGGCTGTTATTCGTGCGAATGCCTTTTAACTATTCATGCGTGACAAGTCAAAAGAGCACGATGCATGTCTTTATATGACTCACATAAAGACGCGTGCCAGTATCACGCCGGTGCAATATGTGATACTTTTTCAGTTTACTTAAATAGTTTAAATCAAGCTTTTTCGTGTTGTGTAAATTCTTAACAACAATATTACTCCATTGTAAAAAGGCAATGAGCGCAAACATTTAGGCAAGATAAATGTACAAATTTTGTTTGGAAAATGTGTGTTGGTGTGCACAGCGCAGACACGTAAAGCCAAGTTCACACTACAGGATTTTATGCCCTATTTGCAAATCGTTGAGCTCGCCGACAGGTCAGGGTGTTATCGCGTGCAAATCGCAGAGGATTAGCGGAAGATGAACGCTTGTCAATCTGTTAGTATGAAAGAGCCAACAACGCAGCGAAAACGCTCGCAGACACGTCGCCGAGCCCAGAAAAATATCTAGCCTGCTAGATATCCAGAGCCGTCGTTTGACTCAAACTCAGTGATGTCCATGAGTACAGCCAATCATAGCAACGCATGGGTTGAGGACACCAGGTAAATCTTAGTCTTTCTTTTTTTTTTTTTTTTTTTTTTGCATTTTTTTCTCAGAGCAGATCGTTGCGCAAACAGTGTGCAGCATTAGTTTCTGTCTGACGTTCATATTCACGTGTTGTGTTCTCTTCTTCGCTGGGTATTGGCGCAATATTTATTTATTTATTGCGTGTTTTTTCGTGACAAAACGTGGTTTGTAGACAAGATAGAATCATTGGGTGACAGAGTTGTTGTCAACTTGTTATTTATTTGATTATTTTCAGGATTTAAACCGTTACATAGTACTGAAACAGCTCTCATTGAGTCACAAATGATCTGCTCTTATCATCCGATCGTGGTTGTATCTCTATGTAGTGCGTTGTCAACTCGTGTAGTGAATTACCTCCTGTTGTGGATCAATCGTGTTGTGTTGTGTGAAAAGCTCAACAAATTGAACACTCCTGATTTCACTGAGAGCAAGTCATGTAGTGTGAACCGCATAGTTCAGCCCGACGTTTTAAAATCATGTAGTATGAACAAGGGTTTAACAGACATTAATTCGAATGAAAATGTTTTGGCACTGAACATTTGTCTTGATGTGAACAGGCTATTGCGTTAATGAAATAAGAGTGACTCTCTTAAGTGGGTTTGAGGTGTGATTTTTAATGTATGTCATGTGTTTAAATTAAAAGAAAGATAAGTGCTTCATTAGCGAATTACTCCAAGTTGGGTTTCTGCTTGCTGGGTTGATATGAATTATCAGGTTGTTTATCCTTCCCTTATATCTTTTTTTTTGTCCTTTAAAAGGTTCGCGAAGATGTGTTAAACTCCCTGAATAACAACTTTCTGCAAACACTGAATCAAGCCTGGAACGACCACCAGACGGCTATGGTGATGATCAGAGACATCTTGATGTACATGGTGGGTCCTCGTGGCAACCTTTCATTGTGTGTGGTTTGATTTTCATCTTGGTACTTGTCTGTGTGAATGGAGCTTATCACAGGGCTTGCATTACAAATTTAGTTCTTCTTTTGCTGCCTCGCAAGCGCTGGAATGTTTTCAGGAACTGCAGATATATTTTAGTTTCTAATGCTGGGTGGTTGTGGATGTTTCCAACTTATTTGACTGTTGCTCGGAGAAGAGCTTTATCTCCTTTATTAGCTTATCCCCCTCTCTCTGTCTCCCCTTCTGTCTTTGTATAGGACCGAGTGTATGTTCAGCAGAATAATGTAGAGAACGTCTATAATCTAGGTCTCATCATCTTCAGAGACCAGGTGGTTCGATACGGCTGCATTCGGGACCATCTAAGGCAGACCTTATTAGACATGATTGCCCGAGAGAGAAAAGGAGAGGTGGTGGACAGGTGGGTGTCATTTTGTCTTGTGGCTGCATAGCAGATATAGACCATGCAGAAATCTTTATGTAATTCATCAGTTTTTTGTTGACACACAATATATATATTTTTACATTGATCAAACCCTACATCTCCTAAGTTCTTTGCCAAGGAGATTTTATAAATCCTGATGTGAGCCCCATATGTGCTCTCTTTGCTTTTCCCTTTTTGTGCACACACAAAATTAAAGCATGAGCCTCTGGCTTGAAGGTCTGAGTTTAACTTTGAAATTAATTTTTGGTATGTTTTAGCTTACCTCAAGGGCATCCAAGATGTAGGTGTCTTTGTTTCCACAGTATTTTCAATTTTGACATTTTTCGGTCAAACCGGTGTTGTCTGTCAGTCATATAATGCAGGTATGGGGGTCCACCGCAAAGAGCATGCACAGAGAAGAAAATGGGTGATTACATATTTTGAAATTAAAATGGTGGCACAAATTTTATTGTGATATTTTTTGGGCCATGTTGCCCAACCCTAGTGGGGCTAGTGACAATTTGGGACTTGGCCAGTAGAAAAAGCTCTGCAGGGTATACAGTAATATCGTTTATGCATCTTACACGAAAGTTAGACTGCGTTCAACGTGGACGATTGCTGTGGTAACAGACTATTTTCTTGTAATAGTGAGTAAAAACATCCTGCATATCAGTAAATTGAAATTGTTGTTTTAGATTTTTCTATGTGCGGTTTTTGATGTAGTTTTTGCTCACTTGTTTCTCTGAAGGATCCAGTTAGACGTGTAGTTCTTTACTCTTTCAACACAGGCACTCTTACAGACACCCTACTGCACGTGTCCTTCACTTTAGTTGAACTAATTGTAAATTAAAAACGTAAAGTTTGGGATCCGCATGATTTTTAACAGAATCGCTTCTGCTTACCAATGCTGCATTTATTTGATTAAAAATACCAGGAAAAAAGCAAGAACAAAACAGTAATATTGTGAAAAATTATTTCAGTCTAATTGAAAGCTGAATTGTCAGCATTATTACTCCAGTCTTCAGTGTCACATGATCCTTCAGAAATTATTGTAATATGATGATTTGCTGCTCAAGAAAAAAGTGTATTACTGTTATCATTGTTTTTTCCTGGATTATTTGATTAATAGAAAGTTCAAAAGAAGAGCATTTATCTGAAATAAAAAGCTTTTGTAACATTATACACTACCATTCAAAAGTTTGGAGTCAGTAATATTTTTTGGGGTGGGGGGGTTAGAAATAAAACAAATCAATAACTTTATTGAGCAAGGATGCATTTTGATTGATTAAAAGTTACAGTAAAGACTTTTATAATGTTACAAAAGATTCTATTTCAAATAAATGGAACTTTCTATTTAGCAAAGAATCCTGGAAAAAAAACTGTTTTCAAGATTGATAATAATAAAGTTTTTTGAGCATCAAATTAGCATAATCTGAAGGATCATGTGACACTAAAGACTGGAGTAATGATGCTGAACATTCAACTTTGATCTTAGATCTTGATGGATTGTCATAATAGTTAACAATATTACTGTTTTTTGTTGTTGTATTTTTAATTAAATAAATGCTGCCTTGGTGAGCATAATGGCGCTTTTCCACTGCTGGTACGGCTCAGTATGGTTTGGCTCGCTTCGCTTTTCAACTGCGTGGTATGACTCGGCACGGCTCGGTTCGCTTTAGCTCGGTTCGCTTTTCCACTGCAGTTGTTACCGCTTCAAAGTGGGTGGGATTTTAGTCTGACCGCTATAGTTTACTTGTTCCTCAGCAACCAACGAGAGGGACGTCTGCACTTCATCCATTGACCACGATTCAGCCATCTCTTTTTTTTTTGGAAGTTTTCTTTCTTTCTTTTTTCAAGTCAAACAAGTAGTTTTAAAACTGGTGCTACAGTGGTGGCTGTTACTGGCTAATTTAAATCTAGCGGGTTTGATGTCTCGCAAATACAATGACGCTGGTAGTGACGATTCTGTCTGACCAATCAGTGATCAGCAGTGTGTTCACGTCACATTTTAGTATCGGTAAAGTTTTTCAAGTTTTGCCAATTTAAACATTCAAGTAATTTTAAACCATTTGGTACTTGCACATAAATCCTCATTGCAAACCGCATGTCCAATGTTAGACAGCACAGATGTTTGCCAGTGCAGAAGATAACTGGAGCTCCACCCGTTCTTTAGTTTTAGCATGTGTACATAGATCTACATTTATGATTTGCTGCTTTCCACAACCATCAGACAGACAGAATGTATTAAATGTAACAGGAAAAGTTATCTAACTGTAGGTTTTTCTTATATAGATTGTAAATAAATGTTTGTCTTCATTCAGGGGTGCCATTCGTAACGCTTGTCAAATGTTAATGATTTTGGGATTGGAAGGACGTTCTGTTTATGAGGAGGATTTTGAGGCCCCATTCTTAGAAATGTCTGCTGAATTCTTTCAGGTTTGTAAAGCTAGATTACACTTTATTGCAGTAGTATTTCTCTATTATTTGGAGAAAGTAACATTTAACACATTAAATATATTTATTTACACATTTATAACATTTATATATATATATACATATCTACAATACAGGTCAAAAGTTTGAAACATTACTATTTTTTTTATGTTTTTGAGAGAAGCCTGAAAATACTGTAATATTGTGAAATATTATTACAATTTTAAATAATGTTTTTCTGTTTTGATATACTTTAAAATATGATTTATTTCTGCAAAGCTGAATTTTCATCAGCATCTTTACTCCAGTCTTCAGTGTCACATGACCCTGCAGAAATCACTCTGATATGTTGATTTATTATCAATGTTGGAAACCGTTATGCTGCTTAATATTTTTTTTAAAAACTGTGATACTTTTTTCAGGAATCTTTGATGAATTAAAAGTTAAAAAAGAACAGTGTTTATTTAAAACTACCATTCAAAAGTTTGGGGTGAGTCAGTTTTTTTCTTTTTTTGAGAGAAAAATACTCATTATTCAGCAAGGATGTGTTAAATTGGTAAAAAGTGTTAGTACATTTTTATATTGTTAGAAACAATTTCTATTTTGAATAACTGTTTAACTATTTTATTCATCATCAATGAATCCTGATAAAATATCACAAGTTCCAAAAAATATCAAGCAGCACAACTGTAAATAATGACTTTTTTTATTTTTTATTTTTTTCTGTATAAAGATATATTGAATGAAGTATGCTTTTTTCTCCTTTTGGTTTAAACCTATTAATTTGTTGTATGTTTTTGTATATATTAATCTTTTTCAGATGGAAAGTCAAAAGTTTTTAGCTGAGAACAGTGCGAGTGTGTACATAAAGAAAGTGGAGGCCCGGATAAACGAGGAGATTGAGCGAGTGTTACACTGTCTGGATAAGACGACGGAGGAGCCGATCGTAAAGGTGGTGGAGAGAGAGCTTATCTCCAAACACATGAAGACCATTGTAGAGATGGAGAACTCTGGTCTGGTACATATGCTCAAGAATGGAAAGACAGAAGGTGCACCGTCTCATCTTTGTCATTTATCATTACCGTTGTTGGTAACACTTTACTTGAAAGGGGTGTGCATAACACTGAAATGACACATTCATAATCATGACATGACACGTGATTAATATGAACGGGGGTTTATGCAGGTTTATTGCAACTGTCATTAAGGCTAGGTCCACATTAATCTGGATACATTTGAAAATGACGTTTTCGTTTAAAAACGCTCTCTGTCCACATTAGCGTTTCAGGCGTTTCAGTGTAGATGAGAAACTTCTAAATTTACAGAACCTCACAAAAGCTCACTGAGATGATACAGATACAGATGGAAAAATAAATAGTAAAGTTATCGCGCAATTCTTCTTACAGGATAATTTTATTTAGCAAAATATCTCGCCATCGCACTCAGGTCGCCATATGATCGCATTCAGGTCGCACTCAGTCACCATATGTTTGGTCTAAAACGCAACTGCTCTCCTGTATTGCCGCAAGACAGCAAATGTGAGTACATTTTCTGTCATCTGTGCAGGACTGTGATATGAAGAGTGTGCAAAGTAACATATTTTAGCTATTGGTGCACAATATATCAGCCGCCAATATAACATGGGCCGATATTAGGGCTGAACAATTATGGAAAAGAGTCTAATTGCAAATTTTTTTCGATTTAATATGCAATTACAATTTAAGTTCTTTACCTTCTGTATTAGTCGACAAAGACACGCAATAAATCATTGTAAAGTAGGGATGGGAATCTTTAGGCAGCTCATGATCCGGTTGGCTTTTTTTCTAATGAGTTAATCTTAATAACGCTTAATATGTATTTAATTTCATGTGTAAAAATACATACTTTAAAATATACATACATATATAAAAAAAACATTTAAATAAACCAATTACATGTTAAGAATTTTAAATAGGCTATATAAACTAATATAGCTTCAAAATATAAAAGCTAGTAAACAAAGAGGAACAAAAAAAGCATTACAAGCAATAAACAAAGAGTGCTTTCAGTATTTAAAAATAGGCTGTCTGAATTCAAGAGCTGGAGTGATTTTTTTTCCCCCTCAGTTTAGATAAGCTGCATTCACACTTATCCACATATATCTCTTTTGAAATTGTTAATGTGCTTTGTCCTGTTGGTTTAAGATATAACTGACTGTGTTTACATCAATTTCACATCTTAAAAGCATTTTGGAATTTAAGTACATTTAACCAATGAGTCACTCACTGCCGCATGCGCAAGCGTTCTTCACAAAGCGCGTGCAAGTATTTTAAAATGAAAGCAGCCTCAATGATTTTCATATTTTTAATATATAAGCTAACTGCATTCCAAAATACATGCCTTTCGTGGAGCATTTGTAAGGAAAATTACGGCAACCAAGACTGAGAGAAATTGGAAGCAGAACACGGTTGTTTCTAAAGCACGCACAGCGTCATCACGCATCTGTGTTTAAAAACTAAGCTCAGACTCGATTCTGAAATTCTCTAAATCAATACAGAATTTTTGGGGAGAGAATAAATAACACAAAATCACATACATTAAAAATAAACTGTACTTTCCTGTATGCCAGACCTATATGTGTAGCATGCCAATTTCATGCTTGATCTTGCAGACTGCTTTTCTCTCGCGTGTCATGTGACCAGTGTAATCGCAGCTTTTGTGGTTCCGAAATCACGATTCATCATATTGCGATATTATCGCAAATGCAATTAACCGTTCAGCCCTAGCCGATATGGTCCATTTTTTACACATCGGTATCGTTACGATGTCAAAATAGGGCCGATAATCATTCCTGTGTATTTGACGTTTGTGTAGATGTGAGTGTGGGTGCGGGGATGTTTGTTTTTGCACAAGCACATACATTACCAGCGTAAGTCCTGTCATTTTAAACATCAAGCTCAAGAAGACTGGAATGTGCTTGCTGTTTTCTGTCAGCCTTACTAATGCGTATTTTTGTCCCACCAAAGCCATATTTGACCGGTGGGTGATGAAGATGAATGATGTAGATGACTGATTGTCATGTGCTTGTTTAACTGAGAGAACGAGCAGAGAGAGTGAAGTGTGCTCTCACCGTCTTCAAACCTTTACAGTCTATGCTTCAATCCGTCTTGCTCTCCCTCCCTCCCGCATATTAATTAATTGAGTTGATCGAATATCTTTGAGAATACACGATCATGGTAGAAGGTCAGAAGACCGAAGTTGTTGGGTTTTTTTTTCTGAACTACAACTGGTTGTGAATTGTGCTAAAACAATGTTGCCTTATCTTCTCTGAAAAGCTTTCCACACATTCGGATGAGATCCGGGATAATCACACAACGTGTGCCGTGGTCCGTTAATGACACGTCCGATTCGCAAACTAATGACTCCTTTGAACCGATTCACTTCGAATGGTTCAAACAACTCATCGGTCCAACACTGAACTCAAGAGACATAAATCGAAAACACTTTACAATAAGGCTCCATTTATCAAAGTCTAGTTAACTACATTTCAGTCTAGTTAGCATTCTATTAATATTAGTTTCTATACGGATTTACTCCATGACAAATCCAGTCATTCTAGAATGATTCATTCTTTCCAAATAGAGCTATTCAAGTCATCTGGTGAAATTGTTTTTATATTGCAATGTCATTTTTTTACCAATATTGTGCAGCCTTAATCCTCGCAATGTGTTTTCCTATACATAGATATCGACATATATCGGTATCGGCCATAAACAGCAATATTAATGTCTGTTATCTTATCGGCCTCAATTTTCACATCAGTGCATCACTAATTTTAGCAACAGTGTAAAAGTGAATATCACATAACAGGCACAATACCGGTAAACATGATCATCTGTTGGTACAACATGGATCACTTGACTAAAATCACGTCATCGTATTTAAATACCTCCGGCTTCACAGTCCACACTGCAACGCGGAATCGGCATTTTCAAATTTGTCCGTGTTGGAGAGTGTGTTCCAAAAGTGTTCATTTACTTAAAATGCCGTCTCAGTGTGGACGGAACGCCAAACCGTAGAGAAAAATATACGTTTTCAAACGAAAACCTGTTAGTGTGGACATGGCCTAAGTGTCATTCGCTCAATTATGACATTTTTAATGCAAATATGTCTTTGACACCTTGACATAAACCAGTACATCATAACCTGTCATAAACATGACATAGCAGATTAATGATCAAACTTAAGAAACCACTTAGCTTTATGGGTTAACATTACATTAAACTGTCAGGTGGTTGGTTTTGACATTGGCTGTCAGGCCAAAAATGGATCAGGAGATTTTTCCTGAGGTCCACTTATGTCATTTTTTCACCTTGCGGTGTCCACAAATCAAGAAATGTTGATAATGACATGGCCCCTTGCTTGGGATAAAAGAATTTTATGAATTAAAGATCACAATTCATTTTGATCTTAAGTTCAAAATAAAACATTTGTTGTGCATGAAATGCATATTAAATGAACATTAAATACAAAATTATTAGGAAATTTACTTCAATGTTTTGGGATCTTTTCTATGTGAGTATTAACATTAATATTCGTGTGTGTGCACAGATCTGGCCTGCATGTACAAGTTGTTCAGTAGAGTGCCAAATGGCCTGAAGACCATGTGCGAGTGTATGAGCTCTTATCTGAGGGAGCAGGGCAAAGCTCTGGTGTCTGAGGAAGGAGAAGGCAAGAACCCTGTTGACTACATCCAGGTATCACGATAAGAGAGAGAAGCGTACCTAACTTAAAGAACACAAACGATTCATGTCAAACCCTCCCTTTTTCTTTCTGCTTCCTTTCTTTAGGGCCTTCTCGATCTGAAGTCACGGTTTGACCGCTTCTTGCAAGAGTCTTTCAACAATGACCGTTTATTCAAGCAGACGATTGCAGGGGACTTTGAGTATTTCTTGAACCTGAACTCTCGTTCACCTGAGTATCTCTCGCTCTTCATTGACGATAAGCTGAAAAAAGGAGTGAAAGGAGTGAGTCATTTTCCTAGTCACTTGATTAGTGGACACCAACTTTTGTGTCTGATAACTGTGTAAATGTGAATGCAGTTTTCCTTATACCATTTAAGGCAGGGGTTTCCAATCCTGGTCCAGGTGTGTTTAATCAGGAAGGGAGATAAACTTTGGGAGCAGGATTGGAAAACCTTGATTTAAGGGGTTATAAAACAGCAATTTAACATACTTTTGTTTCTGCTTGTTAAAGTGGCTTATGTGGCCATCTAAATGTATACATACACTCATACTGTCCTCGCATACATGTGCGTGGACAGAGGGATATTTAAGATGGTGAGAAACTGACTTGGTGACTGTGATGGGTTGTTCAGAGTAGAGCACAATTATTGATCAACTAAAATGTAGGCATTTTAAAACCTTTGACCGTTAAGAGTAATCAGTTTTTTTTTTTGTAGATTAGGGCTGCACGATTAATCGCACGATGTTGTTATGCGCATCTAATCAATAAAGCCGGTTCCTTGATTAGTAGTAAATCACCTTCACCTGCTTTCAGATGGAGCGGCATTTACTACAACGAGCCGTAGATCACTGACAAGCTGAGCCAAATCACATTAAATATCGTTGCCGATTTGTCCTCGATTTTAACTCGATTTGGCTCAGCTTGTCAGTGATCTACGGCTCGTTGTAGTAAATGCCGCTCCATCTGAAAGCAGGTGAAGGTGATTTACTACTAATCAAGGAACCGGCTTTATTGATTAGATGCGCATAACAACATCGTGCGATTAATCGTGCAGCCCTATTGTAGATATTAATAGTATGATGTTATGTCTGTTGTTTGTCCCTCCTTCAGCTGACAGAGCAGGAGGTGGAGTCCATCTTGGATAAAGCCATGGTGCTGTTCAGGTTCATGCAGGAGAAGGATGTGTTTGAGCGCTACTACAAGCAGCACCTGGCCAGAAGACTCCTCACCAACAAGAGTGTCTCTGATGACTCCGAAAAAAACATGATCTCAAAGCTAAAGGCAAGATCTGCTGCTGAACAGAGTAGAAGGTCACTGTGCATATAATACTGTATACGTCTTATTTCATTTTTCTCTCGTCCCACAGACGGAGTGTGGCTGTCAGTTCACATCTAAACTGGAAGGCATGTTCAGGGACATGAGCATCTCAAACACAACCATGGACGAGTTTCGGCAACACCTTACGTCAACAGGGGTGAGCTACAAATGGCACTCGGCCAGAATGAGTCATGGTTACTGCTGCCGTTTCGGCGGCACATCCGTTTACTTCTGTTGACTGTGCTATGACTTATGACAAGTTATGACATAGACAAATGTGTCAAAGCGCATTTTCACGATTATATTCTCCTTGCCATAAAATAAAAACGATTGGAAAGGTGGATTACTCTGCATGGCAGCATTAAGAGTGGCAGCCTAGATTTCTAAAATATGGTTTAGTATGCTTTGTTCATATTGTGACATCATTATTTCATATTTGCAACAAAGAAAAATGTTTGTAATTTACTTTTAATAATCAAAACACTGTGCATTTCAATAGGTCATGCACATACGTTATTCATTATCTATTTTCTCTTTTTAAATCTATTCCCGTGCTGACAGCCCTCATTACTCCTTCTGTTCATGCTCAAGAGAGATTTACACTGAACCCCCTTCTCTCTCTTAGCCACATATACTGGCTGTATTTGTATGCCTGTCGCAATAGTCAATAAATTAATTAAACGCACGATTAAAAAAATGAGCTCGATAATCTTTCCGGCCGCGATAATTTCCATTTGCATGCCTGTTTGTTTTCCTCGTCTCTCTCTACCGAATAGACTGGATGACAACTCTCGGTTCGTTAGCGTGAACTAGAGCTTAGATTCTCTGCCCGAGCCCGAACTTGACCCGACACTGTCCACGAGCCGGGCCCTTGATCTAAAGACGTGCACTCCCAACGCAATAGAGTCCGGCGCGGCACTAGATTTGATGGTCAAGTGTGAGCGTGGCCGGTAATGCACTCTGTGTGTGCGGGTTGCAGGAGAATAGAATGCCGAATTTACAACGTCGCTTTGTAGGCCAAAACGCGAAAGTGAGTTATCATTTTAGCACTCCCTCTTCCCTCGCTCTGAAGTCTATGGGATTTTTGAATGGGTTTTTGCTAAATTGCCTGAAATAAGGTCTGTGGTGGACAAAGGCTCTAAATATTTTCACGTTTTGATCTATGACATAAAACACACAGTTATAACCTGCTTGTGTTTTTTTAAACTTTATTGTGTCTGCTTGTGTTTTTTTTTTTTTTTAAAAAAGTTTATACACACAACCGGCGCTGTGTCATCCAGGGTGTCCGTGGGGTTTTAAAAAGTATTAAAAAGTGATAAATCAAAATTGTCACATTTAAGGCCATTAAAAGTGTTAAATGTAGTCTGAGAGGTATTATTTTTTTAAAATTAGGTATTATTTTTTTCAGACTATCAGGTGTCCTATTCTGTGTTTGCGTTAGTCCATTTAAATATGGGCTTTAGCTTATCTGGGCACAATCAAAGATCTTTCGTCTCTGTCTATGTTTGATGTTGATGCCATATTCAATGGTCGATCGACATCATCTGTGAACAAGTGATCACCCGGATTTAGACCTGCCTATATTGTATTTACATAAAGCGTTCACAGGCAAATTTGCTTTATGTTTAGGTCTATATTGCTTTTATTTCCCCGGTGTCGAAATCAGGCAAACATAAATGTCAGGCAACACGATATTGCATGTCAACATCCACGGATCACTAGATCTTTAGTAAGTTGTAAGGAACACTATATTGAATCCAACATTTAGTTTAAATTGATAAATTTTCGCTTTAGTCGCATTTTCGCAGTTTCCCCTATTAAATCCTGTCACGCAGCAGATCTTTTGCCATTTTTATATGTTCTAAATGTCAAAATCTGTGTAAATAATAGAAAGGTTGCTGCTGATTAACACTTAATTCAGTGTCGTGATGGTTTTAAAAAAAAATCTGAAGGTATTAAAAAGTAGTAAATTTAACTTAAGGAAAACTGTATATACCCTGTCATCATAGAATGTTCACGCCCACTTTTGGCAGAGCCCACGCTCTTTCCTGACGTCATCAAAGTACGTCTTTGTTATTATGTGAAATGAGTGACCCCTGGTGGCCAAAAAAAAGTACATATTGTACGTTGAAGTGTTTGACATGTGTTTGTTTCTTCTCAGGTGTCTTTAGGTGGCGTTGACCTCACAGTGAGGGTTCTGACGACAGGATACTGGCCAACACAGTCCGCAACTCCCAAATGTAACATCCCCCCTTCACCAAGACATGCTTTCGAGGTCTTTAGAAGGTGTTTATTATTGTATTTTGCCATAGCTTAGTTCCTTTTTGTAGTTCAGTTTTTTAGAAAGCTCATTTTTGAAGCACTCTAATTTTGAAAGTCAATCGTAGGGTTTTGTGTGTGTTCACTGCGACTCTGTACTCTTTCATTGCAGGTTTTATTTGGCCAAGCACAGTGGTAGGCAGCTCACATTGCAGCATCACATGGGTTCAGCAGACCTCAATGCCACCTTTCATGGGACGATAAAAAAGGTGAAACACCTTTAACAATCAATCACAGATGGTCAAAAACACACAATCTTAACTTTCTAACTCCCAGCCCCATGTGCTTCTCCCTGCAGGAGGATGGCTCAGATATGCTCAGTGGAGCTCAGGTTACAGGCTCTAATACTAGGAAACACATTCTGCAGGTTTCCACATTCCAGATGACAATCCTAATGCTTTTCAACAACCGAGAGAAATCCACGTTTGAGGTACTGCACTCATGACATGATTTGTAAAGTTTGTGAAGGTCATTTCTCAGCAAATGTATGTAATAAAAAAAACGTATTCAAATGAGTAAAATTAGAACTTGCATTCTTGCAGAGGAAGTCTTCATTTGTACATAAAAAAAATATTTTCTTTAGTGTTTTTTAGGCTGCTTTGGGATTTAGTTGGTTTGGGTTCTGGACTCAAGAATAAAGAGTGCTACCAACGCATCACAGAATAGTAGAGCATAAAAAGTGCTTTATAAGCCTAAATAATGCAACACAGCCCTTAAAATGATAGCATCAGTTGATAAAGACTAACTAAAAGTCTCAGTACCTGGAACATAGTTTTCTTAACCAAATCTATAATTTATGAAAGCTTTCACTCAGCACGCACATTGTTATGACAATGGACTTTGATTCATTAAACCGTTCATTCAACAAACACGTTCAAAAAAGCAAATTCATTAAAATAGATGTAATGAAACAACTTCAAGGTGTTAATTAATTTTAACTTTGAGTTCCTCTTAAGGCTCAGCTGAGCAGCAATGCGTCGCATGGGCAAATGGCATTGATTCAGTGCGTGACTCACTGATTTTATTTCCCCACGGTTTCCTCGTCCTGTGGGATGCTGATCAGCGCTGCTGCTGACACGCATTTATGGTAAATACCCGTAACGTGAACGTTAAAAGGATCATTCGACAACTATTTTGTGTTCCTTTGACACGGCACGGCAAGCTTTCTACGAATACATATGACTTCAAAGACAGACGCAGGTAATCGCACGTGCTCTGCCGATCTCTCTCATTCACTGTCTGTGCGAAGCCTCTGTACTAGGCTACACATCACCACGAGAAACGTTATCATTATGAACTTGTCTAACATTCAATACACATGCATGAAGAAGTTCAAAACAAGAATAAAAAACGTTAATATCACGGTTCCAGCGGTTACTTGCAATCCTCTTGCTGATATAGCCTACCTCTGCGTCCTCTGTCGTCTACACCAGTGCAAGTTAGTGAAAGCAGTTGTATCAACACGAAAGGGGGATTGTTCTTTACAACAATCAATACTCCATTAATTTGCAGTTGAATGTCTTTAATAATAGTATCAATATGTTGCATAACTACAGTCCTGTAATTCAGGTAACAGCTGGAAAAAAATGCTTTTTTCAAAAACAATTCTAAACCTCAAAGATCGGATCAAATAGAATAAGGATAATTGATTCAAGATCTTGAGAATCGGAATCGAATCGATTCTTGAAATTTGAATTGAAAACCAGCTCTAGTTGCAGAAACTATTGTGTGTACAGGCCGTCGGATGGTGTTGCTGCTAAGAACTTGCAAAGTATAACTATCAGACCGGTCCTCGCAGCCTCGAAACACTACCGGCCCACCGGGGAAAGTCCTGAATCTCCGTATTGCCACTCCGCTACTGACTGGCGGCCATAGTATCACTTGTGCTCGCGAATGCAGCCGTGTCGCTGTAGTGTTTGTCTCATGACAGCTGCAGCTTCTTTGCTGCGTGTGTGAGGAGAAAAAACACGTCTATAGGGAGGGACTGGAAATCGTCGTCTATAGGGAGGGACTGGAAGCGTGTGTTGCACACACCAACATGAAATACGTTGCTTACAAATCTGGAACGCTGTCATTCATAAAAGTATCGATACTAATGAATTTAGGTATCGTGAGGTTTTTCATTTCCGAGTATTTGGATACTTTTGAAGTATCGGTGCATCGTGCAACACTAATTTATAGGGCTGGGTATTGAGACAAATTTCACAATTTGATTCGATTTCAATTCACAAGCTTGCAATTCGATTTCGATTACGATTCGATTCAATATTGATTATTTTGGATATCAGTTACAATAAATGGCAATTTTTCTCAAAGGAATCAAATCTCTTAAATGCTGTAGCCTAAACTATGGGAGTCTAGTTGTAGCCTACTAGGCTTCATTAGCCTAATATGAAGGTAATAATGAACTGTTTTGTAGCTATACAAACACTTAAACTACCCTTTTATTTATTTTTATAATAAGAAGATTATAGGAAATATAAACATTTAAATGGTGGCTGTCATAAAAACTTGCCAGATTTATTCAAATATGCATTAAATATTGATTAACATTAATATTATAAGGCATATGTAATATGGTGTATATATTTAGCAAAATGCTCCTCTGGGGAGTTATTTTTTTCTAGCTGACTAATGAGTTTATGTGGGTTTTCTCAGGTAAATATCACGATACATGACATTAATCACAAGCTGTTTAACTGACGTCTTTCCACGGTTGAAACGCTGATTGAGCGAATCAATGTGACATGATACGGATTTCAATAAGCTGTACTCTATCTTTTAACACACTTTCAGATGCTCATTCATGTTTATTTGGCGCTGTGACTGGTATTATTAAGCCGGAAGAGAGATCAGCGCTGCTGCTTCTCTTGAGCTGCGCCAGTGCGATCTCACTCCACAGCGCCAAAACGCTATTTTGTTTTTGAATTTCTAAAGAAAATGGACGTAATTTGAAAATTGAGACTTTGTTTCATATCAATAGTAACAAAGGACAAACATTATTGCGATTTTTTTTTTTTTTTTTTTTTTTTTTTGATGCGCGCAGCCGCTATACAATGTCCCATTCATTCAAATGAAACAGGATGACTAATCGATTCTTGAGATTTAAGAATTGAGATCGGTTCGTAAAAATGAGAATCGATTAAAATCGTGAAATCGATATGTATTACCCAGCCCTACTAATTTAGACTGCCAATCTTGATGCGCAATTCCGACACAGTTCGTGTGTACTAATGGCCTCGTGGTAGAACATTTCTTAAGCATGTTAGAGGTTTGACTTTGCCCTTGTATATGTTTTTTTCTTCGTTAAAACTAAATGTATATCAAAAGCAGGGACAGGTTTGTGTGCATTTTTATTTTGTGATTTCACTGGAATGAATAGTCTGAACAAAGGGACTGAAGCGTTTCTGTGCATGAGCCGTCGTCACTGATAACATCGGCAACTAGCTCTCAGGATGATCTCAAGAGAAACACATTTCAGTGGCATATCGCCACTTATTTAACACAAACGGACGAAATAAATACTCTGCTAGTCAATTAGAGATGATTAAACAACAGGGTTCCTACAGCGTCTTAAAAAGCCTTAAAAGCATTGAATTTATGAATTTGGAAATTATACCTTAAAAAGTCTTGAATTTTGATATCTGGGTCTTAAAAATTGTGCTTTATATCAGTGTTAATTTTTCATTGACGAAAATAATGATAAACTTTTCTTCAACGGCATTTTTTAACTGACGAAAACAAAACGCTAGTTTTGAATGACAAAAACTATGACGAAAATCTATTGACATTTTCGTCAAAAAAAAAACTAGATGAAAATGTTAGATAGTGTCGATCTGGGAAGCGATCCAGTCAGAACTGATGTCCTGTGTGTGTTTAGCTAATATTAAAACAACACAACTTAACATTGTTCGGGAAACTTTCTTGTGGCCTACTGAAATGTTTTTATTTTACCTGCTTGACTTATAATCTTTTACCCATTCCACATTTGAAAAATAAATGAACACAAGTTGAAGGATTTTGTTTTTCTTTGCTGGTAGGGATGGGAAATTGGTATTCATTTTTTATATAAATGGTCTTAAAAAGACTTGAATTTAACTTGAAGAAACCTGTAGGAACCCTGAACAATACGTTTCAAAATGTCCCTTTTTTGATGACGTACGACTCAAAATGACAGGGGAATATCTCATTTGTCCACTTACACGGCAGGCGCAAATGCACGTATCTGATTTATATTCGATACCGATACCCATGTGGTTTTTTTGGGGGGGCTTACATGGTTCATGGGTCATATCCGATCAGTGCCACATAGGAAGAAGAAATCGGGAAATGAGTACACGTTAACCATTTTTCTGCGATACATATTGTGATATGAAAACAATTTCAGCAGATGACTTCAATTAGGGCTGTCAGGATTCCTTGATTAAATTCGAGTGCTCGATTTAAAAAAAATTGCAATTGTAATTTACACGTGTGGAGTAACCTGCAAAATACCGTAAGTGGCGCATTCCACGGATGAGAATTTATGAATCGCATTATTAGACACCAGACCGTTGGCACCCTCTGCAGGCATTTGGTCTAATACATAATGCAGATCTGCCAACCTGTACACATTTTGCGTAGCGGGTATGCATTTTGATCTCAAAGTAAGATTTGTCACTCTAAACTACACTAAAAAACAGGTGACTCCTTCTGTGCACGTGAAGTAATTAGTAAAATTTACCTCAAATTTGTAGCCTGACTTCGTCATACTCATTTTCTATTGCGAATATGAGTCTGAGACCGCTCCGTTGGGCTTTGATTATGAGGCGTGTCTTAACCGAACCAGGAAAAAAAAAACTCTGCTCTCATTTGGATAGTCGGACAGACCTACAACCAATCAGAGCAACGCAGTAAGTCAAATACTTTGCGTAGCATAGTTGTCAACAACAGAACTTACTAATTTTAGAAGTAAAATAACGAGTGTTGCTTCTTTCACTTCATGAGTGCGAACAAAGGAGAAACCACAACAACCACATGCTTTTCATTAAGTCCCATCTTCTTAACTTAGCGACCGTCAGAGCCAGCTGATAAGTTGCACTTTTGCCGAATATCTTTCCGATCGTCAAATGCCTTGATTGCAGTTTTATGTTTGTCTATTAAGATTAATGCGCTGTCGATTCATTTTAAAAACAGACGCGACAGCGGAATCTATACATCTCAATTCTCCAGGTGCAGTCATCTTTGAGGGAAACCAGTTAAGCGCTCTTTGATAACGTGATGATTACGTCCCTGCAGGTCATCTGTCCATCATCGTATAAAGCCCGCCCTGACAATCTGATTGGCCCAATCATTTTTTGCCTGATCAGAATTACTCCTCAATGGATCGAATCCAGACCGAACTTCCCGACCAAAAAATGTTGTGGGCGGAGTTCGGGCTGGCATCCAGGCTATCAAATTTGCTTAGAGTTGGAGAAAACGCAGTGCTCATCACGGTCACTTTTTACCCAGCCGTCCAATCGCAGTGCAGGAGGGGTGGGACAAATACCACACTGACCAATCGCCACATTCTGCTTGTACAATGTCAACAGAGGACAACAATAAGCATAACAAGAGCCAGAGCAAATACTTTACATTGAATCAACATTTTTTATGTAGAAACAATACAGAAACAAACTGTCTATGAAATGAGATGCTAGTTACACTAGCAAACAAAGTGTCTCAACTGAAAACCCACTTGCGCTGCCAAAACGTTCACAAGCGCCCACAACTAGGCTAAAAACACTTCGGTGGACTCGTGGCCGAAGGTGTCTCAACAAGTGGCTCATGTGATCAGCCTGTCTATGATTGATTCTGCTTTGTCATTTCCATCACTTGCTGTGTTTCAGATGACAACATTTACACGTATGCTTTTATCCAAAGCGACTCGCTTTGCATTTCAAGGTATTTACATTCTTATCAGTTCTTGATAAGACCCATGATCTTGGCGTTGCAACGCTCTACTGTTAGCTACAGTTCAACTATGTTTTGAATCTAGATTTCTCGACAGTCTGCACACAACGGTGCCCATGAAGCGTGGGAGTGGTGCTCATGAGCACATTGTTGTGAGGAGTTGTATAAAGTCCTGGAAACTTGCGATCCAGTCTCTTTCAGCTTGGGTCATTATTTCTTTCATTCCATTGATGAATCTGTCAGTTACATCATCCGGAACATTCACATATAGATTCTCGTCCGTGCAACAATACTTTTGAAGTGTGGAAAGTAGTGCTTGGTTTCACACAAGCACAATGTCATGGTTACAACATGCACGTGTGGTGCACGTTAGGCCCTTCATGTTGAGTCCGGCTGTATCCTCCTGGTTTGGAGCAGTCTAAAGTAAGAAACGTTGAGCCGTATCTACCTTTTCTTTTTTAATTTCTGTATCAATGCATTGTGAACTCAACTGTGAGAGAAATCCTCGGATCACAGGAGTGTTCCTCGTGTTGTGTCAGGCCATTGAAATTGCCTGTCTCGCGATAATTCAATGTGTCTTTTGAATGACATTTCTTTAAATAAAGTGTCTTTAAAGTGTACCTATTATGGCATTTAAAATGTTCCTAATATTGTTCTGGGAGTCCCCAACAACAATTTTACAAGCATGCAATGACAAAAAACACTTTTGTTGTCTTATAATATGCATTTATTTTTACCTGAATTGCCCACCGACTCCCATATGAATCGTTTTAGCGAGTCCTTTGTCCAAGACCCGCCTTTGCGTGACGCTAATCTGCGCTGATTGGTCAGATGACCTAGTGAGTTGTGATTGGTATTCTCTATGCAGAAAAACGGAACTCTATTACCTTAAATGGGTTCTCAACTCCGGTCCTCGCGACCCACTGCTCTGCATATTGATCCTCAGCTCGTTAGGATAGAGCCGGCTCGCGAATCCATACTTTATAGCGTTTAGGTTTGTGAAGCAATCATCTTCAAAATGACGCGAACACAGAACAAGGTTTGGGCTATACTTGTGTGGTATAGCAGTACTTGTATATATGAACTGCAGCCTCTTAGTCTTCAAATACTCCTCACTTGGCAGGTGAAAAAAGTTCGCTTTTGCGTCGCACTTCAAAACACAGCGTCTCGTCGACATGATTGTTTTCCGAAGCCCAGATCTCGAAAAACGACAGTCCAAAAAGGTGCGGTGGGTCCAAACCTCCATGCTCTCAGACCTCCCTGGCCAGCCCAGGCAGGGTGGCCCGTCCTGGGCCAGTTTCAGATTTACCCGCCACCCCTGGAGCTCCGGTTTTCCCTAGCGTCTCCGAGCGCAATAAGTGGGCGTTTCTTATTCAAATAACTTGTCAAGTTGACGTCAACTAGACAAAGGAAAAGCATCGTTTTTCGAACGATTCATATCAGCGACTCAGAGTCGACTCTTGTTTTTGAGAGACAATAACTTTGTATACGATGAACTTTCATGTTTAAAACTTTGCAGGATGTTTTCGTTCACTTAGATCTATGTTAAACACTACATGAAGGGCAATTTTCAAAAACCCAAAATAGGTACCCTTTAACTATTGTAAACTCGCGCTCGAACGGCCCAAAGTCCGGCATCCGACCTGAACGGAAGGTCTTTACGTGTAACTGTCTTTTCTCGTGGCAAAGTATTTTTGATTAAATGCAATACATTTCTAATGTATTCTCTCATTATTTCGTCTGACTCCATAAATGAAAAGATTTTTTAATGATATCTTTGCATCATTAAATATAAGTGAATGTTTGAATATTCCTTTTAAATCTATTCCTTTGAGTCCGTTAGAATAAAATCAAATGTTTACAATTTATTATGTGCGATAATTTCAGGATCAGTTCAAGATAATCAATACATAACAACAAATGTTTTGGAATAAAGAGAAGACGAACCCGACATTAGGAAATACATGAAGCGCCTCACGGGCTGATCTGAGATACAGAAAGGCCCCGAGCCCTCATTATATAGACAGAAACTTCTTTCACATGGAAACGTGTTAACAATGGTCGTTTGCATTTAGATGTTACACCTTTTGAGAACAGGGGGTTTGACCATCCCACCTTCCTTTAACTCTTAAAAACCTTGTTACCTTTTGTTTACTTATTTGGAAATGAGACATTTGTACCAGTCGCACTGAGACATTTCAAATGATACCAAACATATATAAAACTTGATTATAATCATTCACATTAAACCATTTGGATTCTTGTGTGATTTGGGGTCAGTACAGGTAGAAAGTTTGGAAGTCTTTTTTTTTTTTTTGAAGTCTCTTATACTCATCAGGCCAATTTGATTTGATCAAAAATGCAGAAAACAGGAATATTGTGAAAGGTTATATACAATAAATATAATTTATTTTTATGATGAAAAGCTAATTTTTCATCAGCATCATTACTGTCATTAGTGTCACGTGACCCTTCACAAATCATTTTAATATGCTTGTTGGAAACCGTTTAAAAAAAGAACAGTGTTTATTTAAAATGGAAATCTTTTGTAAGATTCTTCCTTAAAGAAAAGAAATTAATACTTTTATTTATTAAGGATATGTTAAATTGGTTAAAAGTGAAATATTTTCTAAGAATATAATCTATAAATACTATTTTGAATAAATGCATACTTTGTATTTATCAATGAATCCTGAAAAAAAGCATCACAGGTTCCAAAATAATTTTAAGCAGCAACATGATAACATTGTTTCCAACTTGGATGATAACTGAGTATCAAATTAATATCATAGAGTGTTTTCTGCAGGGTCATGTGACACCGAGGACTGGAGTAATGATGCTGATGAAAATTCAGCTTTGCATCCCAGAAATAAATTATACTTTAAAGTATATCAAAATAGAAAAACATTATTTTAAACTGTAATATTTCACATTATTACAGTTTATTCTGTATTTTGAGTCAAATAAATGCAAGCTTTTTGTTTTTCATTAGAACAAATTGAGGCATCAAATTACGGTTTCATCAACTTGCACGTTATGAAGTTTATTATTCTGGCTATGTGGGCGCTCAGTGTTTTCTGTCATTTAGCCAAAATCGTGTGTTATTAAAGACTACACACAGGCTAGTTATTGCAGTATTGACTAAATTGCAGGTCCAAGAAACTTTGCAGTCAATCTTAAAACCTTTTTTAGTTGAAACTCAGTTGAAACTTTTTAAACAACTGGTTCCAGAAATTGAAAAAATTATCCATTGTAACCAGAAATCATTCACATTTATTTTTATATCGCTTTATACAGTAAAGATTGCTTCAAAGCAGCTTCACAGTGATAAAAAATGCCTGAAGTAAGGGCATCACCATTCTTTCCCCATATCCATATTCTCATGCCCCGATTGTGTTTTCCTCTTTTGGCAGGAGATTCAGCAAGAGACAGATATCCCAGAGAGAGAGCTGGTGCGGGCCCTGCAGTCTCTGGCCTGTGGCAAGCCTACGCAGCGAGTCCTCACTAAAGAGCCCAAGTCGAAAGAGATCGAGAGCGGCCACGTGTTCACCGTCAACGACCAGTTCACCTCCAGACTGCACAGAGTCAAGATTCAAACCGGTAACAATCTGGTGCTGATGCTTTAGAACCCGCTGTAAGCCAAGTCAATAATGAAAACCCCCCAAAAATGCATATTCAATGCATAATTCATATTAGTGTGAAAGAACGATTTGCTGTTGTTTTTCTCATCCCTTGTGGTGTGAAATTGCCTTTATTTTACGCTATTTAACAGTTTAAATATTCTAATTGGTTGTTCATCCTTTAATTGATAAGATTTTCATCCTAAAACTTCTGACTCAGAAAATGGTCCATCACCAATATATATACACACACACCGAGCAGGCATAACATTATGACCACTGACAGGTGAAGTGAAAAACACTGGTTATCTCCTTATCATGGGTGGGATATATTAGGCAGGAAGTGAACATTTTGTCCTCTAACAGTGCGCTCACACACGTCAAAGTGGCCGGAAGTCATTCATTTTCAATGTTAGCCTGTGGCGAGGATGGCATGTCTTGGACAGCTAGAATGGCGAGAAGAGATTAAGTCAGGTCAACTTTATGGTAATGAGCGATCAAGCGGTCCGACGGCAACCAATCGGAATTTAGAAGAACACAGACGTGTTGAAACTCTGGTTTCAACCACATTAGTTCCCAAGCAAAACGGAGGAGAGGTTGATCATATGAAGAGTTCAGATGCAAAAGCCTCTAAGTGCCATTTGAAATTTTCTTCTAAAATGATAATTTTTATCAAGCTTGTATATTTAAGTTCAGTAATTTCACTTAAATGGCAAAGAAGCTTACCTATTAATTGTCATTTAAATTAAATTACTGAACTTAAATATACAAGCTTAATAAAAATGGTCATTTTAGAAGAAAATTTCAAATGGCACTTAGAGGCTTTTGCATCTGAACTCTTCATATATGCAAGATTTTCGGGCTATAACGCTTTTTCAGCAGGAATGCAAATTAGATTAGCACAAATAGCACAAAAGCCACTTCACACAAGTGGCTTTTAATTGGTTCATTTCATTAGCAAACATGTCACTATAATTAAGTTATTTCCATCGATCAATTTCTTGCTTTCACATTTAAAAAATTTCATGAGGTTAACTTATACCCTACTTGGTCCGTCTGCAAAAAGAACGATCGACATGCTTGTTTACTTTGCGGCCCCTTTAAATACGGTTTTAAAAAAGGCAAAGCATTCGCTTTACGTCAGAGCACCCACGAATCGTTCCACGGCGTCATTGGCAAGGCGGCAAGAGCGGTAACATTTTGACGAAGACACAACGTTTTGTCGGGCCATCCATTTCTTTGATGGGCGCGTCGGGGATGATCTTGTCATTAAACTGCGGAGATGTTGCCTAATGCCTCAGAAAATCTGATCTGCCTGTTTACTTGGCAATCGCATTGGCACATATCTGGTTTATATCTCATTCATTTCCACATATGAATGAGGCCTGAAACTCTCTAAATATCTGATTTTATATATATAAAACAAAAGTAAAAATATTGAGAAATATAATTTAGTCGTCAATATCGCACATCCCTAGTGTACAGTATTAATTTTTATTTCTTCAGGTCTTAAAAAGCCTAAAAAGTGTGCATCAACTCTAGTGAGGGAAGAGAGACGTTTTCCTAGGTAATCATTTGGAAAGCCTGTTCCACTAACCTGTGTGTATCTCTTTCCTGCAGTTGCAGCCAAACAGGGAGAATCAGACCCTGAGAGGAAGGAGACACGACAAAAGGTGGATGACGACAGGAAGCATGAAATTGAGGCAGCTATTGTTCGAATCATGAAGTCCAGAAAGAAAATGCAGCACAATGTTCTTGTAGCAGAGGTGCGGAGACAATAATTTTTATAATTGTGACAAAAATTTGAGCATCTAAAAAAAAAAGATGTAATGAGAGCTTGTTTCCGCCACAGAGTAAAAAATAAAAAAGGTAATTGTGACTTCTTGTCTCGGAAACTCTGAGATGTAAACTTGCTATTATGAGAAATGGACTTTTTTTGCGAAATATAGCTCACAATTTTACGGAAAAATGGCAGAATTGCCAAATATAAAGTCACAAATTTAAGATATAAAGTCACAATTATCTTTCTAAATGTTTTATTCTGTAGCGGAAACAAGCTTCCATATATTTGTCTATATGATCTATTTAAATATTTTAAAAAACATAATGAAGTATGTAGCATAAAAGCATAATGAAGTATTTAGAATAAAAGCATAATGCAGTATATAACATAAAAACATAATAAAGTATAAAATAAAAGCATAATGATGTAGCATAAAAGCATAATTAAGTATATAGAATAAAAGCATAATGAAGTATATAGCATAAATCATAATGAAGTATATAGCATAAAAACATAATGAAGTATATAGCATAAAAGCGTAATGAAGTATATAGTATAATGAAGTAATAATGAAGTATATAGCATAAAAGCATAATGAAGTATATAGCATACAAGCATAATGAAGTATATAGAATAAAAGCATAATGAAGTATATAGCATAAATCATAATGAAGTATATAGCATAAAAACATAATGAAGTATATAGAATAAAAGCATAATGAAGTTTAGAGTAGAGCAGTTTTGATCAATATTACACATTCATATTTTACTTGAAATCATATAGTAAAAACAAGTTTTTCATAAATGCTTTGAAAACTTTGATGCAATCATATCTGAAATAGGATTTTATTTTGTTGCTCACCCATGTTAATAACTGTACATAACTGTGATGATGTCTCTGGTTGTGGGGGACTAAGAGGGCCACGAAAAATAAGATCAGCAGCATTTCATGTTTCACTGTATCCAGAAATGTGTTTTTGGGCTTCTGTTGCTAGAAGTTCAGCTTGTCTCGTGTGTGTTTGCCTTTAGGTAACCCAGCAGCTGAAGGCGCGATTCCTCCCGAGTCCTGTGGTCATTAAAAAGCGAATTGAAGGACTTATTGAGAGAGAATACTTGGCAAGAACACCAGAAGATCGCAAAGTGTACACATATGTAGCATGAAGGAGCTAAGGTGAATCTGGCATGAAAGAGCGAGAGTGAGCAAGCAAGCATCGTTTTTGGGACTTTGTCACACACCTCACATGGGATGTTATTTTATTTTATGTCCTTTTTTTTTTTGCCTTTGTTGTCATTCGTACTGGGAATAAACTGAGAAGAAAAGCTTCACATTCTAATGAACTTGTTTTAAATTGTTCTTACTGATTCCCACAAGGCTTTCCACTGGATTAGATTCAAAGCTTTTACAGAAGGTCTCGGCCTCTATGAGAGATTTTTTTTTTTGTGTGTGTGTGTCTGTCCCTTATCATACAACCAAATTAATAAATTAAGTCACACTGTGTTCCATCATTGGATTTAATTAGGACCATTCATGCCATTTGGAAATTCCTTCTTTTTTTTGTTTTGCTTTTTAGTTTTCTTCTTCTGTGTGTGTAAGCGAGTTTGGTTCATGGCACCTTATAGTTAGTTCAGGTCCTCATCTCTGCCTGCGGCCACCTTTGCCTCGCTGTCAGGACGCCGGAGTGGACACAAGTGGACTTGCACTGCACACAAAAAGGTGGTTTGGCTGTATTTTTTTTTTTTCTTTTTTTCTTTTTTTTTCCTTCATGTCTGACATGGCCAATTGTAAGATGACTTAAAAGCGTTTTATTTTAAAGGAATTCTTTTGAATGCAGTTTGAACAGGGATGGGGGGCAGTTTGGGTTTTCAGCATTATTATATTTCAATGTGTATAAATTGTAAAATAATTGTTATTGTACTCAATGCTGAAGTGAACTGTACAGGGCCTTGTTTTCATCAATAAATGTAGAAAAAGAACGGGGGAAAAAAACAATAAAAGGATTGGCCGTTTTGGGTCAGACTGTTCGTCTTGCTGTAGTCTCACAGTGGAGGATCCTGGGAGTCAGCACATGAAAGAAGCGACAGTTGTGTGAAATTACACTTTTTTTTTCACACAACATGTTCTCATTCTTCTTTTCTTCAGAAGACTGCTAGATTCCTATGGATTACATTTACATTGTCTTTATCAATTTTGAAGCATGAAAGTTTTGGTTGCATAGGCCTTCAATCGGACAAATTGTATGTGACATCATCACATACCCTTCACCATACCATGGTTTTATTTCAGTTAGCCTAATAGCTGGTTTGATTTGCATTGAGAGATGATCTTATGAAAAGTACCTCATGCCGATCTCTTGGTATGGTGAAGGGTGTGTGATGATGTGGGTCTATTTTGATTCCAAAGTCCAAGGGAACTTTATCAGGATGCAGGGTATCCTAATTAGGGGCCAAGCACCGAAGGTGTGGAAACACCTATTGTATCTGTTCCCGTTCTTAATTTTCTTCTTCCGACAGGGCATCTATGGCAGCCCATAGACCTGTTTGCTTGTTGTTGTGGTTTGACATTCTGACTGTCCCGACATTAAATACACCAATTTTGGTGTCTCTAACTCATTCCCTCTAGCGCCACCACCACCTGTCCAGAGTTTTTGTTATGATAATATTGAACCATAAGGCCTATCAACAAACTTCTTTTTTCCTCTGATTCCTGAGCTCATGATGATTCGATTGCACCCTATGACGTCATTTTCCGTCAAAAAAATAAAAATGGTCGCTTACTTTTGTGAACTCGTCCTAGACGGTTTGTCCGATTTTCTCCAAAATTGTACCAGATCATCTCCAGGCAGTGCCGACAAGAAGTTGATTAGCTTAACCGTTTTCGATAAACGCACACACAAACTAATTTTACGTAGCGCTTGCGAAAACAGAAGTAAGGCTGCCTCTCCGCACAAGCATAACCTGAGGCTACATGCTGCGTTTCGGTGCAGCGCCACCTACTGGTCCAGAGATATGAAAAATGCCTATTTTTGCTCATAAATTCTGAATGCTTTGTCCAAAAATAATAAAAGTGGTCTCATTAGATTTAGGGCATCATGCTGAGTCCATGTCATGCCAAAACAGCGCCTCCTAGTGGTAAAATTAAATATTTAAATGTGTATAACTCTAGCTGTGGTTGACGTATTTTCACTGGAGTCATCTCGCTGGATTCCTGAATCCTTGCCGAGTCCAACGATACCAAACATGCTAGGTTTCATCTTACGGTTTGTGTAGCGTTGCGATTTAGCACTTAAAAACATTTGCCGATATCTTTGAAACCGCTAGTCCGATCTAGACGAAACCACCGTCAGAAGTTTGGAAACATAGGTCACTGGCTTTTCATTAATGCTTAAATGCAAAAATATTGATAGTAAGGGATAGTAAAATTCAATCAAAGTCACGTGTCAGTCATTGTTCACTTGTTTTTTCATGTAACTTTTCACATAAGGAGGTTCACATAAATAATTTAAGCCATTTTGCCCAAATTCATCTTTAAATGTCTTTAATTGCTCCTTGCTGCTATTGGTCTGAAACTCCCAGCCATGTTGGCATGTCTTGTCGTCTGCTTTTGTGCTTGGCCCCGTAATGGCTGCTTGCAGCTATATTTGGCTCATTATTATTATTATTATTATTATTGTATGTGTGTGACTTTATTTGAAAAAAGAAAAGAAAAAGAAAACACCTCTGTTATAGGCTCATTGAATGCTTTGTTTGTGAGTTTGTGTGTGTGAGAGATAGAGTGTTTACCACATTGTACCACATTGAGAATGTTGTACTGGATCCCCCCTTTATTTGTGTGTGTATGACATTCATTGTGTTGGATCTATTGTTTTTTTGTTTGTTTGTTTGTTTGTTTGTTTTTGTTTGTTTTGTGACAAAAAAAATTACGTCCCTTATTTTGCACACTTAGCTTGACACTCAATATCTCAATTATTTTTAAGGCAGAAAAAAAATCAATCCAAGTGGGTTGATGCTCACTCACATTGATAATCCAAGTGACTCTCTCTCTCACACACACACACACACACACACTCGTCTCCGATGACAGCATCTGCTCGGGTTCAGACCCCTCTCTCGACTGTTATTGTGAGGAGCCCTTCCCCCGACTCAGTCTCTGTGTTCTCGAAAGACACTTCTTCTAGTAGCGACTCCATCTAAAAGATCGGTTAGCTTGCTATTTTAGGTTTATAGTTTGAGTGCCTCATCATCATAAATGATGAACGCAGAAGTGACGTCAGCGTGAACTGGACTCCTCGAACACAAGCGGGTTTGAACGACGCTCGCCGAATACCTCGAGCATGTTTACAGCGGGGTTTGCGCTCGAGTAAACGCACATTATGCTCCTCCGACAACCGCTTCTCTTCACGGGCAGGACGGATGATGAGGCGGCGGACTCTGGCGCGGACACTGCGGGGTGAGTGCGGAGAAAGCTTAAGATAAACTCACTTTTGTTTGCGTCTCTAAGGGGGAGAAACACGGTAACCGACAGCAGCCGAATGCTTTATGACGTCAGCAACAAACGGTACACTGTAACAATACAAATAACTTTTTACCTAGTATGCGCTAATCAAATAGTAATCCAATTATTTAACAATACATATTACCGAATCTATTTAATCAAATAGTGAAGGGTGACATTACGGCAACAAAATCTAAATCCCACAACTACTCTTTTGTATGCATTGCAACCTACTAAATTTGTTTTGATTGAATGAACATTTGAATTGAACGGTAGCACTTCACAATAAGGTTCTTTAACATTAGTTGACTACTTTAGAATGGCTAAATCTTCAGCATTTATTAGTCTTAGTTAATATTAATTTCAACATTTAGTAATAAGTTGTTAAAATTTAAATGTTACATTTGTTAACATTAGTTAATGCACTGTGAACTAACATGATAAACCATTTACATTAACAAAGATGAACAATGTAACAAATGTATTGCTCATTGTTTAGTTCATGTTAAATAACACAATAACTAAAGAACCTCATGTGAGTGTTACCAATTAAACTTTATTTAAAAAGTTTTTAATGTTGTTTGATTTCTGGGACACAAATGAAAATAATTAAAATTAAAATAGTTTCATGAACTTTAGGTCATAATAGGGTTATTGCTGCATGAGCTGATACGCCATGGTAAAGGATGGATGTCTTCAGAACAGTATTAAACCCATTATAAGTGCTTTTGATTTCACTTTATTTTGATGATCCCTTTAACACATTCTGTTATATGTCTATACTAATTCTCTTATTAGAGTGAACCGTAGACTGGCAGGGTTTGGGTTAGAATAAGTTGACATGAAGTTTCAAAGTTACACATAGTCAAAAGTAGGCTATGTTCAACAGGGACCATCAAAAATACAAGGCAACACTTTATTTGGAGTCCACTTTCTACTAACTATAAATAACTTTGCAACTTCATGTCAACTAGCTCTCATTAGAGTATTAGTAGACTCTCTGCTTAATATCTGCTATCACTTTATTTTGATGCTTCTCAACAGACATATACTGACTATGAGTAACTTGGCAACTACTAGTCAGCTTATTCCCCTAACCCGAACCCAAAACATACTGACAGTCTACTAATACTCCAGTGAGAGTTAGTTGACATGTAGTTGCAAAGTTACATATAGTTAGAAGAATGTCTAAAGTGGACTATCGAAAGAAAGTGTTACCGTGTTTTTCTTCTTTCTTTAGATCTGACTGCGGTAAAATGTCATGCAGTAGCAGCAGCAGTAAGAACATTTTCCATAAATTACTATTCAATATCACATGAGCATGTGATTCAGCCAGATCTGCTGTGATATGTTCCTGTCTACCTGTTTCACAGCTGAGCTCGTGTCCGGCCGAGGTCAGGAGGAGCGCCTCCTGGTCACCCTGCACCTGCTCACTAACCCTGGGGAGTCGCTCCTGCTCCAGCTCACCCTGGACCGCCTGCTCCGCTGGGTCCGGCCCGGTCTGCGCCTCTTCCGGGTATCTGAGCGCGCCTGTCCTCTTCAGGAGGACGCCAGGACTGACCTGTGCCCCGTGGACGGCTTCCCCTCACTCGCGGTGACCATGTTCCTGCACGAGTCTTTCGGGGAGGAGCGTATTCTCAGGGTGCTGGACTTTCTGCAGCGCCCGCCCTGGCAGATCCACCACGCGGAGAGCTTTAACTCCCCGGCCAGCGCCCCACTGAGGCCCTACCTCCTGCCCAGCCGGGACTTCTCCAGCCTGGGTGCGGGGATGCCGGTGTGGGGAGTGCGGACGGTCCACTACGGGGAGGAGGTGGTGCGAGTGACCCTGCACAGCACCTATGATAACTTTGAGGACAGCGTGCGTTTGTACGAGACGGTTCTGCGGAGGAGGGCGGAGGAGCAGAAGCCTGGGTTCGTCTGGTTCACCCTGCTCTCAGAGCAAGGCTTCCGGCTGCAGTTGGCCATCAAGCAGCTCTCGCCGGGGGTGCGGGTGAAGCCGTGCTGTTCCGCCGTGCTGCAGTTCAGCGTGGGAGAGATCGGACAGCTCGTGCCCCTGCTGCCCAACACCTGCTCGCCCATCAGCTCCACCCGATGGCACACTGAAGACCTGGACGGCAACAAGATCCTGTTTCAGGTGGGTCAGGGGAATGCGCTCCAGTTTGTATATCCCCTCTTATACTGGCAAACCATGATATAAACCAACCATAAACTAATAGGGTTCTTTAATATGTGATATTTGACTTAAATTTACTTTAAGTCAGCAGCTATATACAGTCACCTAAAGGATTATTAGGAACACCATACTAATACTGTTTTTGACCCCCTTTCGCCTTCAGAACTGCCTTAATTCTACGTGGCATTGATTCAACAAGGTGCTGAAAGCATTCTTTAGAAATGTTGGCCCATATTGATAGGATAGCATCTTGCAGTTGATGGAGATTTGTGGGATGCACATCCAGGGCACGAAGCTCCCGTTCCACCACATCCCAAAGATGCTCTGTTGGGTTGAGATCTGGTGACTGTGGAGCCATTTTAGTACAGTAAACTCATTGTCATGTTAAAGAAACTAATTTGAAATGATTCAAGCTTTGTGACATGGTGGATTATCCTGCTGGAAGTAGCCATCAGAGGATGGGTCCATGGTGGCCATAAAGGGATGGACATGGTCAGAAACAATGCTCAGGTAGGCCGTGGCATTTAAACGATGCCCAATTGGCACTAAGGGGTCTAAAGTGTGCCAAGAAAACATCCCCCACACCATTACACCACCACCAGCAGCCTGCACAGTGGTAACAAGGCATGATGGATCATGTTCTCATTCTGTTTACGCCAAATTCTGACTCTACCATCTGAATGTCTCAACAGAAATCGAGACTCATCAGACCAGGCAACATTTTTCCAGTCTTCAACTGTCCAATTTTGGTGAGCTCTTGCAAACTGTAGCCTCTTTTTCCTATTTGTAGAGGAGATGAGTGGTACCCGGTGGGGTCTTCTGCTGTTGTAGCCGATCTGCCTCAAGGTTGTGCGTGTTGTGGTTTCACAAATGCTTTGCTGCATACCTCGGTTGTAACGAATGGTTATTTCTGTCATTTGCTCTTCTGTCAACTCGAATCAGTCGGCCCATTCTCCTCTGACCTCTAGCATCAACAAGGCATATTTGCCCACAGGACTGCCGCATACTGGATGTTTTTCCCTTTTCACACTATTCTTTGTAAACCCTTGAATTGGTTGTGCATGAAAATTCCAGTAACTGAGCAGATTGTGAAATACTCAGACCGGCCCGTCTGGCACCAACAACCACGCCATGCTCAAAATTGCTTTAATCACCTTTCTTTCCCATTCTGACATTCAGTTTGGAGTTCAGGAGATTGTCTTGACCAGGACCACACCTCTAAATGCATTGAAGCAACTGCCATGTGATTGGTTGAGAAGATAATTCCATTGATGCGAAATTGAACAGGTGTTCCTAATAATCCTTTAGGTGAGTGTATGTATATTAGGGCTGTAACATGTGTTCAATACATATCACGATACTGAACTCACAGTATGATATTGTTGCGATACTCCAAGGTTAACCAAAAATGTGTTGCTGATTAAAATGGTATATTTGGTGTGTGTAAATGAATGGGCTTGGACTTGGTGTTGATAACCCAAAGCACAGGACAATAAAGACACCAGATTAACAATATTCATGATTCTGAAGCTGAAAACACAGAATTCCTGTCAATGACTAGATACATTTAAAATAACGTAGGACACTCTTTTTTGGTAACAGAAGTTATTTGGCATAATCAGACCCACAAATATTCCCCTATTGCATTATTATACATTATATACAACAACATAAATTGTAGTTGGTAAAGTATATTAAATACAGATTGTCACTATCTATAATACATATTGTTGTATTTTTCTATATATTGTGGCACAATATATTGTTAAACCCCTTATATATATATGTCATCATTTACTAATGCCGCTTTAAACCTGAATGACTTTCTTTCTTCTGCACAACACAAAACAAGACACTTTGAAGAATGCTGGTAATCAAACAGTTTTAGTTGGCTCTGGTTAATTTTGATAGAATTTTCCTAAGTTTACCTGCTACATATTAAGGTTGTTTTGAAATTGTCAGCTTCATCCCACACGTGCTGCTGTGATGAACTACACTGACTGAAAACATGGGAAAAAAGGTTACATTTTGTGCATGCATTTATTTTAAAATTAATGTATGTGTCTGTTCAGAAGTATTCCTAACCCTTACCCCAACTCCACCCATTAGGAAATTTTATATTTTTAAAGAAAGCCCTTTGTTCTAAAACAGCAAATAGAAAGCAAATAATTTAGAAATAACTGATCAAATATATAAAAGCCATGATGCCAAAATGACTAGATTTGATCAATAAATAAATACATAGCACATTCCTAACATTCTCTCTTATTTTATTTTCTTATTTTAAATTCAAAATATCTCACAATTTAATGCACAACTTTTAATTCAGCTCAAAATATTTTACATCGGGTAAAATATTTTTTCTTCTTTCTTTCTTTCTTTCTTTCTTTCTTTCTTTCTTTCTTTCTTTCTTTCTTTCTTTCTTTCTTTCTTTCTTTCTTTCTTTCTTTCTTTCTTTCTTTCTTTCTTTCTTTCTTTGCTGACCTCTTGTGGATAAAAATATATATAACATGATATTTCATGACTCCAGCCACTAGATGGCCTTATAGCTCTGCCTATATGGAGAAAATGAGCTGTTCCTATAGATCCTAAAGTCAGTTTCTCTTCAAGACGCATTCAGATACACATGTAGACATTATAAAATAATATCTTGGTAAAGTTTTAGCATTTTTAGTTTGATTATGAGCAGTTTTACGTGTTTCTATGCGTACTGAAACATTCCTCGCATTCAGTTCATTCCTCAGGGGTCAAATTGACCCACAAAGGAAGGATTTGTTTTTTTTTTTTGTTACACAAAAGAAACTCCTCAAATCCATTGATTTTTTTTTCCTGTGTGTGTGTTCATGGTTCAAGTGCGACAAAAGTAATTCAATTTAGGGTATTGATTTGTTTAGGGCTTGACTCCTCTGATGAACACTCAATAAAACTTTTTTAAAAAATGAGTTTTCGAAATATTTACCCTCATCATATAGAAGGATGAGGGTAGTCCAGTTACACAAACATACTTAAAGGAGCTGTATTTAAGAAATTTATTTCAAATAATCATAAAATGGCCCTGTTGTGTCACTACACATTAAGAAATCATGTTCATTTCAAATACTGGTATCACTGACAACAGTAGTCCGACCAGGATATGGTTCTTTAAAAAGTGAAGTTGCAGCCTTAACTGATGTTGATGTTGTCATGTTGTGTTTTGGTCTGATGGTCTCCATCCTCCACCGATCTACCAATCACAATATCAGTAGTGTTGCGGCATTCGGGTTGCCAGCTCTGCTCTAGTTACCCCAGCTGCAGATACAAGGGTGCCGGCCGGGTAAAAAAAAAGTTGTATCCTGCAGCCTATCTGGCAACCTCGAGTCGAGGGGGAGGGGATACACAGTAATTTGAAAGTGATTGCAGTACCAGTTTTGGCCACAATCTTACTACAGCTCCTTTAACAAATGCAAGTGTAATGCATGATTGTAGATATTTTTACTTTTTGTATGAATGATTTTGGAATTGCTTGAGAATAAATCAAATAGTGCCAGCATTTTTTAATGATAACTGTTCCTAAAAAGTGTCAATTATGTTGATCTGATAAAGCGTGGCCTCTTCTGCAGGTTAGCGTCCCAGCTCAAGCCCAGGCGCTCCACACGTCTGCGTTTCCGCTGAGCTGTCCCAGGACGCATCTGCGGAACGGGGAACGAGGAACCCCTTGCAGGAGGCTGTCCCGTGTGAGGGAGCAGCCTGTGGGACGGTCTCCTCGAGGGTTGAGGTCAGTGGCGGGATCAGACGGCACCTGCAGCACTCCTCCGGGAAGCTCCTGTTACTCGTCCCAGCGCAGCAGCCCGGCGGGCCAGTCCATGAACTGGTGTGAGCCGGCGGGACCCTCTGACACATCTACATCATGCCTTCTGCTGGAAGAGGAGGAGCCTGAGACCAATGTGGACACGGGTTGTGCTGTAGGGGTGTCTGCGCTGGTGACCCTGTCCCGGGACCTGAAGCATGTGCTGTCTGAGCCGCAGCGGACCTCTGACGCGGCGAAGCCCGAGTCTCTGCTCCAGAGTCGCCATCCACATGCACAAGCAGAAGAGTTCTTCATTTGACCACTCCCATTGGAAAAGCAGTACATATTTAAATTAATGCATTTGCCAGGTACTTTTATCCAAAATGACTTTAAACCCCGATATAAATTCTTTTTTGTTGTTTACTCAAGGGTAAAAAGCAGTTAGTGAACATCCTGAAACCGCCCAGATGAATATGCAAATATGTGCTGCACGCTTTCCTCTCAAAATACACACAACAAAAATGACAGCACTGAGAAAACAGTGGTCGAGAAAGCATCTAATCATAGCGATCTGGATATGCACTCCAGTAAAGTCACCTCACCTTCATTAATAGCACTTTATAAAACAGATTGCTTAGAAGCAAGCAGCTATCCACCTTTTTCTGACTTGATGGTTTTCTACTTCCTACTGTCCTTTTTTTACTAATTGTATCTTAATTTCAATCAAAGTTTCATCAACCAATAGCCTGGTTTTAATAAATAAGAAGTATATAGTAAACAGATGATCATGACGGAGGCGACAGCGTGCAAACTGGACTTTGGTCTCATGAATGAAACTCGGTGTAACATTATTATGCCTAACCTCACAGGCCTGAGAAATATAGACTATGCGTCTTTGTATGCAGAGGTAGCAGGAGTCAAGGGGCAAACCAGCCTAACCTTTTAGAACTGTTATTCTGCAGTAGTCGGGGTGATAGAGACTGTCGGATATTTGCTGGAGATCGTGCAGTCATGCATCAGCTATCCTTTGGAAGTTATGAAGCAAAGAAAAACGTTCATTTTGTTTTTATCTGTGATTTAATAAAAAATAACGTGATCAGATCACATTTGATGAATGTTTTTTTCGATTTAGTTTAGCGATGTGGGGATGACACAATCTAAAACATATGGCAAAAAAGCATAGACCAGACTCAAACCGGAAGTTGACTACTGGCATCGTCGTCATGGCGGCGCCCATTGTTTAGAGCAGAAAAAGGTGGATAACATGGGAAAAAATGTCTGACCTCACTGACACTGAATGAACTGGAGAAGATTTCCATGGCGAAGAAGGCGGAGCCCCGGCACACTTATTACATCATCGCCACCGATCAATGGTGGTTCGTTTACCAGCCGAAGCCAACTTTTCCCTAAGGCCGTGTGTCCACCAAAGCGTTTTTAGCCAGCTGAAAACGCTAGACACTCTGTTGAAGACGCTGTGCTTTGGGCGCTTGAGAGCGTTTTGGCAGCGCAGCGTTTTTTCTGTTGACGTTTCGTTGCTATGATACAGAATATACGCAGCAGTGTAACAGTTGGTCGGTGTGATATTAGTCCCGCCCCTCCTCCACTGTGATTGGGTAAAATGTGACAGTGATGGGCGCTGTGTTTTATCCAAAGTTGAACATTTTTCAACTCCCAGCGACCAGTAAAAACGCTGGGCGCTCAGCGCTTCAGCGTGAAAAAAAAAAACGCTCAGCGCCTCGGTACGCTCCATAGACAGTAAAAGAAATGGACACAGCGACCTCGTTGATTTCAACGGAGAGGGCTGAAGCTCAACATGGGCACTCACTTCCTGATAGCAGAGCGTTCTGCGCAGGCTCCAACTGAGCTTGACGACGTAGTTGTCACGTGAGCAAACTGACCGACTTATAGTAGCTGTGTCAAGAGAAATTTTAATCGTGCACAGAGATGGCGAAGCGCGACCTGGAGCAACTTTTGGTAAGTATTCTGATTAGTTATTTTGTCATTTTGCTTCTATTTATGCCATGGGCTGACTTAAGACAGTAAAAGATTGCCTGCGAGGCTGTGCGAGCTTCTCTTCCTGTCTATACGGTAATTTTTTGCTGTGTGACGGACAGTCGAGTGGTTATGACGCAATTTTTAGCCTATTTTTACAAGAACGGCTTCTACGTGGCCATAACGTAACATACAAAGTAATGGAGCCTTTTATACATTGTCGTGTTTCTTTAGAAATAAATAATGGATAAATTGAGTCTTTGGACGCCTCAGATGTAAAGTTATTCGCTGTCAAAGTGACGCCAAAATGAATGGGAGTCAATGGGATGCTAACAGCAGGTGATAGTGGGCTACAATGACGGCCCCCAGAGGCATCTTCAGCTTCCGGCTGATGGATTACCCCCTTGGTACGCTCATGGCGTTTAAAAAACGCGGCGCTCCCATTGAAAACATACGCCAGGCGCGTGGAAAAACGCTTTGGTGGACACACGGCCTTAAGTGTCTGTAAACCTGTTTTGAACTCCTGAAACAATCTCCGAACTAATTTGGTTTTGGCCTGATTTGTTTAGAAATGACGTCACACCAGTTTGTTCTTCGATTCACACTTGAAGTGCATCGGGGCCTTTACAGTGCATTCTGTTTGTTGTATCAGTTCATGCATTCCCTTTCATGGTTGATTACCTAATATCTATATAAGATCATTTCATATTATTTCATAATTGCATTTAATCTTTTGGATAGGCTATAATATCGGAGTTAAACACACCTGAGGCGGAGTTAAACACTCCTGAGGCGGAGTTAAACACACCTGAGGCGGAGTTAAACACTCCTGAGGCGGAGTTAAACACAACTGAGGCGGAGTTAAACACACCTGAGGCGGAGTTAAACACTCCCGAAGCCGCTGATTGAGCTCTGATAGGCTCAGGTGTTTGGAGGAAACTCTGCTTTAAGTGTATGAGCCAAAGACGACTTGTTAAAGTTGTAAACAGACATATAATAGCTAGTAAAGTTAGCAGGTTTTATGTTTTCCTGTACACAAAGCACTGTATTTGTCTCAGAACCTTTTATAGTATGTCCACTAAATTATTATTACCACTAAAAATGAAATCTCAGCAGGAAAAAAAAAAACTTTTTAAAGTGTATTTTGATATTGGACTGCAATTTTACAAAAATCTGTAACTAAATATGTAGTACTTTGTATTCCATTCCAGTTATTACATGTAAAATAATGTAATCTGTATGTTGGTTGGTATCAAACTAATTTAATAATTATGTATGGGGGATGTTTGGAATAAACTAGAGAAGTGTTGTTTTTTTTAGTAGACTAAAATTCTGTTTGTAATGAGTTTTCCTTTCTTTATGCTTTTCAAATTAGTCTAAATGTGCTGTGTGCTGATATTTTGACTTTCCAACTGTTTTATGAGGCTGTGTGTTCGCCAGATCTGGGGTCTCGCTGAAGACCGTTAATCTGGAGGATGCTTGGAAGGCCTTCACTTCATATGTTCACGCCTGACTGTGGAGGAAACCTTTCTGACAGTCTTGTTCTAGTGTTCAGTGTTCAGGAGGAGTCCAGATGCAGAAGGACAGAAGGACACCGTCTCACTAGGATGAAGATCTTCAACATTTGAGCACTCAACATCACTCATTGGTGCACCAAGGCTGAATTTATTTGATTAATAATACAGTAAAAACAGTAATAATGTGAAATTTCATTACATTTTAAAATATATTCACATGATCTTTCAGAAATCATTCCAATATACTGTTTTGCAGCTTAATTATTTCAATTAATGGTAATCATCAGTCATTAATAATGGTTGTTATTATACAATGCTGTTTTTGTTGCTTAATATTTTTTTACTTTTTAATGAAGATTCTTTGATAAATAGAAAGTTCAAAAGAATAGCATTTGCTTGAAATGTAATCTTTTGCAACATCAATAATGTTGGTCGCTTGAATCAATTTATTGCATCCTTGAGGATACTATTAATTAAAAGTATTCATTTATTTTAAATTTTTTTAGACCAAACATTTGAATGAAAGTGTATCACAGGTTCTTGAAGATTTTTTGAAGCAACTTTTTTTTTCCCAAGTCCTCCTGTAGTCAATCATTTTATCCCTTAAAACTCATCTTTGATCACCGAAATGACATTCATTTCTTCATGCTTTAAAATGTCTTGAATGTAACTCGACACCCTTGCCTCATTTAGTACATGCCGCTCTATGAATATGCAAATAAGCCCCGCCTCCACTCACAGCAGCTCAGAGATCCACTGGTTGACGATCACACGTTGATCTGATTGGTTACAAGGTAGTTTGTGATGTCAGAAACACAAGCGATTTCAAACCGTGTTTTTGGTTCGCTGCAGTTTTAAAGGCACAATATGTAAGATTTTTGTAATAAAATATTTAAAAACCACTTTTAAAGTGTCATAAATTTCATGCAGTTGTGTACGTACATTATCCCAAAAGTTCCCAAGGATTTGTAAATCCAAAGAAATTCCAATTTTTAATAATAGCTCGTCCCTGATATTATTATGGTCTATTAATGATGTAATATCCGCGCTATCCTCGGTTTCCGCATGTAGAAACCATAGACACGATAATAATAATAATAATAATAATTCGTTACATTTATATAGCGCTTTTCTGGACACTCAAAGTGCTTTACATAGAGAGGGGAATCTCCTCAGCCACCACCAATGTGCAGCATCCACCTGGATGATGCGACGGCAGCCATATTGCGCCAGAACACCCACCACACACCAGCTTACTGGTGGAGAGGAGACAGAGTGATGAAGCCAATTGGTATATATGGGGATGATTAGGAGGCCATGATGGACAGAGGCCACTGCGCAAATTTGGCCATGATGCCGGGGTTACACCCCTACTCTTTCGAAAGACATCCTGGGATTTTTTGTGACCACAGAGAGTCAGGACCTCGGTTTAACGTCTCATCCGAAGGACGGTACTCTTTGACAGTACAGTGTCCCCATCACTATACTGGGGCGTTAGGACCCCACACAGATCACAGGGTGAGCACCCCCTGCTGGCCTCACTAACACCTCTTCCAGCAGCAACCTGGTTTTCTCAGAAGGTCTCCCATCCAGGTACTAACCAGGCTCAGCCCTGCTTAGCTTCAGTGGGCAACCAGTCTTGGGCTACAGGGTGATATGGCTGCTGGCTAAATGATAGCTAAGCCGCTAATGAGGAATCACGCATATCTATGATATAATATCAGTGTTGTCATTCAGTCATCATGGTTCATTATTGGCGAAAAATCTACAGAAAATACCAAAAAACGTAAACATAGATCAACTTAGGCATCAGTATCGGCGTGGCGTTTTCAGGATAGAGAGAGCTTGGCGACAAACTTGATCTGTCCACACAGAGAGTCCGCTCTCGCATGTGTTTTAATAGAGGGGTAAGCAAATAGGCTATATTTTATTTATTGTACACTACAGTTATATTGCAATTTGTTTGTAGTTCAGTAACACCTTTTATTTTTCTATGGCAGTGAAAATAAGTAGCCTATGTGTTAGACACATTCCTGGCAGCTTATTCATTACGATGACATGTGATGACAAGTGTCATCAATTACGATGACACTTGTCATTCATTACGATGACAAGTGTCATCAAACGTACATACAGGCCAGGGGATTCAAAACTAATTTATTGGCTGATTCTATACATCTCTGGATGGTGAAAACGACTTCTCCCATCGCTTCATAGCCTCAATGCTTCAAGCTTCGTATTTGTTATTGTTTTGAACATATTGTAGCTTTAAGGAGAAAATACTGCTGCTGACATCATCACAGGTTTACTTTAAAGGGGTGGTTGATTGTGATTTCACTTTTTTTCATTTTAAATAGTGTGTAATGTTGCTGTTGGTGCATGAACAGTGTCTGCAAAGTTGCAGCGCTGAAAGTTCAATGTAAGCAGAGATATTGTCTTTTAAATATCAGGAAGTTTAATGCCTACAAAAACGACTCGATTGGGACTACAGCTGGGTTTTAGACGTCACTAACCCATACATTTGCATCAACCCCTCCCTCCGGAATATGCAGAAAAGGGCATGGCCATATTTCTGCGGCTCGTCGACTCGTCGAGTGTGTTATGTTCATCCAGCTGTCAGGTCTTCTGTGTTCAGGCTTCCCACGGATGCTGTACTTCGTCAACAATGGATACAATTTATGTTTGATTATGTTCCTGAAAATGACGATTGTAATTTAGCTCTCTGCGCTGTGCATTTTAAGAAAAACAGCTTCCAGAATCTCCACGAATTCAATGCCGGATTCAACAAGAAACTGTTACTAAAATGTGAAGCAGTTCCAACTTTAAAACCAGAGGCAGCAGTGTTGGGCCACAACCTGTAAGTAGGCTAAGACTTAATCATTTAAAACGTATTTACATGTTTAATTTCAGATGTAATGTTTTAGTTTTATCAAATACCAGCGCTGGATTTATAGCCACTTAGTTATGCTATTTTGTGTCTACTACAAATGCGTACAAACATTTTGGACCTGCATTTGTATATGTACTAATGTAAATGTATTTTTCATGTATATATACTTTATGGTGTTATTTTTCGATTTGATCAAGAACGTAAACTAATGCTAATGCTGTTTGTGTATATAGTAGCCAGTCAGTTCGATGCTATTGTGTAAAACAAACATGTATAAAGTTAAAAAATATATAGGCAAATTACCATTCAGAAACGTTTTGTAAGAGCCATGTGTGGTGAGGTTCTGCTTGCCTCTCTTCATCGCCGCTTTCTGGGTCTGATTCTGGCTCACACCAGAGACTGATACTGCAGTATCGACACTATTACATTTGTACATTTGACAGGAACACACATGCAACTTTCGCCTGTAAAGGTAATGGGCGTGAAGTTTCCGGACAACATGCACTACAGTTTAGCCAATCACAACACACCGGCCCAAACTAATCAATCTGAGCCCACTGCCTGTTTCTGAGGGAGGGGTTTCATAGACTCAGGAAGTCAACCGATCGATCAAATGACAGAGGAGAAAGCGGCTTAAGGGGTAAACCACCCCTTTAATTATTCCCAACTTTTGACCACCAGTGTATTCTCGTTGCATACGTTTTTCTGTCCTTTCCCAGACAAAACATTAAAGCCTCACATTAATTGCACATATCCCAAACGCCTCTTAATATTGTGGATCTAGTCTGACTGCCTCTTCTGGTCAGAGTACCTCACTATGATGGAGTGGTGTGGCAGCCGATCCATGGCAGCCTCCCTTCCCACTGTCCAGTCGCAGTAATGCTCAGCTTCCTGGGATCAAACCTCCAGTACTGCCGCTCTTTAAAGAAATACAGTTTTCCATCGGGCCGAGTCAAGGCGCCGTTTACCCCCAGGGGAATCCCCTTCCAGTCCCTCAGGGCACGAGGGTAGTACGGCTCAATGCGCTGAGACTCCAGGTTCAGGACAAAGTAGCGGGACCCTTTGAAGAGCACCATGTGGCCCAGAGGCTGGTAGAAGAAGGCGCAGTCAGGGTGAGAAGGTAAGCCCAGTTTACTGTTCCTCCTGGGGAATCCAGGGTCCAGATAAGAGCCAGAGTAACGCCACACCCGTCTTCCTACCAGGAGAACAAACATGGAGATGTGTTGAGAATATGCATCTTTACAGGAATAGCTTACCTAAAAATGACCTTTACTCACTTTTAGGTTTTATTAACAAATTAATAATAACAAATTATACAAATACTAGTAAATCAAATACTATACTCAGAAACACACTCATGTAAACTGACATATACTCTATAGCAAATCGTAACTGCTCGATTGTTTATATTGTCGCAAAATGTTAAAGGAGAACTCCGGCGAACAATGAACCTTTGGTCTAATAAAACATCGGTACCTAGTCAATCGTTCTCTGAGATTTGCTTTCATGATAATCGAATGTAAAGAGTTTTATCTCTAAAAACTGTTTAGCCTATAATGCTAGAAATGGGGGCATGATTAAAGAATGCTTTATATAGTTTAAAAAATGCCATCCTCCCATTAAAAAACAATTGAAAACATATGCCAGTCGCGTGGAAAAACGCTTTGGTGGACACACGGCCTAAATGTAAAACTTGCTCTTCCTGAAACGGCTTTACTTTTTTCCTGACATAATGTGCCATATTTCCAAACTCTTCTTATTGAAGTAAAATAGACATGCAAGAGAAATGCAATCCAATTTAAAACTGAATGCAGGTTTTGTAACTGGGTAAACACATACACTAAACATACACTATATCACCATGAGACCAGATGTAACCTGGACAAAACTGTACTCTGGGACATGGGGGACTGCCCTGGACATTTTATTACCTGTGTTTGGGTAACGGTCTGAACTCCTGAGGTCTTTACCTTTAAAGAAGTAGAGTTTGCTGTCATGCGGGGAGAAAGCAGCTGCTTCAATAGCCAAGGGCAGCTTCGGCCAGCGAGTCTGAAGCGGAAGAGGATCGCTCACACTGCTATTAGTCACCGTCCAGAAATGATGGCCCTGAAACACCAGCACTGTCCCATTCTCACCTACAGAAAAACAACAGCTTTACACAGTTCGAGGAAAAGTGTTAATGTGTCACTTAAAATGTCCAGTTCTTACCCATGGTGATGGCATCAAAGAAACCCTGGCAGTAGTGGGGTATGAGGGAACCTCCTGTGGGATCTTGAGGAATCTGCCAATCCTGCATGTCCCATCTCAGAGTCTGACCTACCAGCGGCTTCACTGTATCCCCAGGTGGTTGACCTGCACACACATGCAGAAGAATGCCAATGTAATTATTACTAATATACCGCCAATGTATATGACACTCTAAGTTGTGCCTCTTCAAAGCAAACACACTACATCAACATGACTTCCGGAAGACGTTGGACTCAATCCAACGTCAATCAGACGCTATATTTTGGTTGAAAATGAAAGTTGGGTTGACGTCTAAACTTCAACATCGTCAAGCTCCAACATCAGATAGATGTTATATTTTGGTTAGAATAAGCACCACATGGTAAAAAGGGGTGAAATGCAAGAAAGCAAATTAAATCTCTCAAGATCTCTGCAGAGGAGGATTAAAAAACTAAACAGCATTACCAGCTTCACTTGTTACTCACCAGATTGACTTTATTTCTGTCAGACATCTACAGAAGTTCTTATTAAGATTAGGTTTAGATGTTGTTGATGTTTTCAGCATGTTGACTGATGCTGACTGGACTGTAGGAGAGATTTATATATTAATTATGTGTTAGATATTTTAGATATTATAATTTAATATCGTTTAACCCTTTAACTGTCACTCCCCCTTTTTCATGAAAATCACTATCCAATGGTTGTAATTCGAGAATGCTTTGGAATATAAACCTATTTGGTCTTGTTTTAAAGAAGACATTTGCCAAATTATTTTTGAAGTGAAGTATTATAAAATTAAGAAAGTCAAACAGAAAAAAGTTATAAGTTTGAGTTTATGAAAATGAACAATGTAAAAATATAATTATTTCTATTATATATATATATATATATATATATATATATATATATATATATATATATATATATATATATATATATATATATATATATTACAAATTATATTTACTCTAAAACTGTAAGAAAATGTAAGCCAAAAATCTGAAGAAGTTCCAAATTTTAGGTTGATATCTCAAAAATGAGCTTTCAGTCAGATTTTATTTGGGCGCAGTATCAACACTAGATGAACAGCCAAGCTTTATTACAGAAGAAAAATAAACTGTACCTCTAAAGAAAAAGCGCTTTTACTGTCTATGACCAAAAGTCGCTTGTTTTGGGCTTGTTTTCACCAGCTTGATTGCTTATTTGTCTCGCAAGATCTGGCAACACTGAGTTTGACTTGACTTATTAACCTTAGTTTTTCTCTGGCTGTTGTAACTGTGTATGTTGTGGCAAGAGAAGCAAGAGAAATGTGATCAAATGATATTGTCTTCTTGACGATAAAGATATAATCATCATATAGAGGTCTGTTTCACTGATGCCATCCGGAATTTAATCTTTTGATATGCTATCATTTTGTATTATTATTTATAGCAAGCCTGTAATTCTAATAATTTTCCACTGAACAGTTTTTTTCTGACATCAATAATCAGCAAATCAATATTAACTATGGTGACATGTTTAATGACACAATGCATTCTGGGAGCCATCGATGAGTTTTGTATAATGTGCCCAGAATGCATTGCAGCATCAGTCATGTCACCATTATTGAGATTAATCCACTGCTGGACAATCACAGGACTATTACAATCAATAATGTGAAATTATTAACATGCTATCTAAAATAATAGATTCTGAATATGTTCAGTGAATCAAACACTACATGATGATCATGTCTTTAGCATTATCAAGTTAGCCAACATTTTCTGAACACAATTTCTCTCGTATTTGTTGCCATAATACAATAACAGCAGCAAGAGATGTTAAAGTCATACTGCACAACTAAAGCAACACTGATTTTCTGATGGTGACTTCAAACTAAACATTTTCAAACAAACATTAACATCCTGTTTGTTCTCAAGAAGAACTTCTGTAGACGTCTGACAGAAAAATGCATTAAATGCATTTAACTTTGTTCTTTTTTTAAACAAAGTTTTTAAAACTCAACGTCTGCCCAACGTTGGATTTAGATGTCAACCCGACTTTACATACTTCACATTTATATCATGTGCCTGCTGGAGGTCCTGATTATTTGACCGTGGTCTCATTATCTCATTGTAATCTTGCCATTCTCCTCTCTTTCTTATTTTCTTCTTTCTTTATTCTGTATATAGACATAGCTTAGTTTAGTGGTATGTCGCCTACCCATTGGTTCATTTATTAAATTGTTACATCCATGCTTTATTGTCTTGGTGTTTGATGCTCACAAATCCAAGACACGTAAATGCATTTAAAGGGGTGACGTGAGTACATAGTGTAGAATCTTGTCTTTGTGAACGTTTATTTGAAGAATTGTCAGTTTATTGCACAGTCTGCCATCCATTCCTTGTCCTATTTGTGTTTTGCCCCCTCGTAGAGTTTGTTTTCCTGTTTTGTTCCAATAAACCCCCTGTTCGTTGCACTCAGTCTGTTTTGGGTTCATGACACAGTTTATTCCTTTGAGCGTTCATTTCGGTCGGGTACCAGACCTAGTCGAAACACCAGACATCAAGCTGGCAGGTGTCGATCAACGCTGGACTGATGAAATGCAGAGCGTGGAGTAATAAGCAACAGCGTAGCGGTGCATAGACATTCAACCAGCTCTTACGATAGCTACAGCCCTACGTAGCGCCTTTAGGAACAATGGAAAACAGAAGGCTGTGTCATGCTAATAGTGCACAAGCAGTGGTACTGCACATCGGTCTATACGACCTAGTTCAAACACGAGCCGGAGAGGAGTGTGGCCACGAATGGCTACTCAGCCATCTTCCCCTGCACAGCCAGAACATGGGGGAACTTCTCTGATGGTGAACCTGTCTTACAGCTGTCACACCGCACAACAGAACAGTAATTGCTCAAAGGTAACTACGTTCTGAAAACTAAAGGCAGCCACCATGGTTCTCTGGATTCATAGCTGGCTGAGGCCAAGGGCGTAGATTACGCGGGGGACGTGTCCCCCCCACATTTTATAAAATGTAAATTTGTCCCCCGCACTTTTTTCATAGGGGAAGTGTTCACGACATGTTGAGGTTTTCGCAAGCCAATGTGTATTTATAGATACAGATTTAAAATTCAAAGAGAAAAGATCGTCTAACTACTGTATCTACACGTGACTTTCACGTTGCCATGGTAATCAGTCACTTGCGCTCGTGCATCACCACCAAAGTCTATGATCACCACACGCCCGTGCTCGCACCCGCACTGAATCCATCATCAAAGGTCGAAATGAATTCAAAACGGCAAAAAACACTTCACACTTTTTTCGCAAAAAAGTCAAGAACTGTAAGTTGTAATGTATCCGAATTTGGTTGCTCATTGTCATCGATGAATAACTTTGCCTTAATCATGAATAAATTTGCTTGAATCATGCAGCGTTGCACTTGACTTGTAACATGTGTACATGCTAGACCTACTTTTAGCTACCAAGCAACCTTTCCACAAGGGATAGATTGACTTTATTGATTTTAGTATAGTTAATGGAAATCAGATCAACCATTTATTTGAGTTAATCAGTACATGACTGATTAACAGTAATGCAAATGCTAAATGCCCAACGCGTTCTCATCCCAAAGCGTTATATTTGACACTTTTGCAAAAGCGTAAAAATGCGGCGCTCATGGCACCCTTTAACGTCTAATTAGACGCTTTCGTTTTGGTTAAGTTTAGGTATGGGGTGGGGTGAGGGTTAGAACACTAGGGGGCGCTTTTGGACCTAATATTTCTGCGTCTCATTTGGCGCTAAAGGGTGCCATATGCGTTCGATATTTACGCTTTTGCAAAAGCGTCGTATATGGCGCTTTGGGATGAGAACGGGCTGAAATGCCCTAATACATGTTGATACTAAAACAATGCAAAGTATATGCTCTTAACCTTGCAGTTTTTCACATATCATGTAAGCCTCAATTTCTCCATTTCTTTGCACAAAACTCTCCAGAAAGTGTCATTTAATGGTTTATTTTTCAAAAAAAAATTCCCGGGGGGGGGGGGGGGGCATACCCCCGGACCCCCCTAGCATTTAATGTCCCCCCCAGGTTCAAAATTGCTCCTACGCCCCTGGCTGAGGCTCTATACCAGGGGCTGAGGCATGGCTAGATAACAGTCGCGTAGAGCAAACGCAGAGAGACATAGCGTTGGCAAAGCACTATAGTCAGTGCATCATGAGGTCTATAGCCGGTGTCAGGGTGTACAGCGTTCCCGCAGCGTCAAGCTGACGCAATACTGAAGTGACTGCTCTCGAAAGGGAACATCTCTGGTTAGTGGACTCAAATGAGGTGTTCATTTAATAAAAAAGTGCTTTTTTTCGATGGTCCATGTGGTGGAAAATTTTAAACTGAATATTAAGCTAACCATGTTTTAACATTTGACCTCATTTAACCAGCTAAATCTCTGATACAATGTCCTAAGACATTCTGTACTTCAGATGAATGTATGTGTGTCAAACACCTGACTGTGTGTATAAATAACAAATATGGGAAATGGAACTAGACAGATGACTAAGTTAGAATCATTAAAACAAAGTCTCCTCTACCCAGTAACAAAACCTATGATGGATGGATGGTCTACCTATGAAGAACCAATGAAATTAATGTCATTATGCCATACCTCCCTATTGTATAAAAACGGTTGTATCAGTGTTTTCGGGGGGATTCTCAATGGAATTTGTCTGAGATCCACCGGCCTTGTTTTTACTTGGGAAGTTCTCTGAGTATTGCTCGAGAACTCTCCTGGCCGTAATTAAAAGCATTGAAAGGACATTTGCTGGAGTCTGTCTGTTATTTAAGCTGCGCAGCAAGAACAAGTAAGTTAGAATTATTAGTACCCAGCCAGACGTCGACTGTAGACGCGCTGAGGTTATAGGATTAGTACCCAGCCAGACGTCGACTGTAGACGCGCTGAGGTATAGGGTAGGTTTATAGCTCAGCTAGACGTCGACTGTAGACGCGTTGAGGTAAGAGTATAAGACTTGGCCAACTAGAGTGAGTATTATTGTAGAGTAGTCAGGTTCAGGGAAAAAAGAATCCATCACATCCACTTTAGACATTCTACTGACATTCTACTCTGGAATCGTTTAAAGCCCTTTGAACAGTTTGCACTGAAACTGTCTTTTGGACCTTGAACCGTTTGGTTCCCATTGAAGTCCATTATATGGAGTAAAATTTTGGAATGTTTTCATCAAAAACCTTAATTTCTTTTCGACTGAAGAAAGAAAGACATGGACATCTTGGATAACATGGGGGTGAGTAAATTATCAGCAAAAGTTTTTTTAAAAAAGTGAACTACTCCTTTAAACTGAATGTACGAAATTCAGCTTGTCTGGAATACAATAAAAAATCTGATATCTATGGCAAAAAATATCTGTGCTGAAGGTATGCAATCCTACAATTCTTCCCATCCACACATATATGACACCCACACATACATTTTTGTAGGCAGCAGATGATATCTTAAAAAATAGTTTTGTGATGAGGCCTCTTTGTTGGCCTCCTACTGCTTTAAGATGAATGATATACTGAGGAATATATTACTATAGTGCTGGCACCTGTGTGTGTGTGTACATAAATTTGGCATCTGATTTTTTCCTGGAAGGCTTAAAGAAGGATCCTGGCAAACTCTTGGAATGGATTCTTCAGTTATGATCAGGACGCTGAGGGAGGTGGTGTTGGTATGAGACCCTTCTCACGCACTGAAGATGGATGGATGAAGGTTTTCTCCTGAAAGCACTGTGGCGTGTGTAAACCTGCCTGACACATGCTTGAGAAAACAGCTGACAGTTTCACCGGCACGGAACTATAGTTGTGTTTGTCATACTATCTTTCAGTGCAAATAGCTCTGTCGGTTTCACTACAGCCTAGCAAAATTAGCTGAATAAATTGTCTCGCTAGGTAAAGATTGCTTGTGTGAAAATATCAGTGTTTCATGATATAAGGAACTGGTACATTTGCAAATGTGTTTTTGGGTAAATCCCAAGAAGGCTCCCAAAATCAACAGAAAAAAGACAATCCTTTTCTCGATGCTGTAATTATCTTCAGTAATTAATATCACACAACAATATTTTTTTAATCAAAAATCAAAGTTCAAAACACTATCATGATGTATATATAACAATTTTAATAATATTGTTGTTTCTTCCCTAAATAAAAAGTATGACATTTTGCTTGTGTTAATTGCCCTGAAAATAATGTTGTAATAGATATGATCCTAAAATAGAATCCATGCAACATATAAATTGTTTTTGAGATCCGTTCACCTAAAAAATTTTTTATATATCCCTATACGGTAACACTTTATTTGAAGGGGTGTGCATAAGACTGACATGACACTGTCATAAACATGACATAACACCTGTCATGATCATGAAGGAGTCTTTATGAATGTTTATGACTCTTGTCATTAAGTGTCATTCGGTAAATTATGACACTTTTAATACAAAGTTGACATTGTTTAAATTGTCTTTGTTATGATAACTTGACATTAACAAAGACAAAGAATGTCTTGATTATGACAACTTGACATTAACAAAGACAGAAATGTCTTTGTCATGACAACTTGACATTAACCAAGAAATCATGTCCTGTCAACCTGACATCTCTATAACTAGTCCAACGTGTTCCACTTTACTTGAGGTAAGGGGAAATATTAATGACACTGTTTTTTGACAGCATTTGACAGTGTAATAACCCTTAATGACATCTTTATAACTAGTACAATGTGTTCCACTTTACTTGAGGAAAAGTAAAATATTCATGACAGAGTTATGGTGTCATGACGCCCAAAGTCAAAACCAAACACATATGACATATATGGTTAACCAAATAACCATAACCATATTTGTGATAGGTTATGATTTCTTGGTCAAAGTCAAGTTGTCATAATCAAGACATTTTTGTCTTGGTTAATGTCAAGTTGTCATAACAAAGACATTTTAAACAATGTCAACTTTGCATTAAAAGTGTCATAATTTACCGAATGACACTTAATGACAAAAGTCATAAACATTCATAAAGACTCCTTCATGTTCATGACAGGTGTGATGTCATGTTTATGACAGTGTCATGTCAGTCTTATGCACACCCCTTCAAATAAAGTGTTACCATGCAGGCATTGAATGATTATTCTGTCTTCTATAGCCAAAAAATGTAATTAAGACTTTCTAAGATCATTTATATTCGTTGCTGTTGTGGGAAACTTTTCTTTCCTTGTAGAAAAGTTAGCAACTGAGGAGACCAGGAGACTTTTGAGGTATCTCTCACGCCGAAGTTCTTTATTGCGTCGCTGTAGTCATCTCAAAGATAGTCTAACTAAAAAGAAACTTAGATCAACAAAAAGGCCCAACTGATGTGACAAAAGGTTAATGTCCAAAAACTTGATTGCCTCAAAATGGAAAACATTGTGTACTTATTTCAGTTAAAAAATACTGTTAAACCTTTATGAAACATATAATAAAATTTGTAATCTCACACTGTTCATACTTGGCCATTTCTGAGGGATATCTGGCATGGGTTGCCTTGCCTTTAACTTGCTTAGTTGCAGTTTAAAATACACGTATTATTCAGTAATATTATTGATTTGACTGCTCAATTTTTAAACTGAACTGAATTAACAATGAGATGACTGAATAATTTCTCTATTGTCTTTTTACAGCAGGAAATGATTTTATCTCATATTTGATGGTTTAATCATCGGTTTTCCTGCTAATGGGATGGCTTTGAAACAAGCTGTATTAAGCGCTATATAAAATAAAGGTGACTTAACTTCTCAGAGCAAGACATAGAGGTATTTTACACCATCTAAGATGCACATATTTTCTAAAAAAAAATCTAAAACCCTGAGAGATTTTTAAACTTCCTCACAATAGACACCTTTGCTATCACTGCAAAGTCATTGTTACTAAAGACCAGTGCCAAATAAACACTTGCACAGCTTTCTAACAAGAAAAGAGCGGCTTGTTTACCATAGAGTTGTTGTATAGCAGCGATGTCATCCCAGCTGAGCAGTGCAGCAGAGCCCATCTTCTTATAGTACGGGGACATGAGCGCATGGCGAACTGGTGAATGAACCAAACCCAGAGTGTGGCCAATTTCATGGGCCGACACAAGGAACAGGTTGTGTCCTTTAAGACCACTCAGGGTCCATCGTTCAGACATATCAAAATGAGCTTCACCACGGAATGGGAAAAATGCATGAGCCAGAGTGCCACCTAAAAAAAAATAAAGAAATAATTCTGGTTGAAAGACCAAACCAAAGTCCCTGTAAGTCTCATGTCATTTCACTCGCAGGTCATCTTTGAAACGCCTCTCGGCTACAGCTCTTTCTCCGAATCTGTTCACCAAGCTCACGATAAAATTGATTTGAAATCAATCATAAATATATGCACTCATAAAATATCTGTCTCATAAATGTTGTTTCTAAATGCTGAAATCATGACGGAAAAAAAGGCTTTTCCAGGCTGGAGCAGCCAATGCGCATGTGCAGTCGTAAGCAACCGGAGCTTCTGGCGACAGCTGCACTGATGCGATGACTTTACTAATTGGCGATTGGCTCTTTAACTTCAAAGGTGGGCCTTATTCAGTCACCTTATTCAGATGTGTTGCTTTCTCCCATTCATAGTAGAGTGCACTTTGTGTATCTAAAGTCTTTTTTATAACTTTGCATTTATAACAAAATGTTTTTGTTCAGATACTTCTTCCTGATGCATTTCTGAACAATGATTAAAACAATATGGAGTAGAGCATGTCCATCAACACTAAGTTGACATTTCATTGACATTTCTTCAAAGAAAGAAAGAAAGAAAGAAAGAAAGAAAGAAAGAAAGAAAGAAAGAAAGAAAGAAAGAAAGAAAGAAAGAAAGAAAGAAAGAAAGAAAGAAAGAAAGAAAGAAAGAAAGAAAGAAAGAAACTTCACCTGGCCCATCAAATGCATTTCCTGTCCCATCATTATGTTCCCCTTCAAAGAAAGCGAGTGTGATGTCGGTGGGACCCTGATGGAGCTCCTGGAAGAGCAGCCCGGACACGTTACTCCAGAGCTGGAACGCTGCGTTCACCGCCACACGCACCTGACTGGGAGAGAGACTCCGCGGACAGTTCATGATGCCATAGGTGAGCTGACGTTTGTGCCATTTCTCTCCTGTGGAAGTACGAACAAGTATCAAACCAATGTATCAAACCAACATCTTCTATTTATATACACTACTGTATACTAAATTAATACTTAATTTAGCATTTTACATTAATGACATCTTAAAAAATGTACAACAAAGACAATCATAGTCCATCTTTTCTTGAAGTGGACAGCACTATATTTAACCATGACTGGCATCTTGACTGATTTCTTTGTAAACTAATTATATAAAATAAAATGTAAGTGCACCATTGATTTACAAATGAACCAGTATTTATTTGCATTCAACGTGATCAGCGCAATTAGCAAAAACATAAAGATGATTCTTATATCACCACTGTATGGCCACCATTTTTCACATAATTTGTTACAAATTGTTGTTTTCACTCAAGAACATTAATAGATTTCTAAACATAAAGTTACGTCACGTTTAAGTTCAGTTATAGTGCCATGGTTGGTGTGCTCCTCAGAACATCCTGTGCTCTATGTGCATCAATGTTGCATTCAGGAGATTTAGGTCAGTTTGTGGAAAAAAAAGCAATGTCTTCATAACACAAGTGTAAGCCTTCACATACATCTTCATCACACTTCAACAAATCCAAATTATTTTTATCACAGCTGCTGTGTGCAACATATGTGAGTACGAAAAAGGTTCTTGAGAAAATGCAAAATGCAGAACAATTTTATAGATGGAAATTAAATTAAAGATATACATTTTAAATGGCTTGACCCAAAAATTATTTTGTTTTTAGAGCTCAGGATTCGATTCCATGCACCAGATGTCTGTGCGTCCGAGTAGATCCGCATGTTTGAGATAATCCTGCCAAGTTTGGGTTCTCTACAATTTACGGTCTCTGACGTCCATACACAGAAAAAAAGAGAAGAAAAAGAAGAAGCAAAAGAAGAAGAATAAAATCAGTACAAACACAATATCCATTGGTGCTTGAACCCTTATAAATGTGTTGGATACGGAGTAGGTGTTACAGATCTGCCAAGCTCTCTCACCAGCCAATGCACTCCCTCACCAGAGTTCTAATCACACATACCTGCATCTCATCCCAACCCCCATCACTGACACCATTTAATCACACTCTTCGCCACAGTTCATTGTCCGGTCTCGTTCGTATGATAAGGACTACTTAGCTTGCCTTAGTAAACGATGTACCCGACATCTCCAACGATCCTTCTCCAGTCTCCACTCCTGCGTCTTGTCTCCATTCTTCTCTGTGATGTTCCTCCAGTGTCTCGTCCTTTCTCTGTGTTTTCAAGTCTCCTGTTGTTCTGAGTTCCAGCCACCCTCTGCATCATCTACCCATCATCACAATTATAAGAAGAAACAGACTATTCACTGCCAGCATCTATTTACCTCCAAATCATCATTGCACTTACTACAGTTCTCCTACTCTGTTGTTGTCTAAATAAACTCTTTGTTAACTTCCATCTCCTTCTCTTGAGTCTGATTCCATAAAAGAAGACCGGACCAATACCGACAGACAACCGACAGAGCTCACTGGAACAGCTCTAGGATCTCATCACACCAGCCGTCACCATAATGGATTTTTCCTGCAATGTTTGTTGACCCTAGAGACCCAATGTTTCTTCACCAACAACCGGGCTAAGATTGTGTTCATCATCTCCCTGCTGAAGGGAACACTTCAATGGGCCGAAACCATTTGGGCTCAATCCAGTGCTATAACCCAGTCTCTGAATGAATTTGTCACACACGTTTGTGAAGTTATCGGCAAATCTGTTGGCGATTCATCAGTGCGTGAGCAACTTTATCATCTTTGTCAAAGGAATATGTCAATAAATGATTATGCGAATTATATAAATGATTAAGTTTAGAACTCTGGCGGCGGCCGGCTGCTGGAATTAGTGTTAGCTCCTCACCACAAATCGGCAGGGATTGGATCCCTGAGTGTAGCACGTCTTCTCGCTGCATAAGATGATGCCATTTGCCTTGAAAGTTTCATCCAACTGTCCATCCGCTTCACCACCCATATGGAGTCTTGTCTCGAAGAGTACCAGGGTCAAATGCCCTCTATCTTCCTCCACCACCCAGAACACCTCAGCACTCCAGAACCAGGCATCGAACCAATGGAAGTAGACTCTACAGGGCTACCGTTTACGGAGTGGCAGAGGCGACTGACTCAGCGGCTTTGCCTGTGTTGTGGTGCTGGGTGGTATATCATCTCCGCATGCCCCATTCGTCATCCACGTCTAATGGTGAGTTTGAGGAATCCAATCACGAATTTGAAACCACTCACTACCACTGTAGCCCTTACTGCTCCAAATCTAGTCTCCCAGTTCATGCCCTCCTCGATTCTAAGTGAGTCGGGAATTTCATCTCCAGAAGCTTCTGCCACCAAATCAACCTCCAGACATCCGCTACTCAGACTATCTACCAGGTCAAGTCGGTGGCTGGACGACCATTATGCCATAAACATGTTCGAAATAGCGCTGGTCCCATCAAGCTACAGGTTGGTCGACTCCATGTAGAATCCCTCCAGGTGATCATATAGGGGGCCCGTGGCTTGTGCTGCAAGGCCGGCGAAGTCCTGAAGTGGGGCAGGAAGTGTTTCCCTGCTCCAGCACCGGTCAAGGTGCTCCCGGTGAACTCCAACTCCATCGAAAGTCCTGTTGAGAAGCAGTTGCTCGACATCCCAATCTGCTATGCCCCATTCAGTGATGTTTTCTGTCCACAGAGAGCCTCTCAGCTGCCTCCACACCGGCCATGGGACAGCATCAACCAGATTCCGGGTGAGCCAGTGCCCCACGGGAAGATCTATCCCCTGTCACTTCCCGAACAGAAGGCCATGGAGGGGTATATAGAAGAGGCCTTCCAACAAGGCTACATCCGTCCTTATACGTCCCCTGCTGCTTTAAGTTTCTTCTTCATGGACAAGAAGGATGGAGGCTTGTGGACTTGTATGGATTACAGCCCTCTCAATAAAATCACTGTCAAATTCCAATATCCACTTCCCCTCGTCCAAGCGACACTAGAACACCTCAGTGGAGCTTTTTTTCCGATACTCTATATGATTTCCGAAACGATTTCTGATACTCTACGCCTAACATTGCTAGGAGATGTGAGAAGGTTTGTCCAAGGATGCGCAGACTGTGCTATGGCCAAGAGTCCTTGCCACTTACCATCTGACAAACCTCTTCCGCTGCCTGTTCCCAACCGACCATGGGAGGTGGGAGGTCAGACGTGAAGGCCACTCCTGGGTGTGACCATGGTCGGTTGGGAACAGGCAGCGGAAGAAGTTTGTCAGATGGCAAGTGGTGAGGACTCTTGACCATGGATTCTCTGTCATCTTCTCCACAGCAAAGGACTTCCCACAGCAATGGAAACAGCAGAACTCCTCTTCAATCACGTCTTCAAATACTACAGAATCCCAGAAGACATCGTTTCAGACCGTGTACTGCAGTTTATATCAAGAGTATGGAAAGTATTCTTCTCCCTCCTAAGTGTGACTGTAAGCCTCAGTCCCAGATTTATTGGTCCCTTCACAATCATTAGGCAGATCAACATGTACCTCCTCCAACTTCCAGCACATTACAGAATTAATCCTGCCTTCCATGTCTCACTCTTTAATCCTCATCACTGTCCCGTCTCTGTTTCCCCATAGCCTGGCCAAGCAGACTTCTAACTCAGATAGTTCCCTTTACAGAGAAATCTAGTAGTAAAAAAAATATTCATTTGCACTTTTACTTCGAAAGATCGAAGTACATCGAAATACTCTCTCTAAATCTTCTTAAACTGACAAGAGCTACACTTTAGTAAATACCTAGCTTAACATGCGACATTGGTTTTGTGTATTAGATAGTGTTGTAGTTCTTTGAGACCAGTCTTGGTCTCGAGACAACTTTTTGATGGTCTCGGTCTCGTCTCGGTCTCGACCGCTTTTGGTCTTGGTCTTGACTCGGTCTCGGACATTGAGGACTCGGGAATTTTTTTCAAGACCAGACCGTTTTTTTCCCCGGGTTTTATTTGAACTCTTTTCCCGCTGTCTTCCTGTTTTAGTATTTTCCTGTAAAATATCCCATATTTTTAAGCTCTGACTGTGTGAGACATAGGCTATTAACTCAGACAGATTCGGCTTGAAGTCGTTCATCCTCGGACGTGGCACCGTGCGCACGGGCGCGGTCACAAAAAAGCTGTACACAGCATGCGATAAATGAAGTCTTGCCGGTCTTGTGCACCCAATACGTCATTTTTGCTGCGCTCGTGCGGACGTGTTGAGTATAAAGGCTTAACTCCGTGTCAGCGCGCGCTCTGGTCGGTAAAGGTGCTCTGACTCTCCCGAATCATCTCTTGCATTTGGCCTCTGAAGCACCACTAACTCACCCTCCATTTCCCCAAAGCCTGTCAGTTTCCCACATAAACTAATATTAGAGTATTTAAACATTCTATTTTTTTAAATGACACACTGTCTCTTTCTCTCTCACACGTTTGTAGGCTAGTTATAAACGCTTTAGACTTTAAATGGTTAGTGCTTTATTTTTAAAGTTTGAGGGTAAGAATCATGTAAAAGAAAAAAATCCCTTATTTTGGGGATGGATTCCGGGAAATGTCACATATTTTCAATGTTCAATGTTGAAAGCTATGGACAAGACCATAACTGTGAAAATATCACTAACTTACCAATATATTAACTCATTTTTTTGTTAAAGCCACAATATGTATTTTTTCTGCTTTAAAAATAGCAAAAATAACTGTATCTATGTTAAATATTTCTATTAGATGTGCACTTACATTATCCCGACAGTTTCCACCAACTTTAAAATACGGAGAAATTTATAGTTTAATTCGAAGACATGGGACGTTTCTTTATTTCCATTTCGTCGCCCGTCTATAGCGTCATATAACCTTTGACTCCTTTATTTTCTCTAACTTCCTTGCAGAACCCGGCGAAACCACCAAACACACAGGGGAACACTGGACTACCGCCAATGAAGCAAAGAAATGACGAAGAAAAAAAAAGTAGTACGTATTTTTATGTGTGTAAATCACGTGCCTGCTCACGAGCGCTCACTCTTAGCAGACACACTGTCCCCGGTGCTGCTCACGCATAAAGCGCTCCCCGTTCACAGTAACCGGGTCGTCTCATTCAAAACAGCCAACTGTTGCTGTTAGCGAGCCGTGCACATTGAATACTCATATGAGTCAGGCTGCGAATGTACGTGCCCGCTTCAGCGCGCTCATGCTTACTAAATAAACGCCTCACCTCCGGCGCCGCGCACTCACTACATTCCCTTTAGCCTTTAGCACATAGTGGATGCATAACGCAAACCCAGTCAAACGTTTGACCGCAGTATCTTATGTGCTTTATAATCCGGTGCGCCCTATATATGAAAAATGTTCTAAAATAGGTCATTTATTGAAGGAGCGTAATATAAATATTTATATTCGTCTGTATTATAGTTATGGACCCCGATTACACTTTGCACGTTTTGCTGCTACAGCCAGCTCAGTAAAGCTCAAACGTACGGGTGAAAAATATGACCTGAGAAGGGTTTGGGGACAGGAGAAAAAGCATGACACAGGTAAACATTGGGGTTGTATTTAAAGCTTCTTGACAAGCTAAATCTACAGAGAGATGCCGTATCCGTATATTTTGTGAAACAATGATGTCGTGTCATGAGCTGAGCTGGTTGTCATTGACAGCGACAACAACTCCCGTGAGCCCACGCTCTTTCCCGACGTCATCAAAGTACGTCTTTTGTTATTATTTTAAATGAGTGACCCTTGGTGGCCAAAAAATACATACTGTACATTTAACATCCTTGATTTTATTGTATGTAAACATACTGATTCAAATCCAAGCAATACATGACTCATTGGTCATGGCTAATAATGTATTTTTGTTACCGCTGCCTGTCATCCATGTATTTATGTTCATGTATTGTTAATAAAAGGTGGAGAAAAGTGAAGAATTGTTTTACATTCTGTACTAAATGATGGAAGTCACCCAGGAGTATTGAATGAAGATTTATTTCAGCTTTAATTGTTAAATATCTCTGTTTTTATGGGAATGTGGATCTTTCAGATCAATCTGAGAAGATTTCAGACCAATCACTTTTTATCATGTTTCACATTTTATTGTGTCATGTAGTGTGGGGGCTGGTCTTGGTCTTGACTCGGTCTCGCCCTCCCTCGGTCTTGGTCTTGTCTCGGTCTCGATACAATCTGGTCTTGGTCTTGGGTTAGGTGGTCTTGACTACAACCCTAGAGACACATAATTACAGACTTCCAAAACACAAATACTGTTGTCTGAGGTATAACATGCTAGGATTTTCTCTATTATACCATAATTGCTAATTCATATTTTAGTGCACAGTATAACCAAACAAATATTAGCATTAAAGCAAACTGCTCAGTGTTTTTCTTTTTATTTGTTTGCCTACGAAATAGCTTGATGTGTGGTAACTGTGCTTTACATTAGTAAGATAGAACAAATGTGCTAAAAATTGTCCAAAAACAAGTATGATATCCACAATAACATGCTGTGTGTTGTGACGGACAGCCAATTTTGGATTTAACTGACCTTTGCTATACTAGTGGATCTGTCCATATATTGTCATCATGAGACAGTCACTACAGATTTTGAGGTGAGAATCCACATCAGGTACTGACATGAACATACACATACTTAAACCAATGGTGCTGCATTCCTGTTGTATTAGCACATTTACAAACTGACAGGTCTGACTATACAGATCCAATTCACACATAAAAACACTGAGCTTTTATTTCAGTACAGCTCAAAAAATATCACCTATGCAGCCTCTGTTAGAATGACTGACACTCTTTCTGCCTGTCTGTCCTACTATATCCTGCACCGATCTGAGATGCCATATTTATTTGAAACAAAAGATCTGGCCATATGTGTATGTTCGTTTTAATCCACTCAGTAAATGATAAATGTCTTCTGCAAAACTTGCTGCCAAAGACCCGACTGAAAACTATTCTATTTTTAATAATCTAATCTATTTTTATAATAGTTTTATAAACTTCAGTTCTTGGCAAACTGTCTGAATTTGTCTGTTTGAGTTTGTGTGGTGGGCCACAAGTGGATGATCTAACCTGCTAGACATGTACACACTCGATATGGATAGTAATTATGACTACCACTGTATTTACCCATTATTTTTGAGCTCAGAATTACACACCACCCAGCAGGCAAAGAATTACCTTACAACTCCAAGCAAATCCATTTTTACCAAAGAACCGTTTGACAGAAAATGTTGTGATCAAAACAACATCCGCCAAAACAAAACGACCCTTATCATCAAAACAATTTATTTTTGTAAAAAACATGACCTGCATGCATTCATTCAGTTTGCATCCCTGTTCTGTTCAATACATTAAGAGTAATGCGCACTCTGCATAAAAAATAAACATTTTGAGCATAAAGCTAAGAAAATAAAGTTTTTGTCAAAGATTACGCCTGGATCAGATTCAGAACGATCATCATCAAAACTCAAGAGAGAGAGAGAGAGAGAGAGAGGAGAGAGAGATTAAGCGTGTGTGAATTACCTGAATCTGTGTCTCTCAACAGTGTTCGGCAGCAGCGTTTCTACTAATAGCGAAACTGTAAGTTTATCTGCTTCAAGAACAGAGCTGTTATTACTTCGCTAGCTTTGTAGCTTTTAAACTATTTTACTGATAAAATCTTCAGAGCAGAGCTGACATCACATTTCTGTGCAAGTGTGTGTCCGTACAGTATGTGTGTGTGTGTGTGTTTAAGTGAGAGAAAAGAAAGTATGTGCTTTCCATACATAGTTAATCATAATTTTATGGAAAAAAACAGAGAAATAATTTGTCGATTTTATCCTACTGTTTACTATATTTATTTACTTTTTTTACTGTTTTAGGCTGTAAAGACCTTTGAAATAACTGAAATCATTTGGTGAAGGGATATAGACATGTAATGTGGTCAAGACCTGCATGAAACTACTTCAGCCTTGCGTTTTCATGAAAACAATTTCACACCTTAGAACATTCATCAGATTCAAGCATTCAATAGCCCCGAAGTCTTTACCTTTGTGAGTGTAACGCTTCTTACGAAGATGCTGCTTGTGTCGCCCATGTCTGCCCGAGTGGCCTGTGAAGATCCTGTTGACCCTTCGGCTCCAGGAACTATGGCTCCCGACATCTTTAACCCCGCAGCGAGCTGACGACATCTTCTCCAACGTGGCTCTGTCCAGCCGTCCAGTGACAGACAGCTGAGATAACCACTGAAACTCTCTGAACAACATGACATCATGACTTTTGCGTAAGACACTTTCGAGTCAAGTGTGTGTTATCTCTACGCATTTTGAGCTATCCGCGTGTATCCACGTGTATGCGTGTATGTCTACGCCATGAACGTCCGAGTGATTCCGCATGTCTGTACACGCCATCAAATGTCCGCGCGAAACGAAGCAAAATGTACATCTACATCTGGGGTGCGATTTATTTTTTTTCCTAGGATGGTAAGGGAACAGTCATAAATGCCATTAACCCCAGTGACGGTTAGGTTTGAGGTAAGTCATATATTTCTATATACAGTAATAACGTTAAGTCAACGGCGTTCATAAACACGCTGAAAAGCGATTATGCGTCTTGATAGCACGTCAAAAATGGAAATACGAATTGGCGTGTCATACACACGCTACTTCATGAGATCAGTCTGCTCTGAAAGACAAGAGACTACACCAATAAACAGCCGCACTTCACTAGATCAGTGACCCGAGTTCTCTGGACCGTCATTACACTGCAGTTATGATGATTCTGATAGCTGATATGATTTTATTCCAAGTTAAGATGATGAACTGACACCCACAGTCCTGTTCAGTTTTGGTGAATGACCAAGTTTGCTAGTGAACAAAAACATGTCAGCTTTAGCTTCATATTCCTATGTTGTGAAATACGGAGGACAATAACATCAGATTACCTGATGGCAGCCTCGACTTCAGCATTATGATGAGTTTCCTTCTCCTTTTGCAGGTATCCGTATCGCTCCAGAAAACCCTGCAGACACACATCAAGTGTCATACGTCATTATCACTCCCATCAGCCCTGTGACAGCAGCACCTCAGAGATCACTAAAACCAGATATATCGGGACAGCACTTATGGGAAATTGTTGGGACTGTAAACAAAGCATATTTTGGAATGAAGAAGTACCATAGACCATACCATAGTAGCAGACACAACAGTAGCCATTACCCAAACAAGCATTTGTTGCATGAAAAAGGACGATCTTGGGGAAGATGTAGGCCTCCATACCTCTGATGCTTTAGAAGATGCCCTTCACTTTATTGTGAATCCCCTATACGAGAATACTGAATGTTCATCCAGACAGGGATAAAAGAGGAAATCGCTGAACTTCATGTCACGTGACCCTAAAGTGATTACTGATAGGCTGTCTGTCACCTGTAAAAAACTATCATGATTTAGAGATTAAAAAAAAAATGGTACCGCTTCCTTTTACAGTACAGTACTTACAGTGTACTTACCTAGAAAGTACTGCTAATATAAGGTAAGTACATGGAACAGGGGTAGGTTTAGGGGTAGGTTCAGGGTTAGTACTAGTTATTACCCAGTAATTGTAGTTACTAAAATAAGTACATAGTATTTACATGGGTAACTGGACTGTAAAAGGAAGCGTTACCAG